>JAVFKF010000020.1:0-1250000 GCA_036926295.1 Pachydiplax longipennis
AGAAATGTCCGCTACCAATAATCTATAACCGAATCGATTTACTTGCCAGAAATTGTATTCCCCTTTAGACACGGGGTCTGGCTTCCATCAAATTCCCATCGAAGCGGAATCTGGTAGAGAAAATGGCTTTATAACTCCCGATGGCTATTACAAATGGTTCCGTGACAACTGAGCGCGCGACGATTCAGCGCGTCCCAATTGAGCGCGGACAACTGAGCGCTAGGACAACCGAGCGCTAGGACAACTCAGCGCTAGGACAACTCAGCGCTAGGACAACTCAGCGCTAGGACAACTGAGCACTAGGACAATTGAGCGCTAGGACAACTGAGCGCTAGGACAATTGAGCGCGTCTCCTTCTAAGGCGTTAATAATTGAACGAATATAAGGAAGATAATATCAATTGTTAACGCCGAGTGGTACCTTTCCTTACCGATTACTGATTAAACTGCAAAGTTAACTGAAATATTTAACTTCTTAACTAAAATATTCCACTCTTCAAGTAATTTACTTCCACATTTATACAATCTTAAAGTAATTTAATTTCTGATACTTAATCGGTAATATATTTAGTTATATTTTATTATTTTAGTTATATTTTATTATTTTAGTTATATTTTATTATTTTAGTTATACTTTATTATTTTAGTTATATTTTATATTTTATTATTTGTTATTTTATATTTAGTTTTAAGAATAATTCTTAACTTTAAGAAAACAAAGTCTATCCTGAGAGTCTTAGAGAGAGCAATTACGACTTGAGCGACTAAGCAAAATTTTTAGTTTTTCAGTACGGTATTGTTAGTGAATGATTTTGTAATTGGTGAGATTTAGTGTTATCTTCATTTTTCGTGGAGTGTGACGTGAATGCATGTACAGTGTATGCATGTAATAAAATATATTCATTGTCGTAAAGGAAATATTACATTCATGGTTTTCTACAACAAGTGAATGTGAATAGAGGGAAAAAAGAAAAAATCCTAAGAAGTGGCGAACGGAAACAGTGGCATCGGTTTCGGAATATTTTAACTTTTTCTGAAGAAAGTGATAGGTAGATATATAGATATAGGCAGATGCAAGGAACGTGTGAGGCCACTGATGTCAGTAGAGGTACTTTCATTAGAATTACGAAAGAGATCAGCAAATGACCGCTTCTCACTTCTCGTGAGCATCGGAAAACTGGGATAATCTAAGAAAGGAATAGAGAAGTTAAGTAAGACGTTTTCGTGATAAGTCCCATATGTTGTCAGGTCCATTCTTTCTTTTTGAAAACTATCACTCCGACAACTAATTTAGTTTTACAAACTATGAACAATGAAGCCAAATATCAAGCGGTCGACCTTTTGGAACTTAAAAATTGGGAAATGTCGTGAGAATGATCGCGATATAATCTATTTAGACAAAACATGGGTAAATAATGGCCATTTCACATAACAATCTTGGAAAGATATTAACATTAAATCCTTAAGCGTGCTCATTAACTTATGTTAGCACTGAAATTCATGCATGAAAGTGTGAGAATTCGATATTCCCTATCTTCGGATGACCTGCAATCATAAAAACTATCTTTGTTGATCGAATCGATGAGAGCAGCACAAGCTTTCCGAAAAATGGAAGGATCGGCAGCATAACAGCCACTCGTACAACCGTGCGGGCCGAGTTTCGCGTTACCATCGAAATATATATTCGTTTTTTGACGTTATCAATAAACTTAAAGGATTTTAAATTGCACAGAAAATAATTTCAGTATTTCCTCAGAAACTTTCCCGCTGGAATTTTTTTATAACGAAAATAGGACGAAAAGTAGCAGGCGACTACATTTCTCCCTGCATTTTCCCGAAAACTCGCGTATTGTTATAGATTTTCTCATGACACTCTTATCCAAAATTTTTAACAGCAAAGTAAATAACATACCTGAAAAGTAGATTCCACGAGAAAGATTTTGATACCTGAAAAGACCTTGTTTCTTGAATGAAAGACCCAAATTCATCGATTCCAAAAAATAATAATCTGCACCCAATTTTCTTGAAAATATCACTTTCTTATTTTTCCTTCGATTACGACAATATTTAGCCTTGATTTAATTGCACTATGCCATAAAGAATTAACTTCTGTACACGCTGAATGCCTTCCAAGTAAGGTCTTGTCGACTTTCTTATTCTGTGCAAATGTAGCGACAGCGCGCGCCGTTCTCCCGTAAGAAATACACGGGCACATGTGATTTATGTGGTGTCTTCATGACGTTGGACGGACTATAGCAACTATGTTATATTTACGCGTGCATTATCTTTGAATGTGTTAGATGAAGTGCCTTTTGGTTCTCAACGGGAAATATGAAAGCACAATTAAATAAAGTATCTGATTACAGAGGAGGATCCGACTTCTCTCATCCTAGTTTAGTTACATGGAAGAGGTTACTGAAAACGAACTATTTCACTCAAACCTCAACATCTTATAAAAGTTCTCATACATATGCAGATACTCTGGAAGCAGCGCTTTAGCGTGTGGCAGGAGCTGTAAACACCAGACTTTGGAATTCATAAATTTCTGCTTTAGCATCGTATTTTCTTTGTCTCTATTTTAAGGTAGATTTTAGATTTAGACTCCAAAATATGACAAATTTGATTATACTGAATATTTTCTTTATCAATAGTCAGTCGCATTGAAAAGAGCTAAGGTGGTTGATGTAAGATTCTCTCCTCTGCAAATGTTACAACTATATTTCATACCACGTCCACTTTCCCCGTTGAGAATCGATATTGAGACATGCACTTCTGCAACTTTTACATAAATCCTATTTTCCTTCCCTTTGACGACTCTTAACTAAAATATTTCACTCATTTTGTAAAGAATTAAGTACGTCTAGTATTAACGAACGTCTCATATTTCTGAGTAATAATAAATATTAACACTAATCGTTCTCCAATTCATAATATCCATTATGACAGCAACTGAAGATGTCAATGTAAAGGGAAAGCCTAAAGAATTACTTGATTGTATTTTACTAAATCTAAGACATGGGAATAACCCATACGCCACTGGTGGCTTGCGGGGTGAGGCGGGACCGTGCTGAAAAAGACGTTGGAAAGGAGGTAAGTATTGAATATTCAAAAATTCGTTTGTTTCTTCATATCTCCTCTTTTGGGAAATGGACGATTTATGGATCCTGCAGACGGCGACTTTGATGTTCACCGTAGAGGTAGCGCGTCTGCGAATCCTCACAGCAGGTGCACTGCTAAGTCCCTATTCACCCGAGTGCAGGGAGTGGTCATACACCTTTGTATTGTATTCCTCTCTGGAATTCACTAATATTCTTTCCGTGTTGATTGGTGTAAAAACCCAGGTTTGGACTCACCTTGGGAAAGTTAGTGTGCTCTCTAGAAGCTCCTTACTCCTTACTCGGAGCGATAGAACAGTGAAAATCACGGAGGTTGTATATGCCGTGGTTGTATATTGTACTAACTGAAGAAATGTTACCAAATAACCGTGAGTTCATCGCCAAGTGGGGGCAAATTTCTCTGGTATATAATGCATGGCGATCAATATTGACAATTATTTTTAATGCTTATCCGATAACCAGGAATGATATAAAATGGGATGTACAGTCAGTTACAAAAAAAAGTTACCACTTGCAAGGGGCAACTCGTCCAATAGACCCCTCGTTTCGGGCGAGCGAGCCTCCAGAAGAGAGAGAGAGAGAGCGAAAATAAAGATGGAGGACGTTGTCTGCTATGCAGGTCCACGTTGAGCGTTTGAAAGGATTCGTTTTCGTTATTGTTGTTAAAATAACTTATTTAAAGCGATTTTTTAGTGACATTAACATGGCAGAGTAATATTATAGCGATTCGGAGGTCGGAATGGATTAATTTGGTGATTTTAAAGTTGTTTTTTAGATATAGTTTTACTTTAGATTTTTTGCATGTAGTATAGCAATCGTGAATATATTCCAAGCTAAAAATTTTAGAAAAGAGATATTCCGCAGTTTGTGCTTGCAAGACCCTGAAACCTGGCGTTACAGCATGAATTCTTTGACAATGTTCTAGTCTAATCCAAGATATTTTCTTAAACGTATCGGAAGTATGGTCATACTTTTTCAAGTTAATTATAAATCAAACAGACGTATTCTGGGCACGTTGCGTCTTGCTAGCTAGTTCTTGCGATAAATCACAGATTGAAATTACCAATTGCATCTTAATATAAGGCGTTAGGAACATCTGAGGGGATGAATGGTAGAGTAAACTTTTTCAGAAATTTTCACGACCGTGCTCCGAAGCCGTGCCGACCATTTCAGGGAAAAATGGAGTGGGTAGTGAAGGACGGGCAAGGACTCTCCCCCTCCCCCTTTATCTGGGGGAGGAAAACAGCAATAAAGTTGAGGGCTGTTTATGACCTGCAGAAATTTTAGAAGTCTCTTTCCTTCTTCTTTGATGAACTTCTCTGGTAGAAACGCTTACATATTTGACCAAAGCCAGAAGGAGATCATGCGAGCCGGGGGTTGCCCTGGGCAACGATGACAAGAGGGGGCAAGGTACGGAAAGTAAGTAGAATTTTTAAGGGAATGCGGCAAGTTTTGAGATTCTATATATAAACACCTTCAGTTATAGAGGTTTTTTCCCGCAAATCAAATCTTTCTTTTCCGTTTTTTTTCCTTTCTCTTTTTTTATTCTCTTATTATTATTTTGAATCCTTATAGCGATGTAACTTCATACGAGGTTAGGTGGAAGAGAGGCCCACTCGGGCCTAACCTCGCCTAATAAAGGGTTGATTAAATTAAATAAAATTATAAACAAACCCGTTGAAAGGAACTTGCGAAGATAATCAGCTGTATAAACGAGTCTCAGGATAACGCAGACATCCATATGTATATAATAATTTAAATTTTCATTGCTAATAACATGTTGTAGAATAACAGAAAATTATATTTTTAAGGAATTTTCCGGTAAATATATTTAAAATGAAAATCTTGCATCAATTATGATTAGTGCATTTATTGAATCAGAAAAAATCATGCTTGCCACTTCAGTGCAAATGCAATATAATTCATTAGGTTTTAATACCATATTCATATGAGTAATGAGTAATTGTAACGATTATAACTTGTTAAGTGTTATTTGGATTAAAAAAGAATTTTACAAAGGTTATTCTTCGAAAATTAAAAATAAAAATCCGAGCAGTGGT
This sequence comes from Pachydiplax longipennis, assembly GCA_036926295.1. NCBI lineage: Eukaryota > Metazoa > Arthropoda > Insecta > Odonata > Libellulidae > Pachydiplax > Pachydiplax longipennis. Next base: position 5,176 of record JAVFKF010000020.1, read on the forward strand.
GCGCATAGAAAAGTATTCAATCCGTGTATGGCAAGGAGTGTAATAGAAAATGATTTGGAATAGAGCTAGACAGAAATTAAGCGATAAGGAAGAACTCCGCAGTGTCCTATAACCTCGGTCACACCGTAAGAAGAGGCATTTATGAGTAATCTATATCTATGAGTAAAAGAATGAGAAATCGACATATAATAGTTTGGTATACAAAGAAGATATATTATTAAAATTGACATTACACAACCTAACTTTGTGGAATGGTGCCATCATGCTAAGAAAAAAACACTTTGTGAATTCCACGTAAATAAATTAATCGGCAACTAGTTCTGTCTGTCTGTCAGACATCATCTCAACTCCCTCCAGAAAACCCACCTATTCTGACCTCACCATCCCCTCTCATTCCTCCCATCCTTTTCCCCAGAAGTTACCCGCTTTCCACAGTATGATCCACCCACATCCCAATGTCACCCGCCAATTCCCTTTAGACTAAAGAAGTTTTAATTATCAAACAGATTGCTATAAATAACGGATACAGCCCAGATATGGTGGATAAACTCTTGAGGAGAAAACCAAATATCCTCTCATCCTATAGATTGGGACACATGCTTCCTAATGACCTGAGAACGGCTTTCAATGTCCCCTGGAATCTGCGGAGAGCCATCGGCCACCACAAAGATAGAAGACCCAGCGACTCTCTCAGCGGGGTGTACGAACACCGTTGCAATGAATGCCCATCCCGGCGCGTGGGGGGTGGACAAAATCCTTACCAACGAATACCTCTTCCACAAGTCCTCCCCTCCTTTCTCATCCCCTCAGCCCTTTTCCGTTGATAATTCCCGGTTTTTCCCACCACACCTTGTTCCTCTCGGTCTTTCTCATTTTCGATATTTCAGTGCCTGATGATTTCCTATAGACGAAACTAGTTGCCTTTAATATATCTGTATGGAATTTACAAAATTTTTTTTTTGCATGAAAATATACTTTATAAGAAGTGAAATGTGGTAGCAATGCACCTCTCGAGTGAAGAACTCAGCGTTTCTGAGATTTCATCGATTAGAATGGACGAAAAGGTGTGGAAAACCCAGATGCTTTTGGGAGAAGGTTCTCGAAAATGCATATTCATTGATTACTTCCTAGAAATACTACGTTCTAAAATGGACCTTCACGGCTGGTATCCCATTGACCCCATCTCTTCCCCCGCTGCTTACTCCTTAGACCTCGCTATTCTTTCCGAGATCAGCATAGACAGAATTCAGTGAACCCCTTTCGCCTACCTGCTTCTCCCTAGCCATTCCATTATCTGCTAATCTTTCTCCACTTAATCCCACACGTGATTCCGGGCGTAATTTCTACGAAAAAACTTTTACCAAAACTACCACCAACAACTTCAGCGCCAGGGCTCACCCTCACCTCACCCACTATCGCTTTATTGTAATCTGGTCGTCAGTGGATTAAATATATAAATTAAAATATATTGCATTAAATAGATCGACGTAATTTGTAGGTGTTTTAGTTGTAATTTTCCTATTTATGGATAATACCCATGGCATCCTACTTGCCCGGGTGCGATGCACCCATAGGACGGCACGGCTTAGGGTGAAAATATAGCGTTCATTTCCCTCTCTTTATCAAGTATCGAAACTCATTTAAGGTTCTTCCATTCAGTCATGATGATATGTATCTGGAGAGATGAAATGAATATCAACGAAATAATTAAAAATATATTCAATACGGTTTCACTAATCTCGTTTAGAAATATTAGCCAACAGAGAAATAACGCATAGAACGTCTTATTCATCCGATGTGTTCGCTATTACGCGAAACAAAATCATCCCAGTAAGTGGATTTAGAAGGGTTAACGTATTCTTTCACTGTTACTCCATTTCTATTCTAATTACGTTTTCTCTAATTTCCCCTTCTTTTGACATAATTCATAGTATTGCATTTTCTCTTAATTATCATTTATTTAAGCCCTATTATTTATTATTCTTTTACGGAAAAGTTCGTCCTGCGGGCATGTAGAGCATGAAGAAAAATAATGGAGTCCTTTCCAAACCTCCATTGATGAGAATTTATACATAAGCAGAAAATATGGGCAACTAAAGTATTTCTTGTCGGATTTTTTTAAAGAAGAGTGAAGTATGCGTGAGATTTGAGCCGATTTAAGAATAATCCGATTTTAGTTCCTTTATAATACTATATTGCTTATACAGCATCCAAATGAATGAATTTTAGCCAGTCTTTAAAGATAATAACGTCAAACAAGCTTCAAAACATGCGTAAGGAGGAAGACGAAACGCGCGCTAAAAGCAGAGCCGCTCATAGACTCGCTCTCATCGAGCTTCATGTCTGTTAAGCGGGTTGCATCCTTTTAGTGGTAACTTTTTTTTGTAAGTGACTGTATATTTTTTCGCCGTATACGTTTGTTGCGGCGATTCTCGTTTTGCAGGCGGGCGACGTTCAGCCTACACTGTGTTCAAATTTTTCCAGTCAGTTAATCAGCTGAAATATGTAATTTAAATCTTCTGATTTAGGCTACAAATCGTAATTTCAGTCGTCGGATCGAGGAAAATTACGAGCAGAAGCTCTGGAATGAGGCTGATCTCGCTGTACAGTGAAAGATATTTTTTAGTTCAAATTAATTTTAAATTAAAATTTTCCCTCCACTGTGTGTTCACGGGTCGTTTATCACTCCCTTTCTTTTGTGCGCGTTTTCCTGTAAATGAGCTATTTTAGCCATGCATGATTATACTCAAAGTTATTCACTGCGATAAATCCCCTACGAAAGGAAAATTAATTGCAAGAAAATGAGATTTAAATTAAATAATTTATTATGTATTTCTCACACACGCCTCCTTTGTAGCCAACGTCAGTGTGTAGAGCAGGGTTGAAGTGAAAAGTAACCCGCTATTATTACAAGGTCTGAAAAGTTTTAAGCCTCAACACGAAAATTGCTCGACTCGTCAAAAACATTCGGGTGACATGGTCGAGCCTTTCTAATGCACAAATTGCGAATAAGAAGAACGACACGAAATCTAGTTACACTTTAGTGTTGCTTTTTACTATGTTAGCAGTGTATTAAAAGGATGAAATTCGGATTTCCTTACTTCGGCCTGAAATTTAAGCGTAATTCACTCTTCTCTGGAAGTATAGGGTAAACTTATTTTATCCGCTTTAATTATCCTCTAATGAAAAATGATATTTCAAGCAAGATTGAAAAGAATTATGTTATTACATTTTTTACTCTCTTGATGTCCATAGGACGAACTTTTAAATTTATTTAGAGGAAACTCACTACTACGGCTTAAACAGAAAAACAGAAACGAATACTCTGCAGCATATGAAGGAGCTAAATAATAATGAGGAATTAAAGCAAAATTGTATTTCAACTTATTAATGTTGCAGAAAATGCTATCGAAAAGGGGAGCATGAAGAAACGGCGAAACTAAGGAATGCAAAGATGAAAAGAGACGTTATCTGGACGAATATACTGAAAAAGAATCGTTATAAGTTAACCAGAATAGAACTCTGAAAAAACAATATTACAAAAAATTTCACTGTAAAGTAAACCGAGTAAATTACAATCAGCTACATGAGATAGTTACATTAAATATTACAAACATTTTGAATACCACCAAATCAAGTGGTATAAAGTACAATATCAATTGGTTTGCTAACATGCTAATACTGTGGTAATTGTTTGAAATTCAAATTGATAATTTAATTTTTTGAGAAAATAACATACATATTAGAGTACCCTTAATTTAAAGCTGAGGGCTACAAAATCTTTTCGGCTTATGGAATTAATAATTAATTTACGACGAAAATAACGCCAACACTCTCGTAATACTTTTGTGAAAATATTGTTCATTGTCAGTCTCAGAAAAAATCCCTTTACTTAAATCAAGTTCATGTTCCTGACAAAATTATGTTGTTCCAATTTTTATCTGATGCTAAATTTCTCTCTTGTCCCGTAGTGCAACCTTTAGCTGGATTTCTTCACATTGAATTAATCTGCCATACAGAGAATTCCTGGATATGTATCAACAAGCAAATCTGTTCTTACTTCCACCAGGCGTTCGCGATGACGGTTCAGATGAATCGTAATGACTCTGGTATGAGATTTGGCGAATTTCTGACAAATTCGTTTCGGAGGTTTAACTGATTCTTCCAGAGAGAGGGGAGGACCTTCCCCTCCACCCTGGTCCTAGGAGTATCCCCTATTCAATCCTTTGTTGTTTCTTTTTCTTTTGTTTCGTCCATCGAAAGGTATTGTCTATTTTCTCAAAGGAACCATAAAACGGCCGATGGGAGAAGGTGAATTCCGCTCTGAGAAGAGAAACCCCCTTTTCGACATATATTGGATGGTCGTATGTATCCGGGGTAGAGAATTCAAAAGCGCTAATGAGGATTCCCGGCCGCACCCCTGCTGAGCAGTTGTCTAAGGTTAGGGTATGGTACAGCGACCGATCTAATGTAAGATGGGAAATTCCGCGATTTGTAACGTACGCCGTTGGTTTTCCCTAGAAGAATGAAGATATTCAACTCTCTATTTTCGAAGTAGAGGACCTTTCAGGACCTTTTGCAAGAAATCCAATTTAAGATGGTTAACAAACCAACTGTTCAGAATGGCAATTGAAAAACTTAGACTTATTTGCATATTGCATATATTTCCAGATGTTCTACGCTAGCATATTACAAATTTACAAATTAACACCTGGTTCGAAAGGAGATTTCCAATCTTTTCGTTGGCGATTTGAGTAATAAGTAACTGCTATTATATCTTAAGGTTTTCTTCAAACAGAAGCAATGGCACATAATTATATTTCCTTGCAGTATTACATCTTGACGGGATAAAGACATGTAACCAAAAAGAATTCAGTGATCAAAAGTGTAACGGAAAATTGAGGTGTAATGAAAAGCTATAATTAATTAAATTTAAGGTAAACTTATTATCCGAAAATAAGATTCTAACACTAAAATGATCATCAGAACCATGCGCTAAATAGGCTGATAATAATAATTCATCATCATGATTCGATGTATTCGTTGATTCTTCCACAAGAGAAAACGAAGTTCAGAAGTTTTTACTGAATGATTAATTACCCAGAACTCAACGAAAATCAACGAACAACCCAAAAATAGCCACAATTATTAATATATGCAGTTATTAATAGCTCAGGGAAGGAAGCATGAGAAACCACACAGCAGGATCACTAAAATAATCTGACTAATTTGCAAATAGCAACCGAGCAACGAAATCTCTGGTTTTCTCTTGGTGAAGAAAAACTCCAAAATGGCTGTAATTCTGTTCCTGCTATTTAAATATCATAGTTTACATTCGCTGAAATCTCAATAAATCGCCTCCTCTTCATTAACTCTTACATCAGTTCCTACCATTAATTCGGCATGGACTTAAAATCCACGTGTATTCTTGTGGGAGAAGGAATGTATCGGATTCAACAATCATCTTGGTCGTCAGGGGGACTGGTTGTTTACTACGGCGAAATTATACAAAATTTTCGTTTATTTTGTCATAGTTCTCGTAATTTAGATACAAAAAGTGTATTTTATGACAATAATAAGATTCTTTATTCAATTTACCTTCTTTTGGTACTTTTCTTGACTTCGTAGGACCATTATTACCAATTTAATTTTGTAAAAGTAACAAAGCATGCAGGGTGTAAAAACGAACTTTACGTGCATTCCTTATGGTAACGTATTATGGAGTCCTGGTTTCGAACCCGAGCCTTCATAAAGATGAGAATAGTTTTCGTAGGGTTTTCAGCATATTAGAAATAGAATGCAGTTTGTCTCATGGCTCTACGACAAATAGTTTCGAAAATAAAAGGGGGGACGGACAGACAGACAGAGGCACACTCCGCTAATTATAAGAAGATAATTAAAATATAACAAAATAAATTAAAAGTAATTGATTTATTTGATTTTCTTTATACGTAGGAGAATTGAAATCGTCGTTATCATTGGTAGGAGATTAAAATATATAATTACAGAAACTATTAAAGCTTCCATTGATAAATGTGGATTTAATTCTAATTTTATTCTAATCTAACGGAAAATTTGCTAGATTTTTGTGTAGCTATGATTAATAGAAAATCTATCGAATCTCCAGGAATCTTGGTTAACCAGAGAGCTGTATTCTTGCTAATGAAACATAAAGCAGTTTTCAGAATAGAGATAAAATTTTCAGCTTCGATTCCTTTGTAGTATAATCAGTAATCGGTAAGAAAAGGTACCACTCAGCGTCAAAAATTGATATTATCTTCCTTATATTCGTTCAATTACTAACGCCTGAGGAGATGCGGTCAGTTGTCGTAGCGCTCAGTTGTCCGCGCTCAATCGTCGCGCGCTCAGTTGTCGGGTCACGTTGGTTTACATCTAAAGCTAAATAGATTCTGTGAAGTTGGATAGCTAAACTCCCCCTCTTCCTTTGGCAGATTCGTCACTTGTTTGTCTTTCTTTTTAAGATTACGACAATGTAATCTTTTCACACAGTGTCTAGTTACTTCTTCGCCTCGCCCCGATTTCTGAGCGCTACGGTTGGAAGTGGGGAATGAGGGGAAAGATGGAATGGGGGTCCGTTCTCACAACTGCAGGCAGCGCCAATCTAGTTTTGCTTTTTCCTTCAAAAAAGCTCTGAACATGCTCCGCTATTTTCATGATTACTTAGATTTCATGAACATGTTGTATTTGAGTAATATCTGAATTGAAAGATAAAGGAAAGAACTTTGTCGCATACCAAAGTTATTTCACTAACGCATCTTATAGCCAAGTAGCAGCCTGACGAAAATGATCAAAATTCGGTATGTTTACTAATTCTTTTCTCAAAAGTGGTTTGCAATATCTATTCAATGAGACGTATGTAACATAGCCACATCTTTTAAGCGTCGAATGGTTAAATCAAAATTCTTCTATCTATTAGTAGGCCGTCATGACGATGTAAAAGCCAACGGCCTAAAACGGCTTTTTCTGAGAGGGAAAGAGGCAGCAGACCAGACCTTTACTTTGCCTCAGCATTGTAATGCTGATCTCAAAGAAACTGAGTTTTTGATCGTACTGAGTTCAATTAGTGTTTGAGAAAACTCAATGTTGAATAATGAAAACCTTCACGTACATTTTTAAATCAGCAATTCCTAGGTTATTTAATTTACATTTACATTTACATTAATACCCCGCTAACCGCCGTAAGGCGTATGGCAGGGGGTGTGAATACACCGAACTCCCTAACCAACCATCTGGTTTGCGTACCTAATACTATCTGGAAAAAGAGACCAGAAATAGCTATCTGTTCTCGCTATAATTTCGCGGAATCTTTTTGACGTCTGGTCTCGAAAACTACGCTCACTGAGTACGGGAATCACGAAGTCGCTTATTTCCTCATGTAAATCGCTACTCAAAAATTTCTCGAAAAGTTTATGCCTATACTCATTTCTTCTGTCCTCGAGGGATTCCCAGCCGAGGGTTTTAATCATCTCTGACACACTGCTGTCGAACTTGTAGTCTCCCTTGACGAAACGGGCCGCTCTACGTTGCATGCGCTCTAGTTCTATGATCAATCCTTTCTCATGTGGATTCCACACCGCGCAGCAGTACTCAAGCAATGGACGAACCAAAGAAAAGTAAGCCACTTCCTTGACATTCTGTTGGCAACCCCTGAGAACGCGATTACATAGCCTCAGCGTCCTATCAGCTGACCCCACTACGTCTTGAATATGCGGTTTGAACGATAAGTTACTACTGAAAACAATGCCTAAATATTTGTATCTACTTACGAATTCTAATGTTGTACCGCTAATAAGGTAGGATGTTTGTTTTAAGTTCTGGGACGGGGAGCGGGTCATGCTCATCGCTACACACTTCTCTATGTTCAAGCCGAGCTGCCAATCTTCACACCATTTCGAAATAGCGTCTAAGTCACCCTGTAATATGGAAGTATCTTCCACATTTTGAATTTTCCTGTATATGAGTGTGTCGTCCGCGAAAAGCCTTACCTTACTTCTTACATTGTCTACTATATCGTTAATGTAAATTAAGAACAATATCGGTCCAATGACACTGCCCTGAGGAACTCCAGATGATACTTCTACTTCATCAGAGTAAACGCCATCTAAGACTACCCGTTGAACTCTGCATGTGAGGAACGACTTAATCCACTGAATAATATGATTTTCGATTGCATATGACTCTAGTTTCTGGAGTAACTTTGCGTGTGGTACTGTATCGAATGCCTTTCTAAAATCCAGGAATATGGCATCTGTCCTAAAACCTTCATCGGCTGCTCGCATTATGTCGTGATTAAGAAGTGCTAACTGACTCTCACATGAGCGACCTTTGCGGAATCCGTGTTGACTGCGTGTAATTGCATTATTATCACTAAGGAAGCGCATTAGATAACTGCATATTATGTGTTCTAGAATTTTACAAAATATCGAAGTGAGCGATATTGGTCGGAAATCATCCGGTTTTGACTTACGCCCTTTTTTTGGGACTGGAGTGATGTTCGCTCTCCTCCATGAGGCAGGAACCATACCTTCGTCTAGAGATTTATTGAAAAACACGAGTAGGAGGGGAGCAAGCTCGTTAGCTAGCGTAGATATAACGAGGGCAGGTATACCTTCTGGCCCGGGGGATTTTTTGCTGTCAATTTGCAATAAAAGGTTCTTAATACCTGCTTCATTTAGTTCTAATTTACTCATTTTAGAGGTAATACGAGTAGGAAATGCATTTACGTGACCGTTATCAGATATGAAGCATTTCTTAAAGTGTTGGTTTAGAATATTAGCCTTTTCACATGAATCTGATACGACGCTACCATTGTTGTTTATGAGATGCAGAACGGTCGATTGTTTGCCTCTTGTCTCTCGTACGTAAGACCAGAATTCCTTAGGATTCTTTTCCAGAGATTCGCGTAGCGTTTGAGATCTATACGTATCGAACTCCTTACGTGCCTCAATCTTCGCTGACCTCTTGATATCTAAATATTTACGACGTTGCTTCTCGTATTCTATGCTATTTAATGGAAAAGTCTTCATAATGGAATGTAAAGCTCTTTGTTTTCTTTGGAGTGAACGTAGTTTAGGCTTGACCCATCGCGGCTCTTGCCGATCCCGAGCCACTCTTGTCGGAATAAATCTAGAGGTACCTTCACGAAGGATTCGGAGAAACTCAGACCAACTGTCGTCTACTGAATTCTTCTGAATGAAACTAATAAGGGGAGCACTTTCTGTCTTTATAAACTCCTTGAACGCGGGGAAGTTGGCTTTCCTAAAAATGTATAATGTACGAGGGGGCTTCAGAACTCGGAATGAATCTATCTTAATCGAGGCGGCTATTATTTTGTGATCGGAAATACCTTCACTGACGGAAATTCTGTGAACGAGATGAGGATGGCTAGTAGCAAGGAGATCTAAGATATTGCCCCTACCAAGAGTAGTCGTTCTGGTCGCTTCTGTATTTACTTGCTCTAGAGCGAAGGCCGAGAATAAATCAATTAATTTCTGCGATGCGTTTCTATCTCTACTATTACTAGCGACGGACATATTCCTCCAGTTAACACAAGGAAGATTAAAATCACCTCCTACGAAAATAGCTGCTTCGGGTTTGCTCTTACGGAGTTTACTCAATGCTTCGTACAGATCCTCTATGGGCTCGTCATCGCGATTAGGAGGGCGATAAAAGGAGCAGAAGTACGTTTTTCTACCATGCTTGTCAGACACTGAGCACCAAATCATCTCGGCACTATCCTGGCATTGGAAGTTTTCTAACTGACTCACCAAACTATTTTTTACAGCGATAAATACTCCTCCCCCCATTCTGCTGTCTCTATCCTTTCGATACACAAAGAAGTCGGGAGGAAAAATCTCACTAGAGGCTATTTCTTCGCTGAGCCAACTCTCGTTTCCTAGTATTATATCTCCGCATGTATTTTTAACCAAGTCGAAGAATTCCGCTTGCTTATTGCGAATACTTCTACAGTTAACTACCACTAACTTGATATCCTTATGACTATCACTCTTGAGCTCGGCGGGTAAATTCGAATTATAACTATTGGAATGACATCTATCTAACTCCTCACCATTTCTAGCTGATATTTTTAAGTCACTTATGTCGCCTTTAACACATCTCGTTCTGCTTTTCTCATTTGCGCTATTTTTTATCAAAATAGAGCCATTTACCGAAGCATATCTACGAGTACTAATATCCTCTGCTGAAATTTCTCTTTTACATCTATCATTAACATCCTTTTTAGATGGAGACACCCGTATATTACTATTCTTATCTAAGTGGGTGTTTTCGTTCCCTAAGCTAAGCTCTATACAAGGACTAATCGCGGAAAAATTTTCATTAAAAACGTTGATCTTTTTTAACCTAAAAAAACACCCACACGCCTAAAGACCTTACCCGCTACCTTCTCCGCAGCCTCAGCCGTATAGTGAACTCCGGAGCGGTCAAGGGGTGCCCTGCATGAATCGAGGACGTAGCCCAGGTCGACAAAGTCCACTCCCTTGCCCCGACAGAAATCCCTCAGCCGACGGTTCAGACCTCCCACCCTACTCCAAACCGTCGAGCCTCGATCAATCCGCGGGACAATGCTGCATATGGATAACCCAATGCTGACCCCAGACGAGTCCCGGACGCGAGCAACCTCGGAGACCAGGTCCTCGAACGAGTCCAAGATCTCCTCGGAGCCACGCCTCGAGGCATCGTTGGTGCCAACATGGGCCACCACACGCAGCGAGGAGCAACCCGTCTTCCCGACCGCCGCCCTCAACTCCTTCGTCACCTGGGGCACCGTGCCTCCTGGTATACACCGGGAGAACACCCGCTCACACACTCCCTCCCGGCGGGCCCTTCGCCGCAACGGAGACATAATACGGCGGACGTTGGAGCTCCCTATGACTAACACTCCCCTCCCCCCACGGCTCTCCTTCGGCCCAGCTTCCTCCGTGGCAACGGGCGAGTGCTCTAGCTCTAGGTCCTTCAGCACCTCAAACCTGTTGCTAACAGGCGCCGGTTCAGCCGAAGCATTCCCAGCACACTGTTTTCGCAGCACTAGGCCGCGAGCACCGCGACTGGAAACCACCTTCCACTCGTTAGCCCTCTGGGAAGGACAAGCAACTACCCGCGTGGTATCCTCCGCAGAGGAGCCAATAGGCTTGCCTACAACCGTACTCGGGCAAGGCCGAGGCACCTCAGGGGTGCGACAAGCTTTAGGGCTCGTAACGGAGGGTCCTGCGCAAGCCGAAGCCAGCCGTAACCCTTCGAGCTGAGAGCGGAGGTCCGCAACTTCTTTCCTAAGTTCCGTGACTTGCGACACAAGTGCCTCATAGCCAACGGTTCCCAAGATTGAAGAAACGGGGGTCCTTGGGGAAGCCATCCTAATCTCAAACACTCCTAACTGAGCTCTTACAAAAGAAACTTGATAGACTGTAATAGGATAACAAGACCTGAGTCAAATGTACGAGAGAAAAATAAAGAGTGACGCTTAAATATTATAAAATTAACTCGAAATTGACGCTCTCGTAGAAAATAAACGAAAAAGTTAAACTAAACGGTTGACCTGAGACTACAGCACAACGGATTCAATCTGTTTAAGAATCTCAAAAAGGACGATATATATTTCTTTAACGAACTAAATCGAAAGGTTTAGTGAAAAACAACTAGAAGTAACGATAAAAACTCTCTACTTAAAATATAGATGCACCTCACGAAACTAAGCACTTAGAGGTTAAAATATATAAAAGAGATACAACAATTCCCCTTCAACGAACTAGAATACTCTGAAAAACACTAATTAAATTAAACACAGAAAGAATATAAATAAAGAAAAAGTCTTAGTTGTACTCAACACTAAACTGCTGCTCAGCTAAGACAGGGGAAAGCTGAAAAACAAACACCGGTTAATGAGGGCTTGATGACCGTTGGCTTGTCACTCTGGGGGTCCGTTCAGGAGCTCCGGAGAACACGTCCTTTCACTTCGACTCTCAGGTCAAGAATGAAAGAATTTATAAACATATAGGGCTTTATATTGTTAGCAATCAAATGTATGAAGTTTGGGGGTTCTATTAATGTAATCAGAGTAATAATGATCAAGACTTTATAATTAACATTATTCATACGTATATAACATATAAGAAATATTAGAAAGAATCCATCGATGAATCATTTTCACCCACTAATTGAGGAGAAATAACTCAATTACGAAGGCGAAAGAAATATTATTTCGGGAACAATTAATGCGGCGAACAAGAAATGAGGAAAAGATAGGAAATTCACTTAAAATACTGTGCCATGTTAAATTATCCTTAATTAAGAGAAATCAACTACCAATTGATTCTCCGACTTAGACAGCTTAGGGGTCAAAAAAGGATATAATGTAGTTTTGGAAATTTATTAGTATTAAAATTTTTCGTTTCCAATATTAGTAAAGTATAACTTGATTTTGAAAAATATTTAAAAATTATTTTTGGAAATTTGATTAATTTCTTGGAATTATAAAAATTCGCATGTTTATTTCCAACCATCTAGATCCACCGATTTCCCGGAATTTCGCCAGAAACAATTTAGTATAATATCATATAACAATAATCGAGTAGAGAATATTTTTGCAGTAAATGATCAACATGTGATTACAAACATATCCTATAAAACACAAGTTTTTTGCTTGATAGTTATCATTGTATTAATTGTTTATTGATAAAATCAATCGATTACTTTAATGAATGTTTTCCTAAATTGGCATCTTTCATTTGTTTAGGGCTTTCCTCATGTATAGGTACTTAATTTTCTTTCAAAATACGTCATTAAAAATTTAAAATAAATATTTGCGAAAAGATTACATTATTGTTCCTAAAGAGATACATGAAAAGGCTAAAACTGACATAAAGGCAGTGTCCTTCGGTTGATTTTCGAACAACAAATTATAAATCATAAAATAGTAAGAATTCTCGAGAGAAAGATTATGGACTATCAGTAAAGGGAACGCAATCTAAACGCGTGCAATCCATTACAGAAAAATAAAGCGTTGTTTAAAACGTACAATTCGTTTGAAACAGAAAACAAAAAAAACCCAGACTGTAACAAATCTAGCGCATTCATCATCCGTTGTGAACAAGAATGTACTTAAATTTCATTGTACGACAAATTCAGCGGAAGAACAGCAAATTTTATGTAAATTAATATTAAATTATGTAAACAACTTTTATGTAAATAATTACTGCTATCGAAAATAATCGCAATATTCATGCGTATTATTAAAAACTAGTGAATTTCCCCGTCAAAAGTGACGGAATTGAAATGGAGGTTGGAGGTGGGGAAAGGTGGAATGGGGGCCCGTTCTCACTGCTGCCGGTAACGCCACTGACAGTTGTATTTGTGTCCTCAAAAAGCTCTGAACACACTCCGCTTTTGTCCAGATTTCTCGTAATTCATGAATATGCCGTGTCTGAGTAGTTTCTGAGTTCAAATATAAAGGATACGGCTAGAACGCAGAGTTTAGTTGACTTCTCTATCACATCTTATAGCCAAGTAGCAGTCCGATGAAAATGGTCAATTTCGGTCAAATGTTTACCAATTATTTTTTTCAAATGTGGTTAGCGATATGCATGAATGGAAACATCTGCATGCTAGATACATCCTTCATGCGTCGAATGGTGAAAACAGAATTCTTCTATCTATTAGTAGAACGTCGTAATTACGGCAAAGCCGAAAAAACAGTCCGAAAACGGTTTTTTCTGTAAGCGCTATAGCAGCCTTAATGCTAACAAGAAGATATTTATTACGCCTTGTAATTGTAATTTTGATAGTTATAATTTTTTAAACTTGATCTCGTGATTGGTTAAAGATTCAATACTAAGAGTAGCATAAGATATGAATTTCTCTGGAGATAAATCGTCTTTTTCATGAACGGAATCTCATTAGAATTTTGCTCAAATAATTATCCATTCTTAAGTTACATAGAGTGGTTCATAATTAGTTCCTCAAAAGTAGTTGGGTATGATCAAGTTTGCCATTCCCTGAAGAAATCTAGCACGTATTTTAAGGAAAGATGGAGAAATCCTTTCCTAGAAAAAATTCAATTAAATTTATGTTACTTCAGTGACGCTATATTGGAGCAATATAAACCGTGAAATTAATCGGTCAAACTACAAAAGCAAGCATACAAAAATTTTATTTCCGTTTCAAGGGATCAGCATATAAAATCCATATTGACCTTGATATTATCAGCTATGATTGAATCGATGTACAATCGTCGTACGTACAATCGATGTACAGTCACTTACAAAAAAAAGTTACACAAAAGGATGCAACCCGCTTAACAGAGAGGAAGCTCGGTGAGAGCGAGTCTATGAGCGGCTCTGCTTTTAGCGCGCGTTTCGTTCTCCTCCTTACGCATGTTTTGAGGCTTGTTTGACGTTATTATCTTTAAATACTGGCTAAAATTCTTAAAAGTTAATTCCGATTATTCTTAAATCAGCTCAAATCTCACTCGTAATTCACTCTTCTTCACAAATATCGGACAAGAAATACTTTAGTTGCCCATATTTTCTGCTTATGTATAAATTTCCATCAATCGAGGTTCGGAAAGGATTTCATTATTTTTCTTAATGCTCCACATGCTCGCAGGACGAACTTTTCCGTAAAAAAATAATAAATAATAGGGCTTAAATAAATGATACTTTAGAAAAAATGCAATACTATGAATTATGTCAAAAGAAGGGGAAATTAGAGAAAACGTAATTAGAATAGAAATGGAGTAACAGTGAAAGACCCGTTAACCCTTCAAAATCCGCTTACAGGGATGATCTTGTTTCGCATATGCGTAATAGCGAACACATCGGATGAATAAGACGTTCTATGCGTTATTTCTCTGTTGGCTATTATTTCTAAATGAGATTGATGAAACCGTATTGAATATATTTTTCATCATTTCGTTGATATTCATTTCATCTCTCCGAATACAATCATCATGACTGAATGGAAGAACCTTAAATGAGTTTCGATACTTGATAAAGAGAGGGAAATGAACGCTATTTTTTTCACCCTAAGCCGCGCCGTCCTATGGGTGCAAGGGGTGCATCGCACCCGGGCAAGTAGGATGCCATGGGTATTATCCATAAATAGGAAAATTACAACTAAAACACCTACAAATTACGTCGATCTATTTAATAACGATTCTAAGGAAAAAGCGAACATCTTAAATGAATATTTCCATAGCGTATTTACGTCCGATATTACATTAGGCGCCCTACCAGTAGTTAATAAAGCAGAAACAATGTCGATTATCACATTCAGGGAAGACGGAATTATTAAACTTTTACGGCAGATTAAGCCAAATAAAGCTCCTGGTCCTGAGGATATACCAGCTCGAGTATTTAAAGAATTAGCAGAGAGCATAGGCCCCTTTCTTAAAGTAATATTTGAAAAATCTATAAGCGAAGGTAAGGTCCCAAAAGATTGGAAAATTGCAAATGTCACCCCAATTTTTAAAAGCGGCGTAAAAGATGATCCATCGAATTATAGGCCCATTTCGTTAACTTCATTGAGTGGTAAAATAATGGAACATATAATTACTAGTTCCTTAATGGGTTTTCTCGAAACCTCTAAATTCATTGTTAAGAATCAACATGGTTTTCGTAAGACACGTTCCTGCGAGTCACAGTTAGCGTTATTAATTCACGATATCTTGAAATCGGCCGAAAGTAAAAGACAAGTCGATGCAATATTTTTGGATTTTCGGAAAGCGTTCGATAAAGTCCCACATCGTAAATTGTTGTACAAATTAAAACTTGCGGGCATCAACGAACAAGTAATAAGTTGGATAAAAGATTTCCTGTCCGATAGAGAACAACGAGTAGTATTAGATGGTATTAGTTCCAACCTAGTCAAGGTGACCTCAGGCGTCCCACAAGGAAGCGTAATCGGGCCATTATTATTCTTAATATACATTAACGATCTTAATGAACACATCGACAGTAACGTTAGAATATTTGCGGACGACACGGTTATTTACAGAGAAATAAAAAGTAATGACGATAGATTAAGCCTGTCGAATGACTTAGATAAAATAGTAAAATGGTGCGACGACTGGCAATTGGAGCTCAACGTAGATAAATGTTCAGTAGTTAATTTTTTCGAAAGAAAATCCTTTGCCAATCATAATTCATATAGCCTTCGAGGGAAAACATTATCAACTGTCGATTCGGTAAAATATCTCGGAATAACCCTCACGAATAACTTAACTTGGGGTACCCACATCCATAACATATGTGGGCGAGCTCTTAAGAAACTAGGCTTCGTCAAAAGAATAGTCGGTAAAAGCGAAGAAAAAGTCCGCGAGCGATGTTACTTTGCGCTAGTGAGGCCTCACCTCGAGTACGCATGCAGTGTATGGGACCCTGCTGAAAAGTGTTGTATTCGCGAGATAGAAAAGGTACAAAGAAAGGCAATACGCTTCGTAAAAAATTGCTATGATAAATCGGTAAGTGTTACTCGGATGCTTCAGGAGGCAGGATGGGAATCTTTAGAAGAAAGAAGGCTCAATCAGAGATTTAAATTACTTGATAAATTCAGACAGAGCACGTTCATAGAAGATGTAGCCGAGATTATGCGCCCTCCTTGCTTTATAGGCCGTTCTGATCCAGCGAGAAAGATCAGAGAAATAGATGCTAAAACCAGTCGATACAAGAATTCTTTTTTTCCCAGAACAATACGCGAAAATAATCGACTGGGCAAATAGAGTCCTGGTGCTTGCACCCCCTGCCACACGCCGAAAGGCGGCTTGCAGGGTACAGATGTAGATGTAGATGTAGAATGCAATATATTTTAATTTATATATTTAATCCACTGACGACCAGATTACAATAAAGCGATAGTGGGTGAGGTGAGGGTGAGCCCTGGCGCTGAAGTTGTTGGTGGTAGTTTTGGTAAAAGTTTTTTCGTAGAAATTACGCCCGGAATCACGTGTGGGATTAAGGGGAGAAAGATTAGCAGATAATGGAATGGCTAGGGAGAAGCAGGTAGGCGAAAGGGGTTCACTGAATTCTGCGTATGCGGATCTCGGAAAGAATAGCGAGGTCTAAGGAGTAAGCAGCGGGGGGGGGGGTCAATGGGATACCAGCCGTGAAGGTCCATTTTAGAACGTAGTATTTCTAGGAAGTAATCAATGAATGTGCATTGTCGAGAAACCTCTCCCAAAAGCATCTGAGTTTTCCACTCCATTCATTTTGTCTATTCTAATCGATGGAATCTCAGAAACGCTGAGTTCTTCACTCGAAAGGTTCATTGAAACCACATTTCACTTATACTAAAACATATTTTGTTTGTATCCCATACTAATATATGTCAATTTCTCACTCTTATTCTCATAAATATAGATTACTTGTAAATGCCTCTTCTTACGGTGTTACTGAGGGCATAGGACACTGCGAAGTTCTTCCTTATCGCTCAATTTCTGTCTAGCTCTATTCTAGATCCTTTTCTAATAGCTTCCTTACCATGCGCTTATTCAATTAGGTTTCTTTGCGCGCCATTCCTCGTATTTATATTTTCGAAGAATAACCTTTACAAAATTCCTTTTCAATCCAAATAACATGTAACAAGTTATAATCGTTATCATTACTCATATTACTATGAATATGGTATTAAAATCTAATGAATTAGATTGCCTTTGCACTGAAGTGGCAAGGACTACTTGTTGTGATTCAATAAGTGCACTAATCATAGTTGATGCAAAATTTTCACTTTGAAATATGTTTACCGGAAGATTCCTTAAAAAAAATCATTTTCTGTGATTCTACGACATATAATTAGCAATGAGATTTTAGAATATTATACACTTATGGGTGTGTGCGTCTGCGTTATCCTGAGACTCGTTTATATAGCTGATTATCTTCGGAAGTGCTTTTCAATGGGTTTGCTATTAAATAGATTCTCAAAGCCTTCCACTTTCCAGTAAATATTCGACTTACTTTCCGCACCTTTGCCCTTCCTTATCATCGTTGCCCTGGGCCACCGCCCGACTCGCAGTGTCTCTTGGCTATGCTCAGATGTGTAAGCGATTCTACCAGAAAATTTCATACAAGTAAAAGGAAAGAGTCTTCGAAAATTTCTGGAGGTCATAAACAGCCCTCAACTTTATTGCTCTTTTCTTACCCAGATGTGGGGGAGGAGGTCCTTTCCCGTCCTTCACTACCCACTCCATATTTCCCTGAAATGCTCGGTACGGTTTCGGAGCACGGTCGTGAAAATTTGTGAAAACGTTTATTCTTCCATTCATCCCCTCAGATGTTTATGGAAACACCGATATTATTAAGAGTGTTACAGAATGGGATCTCAAAATCGTTCAAGAGGTTTGCATTAATATTTCCAATAATTCGTTTTAATAACTTGGGATATCCTATGACAATGGCTTGTAATTTTAAGATTTATCTTCAAAAAATTGTCCTTGCTACATTGTGACTTTGTTGGAAGTCATGGTTCTCATACTGAACACATTCAGGGAAGCAGGCAGCTGTAGAATCGAGATATATCTGCAGGTCATCAGCGTATAAATGATGTTTACAGAATTTAATTTTTAATATATATCCGCGTCAACATAATCGAAGGTTTCACTAAAGTTTAGTAATTCCATTAATTAGTCCACTCCCTCCGATGCTTAGGAAGTTTCCTAACGCCTTATATTAAAATGCAATTGGTAAATTCAATGTATGATTCATCGCAAGAACTAGCTACTTATATGCAACTTGCCCAGAATGCGTCTGTTTGGTTTATAATTAACTTGAAAAAGTATGACCATACTTCCAATACGTTTAAGAAAATATCTTGGATTAAACTAGAACATCGTCAAAGAATTCATGTTGTAACGCCAGGTTTCAGGGTCTTGCAAACACAAACTGCGGAATATCTCTTTTCTAAAATTTTTAGCTTAGAATATAGTCACGATTGCCATACTACATGCAAAAAATCTGAAGTAAAACTATATCAAAGAAACAACTTTAAAATCACCAAATTAATCCATTCCGACCTCTGAATCGCTATAATATTACTCTGCCATGATAATGTCACTAAAAACTCGCTTTAAATAAGTTATTTTAATAACAATAACGAAAACAAATCATTTCAAACGCTCAACGTGGACCTGCATAGCAGACAACGTCCTCCATCTTTATTTTCGCTCTCTCTCTCTCTCTTCTGGAGGCTCGCTCGCCCGAAACGAGGGGTCTATTGGACGAGTTGCCCCTTGCAAGTGGTAACTTTTTTTTGTAAGTGACTGTACGACGTACTAACGCCTAAAATTCAATTTAAATGGAACCTTAAAGCCAATAAATAATAAGCCCCTGCCATGCGCCAGTGGCGGTTAGCAGGGTCTATATGTAAATAAATATAATATGTAAATATGTAAATAAATAAAGCTTTTCGTATATTTAAGTGTTAAATAATCCCTAACCTTGACTTTACTCAACGGAAGGGTTGATAAAAAGAGATAAGGTGAAAAAGATCTGACAAATATCTCACAAAGCAAAATTGAATCACAGCTCTCTCTCCTCTTTTGGCTACCTCATCCACACATTTCCTATTGATTTCAGTCTGACTGATATTTTATTTGAGACGTCCCTTACAAGTACGCAGTGCATCGCAATGAAAATACCTCAGGTCTTTGCACACGAATGGCTTTGATAAAAGGAAGAAATATTTGGGAAATAAAATTCTCTCTATTTCAGTCATGGATATGTTCTTTTAACTTCGGCGAATGCGTAGCCCAATTGTCCAAGTTTTTCCTTTCTACCAAGACTAATTCGTAGAGTCATGCGGAAAATATTAATTTCCTACCGACTATATGTTTGTTTGTGAGAGGCGTTTAAGAGCCACGGTCCATTGTGCACTTGCCCAATACTTAGATACTAATCCGCGTGCTTCTCATATAATTGCCATAGTTCTCAGAAATAAATGATTAAATCGAAGTTTGTTTCATATTTCGTTTGAGGAAGTGACTCAACCAGTAAGCAGTGCAGAATTATATATTAGCCTAGAAAATTAAATTTATCCTATACTAAAGGATCCGAAGATAAATGTTTCTCGATATTGTAAATGTTATAACTATCAGTTTGATTACTTTGACAAATGCGTCTATCTCAGGATACCTTGTGCAGGTGCATGCACATGACGTGTTCCGGCATAATAATCTTCTAATAATGAATAATAATCTTCCTGATTAGTCTCTCGATATCCCGAAACTTAATGGACCAGAAGGACAAAAATCCCCGATACTACGTCAGAAAATATTATTTCTAAACATATAGAGCAAAGTCAGCCTTAGTGTAAATCATTCCTTCGAATAATTCTCTAATAGAATTCTAGAATAGAATTCTCCAACAGAATCGTAGCTACATCCGCCATTTCAATAGAATTGAGTTACTCTAAACTCATCTTCGTTTTGGTTAGTAAGAATGCAGGTGCTAGATTTATAGTGGGAATCCGCTGAACATTTTTGACGAAGTGTGAGGCACTATTCCTATGTTGGATAACTCAGTATTTTCACTTCGCACCCACTCGATCGTGGAGAAAAAAGTGGTCGTTACACGGCTGCATTTCTCGCATGCTTGAGACGGAGCGAATCGGTGAGAAAAGGGCTCGACAAATCAGGGGTCTAGGACAACACGCCGCGGGCATATTTTAATTACGTTTAGAACTATCTGAAATTACTCGTTCTTCGCGAGGGTTTTCATTATCTAATATCATAGAAAGAAGAAACTAAGAGATCTACTAAATTTTACGGTAAGACCACAGCACCACTTCATAGAAGCAATTAATCTTTCTTAACCCTTAATTAGCTTCGTGGGGTCGATATAACCCCAGGCAATATACTTCCTTCGATAAAACATAAGCTATTTAAGATATTTATATGCCAATTTTTTAATTATGTAAATAATTTTGCACTACATTTATGACCTGATAATTTCGTTAATTTTGATAAACGATAGGTATGCAATTAATCCGGGTTTAACAAATTACAAAAATCAATTTAAATAATTATTTAATAAAATTTTATTTATTCTAAGCGATGATCAATGAATTAATTCATAGTGAGTAAGGAGTAATTCATAGTAAGTACCAGGCGCAGAATGAAAATACTATTTGGGAGTTGAAGGACTACCAGAATTTTGCTATATAATGATATTACAAAGCAATTTTGTTCATTTCCCTGATGAAAAGCACTTAATTTTAGCAGTTAACCAATTTACAAATTTAATAAATTAATTAATTATCTAATAAAGATATTGATGCTTTTTGCAAGTGCCCATATGTATGGTAATTCATTAGTAAGTTATATTTCATCATTGAAGAGTAAGATTTAGGTAAATTTTACTTCTTTATCACATTCGGGATTTGATAATTTTCCGCTTTAATTTTCTCATACAAATTTATCCTTATCTCCTTTCTGCTTTCCAACAAAAGGTGCAGTAATCTGAATAAAAATGTTGAAAACGGTTGTAAATAATAATAGTTACATATTTATTAAAAATTATTATCAACATTAATATTTATTTAAATTCGATTACAAAATGGGGTATCAATTCCCAAAGGTAAGATTTTGCCGAAAGACATACCACTGTAGTGCATTGAATAGCAAGTATAAAAATTAAAACATTTCATGGGTTGGTAACAATGATAAGGAGTGATTTTACTGTTTTTAAATATAAGTACTCGATTTCCATGGTTGAATACCATTAAATAGAATGCTCCATAAATTTCTGTATGAAACTTTCAGATAGGGGGTTTCGACCATGGCAGATCGATTATAGCACGTTTCAAAATTCCAGTCAGTATGGAAAGCTTACGGGGAATAACTCAATGTAATTTGCCGTAAGCGAAGAAGTTAGCCTCGCGTAGGTTCGCCTTAACGTGGAGCTACGGATTCGGACGGGTATAATTAAGATTCGTAGTTTACATTGACCGATTCGAACTTAAGTACTGATGAAATTTGAATTAAAATAAATTTTTCAACACAACAGTGAAAATTTTATGATTTTATAGCAAAAATAGCAAAGTCAAAAGCGAAAATTGAATGAATTGCCGAGTTTTCACCCGTGAACATTTTTTAATCTGCCATTTCTCTCTCACAATTCAACATAAAAATGCTGATTTTTCTACGATTGCTCATTGTATCATCTGAATTCATAAATATTACATAAGATTAATTTTAGAGCAACCACATCTTTGTAAAAAATTATTTAGTTGGAACGTAACTCAAGAAGAAATTCGTTGTGCAGTCTAATTTATACATCGCCTAAAACTTTTTGGTTTCTCATGTGAGGAAGAATTTGTCTCAAGAGAAATCGAGATAAATGTTGTAATTTTCATTTGCAGTTTGTTTCGATGCGATATCTTAAACAGAACTTTAGTGTTTGACTTTTATATCAAAGAGCGTATTCCGCTTCACGCTTCGAATCGCCGAGGCTTCGGAACATATAATGCAAAATATGGTGTTCATTATTTTTCTGGTACTTAGCAATGAGTTACTTTATGTATAGGCGCTATAAAGGTATTGAGATATTGTTTGAAAATTATTTAAATTTATTTTTGGATATCTGGTCAAACTGCCAAAATTGAATACTTTTGATTGCTTAAAGTAAACTAAATTCTCAGATCATCGTAAAAAGGTAAAAATCTTTACAAACCAAAATTTGGTTAAAATATCTTGATTATTTTTAGTTTTACCGAGGGAATTACACCACCTGTAGTCACATTCACCCCACGACACTAATTAAGGGTTAATTACGTTTACTGTATTACGTAAAGATCAGTTAGGGAGGAATATCTTTCTGTGAAATCTTTTTATGAAAAGTTGATTTGTATGTAATTATCAGTTGGTATGCATGATCTGATTTTTATTCTTAACATGGTACTTACTAAAGAATTACTTAATATAAGGGCACTTAAAAACCATGATCTGTTAATTATATAATTATTTACATTTATTTTTGTAAATTTGGTAACACTGCTAAAATTTAATGCGTTTTATCGGTTAAATCAACAAAATTGGTTTGTCATATCATTATATAGCAAAATTCTGGTTATATGTTAACTCCCAAATATTATTTTTCATTTTTCACCTGGTATTTACTGCTGAATTACTTTGTAGATAACCGCTTAAAAATAAATAAGATGCTTATTATATAATTATTTAAATTAATTTTGTAAAAAAGGTCACATTGAGCCCACGAAACTAATTAAGGGGCGAGCTAGCGACGGAGTTGCCCCATTCCGTCAAAACAGACCGTGAGGAAAATGGCAGAAAATCACGTAAGTTTAGACGTCCTGCTTTATTACCCCACTAGCAAAGGCAGACGATGGTCCTCGGAGTTGTTTTGCCGCCCATAAAATCTACCACGCGGCTCGACCGAATGCATTGGCGAGGAGGAAAAAAAGACGTTTCCTTGTCAGTCGCGCACCGCCTTCGTGTGTATTGAACGAGCTGAAAAACGCGTGACGCAGAGCAGTCACGCCAAGTCTCCACGCACCGCATTAAGAATGGAAGTTTTGTCCTGAAACTTATGTGTCGGTGGAAAGCGATGTCCATTCTTCTCGTACTTCCTTAGGGCGAAACTGAATTTCATAATCGAGCTGATTCCCGAGCAACTTCGCTCCCGTAATTAGCGTTCTGACCCGAGTTTTTGACCGTTGCATAGAGGGCACATCGCGATATCTTCCGGAATAAATGGATTGATTTTCTCGAAATTTTTCGAATCCCTTTTCTTGAAAACTCTCCGGAAATTTTTAACTGTAGGAAAATCATACATGTTTAAATTATCAATTAAAATTTCTTAAGGATATACTACTATGCTCATCAATGACTTAAAAACGTTGATCTTTGATTGATGATTGCTTGGTAACTGTTATGAGAATACTTTTAATAGTTGTAAAAATATTTAGTGAAACCTACATTTTCCGCTCCTCTGCTCCTGGTTCTCTATAGTAGTAAGCTATTCACATTTATATATTTCTCTATTCATCTAGCATTACTCGGCTGTATCTTATCTCTAGGCTGATTTTAGTGAACGCTTTGTGTAATTACCAAAGACTGAACTCCATATGCCATTATTAAAGCCTACTGGCTACTTAGAAAAGTTTTGTTTGTAATTAAATTACGATCTATTTTTTTACAAAAACGAATCATAACATTATTCGGATATAGCTAATGTAAATTTTATTTTCGAATTAAAATTCAATATTATGTTAAATATTGCACTAATGATTACTATACACTTTAGTAAAAACTGAAACTAATGAATTCAATATCGAAACTTTCACAGAAAAAAATCTGATCGAAAGTTTCTCCTGTTGCATGGATAGACAGTAAATACATATGTTATGGTCGTGAATTGTTCAATATAAATGTATCCGACATACTGTATCACCTAAAATCGAATATTCCGAAAGTAACGTTTTCGATTTTTATGTCACTAATATAATATTTCGCGGTTCGCGCTTTTAGTTCTCCTCCTCCTAGATTTCGTAATGTCTCCTCTAGATTTCGTAATGTCACATTAATCGAAACCCATTTCTTCACAGCCTAGATCGTGAGAAAAAGATCAAATATATGTTATATCCACTTACCTTGGTAGAGGTCCATCCATTTAACCCCAAACTGCTGCGGGTGATTAGCTAATTTCATTGAGATTGAAAACTGTACCGTGAGAGAATTTAGTTACGAAAATCGAAGAAAAATAACGTTTCCTAAGCAAATCGAAACAAAAATAGAATGCTAGTCTTTCCGAAGCAAAATCCTCCTGAAAAGTTACTTAAATTCGATAATTTTCATATTCCCTGAATCTACAGCGGCTACTATATTGGATTCTGTAGATAGTTCCGCACAAGAATATAAGAGAGTAGTTTCGTTTATATCTTTCGAAGCCAGCGCGTTTAATAGAATGGCAAAACAGAATTCATTCATCGTCATTACTGTTGTTTTTCGGCTATGCAAGGACTTATTAAATTATATTATACCGAATTTTTCTTTATTCGATTAAAATTTACATTTTTAGGTGGACGTATTCAAAAAACTTTTCACCAGAAATGTCCAGGGTTTTTTGAGGTAGGGGTTCAAACATCACCATTTCCTAACATTATGCAAAACCGAGGATCCAAGGAAATATTTTTCTCAAATTCGAGCAACGACGCGAGGTGGCGTCAATTCTTCTCCTACTTCCAGGTATTCCATGGAAACAGCGGTCTTGGATTACAGCCCTAGTGGGCGAAATTTTTCAGTTTTTTCCTCCCTCTCGAAGTAGCCTAGAAGGGGGATATAGAGATGCGAGTGGGAGGTCGTCGTGCGGGGTTTTAGAGACTCATTGAGCACTTTACCGGTTTCCGGGGCCTTCGCCTCCTTGCTCAGAAACATATATCCGGAGGTTGAGTTTAGACGTAACCATGGGGGAAGGCTTCTCGAGTCTGTAGGAGATAAGGGGATGCAAGTTCCCCCCACTAGCTTCCTCTCGATCCATTGGCACTGCCTCCACTCGGAGAATTGGTTACGTTTCTGACAGAATGGTCGCGGGAACGGCCATACGCACTGAGGAGAGGGTGAGGTACATTTCCCCTGTCTTCTTCCTATCCCTCTTCCTATCTTTTTCTCCTGTAATGCAAAGAGGATGTACGTGATCATGATTGTTTCCCCAGAGAAAATCGGCCCAGCCTATTGAGCGAGGTTCTGAAAAAAAAAAATCCTCCTTTGAGGGTGTGAAGGTGTGACTTTGCTGTTCTGCTGTCTGGAGACATTCGACTATTGCTGTCAAACTCAACCTAACGCACTTAATTATCCTACAATTCACTAACTCCTCCACTATGATTTTTACCCTTCGAATTTCTCATATGATCACATTTCCGCAATTTTTCCTCATTATTTTCGAGAATATATTGAATCAGTTCAAATTTTTCTTTATCGCTTAGTTCAGTGTTTCTCAAAATGTTTTACTTCTCGGATCACATTTAGATACTCCCGTTTCGTTGTGGATCCCCTCTTCAGCAATAAATTTAATATTTTTGGTGATATTTCACATATATTACATTTTATAATCACATGAACAACATATCTGATCATATATCAATTCAAATATGCGATTGTAATCGCAACTAAATTAGTTGCATAAAAATTTTCAGAAAATTTTTGTTAATTTGGATCAAAATTTAAATTTTGCTAAAATTTGTTGAAAAATAATATTGAGAATAACACCCTTCTGAGATGTAACCCTCGAATACCTTGAAATCCGTAAAAATCTGGTAGAGAATCACTGAATTTCCTACTCTATACTATAAATAAGCTCTCAAGATAACGAATATAATTCTGTCGGAACTTTAGGCCTCTTTCTGTCTTAAGGTAACGTCTTGTAGCATCAAGTAGTATCCTGAGGAATATATTGTTGGAATATCTGCATTCTGGCCTACTCGATGTTTTACCTGAGCTCCTATGACCTTTTCTTTACCAAGTCAACAGAACACCTGCACCCCTAAGATTGGTTCCTGTTATCGAATAAAAATATTTCGCAATATTATCCTTCATACTTCGTTAATTTATATGCGAGAATATGCGTACGGGAAGAAATAATAGGGGGAAAAGTAAAATCTCGCTTTAATTCCAGATACATATTTTTAAGTGGAGATTAGTCAACGGGGGAATAAATAAATGGTATCATACTTTTTTACAAAAAACGTTTACAAGCTGAATGATACTAAAGATTTGGTATCCTCGGAAAAATAAAGAAAAATATAGAAAGAGTTTGTCCGGAATAAATATTTGCATGGGAATGAATATTGAAACCCGAGAAGTGAGAAAATTAAAATATTGGAGAATGTGGTTTTTAATGAAGGAAATAAAAAATGATTAGTGAGATGACAGAAAAGAAGTGCTGGGGAAGGGAAGTACTGATAGGAAATATTTATAGATTGATACTGAGAGAAAGGAGTTATAATTATAAAGATAAACCAATCAGGGGAATTATATGGGCCAGAAAATGAGAGGGGATGGTCTTTCGAAAGAACATACAGTGAACTCACGATCATCCGTTGTGAAGATTATCCGTGCGTAATTTTTTACTCTCCGCTGAAATTTTCCGCGTTCTCTTAAAAATATTCAAAAACCTCATAATTATTTTCGCGTTCTAACAAAAGCAGGGCAACCCTGATACCTTTTCTATGGAGCAGGAGGAATACGACTATAATGACATTATTGCTTCTAGATAGATAAACAGCAGGAGATGAAAGCTCTTAGTGGGTACATGAAACAATCAAAAATAACGGAATATGTGTACAAATAATAATTGATTTCTTAAAAATTTTAAATGATGAGCATTATAAGAAATGAAAGTGAAAGTATGGAGAATCCTTGTTTCCTGATAGTTCGTGCATACTTCTGTATCATTTTCTCGGATGATGAAGAGCTCAATGTCATGAAGGGAAATGCTGAAGTAAATGAGAGGGAAAGAGGAAGACTAAGTTATTTTTTATTTCCTTCGATTACCAACAGCCAGAATTTATCAATAAAAGAAGATGAAATAGTCGTTGAAGGGAATCCTAAAGGAAGGAACACAAGCTTATCGAGGGTCAGAATGTCGGACGATAAAAAAATCCTCTATAGAAATCACTTTCACAGAATGGATAATATATGTTCGATATGGCCAACTAGCGCTTTTTCTAGTCCCCCTAATTTATATCCCTAGTGGAATTAAAATTTTTATTTCTCAAAGGTAATTTTGCAATCGTTGTGAACGTTTTTCTCTCTTACTTAAATCCTGATGTATCAACGGAATCCGCATTTAAGTTTCAGATTACGCCACGCAATTTAGGCGTTGGATCATCCTAACTGCCAAATACGAAATTTGCAATTCCCTGAAAGATCCTTTTAATCCATGAAAATAACTAGCTATATTTTTTCCTTTTTCTCTTCTCACACTCATCGTAATAGTCCGAAACAACTGCTTCACGAATGAGTTTCATATCTTCAATATAGCCGATGTTTCAGTTTTTACTGAAAAGTACATAGGTAATGTGGACTTTAAGTATATATTTTACATAAATCCTACTAGAGTCTGAAAAATAAATTTTGATATTTAATGAATTCCATGGCTAAAATCTCTAGCACTGGAAATAAACCCTGCCAAATCCCAAGCTATGATCTGCAGAAACTCGAGAATTCTTCAAAATATTAATCAGTTGAATGTACCAAAAATAAATTTTTACGATAAATAATAGAATATAGCCAGTATACATCAGTTAGGGATCATGGCATCTGGTTAGACCAGTCCCTCACCTACGACACGCATACCACCTCAATCTGCAAGAAAAGTTATGCAGCAATTCATAGCATGAAAAGATCAAAACACATACTATCCATTCAATTAAAAAAGACTCTTGTACAATCCCTTATTCTCCCTATTTTCGACTATTGTGATATTTTCTTACATGAATTGCCTAACTTCAGTATCTTCTAAGTTAGACCGTGCCTTCAATCAGTCTGTTAAATTTATCATCAATGCCAAAAGGTCTGATAATGTTTCCCCACTTCTAATGGAACTAAAATGGCTTCCGCTTGATGTAAGGCGCAAACTTCATACCCTCAGTCTTGTGCACAAAGCTCTTAATCAATGTTGCCCGAATTATTTACGATCGTGGGTTTTTTCTCTATCAACCTTCAGTTGCGGAGATTTTTTCCCACAAATCAAATCTTTCCTTTTTCGATTTTTTCTCTTCTTTTTTCTTAGTTTTATTTTGTTTTTCCTTAAATAATTGCCATACAAGATCATCACACAAGGTTAGGGGGAAGAGAGGCCCACTCGGGACTAACCTCGCAAATAAAGGGTCGAATAATAATAATAATTTCCCTTCTATCTAACTAGTACTCTCATCTCTAAGTTTCGCATTAGAATTTTTCTCGAGAGCTATTCAAACAGAAATAACGTATAAACTTTATTATTACTTGTTATTTTCTATCGATTTAAAGTTACGATACCTAGAACCGTAAATGCGTAGCTACCAAGTTTATCATCTCTCCTCGGATGTGACATAACCTAAACGCAAAAGTTATCGGAAGTAGATAATTCCTCGTTGCTTTTTACGTCCTAAATACCTTCCTCGTTGGCGTATTTAATGTCTCTCTTATCGAAGAACCTTGCACCACTTTGCGACTTGCTGTAAGCAAAAGGTTTTATGCACGATAGTAAATCCGATGTTATTTGCACGCAGTTGCATCGGCTGCGTCTGTCTTAAAATTTAGTCTGGAAGCGAACTGTTGAACTGCACGTTATGATCGCAAACACATACGTTTAGTTTTCCGAATCGCGCCCAACCAATAACACATCTCTTAATTAAACCTGTAGTCGCAGAATGGCTTGGGTATGGAAAAGAGAAAAAAAAATTCAAGAGAAATGAATTAACTGTTACTACAATCCGAGATTAAAACACTGGAGCATAGGTTTTAATCAAAAGATTTTCCGAGTGTTTATTATGGATTTTATCAATTAGTACGTAAAGATATGCTTATTTCCGTTGGATATAAAAGTAACCATGATATGCGCAAGGCACTCAAGGCCTAACTTGTTTTTCCTCTCTCGCGTTTTAAATAGTGTTAATTGTTTTCAAATTTAGGCGTATTAGAGAAATATATCCCGCAAAATAATTTGATCAACGTGGGCAAAAGGGAAAGCTTTACGTATATCCTCAACATAATGTTGATATTAAAGATAACTGATGTCTCTGTAATCTTGCCCACTGATATGTTTAATGCCTTCCTTCATTGCTATTGTTGTTAAGGCCACATTCAAATAAAAACATAATAGACGACTTGCGATTTCACTGTAATTACATTTATCATTACCTCAATTATGTGAAAAATTTATAAAGTCATCCGAATGATATTTGCGGCAAATATCTAGCAGGATTTTATTAGCTAAACTTAACTTTAGTTGAAGACGACTAGTATAAAAATTAATTTAAAATTTAAGAGGTATGCTGCAATAAAATTTGTCTCTATACTCCCTTAGACTACTCAAAACTTAATTTCATAATCAAGTGATTATAAATGCTCTCAGTAACTTATCTCGAATAAATAAACTAAATTTACATAATTAATGAAATCATAAAACTGATAGGTTATATTGAAACTCAATTACCTTTTTTTATAATAGGCCGCAAATAGATGCAAAGTTCTTCGATAAAGGAGACAAAAAAAGTATTCTCAAGGCCAGGGATGGCGAACATGTATTCGTTGAGTTCGATATTTTATAAAATAAAGGACTTGAGTGCCAATGTGGTGCAATTCCACAGCGTAAGATGCTGACAGAATAAGTTATGCCAATCATAATATTTAAGATATTTTAATTAACGACATTTAAAAATAAAGCTCAACTGAATCTAAACTTCTTTACTTTTGCGCGAAAAGTTTTCGCGAAAGATTTGTGACATTTGTAGCACCGTCTGAGTTCCGGTTGCCGAAATTTCTATCGCGTACCTTCTATCATTCCTTAGGTTCGCCGCCCCTGCTCTAGGCATACTATTGCACGCAAAGTAATTTCCTTTGTATGAATAGAATGAAATCCCCCTGCGGTTACTAATTCGAAACCGTTGATATTGCTTCTCATTTGGGAAAAGTTTAAGCCCATCATTTTACTTTGGATACGGCTTAATTATGGTATCTTTAAATTAAATTATAAGGTTCGCGCCCTGTATAATGTGACACCATCTTTGTTAACTGGAAAATCTTGATTACTGAAAAGAAATAAAAATCATTACCTGAAAAATAAAACATTCACAATGCCATTTCAATTCATTCTAGTTGGACAATTATTCTTCTGTACTTCTTGCATACAACACTACTATTACATCAGTGGTAAAATCCTGTTACACACTCTAATCACGTAACAATTTTCCTAAATGAGGCCACATGTACCTTTTCATGACAGTGAAACTCCAGGCAGTGGATTTTATTCTTTCTAGCGCTCAGAACATTAGCCGAGAAGACCGTTGTCCGAGTCAGAATTTACCTCAGACTTCAAAAGGAAAAGCAGGAATTCGTTTCAGGACTAGAAAATTTTATAAATTTTCAAATTGGGGGAAATGGCCCCCGAAAAGAAGGCTATGGACTTTTTTGAAGTCACTTCTACGAAATCCATATTGAGGAATCTTTTACTAAACCACAGAAAAAGTACAGAAACGACCATGGTTTCGAAGCATGGCTGCATCATCAGGTAAAAGGATAGGAAACAACACAGAATATATATTAATAAATAAAGGAGACTTTCCCTCCCCCACCTCACCTTACTCCTTCTTCCTTCCCTCCCTCCCTTCCCACTATTACTGTTTTCTGATTCGCCAACTGGATTGTCTCCTTTTGGTATATTTATTTATTTATGAAAACGCTGCAGTTTGGTCTTTGGACCAGGTGGCAACGGTGGAGGGGAAGCAAGGAATTACAGTGACATGACTGTCCGCCATTTGCCCTCAGACGGGAGGAAAAACCCTCCAAAAACCTCCCGCAGACAATATAAATAAACGCAGAATACAGTACATATACAGAATACATACCACACAAAGTATACAAACAGTATATAGTACATATCCAGAATAAAATGCAGAATAGAATAGAATATATATCCTGTGTTGTTTTCTATCCTTTTACCTGATGATGCAGCCATGCTGCGAAACCATGGTCGTTTCTGCACTTTTTCTGTGGTTTAGTAAAAGATTCCTCAGTAGGGCCATTCCACGCCAAATCGAACAAAAAAAAAACATGACATTTTCGTATCTTCCTGAAACTTTGCCAAAATATTGATAGTAACAATTAAGTCACCTTTACCAATTTTTAGGCCAACAATCCGAATAATTACAAAATGGCGGCTAAACAAAGTTCGCAGAAAACTTCGAAATTCGGCGCGCGCGCTCTCAGTTGAACGCCCATTTCCCAGAGATCTTAAGACGTACGATGCTTTAAATACGCTCATTCTAAAGCTATTAAACGGTGTTTTCATTAAATATGGAATTTGTTCCCAATTCTAGGAGACAATACCTACTTTTAGGCAATGAAACTTTTTGAATGGGTTTTAACCTAAAAAAAATCCACTTCTGCCGCGTTAAAAAATTATCACCGAAATTTTTATTAAATTTTCTTTAAGTGGTCAAAGTATAAAAACGGCAATCGGATATTAAGTATAATTTAAAAAACATGATTTACCTCTGGGTCAAGGCGCCGCGCCGCTCGCTACCGCGATGAATGCTCCACTCATCGTTAGTCCCTAGTATCAATCTGTCGGAGGTCACTTTTACTGAAAACATACGTGTCCGTACACTCCACTTCATTTATAGATATTTTTATATTAACAAGATTGCTGTTAAGGATTTATGTTATTGACAAAATCTTATTTTGATACATCCTCAGTTGTATATAGTAATCAGTCGGAAAAGTAAATAGCTTAGCACATATCTGAGTTTTCGATATTGGTATGAAAGAATGATAATGTTTTGTACCATGTATCATTTTAGCTGTTTTAAATCGATTATTCAAAATTACACTCCTCTGAATGATTTATTTCTGTAAAGAAGTGAACTTCTACGTTTTGTAAATTTTCGGACGCCCACATATATAGCACGTTTGGTGTTGAAATTTGCTTACTCTAAAGACTCGCCTTAGCCTCTTAATTGTGCCTCCTATTCCAATACAAGGTCCTTTATCTTGAGAAGTGGCAAAGAAATGCCACTCCGCTTTGATTACACTCGTGAGGGCTTATTACGAATTATAACTCGTGAGGGTTATTTACGAATTATTTCTAATTTTTGTACTGGGAGCCGGCTCCATCCGAAAAGTACAGAATTTTAAATATTTTCCCTATTTCTTCTTTCAGGAAGGAAATCAACTTTCTTTGGAGTAGATGGAAAGCTATAGTGTCGAGCTATAAGCATTCTGAAATAGCAACAGAACTCTTGCTTTTCATAATTATACCTTTTCTTTAGTATACAACGAAGGGATGTAATGTCGCTTGAATATTATTCCAGTGAACTCCGTGGACTGAATCTTGCAAAACGGTGGAATAATTCTCAGCGAAGTCTGCTAATACTAAATATTCTGTGTCCAGTAAATTTTCCTTTCTATATTTTAAGAATGAAGATTACTCTCGAGCCATGAATGCATGTTTAGCATCTCGAAAGTGTTAGAATTTAGACAAAATTTCTCTAAAAAATCTTTTATGCCGCTCTCCATCAATTCAACGCTATCTCGATCGACAAAAACTCATTGTTTATACTTAACATTATCGATCATAAACTTATCAAATACCAGTTGTAAATGTTCAATTAAATATACAGGACCTGGACATACAGAACATTTCCGTAAGTAACAGTCCACAGACGGAGGATTGCCAAATATCTGCCAAAAAGTTGTTATAGGTTTCTAGAGGCTTTAAGGAATCGGCTGTAATAGAAGGTATTTTTAATCCGTCTATCATAAGTTTTACGTTCCCATGGATCACGCAAACGCAAACGATATGAGTTCCGCTAGCTCCTACTAAGACGCAGTTCCTTAGTCTCAAGTCCGCAAATTTTGAGAACGAAATTTTCACCCCCTTGTATTCCACCTTGAATTCATAAAAAGCTACCTTTATGTTTCTAAGGACCAATCTTTTCTGAATATGCTACCTATCACCGTTTTACACAACAGAAATATAGTCATTCATCCCCGGCATTAAGCGACTTATTCCGTCGGAGAAATAAAAATTTTTCAGTAATGCTAATACTACAGCTAATCTACAGCTCTTCTAATTTTTTGATTGGGCGTTGACAATAATATTCCTCTCTCAGAAGCAATTTCTTTAGCAACACGAATCATCTCTGTAGAGGCATCGAAATTTTTCTTGATTTTGCTGTAGGACCAGTCCTCAAAAAACAGTCAGTATTCAATATTATGATTCTTCTTTATTATTCAATATTTATTAATGAATTCTTCTGCTTCTGTCGCCTGTAGAAGAATATGCTTCCCTCAAATTTTTTAGAATGCCGTCAGATTCCTCTTGAAATGTCTCATCGTCCGCATGAAATCTCTTGCTGGATATTGCCTGCTGCATTTTCTTTGCTTTCATTCCCTGATGGGACTTTTGATTGATTTTCCTTTTTATAATGGGAGAGACACCTAACGAGATTAGGCTATCATTTATGTTCGATACTGCTTCAATACTCACTATCTCAGAAGTCTCGCTTTCACTATCGATTGTCCTCTTAGAGGAGCTTGAACAAGGACTATTTTCTTCATTGGTTAATGAATCTCGAACGTTGATCTCATCTCCGCCCTCACTCCTAACTGGTATCTTTGAAATTCTATACCGACACGAACTGCAAACCTTAAGTCCTTCGATAGATGCTAGTTCTTTTTTCACCACTTTAACCAGCATCTAAGGTATAGAAAAATATCGATAAATGGAGTGAAGTGTACGGACACGTATGTTTTCAGTAAAAGTGACCTCCGACAGATTGATACTAGGGACTAATAATGAGTGGAGCATTCATCGCGGTAGCGAGCGGCGCGGCGCCTTGACCCAGAGGTAAATCATGTTTTTTAAATTATACTTAATATCCGATTGCCGCTTTTATACTTTGACCACTTAAAGAAAATTTAATAAAAATTTCGGTGATAATTTTTTTAACGCGGCAAAAGTGGATTTTTTTAGGTTAAAACCCATTCAAAAAGTTTCATTGCCTAAAAGTAGGCATTGTCTCCTAGAAATGGGAACAAATTCCATATTTAATGAAAACACCGTTTAATAGCTTTAGAATGAGCGTATTTAACGCATCGTATGTCTTAAGATCTCTGAGAAATGGGCGTTCAACTGAGAGCGCGCGCGCCGAATTTCGAAGTTTTCTGCGAACTTTGTTTAGCCGCCATTTTGTAATTATTCGGATTGTTGGCCTAAAAATTGGTAAAGGTGACTTAATTTTTACTATCAATATTGTGGCAAAGTTTCAGGAAGATACGAAAATGTCATGTTTTTTTGTTCGATTTGGTGTGGAATGACCCAGTATGGATTTTGTTAGAATTAATAATTACCACAAAGTTACACCTGATTTGGTGTCGTTCACTACTACGACTTCACTTACAACATACTTCCGACGGAGGATATACATTGTTTGGAAAAATAAAATCAAAGCAAAGTTTGAACTTACTCTGGAAGTTTAAAGCAAATAAGGTCTCGGAAGACGAATTAGATTATTAGCGTTCATCCTACTACACAGGTGGTTCAAATACCGCAAGAATGTTATAGGAAATAGATTCTAATATCGGTCAATCGATATATTCATGAGTAAGAAAGTAGATAACGTGTACGCCTACCGTGCCATACCCCGTAAGACATTTAGTACCGGAGTTTCACTGTATTCAGTACATTTTATTGAAAAAGCGACTGATATAAGTAGCCCTATATTACAAATTTATTTTACAAATACAAATAATTTTACAATATATACAATATTTCATGTTGGAAAAACTTGTATACAAAATTCAATTTCATTACTGTAATTTATTGTATAAATACAGCAAAAATAAAAAACAAATCAATTACAACTACTTATAACGTTATCATATTCACATAAACTTCATTTTTATATATACACCAGAAGTACAAGAATTATATATACACCATTTGTCATCTACTCAAAATACATACAAAAATGTCCATAAAATACAATACAACTTCATAATCACCGTGTCAATTTACTACGGGATTTTCATGGGATGGGAAATCGTTCGAGGTTTTTTATTCATTTGTAGCTAAGGTAAAAAAGAGAACATTCACAATTTCAATCCGCTAACGTAATTAAGTTCTCCTTTATCCACAAGGAAGTAACAGACTATTCGGTGCAAAAATATTCAAGTCCGCTCAGTTTAAAAAGCATATCAAATTAATCTATAGTTCTATGATAGTTATTATGAATAAGTTTGTTATGTGCTAGCATCCAATAAGGAGGTGATAAAACATTCTCAGAGATGTGACCCCACGGATATGAGGGATAGCTCTCGTGTTATTTCAATTTTCTACAAATCTACCTAAAATAAATGGTATTCAAGAGTCATGCAGTGGTGATTACTATTCATACATTTTTACTTTTTATTGGATTAAATATAATATAAGTTGATTAAGATTAAGTCCAAAAGCAAATACGTAGTTATAATATTCGGCTGCCGTTAGTTTGAATGCAAGATGGCGTAAGTTTCTTCAAGAGATCTCTGCTGCTTTAGCCATGCACCTAATGAGTTAAATTTGGCGTGCAAATTTGCTTCAATTTTAAGCGTAGAATATACGTCTGGTAGAAGGCTCATCAGCAAACTTTATGTTATTAAAAAGATACTCTACAAAAATTTAAGCTGTTATATTTCTATTTTAAGCCTATGCAACGGAAAGCTAGAATCAACTAGAATATAGTATACTATAAGAAATTAATAAACGTCTTACCCAAATGATGCAAATATTGAATTTTCTATTTTTTTAAAGACAACTAATTGATATTCTTATAAAATATAGATATAAATTTATGTCGAACTCTTTCGAACTTACTTCCCTCCAAATTTCTTATTTTCACGTTCATGGAGAAATTTCTGCAGATGTTAGTGAAGAATTACTTTCACATCATTTCTGCTTGTTGAAATAAAAATGAATCTAATTTACCAATTGGTTTTCTTACCATCTGCCATTAAATAAATTCTTTACTTCCATGAAATTAGTATAAGTCGTGTGTTTCAATGCAACATCGGCACTCTCACGAAAAAATTAAAGTTGATTTCCTCGTTTTATCAAATGCTATCCAATGTTTTTAAAGGTAGATATATTCATGAACGATATAAAAAATGAAAAGATTGAACAGAAAAATATATAATATATTCGATGAATAATTATAATTTTATAATGGCAAAAACATCTAAGATGTAAAGCATAAGCCAATATATTCATTTGCAGTATCAGCGGTATTGAAGCAGGAGAATGATTTTAATCACAGGCAGCGAGCTGGTTTTGTATTGCCAATTTTCATCACGCAAAGCAATTCTGATTTGTCAATAAATATCATCTCTACACCCTTAAATGATCCCAATCTATTCGAGACTTACCTGGTTTTCAATTTATAGGCACCTCATATTTTAATGATTTTAATATCTTTATATATTCTTGATATCTGCCGAAAATTTTCTACTTTGAGTTGCTCAGTGTTATTTTTAAAAACTCCACCTTAACCACTCCACCTATGGTCTGTAATGTGAACCGACGCGTCGGAAACGTCGCGACGTTTCCGACGCGTCGGTTCACATTACAGACCATATTTATTTTTATACTCATTTTTTCTGTTAGTTGCGAGAAGGCCGCAGATTTCATACACCTTTTCTTCGGCCAATACTTAATTTGCTATGAATATGTTACACCCTTGGCGTGATTGCAGTAAATACGTATGTAAACTCCTCCAATATCACTGTTCGATCTGCTTCTATAGTACAGACACGCGTAGAGAAATCTCTTGTATTGAGCTGTAAACTAAAAGAACGTTTCGAAAAGCTTTCGTATTAAGGAAACAAATTTAATGGGACTTATGATATTTTCATGATGGGGCCGACGATGTTTTTTTATTAATGTTTCACATACAGCGATACGCCATTTTATAGTGAAAATATAACCACAATAGTAGACGAACACATACGACCATTCCCTAAAAATCCGGTTAGCCGGGATTCGAACTCGGGGCCTTGGTGGTTGAGCGTTATCATGACAGCATGACATGACACCACTCAGCCACCGCGGCCGGTTGACCCAATTGTTTACCCAGCATCTAAATAATTGGGAAGCTACCTGAATCAAGGGGAAGCTCTAGGTCTAGTAAAAGCCTATTACGGCGAAGTGGGAGTCGATGCGCTTACCACGTACCACCCACGGCGAATACCGCCAGGCTCACGCCAAATCTCATCTTAGGGAGGTCGCGCCATGGGGAAAACAATTAATGATATTTTCATTTAAGCTCTTGGAGTAGCTGCTGAATCAATTATTCAAATTCGAGCCTTCTCCACTCTAAGTTAAAAACGAATACATTGCAAGGAATTTGAATTCTTCGGTGATGCCATATTTCCGAAACGATTGTCTTAAAGAGATATTCGGATTTAAAATAGATTTCTTAATTGCTCTTCGGGATGAGTTCCTATCAAGGTTGAATTTTAATTGACGCTCTCTTTCGAGATATAATAATAATAAATAAATAAGGTTATTAATAGCGTTCGCTCACGAACAAGCTCGAAACTGCGGCGCAACGAGAAATTCGGGAACTTTCCCTAAATACTATGGACTCAGGCAATATAGGGGGCCTCCCTATATTGCCTGAGTTGTAGTGCTACCAATATACACCTGTTTCGAAATATTATATAAATTTTACGATTAAAGTATTTCATTACTTCACTTGTCTATTCGCACAACTTGCGCTATTCGTTCACGACATCTTAAAGTCTGCCGAGAGTAGAAAGCAAGTAGATGCAATTTTCCTCGATTTTAAGAAGGCTTTCGACAAAGTCCCCCACTATAAGTTAATTTACAAATTAAAATTAGCAGGAATTGATAAAGAAGTAATTGACTGGGTTAAGGAATTTCTTTACGAACGGGAACAACAAGTAGTACTTGATGGCGTTATTTCGAACAGAGTCAAAGTTACCTCAGGCGTACCTCAGGGAAGCGTAATTGGACCTCTTCTATTCCTAATATACATTAATGACTTGAGTGAAGAGATATATAGCAATGTTAGGATATTCGCGAACGACTCGGTAATATATAGAGAAATATCTAACGATGACGATCGTATTTCTTTATCTAATGATTTAATAACAATTCAAAAGTGGTGCGAAAAATGGGAACTAGATCTCAATGTGAGTAAATGTTCCGTAATTAATTTCTTCGAAAAGAAAGAATTGCGTCATAATTACCAATACTTAATTAATGGAATAGTCATAAATGTAGCCGAATCAGTTGAGTATCTTGGGATAACTCTTACCAATAATTTAAATTGGAGCACTCACATCCGTAAAATCTGCGGTAAAGCTAGTAAAAAGCTCGGCTTTATAAAGCGTATTGTCGGTAGATGCGAAGAGAAAGTTAGAGAGCGATGTTATTTCTCCTTGGTCAGGCCCCATCTCGAATACGCGGCAAGTATATGGGACCCAGCGGATGAAACGGGTACTCGCGAACTTGAAAAAGTTCAGCGCAAAGCGATACGTTTCGTTAAAAAATGCTACCAGAAAAAGGTAAGCGTCACGAATATGCTCTCAGATGCAGCTTGGGCATCATTGAAAGAAAGGCGGTTAGAAGCTAGGTTGCGACTTCTTAACAAATTTAGAGAAAGCACGTTTTCCCAAGACGTAGTTGATATTATGCGACCCCCCTGTTACTTCGGCCGATCCGATAATGAGAGGAAAATAAGATAAATATACGCTAGAACAAGTCATTTTAAGAAGTCATTCTTTCCGCGAACAATACGGGATAGTAATAGGCTAAAAAAGTAGCTCAATCGTTTGGTGTTTACCACACGCCGAAAGGCGGCTTGCAGGGTATTCATGTAGATGTAGATGTTTCATGAATTTTTGACTTTTTCATTTTTTGACTTCTGGAA
Source organism: Pachydiplax longipennis (assembly GCA_036926295.1). NCBI lineage: Eukaryota > Metazoa > Arthropoda > Insecta > Odonata > Libellulidae > Pachydiplax > Pachydiplax longipennis. Next base: position 44,851 of record JAVFKF010000020.1, read on the forward strand.
CGAGTCTATGGGATTTCAAAACTGAAATACCTTTCATTTCATACCTTTTTATTTTTATTTGAATGTGGTATATACAGACCAAAATTAACACGGAAATGCACAATTTTAATCCAAAATCTTAAAAAGTAAGAGCTCAACAGTCTTTACAGTTTTATAGTATCCGCCGACAATGTTATAGAAGTTAAATATTACAGCTATTACAGTTACTCTTGATTAATGTAGCTATAAATTTTCTCTTGACGTAAGTCTATACAGCTTGTATGAATTTACTTAAATTCAGCGAACTCGAGAAAGTTCTATTTCACCTGAAATAATCGCTTAAACTTTACATTTATTGTGTGACCTACCTTGCCTTGGGAAAATAGCATATATAAAGAAAACTACGTCATTTTCTTTCCTTAGGGTAAGTAGGGTCGAAGTAAAATCGAGCGATTCGCACTCTGGTAATCAATCATTCAACGCCATCGACTACAAAGGAACGGAAACCAGCAACGCTTCCTTTATGCTAGTGAGATTAAACAAGCCTTTGTATAACGCCTAGGTAATTAAGTAGAATTGGATGTGAAGGTAGATAATTGGCCGATGCGATTGAAAATCCATCATATTATCGATTTTGGAGTTTTGGCGTGATTTATCTCACAGCTGTGATTGCTAAGGTCAATTCCCTCGCAGTGTCTGTCAGTCGCAAGCGACAATGGATTTGCAGCTGGAGATTTGAAAGCCATAGTCCGAAAATCCTTTTCCTGGTCGATCATTTGTGATGTTAAGTCTCAGGAGCGTTGAACTCGACAGAGGTGACGCAATGCGAATCTTTAAGGTAACTATTTTTAAGTCGAATGTTTCACACCGATTCATGGCAAAGGGCATGGTCACCAGAGACGAATCTCCTATCGATATCCAGTCAACGCATCATAAAACCGGACAAAACTACGTTATCTGACATTACGAAAGATAAAAAGAGAAATATTTGATTTCCGGCGTAGGCGCCCAAGTGTTACCAAGTTTTTCTATTAAAAGAGTGTTGGTCATATGTCACGGGAAATGTGCATTGTTGTATTAGGAAATTTATCGAACTCTATTAAAGCTTTGCGTAACTTTTTCCGTCCTTTGAATCTAAAGAAGGGATGTTTCACCTCAAGCGGGCCGCTATAGCTGCTGTAAATAATTTTTGGGTGCCTGAGAATATAGCTTGTTATATTTTTAAATTAAGAAATATTCGAAAATATTTTTCCACGATCATGTATAAAGTGAGTAAAAAGGCTCACTTTTTAGCGTAGATTTAAATTAGTTTTTTATTTTGATTTTGGATGTCAAGATTTGGCATAGAAAATAGTGTGAAACCTTCAAGAAAGGAAATCTGCTGTCCTGCGCTAGAGTCGTATGCGGCTTTTAGACCGTGGATTGAATATTTCTTAAGTGATTCGGGAGTAAATAACTTCCCAAACGGAAGCGCCGCGTCCCGAACCGCGTCTCAGTATATTTTCCGAGAAATCAAAATTTTATTAATATTACTTTACGTATATACGTTTGCGAGATACTTCTTGATAACAATGCCAGATATCGCGATCTTTTTTATCTTAGCGTATGTAGATTCAGATTATAAGGAACGAAATGATAGTATTTTTTGAGAATTTTGGCTCAAACCGTGAATGATTCGGTAGGAAATTACTTGAAGATTACGGAGAATGAGAAAATGCCAATTTTCCGGTGTAAATCGTAATTCCGAAGGAAATGGAAATTTTTAAAGGTTCGCAATATTATGACAATTCGGAAGACTAGAGATCTCAGATACCGCGAGTATTCGCCTCAGAAAACTTCGTTTTAATATATGAGGAATGTGATACTTATTCGATTGAGAATGACAGAAAATTTTCTGAAAGAGATGGTTAAAGGAGAATAGTTATTGAAATTTAAATGGAAAAACATCGGTGTCGCCGCTTTACGTTCTAAAATTATAAAGCATCGGTATACTATAGAGTATTTTAGAATCCGATCGTAGATGCCATCGAAAAATAAATATATGGCACGCGAATCACAACAAATAGAGAGCTGTATCACTTTTTGTTCCATTAGGTGGTTATTTAAGTGATAGCCGATGATAGATAGATATCTTAAAATATACTTTCAACGGTTAGTTTCGATGTAGCATTGGAAAATCTTGAATCTGCCTGACTTATCCCACTTGTTTTTCTTATTCATTCCCAAGTGTTTTCGTACTTATTATTCAGTCGAAATCTCTCTGACATAAGTGGCAGATGACCTTAATATTTAAAGGAGAGAGAATTGAGTAAAATTGAGCCTAAACGTTAAAAGATTCGGTAAAAGTTACATATAATGATTCCCAGAACCTCTAAGCGGCAAAATTATGCCAAAACTGCTTAATGACACAAGCGTTTGTGGAACTACAGAAGAATTAAAATTTCGACCATGGCTTCATAGATGGAACATGAAAGCAGAAAAAAATACAATGAAATACAGTGGTACCTCGAGATACGAGTGCCCTAACATACGAGATATTTGAGATACGAGCCGTCGAGCGAGCGAAGTTCTGGTTTGAAATACGAGCAACATTTGAGATATAAGGAACGGCCGGCTGCACACGACCCACCAGTTTACTGTGTCTCATGCGTCTCGCATTATCCTACGCAGCCCCCCAGTATGCTTGTTTAGCTCCTTGTCGAAGCATCTTTGATAAGTTTTTCTAGGGCTTAGCGCTTTTTGTGCAATTAAATACTTTATCACATTTCTTTTTATAACCTTGGGTCCGAAGAATGTGAGTGGAAAGGTCAATGCTCAGAAGAAGATGATGTCTATTGAATTAAAGCGTGAAATCATAGAAAAAATGAGCGAGATGTGCGAGTAGCTGACTTGGCGAGGTAGTACGGGCTCAGTACTTCAACGATATGTACTGCGCTTAAACAGAAGGAGTCAATAAAGGGTATAACGCCAGCTAAGGGCGTTTCAATAATTTCTAAGCTCCGGAGCTCTCTCCATGAAAAGATGGAGAAACTGCTGATGGTTTGAGTGACGGAGAAGCAGCTTGAAGGCGATGTTTTAACATAGGGCATCATATGCGAGAAAGCACGAGCAATTTACGGTGATTTACTGAATCAGACCCCGCGCACTTCCACGGACGAGGCATCGTAAGACTCGTTTAAAGCCAGTCGAGGCTGATTTGACAACTTTAGGAAAAGGACCGGCATATACTCCGTTGTCAGGCATGGAGAGGCTGCAAGTTCGGATCTGAAGGCATCTGAGGATTATCTCAAAACATTTTTCGAACCGATAGAAGCCAAAGGACACATCCCCCAGCAAGTCTTCAACTGTGACGAGACGGAGCTTTTCAGGAAGAAGATGCCGAATAGGACTTAAATAACGACAGAGGAGAAGATTAATCGCCTAACTCATTTCCGCAACATTCTGAAAGGGAAGAAGGAACAAACCTCCTTGGACATATTTTTTTTAATCCGACGAAAAACGGCAATGACCAGTGAAGAAAAAAGCAGTAACTAAAATTAAGCATACAGTAGCATTTAAGTCATGTGTAAGCTACATTTTAGTGACTAAAATACAAATACTCTTTATAAAGCTAGTTTATTTCTTTACGTTATCTTTTATTATGTTTTAAACAATATTTGCCATTTATAAATACATTTTTCCTATACAAAAACACGTAACAAGAACAACTGGGGTGGCATTTTGGGGCCTGGAACGAATTAATGGCATTTCAATTAATTTCAATGGGGAAAATTGCTTTGAGATACGAGCAATTTGACATACGAACAAGGTTACGGAACGAATTAAATTCGTATCTCGAGGTATCACTGTACATATAAAAAGCAAACTAATAAAAACGGTGAAAGTTAAAGAAAAAGACTATAGAAGTCTATGAAGGTTGACTATGGATAGTGTGAAAAATTCTTCCAGCAATATTATCAATGCATTACTTTTCAATGACCCTTCCCCATATAGCATTCTCCTACCTGGCACACATTGATTCCCTTCCTCCCCCCCCCGACCAGCCTTCTTCGCCGTCTTTCCCCTTCCCGTTCCCGCCAATTGCTTGTATAATCTCCCCCTTCCATACTTGGATTTCTTGTCTTACTTTGTTACTTCCTTTGTTTTAATAGGTTTACATCTTGAATATATTTCGTTGTTTCGGATTCTGGTTTCACCCAACTATGCAGCCCCTCTACGAAACCATGATCGTCCTTTGTATTTCTTTCGTGGTTCATTAAATGCTTATGTAATGAAGTTCAGGTAAAGGCTTGTGTCATGAATCCGCTTTGTATAAGTGAGTAAAACGGAGTAAAACCGCAGTCTGTATTGCTCAAAATAATCCATTTCCATTTGGAAGCTTGTTTGATATTGTGATTAGCGACGCAGTTTAGTAGTCGTGCACTTCTGTAAAGCTGTGAATCAGATGAATATTTTTAATTCGATTCTAATGAAGTGCATTTATAAGCATGAGTAGCGAAAGTATACGCTTTTCATTAGAATCTGTAAGGTGCCTTCAAGAATCATCAGACCTTTAAAGAAAGCCCTAATTTTTCTAATCGAACGATTATTTTAATTTCGCAGTCAAACCATAAAATATAGTTCGGTATACACTAAAACTATTAAATGATATCTACGGATTGAATTTATTGAAGATCGTGCTGTAAAATGTAAAAAATTACATTAAAATATCGTTTACTTTCACAAATGAATGTAGAATATATGAATTCATGAAATATGATGAATGGGAGGAATTAGATGAGAGATAATAATTCCGGACTGGAAGGCAAAAATTGGAATGTGAGCATTAAAATTGGACAAATAACCGCACACGTAAGAAAAATAAATTTATATAACATTTAGAGATAGAAGCACAATCTCAAATGTTGCCAATACTCATATAGTAAAAATTCGTTGAGAATATTATCGTGTGCAGGTAAGACCAAGAGAACAAAATCCTCCAGGAATTACATTTTAGTCATTTCTTGCTTATTTCCGTGTTTACAGAATAATATTACAAACATTTTTTATCAACTAACTCAAAAGAGCTGAAGAAAAATGCAGTGGCCTTATAAGTATGGCGCACGCTGCATATTGAAATACGTTAATACAAAAATTCATGATGAATTCCAAGGTCATATTTCGGCTGATAATTTAATTTTACGTAAAAATCGTTGCATTTAGTGGAAGTATAAAAGTAGACGCTCTGAAAATATTAAATCTGAAACAACTGTAGAGCAACACAGGCAGCATTCCTTCATGCAGAAATTTGCATTACAGAGAAAAAATAAACTATCCAATAGTAAACATCAAGAATTGGAATCGATTGCAGAGCAAACATGCAAAAATCGATCGTTAGAAATAGGAAAAGAGTGCAAGGTTAGGTGCATCATGCATGAGGTAAAAACACCGAGAACTTTTGAAAGCGAGAGAAATCTTACCAAATCTCTCGTTGAACATCTATGAAAACACCGAAAAACATCGAGAAGTCAATTCCAGCCTTTTTTCCCTCTTTACTTTTGGATAACCTCTGTTTGGTTTCGGTAATAACCTCTGTTCGGTCTCCGCAGACTACTGACACAGAAGGACGAAGTATTTCCCACTAGAATACCTTATCTCCTGACTTTCCATATTGTCTCTATAATAATCTAAATTTTTTACTGATACCAACTAATAGATCGACCACGTCCCCTTTTTGCCCAATATTCCCGTTTTCAGCCCATTTTTTTCGTAAAAGCCTTCTCCAAATATTGCGATTTCTTATGACATTTAATGACAAAAGAGAGAATCAAAATACTCGGCTACAGATAAATCGAAAGAGTTCAGCTACGTCCTAAAATTGAAGGCTAACTAGTAATCAAAAATTTTCGTGGAAAATTGTATAATTCTTAAGATCGTTTACTTTTACATAATCTCTATGCCGAGGCTGCAGTAAAAAAACGTTAGCTTGATATCTTCCGCTATTTCTATTTAAAATCTATTTGTCCCCTTTGCTTTATAGTCCTATAGCTCGAAGAAACTAATATAATTTATCTATAGTTAAAATGCAATGTCAAATTACAAAATGGCGAAGAACTATCTCAAATGACACCTGCGTTAAAGAAGTGAAAACATCCCTCGAAGAAATTAGAGTAAAACATTTTCTCCCGAGTCTCTTTACAGTGATGGGAAATGCCCCTTTCGTAGCTAGATAAGATCATGTTAGCGTATCTTTAAAGGAAGGCGAGATTATGAATGAATAGCAATAGCGAAACGCAAAATATAATCTAAGACTGACTTTCCGTCAACGCGAGAATAAATCTAAAAGCGGCGATGAGTGAAGAGCATAAATCCCTGCGCTGAGTCACGGAAGTAGAGCAAAAGATCTGGGGCGACAAGGTCTTTATCACCGGTTTTAGGTCTCTGGCTGATTCGTTAATGGCTGCTTTGCCGAGGCTAAGAAGCATGAATTTGAGGAAGATTTTTTCAGAAAATCTCGAAGGTTTCCATAACGTTAAGTGTCCCAAGACGATTAGCTTTTCTTTTCCGGGAATTCTGCAGTCGAGTTTTCATTAATAACTGGCGGTTATACTATATGCAGCTGAAAAACTTTCATAGCTTCATGGGTATAACTAATCGATATTAAAGTAGAGGTGGGCGCCGCGCCGATTACGCCGCGCCAACGACAATACAAGGCACGCCGCCGCCGCCGAAGAAAATACTACGGCGCGCCGCCACGCCGCCGCTGGAAATTTTATCCGCGGCGGCGCGGCATGGATTTAAAAACAAAGTCCCACAGTCGAAAATGTGCTGACACGAAGACTTAGAATACGCTTTGAACTGATAGAGCTCATCTCGGGCTTTCCATCAGGGCGCTGGCTTATACGTGATATCGATACGTGTTACGATTAGGATTAATTTTTGCGAGCACATCCCTCTCACTACCAGTTTGCTAGCTTCGTGTGTCCGCGCAGCTTCGGTTGTGACTTCGGCATGACTTTAAATGTGCCCGTAGACGATGTAAAGGAACACATTAAGGGGGGTCGATACCTTGCCGGAAAATCCGTTTCAGGCTGTTGGCATTTACATCGCTATGGGGACATGTGAATCGATAAAAAAAATTTGTTTTCACTATTCGACGCTTGATAGATGAAGCTACGTTCCAAACCGACCGTTTTTTGATAATGCAAACCATAACGGAGAAAAAAATTAGAGAACAATGAAGGAATCGACCATTTTTGATGTAGTGGCAATCGGTTATAAGTAAAGATACGAAAATGTTGTCGGATGGGAACGTAGCTTCATCCTTTAACTTTGAATTTAGACAATTTTCAAGTTTTTCAGTTTTATAATAATCCTGTAATCGTGCAACGCAAGTAAGATGTACAGCGTTTTTCCCAAAAAGGAACTGGCGCTGCAATCCACTTCCTCTCATTTTCCCTCACACTCCTTCTTTTTGACGAGGAAACATAGTCAAGCGATGTGAGGCTGATAGCAGAGCCGAGCGTGAGAAAATAGTGCACGAACTCGCCGATAATCTCTCAGCTTAACTCGAAAAAAGTATCATTTACGGAGAAAAGATTTAAATGGTTAGGCACGATGGACCAGTTCTGAATTTTAGGAAGGAATAACATCAATCGCTCCATCGCGCAGTGGGCTAGAATCGAGAAAAGCTGGCCAAGAGGCCAGAAATGGTTTTTTTGAGTGCGGGTTCTGATACTTCGCCTTGATATTACAAAATTATTAAATTTTATATTCCCGTTTGTCTTTTTTCGATATCCTAACGCTTTAAAAAGATACATGGCGTCAAACTTGAACAATTTTCACAGAAATGTGCAGTCTTGGATCTTTGGTATAAACGTTAAAGTTTGCTGCTATGTGGAGGGTTTAAAAACATACTTTTGGAAAAAACAACGATGCAATGACGTAGAACGAATTTTTATCTTTTGACTGGTTGCAATTATGATGCAAAAATGATATTTTGCTCATTTAAAGCAACGAAATGGCGGACACCTTTTTCGAACAATTTTCGAGATTTCGAGAGAGAGTAAGGAATATACATTGTAAAAATAGTAAAACGACCTTTGTGCATCGAGTCTCTTATATCACGTCATAGTCAGAAGTATTTAGATGTGGAATCCGAAGAAACTATTTCAATTCAGGTGATTTTGGATTGTTAGGAAAAGGGAAAATATTTTTCTAGTTTCAATTTTAGTCTATCTATGAAGGCGGAAAGTTCATTAGTTTTATTTAACACGAGCTGAGGCGCCCGTTGATTCTCAACGGGGATATATAAATAAGCACTAGATAATATATTTGGTAATAATTTGTGCAGAGGAGAAAATAACATCTCTCACTTTGCTTGGATCAATGAAAATGTTATCCTAAATGAAAATGTTTTATATTTTCTAACTTCTTATCGTTTGAAACCAAATCTAGAATCCACGATAAGAAAAGGAATCGTCTTAGATTTTCTTTCTTTAGGAGTTTCCTCAACTGTGTAGGATGATTCTTCCTTGGGATTTTTCCTTGGTGCACGTCGTCTCGTGTAATAATTACCCATTTCCTTATGTTTCTTTTAAATTTACTTATTAAGATAGTATTGCTTAGCTTCACATTGAATCCTATAAGGGAGAAAATTTTGATGGAGACAATAATACTTGCTTTTCTCACGAATACAAAACATCACCCTTGTAAAAATGAGGCTTTTGATTAAGTTATCATTTACTCGAAAAGCTAATGTAATATGCGGTAATAGACGATTAGGGAAGTAGAGTCATGGTTCAAGCACCCACTGTCACACGCTAAGATGCTGCACGCAGTATACATTAATCAATTTAAAGTTTTTCCAGTGTAAATCACACGTAGTAGCTTCATTATTTTCAAATAGAGTTAGCAAAGTCGAGGCGATAAAGAAACTTTCCCTAAATGATCATACGTTGCCTCCTGTGAATCAACACAGCAAATTGTTCGTAAATGCAAATGCCGAAATTTCAGAATATTGCCTGCTATGAACATATACTATCATTCATTTTTAATCATAACTTTCATATGGACCTAAAATACCCGTGTATTCTTATGGGAAAACGCAATACCTCGGTTTCAACAATCGCATTCGTCGTCAAGGGGACTCGTTGTTTATAGCCTCAAAATTTCACGAAATTTCCGTTTATTTTAACCGAATTCTCGCCATTTCGACTCGATGCCGATATTTAACGACTAAAATAAGAACTTTTGTTTATTTTCCTTAGATCTGGTGCTTATCTCCATTTCGTACGACTATTATTTCTAATTTAATTTTGCAAAAGAAATGTGGCCTGCAACCGATAAAACTGAGGTTTACGTGCATTTCTTATGAGAACGATTTTTCTTGTCTGGGTTCGAACTGGGGACATTTAAGTAAATGAAAAGTAGCCTATTATCTGCGCAGGGATTACATTTAACAATCCTGAAAGTTTGAAAGTTGTGCCATTTATGGTACTCGAGTTTTAGGCGAACATACATACACACATACACACATACATATACACACACACACACACCTTATTTTATTATATTAGATTAGAGAGGGCCGGTTTTTTTAATCAAGGACCAGATATTTATGCATGTTTTATAAGTTTAATTTAGCCCTTGTCATTTTTGACGGAATGATTCACTAGTAAATGAATAACATTGCATATTTTCATAGGCGAGCTTCCATGTTGCATCTCTGGCAACTAGTATTCCTGCTTTCCTTCTGAGGCATACATCAAATTTCGCTTTCGTTTGTCTCGCCTTCAATGCCCATCATTCTAAATCTCAAAAATAGCAAAAACAAAAGCATAAGAGATCTTCTTATCGCATTGATAACCGAACCTCTGGACGCTTGGATGAGTACCCCCAACCACGTTCAACTTCCCCTCTTTACTATACTTACCCACACCACCTTTTGCTAGGGGAAGACACTTCCCCTCGTAAGCGGCGAAAAATCAAACTAATTCCAGTCTCGAGGTATCGACCCCTCTTAAGTAAATGGTTGATCCGTTATACACCTCACGTAAAACGAGCTTCATTAGAGTTGATCTGCAATCACAAGTGTGTCAATATGCCTCGCCGTGTGGCTGGTCCTGATCGTTCCTGACGAATCTATGCCTTCTCGCTCTACAATAGCTCTACGTTCTTGCGTATCCCTGCCACCAGCACTCCTATTGATAGGAGTTTGAGTTTTCGTGGGCTCACTCTCATTGTCAGTGCTAAGAAAAGCAGACTAGAGCCACAGCGTTTAAATAAAATGGAATTCATCCACGAAAACTATGCCTTGTGCAAAGATTTTGTTCACAGAGTTTAACCTATTGCTGTCTTTATTAATATATTTATTTAATTTAACACTCCTCTTATTCGTTCAATTGCTTATTAATATTTTAGTTTGTTTAAACCAACATTTTTTGATTTGTGTTAATCATTTATATATTTAGCATTTTCTGGAAATTTCAATTGAACGTCAATGCCTAGATTCCATACTTAAAAAATGTGGCTCAAATGTGATGTTAAAACTAATTCGCAACAATAGTTCCTCCATTGATCGACATTCTACTGGCTGTATGAGCCCAGTTTGTGATGCCACTCTTTAAACGTTCTTAAAGTAATGTAGCGTAATTAAAATTAGCATGATTTTGTGAAAATAAGGAAAATAACGTATTGCTAAATTTTTATTTGCCAAATGAACCCCTTTACGGCGCACAGTGAGCTAGGATCGAAAAAAGGTGGCCAAAATAAGAAAATAATTTTTTTGAGTGCGGACTTTGAACGTTCGCATGACCATACTGCAATAAGTTCAGCACATAACATTCCCAGACAGCGCCTTATGAAAGCTCGTTTTCCTTAAAACGGAGGGTTCGAGAGAGGATAAGAGAAATAAATACAACTTAAAGGGGTAGGCCACCCTGACATTTTCAAATAATTGAAATAATTTTTATTGTTTTTAAATATGACATGAAGCTACGTAATGCTCTTGGTCCGATGTAAATATAGTATTCCGCATGTTTACGAAGTTACAGCTTATTTCGGCTGACGGTGCGCTACAGCTGTAGGGGCGATTACGGACGATCTCGACTAACGTCAACATATCAACTTACGGACTTTATATGGGTCTTTGTTAACTTCTCTATTTTGTTACAATCATTTAATTTGAATCAATGCATTGTTTTCAGGTTTAGTAGAATTTATCGGATACATAATTAAAAATCTATTGATTAATTTATTTGTTCACCTTTGATGCTCGAGTAACGCTGAGGGCAAATTCGTCGTCAATGAAGAACGCTTGGGACTCTCTGCAATAACTCTGCCATGCATCACCAGAGATAAGGTGAATGATACTCAAAATAGCGGAGTTGTGGAGCGAAAACAGAAAATATCACTTTTCAATGGGAAAGAGATAATTCGCTCATCAAATGAAGAAAAAGATACGATCGCAAGCTACAAGCACGAAGATATAATCAACCTTAGCTATACGTAAGGCAGTTGAGAAATATTTCTATTACATTGTACATACTATTAAATTAATAAAAAAACTAGTTGCCCCGTGCGAAACTTTCGCAGACGACACTTATACTCAATTTCCCACCAAAATACACTTCAAAAAACACTAATCGCCTCAAAAAAAATACACAAATCTAAAACATACCAACAAATACACACCTTCATATTCTATCAGTGTTTGTTTCGATATACCTCGTATGTTGCGATAGATATCGCTATCTACACATCGAGTAACGAAACTCAATGGCCAAATAAAAAGTCTTGCGTTTTCTAATGCCTTACCACATGAACCCAAACAATATCCCTATTATATTAGCAAACGTGGGAGTATAAATGTTATCGAATATTTTAAAAACTTTCTTTTAGCAGTATAATCAGGAATAGTGCGGGTCATTACTATAACGATACATGTATCTTAACCTATACCGAATATCTCAATTCACTTAATGCAGTTATTACAAAATGAATTATGGTAAAGATACAAAATATCACTGCCAGCTTTACCTAAACAATGTCGTTATAAATACCACTTCCTTTTATACCGGCAATGAAGTGTCAGTTAAATAACCAAGATAAAATAACGAAATCGATGCATCCACGTTATTAATTTATTTTCTATGTTCTTCTCTTCATACATGAAATATAAAAATAACTACTACTCGTCTGCAGTGATCTGATCTGGGAGAGAGCTGGAGGGGAATCTGTATATCACACTTTCATACGAACAAACATTGTGTTACATTGTCAAAGCGCATATCATTGACCCCGCATTTATTGAAAGTCTCTCATATAAATATGATGTTCACTCGAATTCCATTTCGGATATAATAACTCAAAATTCATTAAAGTAAGTTTTGCTAATAATAATTTTTAAAATACTTATCTAACATCGTTAATGTGGAAAAATAATACATTTTTGTGCTTCGGAGATGGCGATTGGGAATAAAAGCTTGGGCTTTCGTTACGCTTGTATTCCTTGGTGGTGAATTTTCTAAAATCGCAGGATATCCTTTTCTTTACTCAGAAATATGATTAAATGTTGAATATTATCTATTCAGTGAGTGAAATATAAACACTAAAATCATTTGATATCAGGTTTTGATATATAGAAAATTTGCAACAGACGAAAGTTTCACCAAAATAAATTTGAATACTCGGAGAACAACTTAACGACCTAATTATTTTGATCGCATGACTCGTAATTAATTTATCTAATTTTTCTATAAATACTCCAAAGTCTAATCATAATACCCCAATACGAATTTAAAATTTTGTCGATCTTAAATTAAAACTACCAGGAAGTAATATGATGCAAAATTATTCAAACATACCACACGATAAAATCGTGACGCAAACGTTCATATTCGGCAATGTTCATGTTTCTTTGGCTGTCGTTCTGCTCCCGCAAGGTGCAATTTGGCTAACTTATTAAACTGTTGTGGATGTGTAAGACGTCGAGGTATTAGCTCATGGAGAATATAATAATAATTGCGAATCCTGTTTCAATCATTTAAGACCGTAAAAATATAAGTATCCAATTTTGAAAATTGTTTACATACGTCGCAAAGTAAACAAATTTAAACTTTTCCTTAAACCTGAAAACTTTTCCATTCAAACGGTCATTTATTTATATGTATTGGTGCAGTAATAAGGGAGAAAATTCCCATCGCCAAAAAACATGTTTTAAAATAATATATAGAGGATAAATTGGGATGCTCTTTGAAGACAATGCAGAAAAATACCACATTTTACTATAAAATTTAGCAAAATGATCGTATTAAAATGTCTAATAATCGTATTAAAATGTCTAATAATCGTATTAAAATGTCTAATAATCGTATGAAAATGTCTAATAACTATTTAATTAATGGAAATTTATGAATGTTATTATTTATGGTTTTTTTATACTTGATTAATAATGGATAGTTATAAATATTAATATTGATGGACAATTTTATGATTAATTTTTATGAATTATAATAATTGTTTCGCCAAATATTCTTTCAATAACTTTTTATTATGCATTGAAGTTGAGATTGACATAAACGACCTATTTCAAGGAATATTAACGGAGAGCTTTTTTTTATAAAACAACACTCGTTAAAATCATTTATTCTAATAAATGCCTTTCACTTCGGACTCCACCTCTTATAGTATTAAGGTAAACGGAATGGCGAGTAACTTCGAAAGGTTCATGGCGACAAAGATAAGAAAACAGAAAACACTTTTCCGTTGAAACAATTTCCAAGTTCTATGATCTATAATCATTATTCTATAATCTATATTGATGCTTAAGCATCGAAACTTGTCGTGTGTACTGCGATTAGATGTGAAAGAGCTAAGTTATTAAACTTGGAAATAGTTTCATTTCAAAAGTGTTTCCCGTTTTCTTTTCTTCGTCGTTTTAAAGTATTGTTTATTTCAGGTGTCTTTGATGAAATAAGTAATTAAGGTTCTCCAAAGGAATTGCAAATTTGTTACGGATAACATCCGCAACAAATTAATGAGATGGAGACCGACTTATGATTATGAGGGACCTCAAAATTTTGTTATAAGAGAATGTAAGAAATCACAGAATAACATTAAAGTAGAAGTATCATATCACAGAGTTTAAAGTTGACCTTGTTACTATAAAATAGAGGAGAGCGTAACTATGGGTCTCAAAAATTTGCACTATAAGCGTTTACCACGAAAGATGTATCATGCAATAAAATACAAATGTACTTGCCGACCAAGTTAACCAAACGGAATCTCTAAACTGATAACTAAATGGATAATGCAATCGATAGGCAAGTGGGAAATCCGCGTTTGAATTCCAATACCGTCAGTTTTTTCATGTCTGCATTCTTTGTTAGTGAATCATTCGTTAATTTTCCTTCTGATCAGAAAGAATTAGGCATAGCGTAGCGTATGTCCCATAACTATTGGCTATCATTATTACAAAAATTATTAAAATTACGTTTAGACATTTCATTTACTTATATTTAATGGATGCATAACTAATTAATGCCATAGGTAACAACATTGACACGAGCGAGATATTTAATTGAGAGCGAGAGAGAGCGAGAGATATTAAGCGAGAATTTAATATCGATTTTATTTTATTTTATCCATTCAAGTCGCTGAAATTCCATATTCTAAGTAATTAATCGCCTACTAAATTTGATATTTTTCCAAATTTTTATTTTTCCTCCATTCAAGGTTAGCCTAGAGTAGGTGAAATAGGGAATCACCGACACTAATCTCTCCAATAAATTATCAAAAATTATGATGATTATTATTTCAACCATCATGGTAAATATTTTAGCATGCTTTCCAACATCAAGGGCCAGGATTCGAGTCCCGAGTTTTCCTTTGGTACGATATGGAATCGAACTCAGAACCATTTCGGGAGACCTGATTGCACATTACGTGTAGTAAGTAAGGATATTTATACGTTCGTTCGTGGTGATCGAGATTGCAAAAATTAATTTTATTGATTTAGTTTTATAATTATTTTAATTTGTTGCAGTCATTTTAGTTAATTAGTTATTTTTGTAGTTACATTTATTTTCACATCCCGTTACCTTCTGTAGAATTGGTTTGCACAAGCACCTGCGCGCTATGCGAAAACTTTTCACTAGAAAAGAGTACGCCTATCTTCGTTGTTTTTCTATTCATAGACTGTTTTCGTATAAGAATCAAGATCTTGAATTTAGCTATCATGGATTACATGCAAAGGAATACAGGAATTTGAAAATCATCGTGAAGTATTTCAAATAATTGAGCACTTTACAGTAATTATGGGAATTAATACTTAGGGTGTCTTTTGAGGTGTTTATTCTGGCCTTAAATTTCAAAGCCACTCCCAAATATTATTAAGGGTCGACAACAGGGCAGAATAAATTTCCTGTAGAAGGTTAATGTTTGAATGGTTTAAAAATAATTTTGTGAAATCGACAATTGCTAGTTATAATGCAGTGTTAGAATAGAAGTCCTGATTAAGTCTTATACCGGAAGCTGTCCGCTTCCTAATTGAATCTGGACCAGGGAACTTTAATCACTCTTCTTTAAGAAATGAACAGGATACACTGAACTTTCTTCGATACTCTTCCCTATTCTTTTTCTGCGCTAGAAAGTTAGAGGAGACGCTCCCGTAACATGCAATGATATATAAATCGAAATTTGTATACCATATATTGCATCTCTCTTATGATATATCTTCTCAAGAAATGGAGTCGGACTCAATAATGTTTTCTTGGAAAAATTTCCAAACAATTGATTATCGTATCCTGGTATGACGACAGCATATATGGTTTAGGTACATACATCTCAGCACTTTCCAGTTTCCAAAATAATACGAAGTTCTCCTCCCGGAGATTTAAACCCCACTGGTTTTAAATAATGTCTAATAAGTAATGTACATTATTTGTGGAATGAGAGTAATAGGAAACAGTTGCATTGGAATCTATCAGTAAAGGTTTCCTTGGTACCTATTTGTGTCTTCAAAGCTCCTTTATCATCTGCATTCGTATAAAAGCAACTTGAATCATATTATCAATAACATTAAATGCCTACAAATACGATTCTAGAGTTGTATTTATTAGATTTTTCCATCCAAACATTATAAATATCGTTCCTGTTCATTCTCATAGAATGGAAGCTTAAATGCATACCTATATACAAACCATTAAGTGGTCAACCTAAAGCTTCGGAGGATCTTGAACATCAATATTTGCTTCTAAAACCTTTGGAGAGGACTATTTCAATTCTACACAAATAGCATTACTAATTTAATCCTACCTCTATTTTCCCCGTTGAGAATCAGCGGGCAATTCAGCTAGTATTGCTAATTATAGCTGCTCGAGAGTGATTAGAAATAAATCTGATAATCATGGAGAATATCAATAATTTAATTAATACTTTTCTATAAAGTAATGATTTTATTTTTACTGACACAATATCAACAAACGATGTACCAAATATTGAAATAATGTTCTTAAACCCGAATAACGAATATTGGATTAATATTTGTCATTTAATGCCTAGAAGAAAAGGAACTCGGCGTTCAATGAGTAAGAGACATAGGAATTCTCCAAGGGCCAAAATCGTCAAACCGTCGAGGGCCATTCCTCGGAAAAAGGTTATCATCCACGTGGTCGCCAGTTTTCAAAAGTGCCCGATGCGCATTTCAAGAGCTAAGCTCCCATCATCAGGGGGTTCAAATGCTGAATGAAAATAAACTGTTGAGTATGAGGTATTTGTAATTGTTTGTCGTGGGAGGATGCCCTAATAACTTTATAATACGGATATGATTTCTCTCTTGATTCCAATTAATAATTGAAACGCGATTAAAAATTATTTGCTTAAAAGTCCAGCTTGACGACACAAGTGATAGAACAATTGAATTTTACCGCTTCATATATTTATAAAATGAAATGAACCTTGAGTGTGCGTAAAATTTAATAATGAAAAGGAATAACTACATTATTGAAGAAAAAAGGGATTAAGTTTCCGGCTTCCTGCAGTGGTATAAAAATTAACACTCAAGCTAAATATTTTGAATGGAAACAAGGAATCGATCGTTTAAAAAAGATACGTGTACTCTTCGGAAAACGTTAACGTTTGTAGCATTCTCATTTCTGCGAAGCTTCCTAACCATTGAGAATGAAAAGGTGTTCCGAGAAATTTCTATCCCGCGCCATTTTGACGGGGAATACTTGGAAAAGTTTTGCACTTTTCATTCAATTATCGAATTAAAAACTGAGCTTTTTCCCCCTTTTATCGCAGTACACACCGTTGCTTGCGAGGGAAAATAGCTTCAGGAGTTGAATTTTAAGCTGACCCCAGCGTGCTTCGATATTTCTCGCGGCGAATGCAAAAGATATATGACTTCATCCTGATTAATCACCTAATGTCGCGGAGGAGGAATCCTCGACATTTATTGGGCCTAATTTAATAGTGGTTGATTCCTGAGGTGGATCTCGAAAGAATGATCGTTTACTAGGAAAAACTATTTTGAAAGTGAACTCACACGGCTCGGAAAATCGATTGTTGGATGCATTGAAATATCAAAATTTTTAATAAATTTAAGAGTTTCGCGTAAGAGTTATTTTCAGCTATTTCGCAGCTGTCATCAATAATACATATTGTTATATAACTATGCACACATATGTGTGTGTTAATATTAGAATGTTAGAATTATGCATGAGCTGTTCCGCGGGAAACTGGACAGTAATTGGCCTCTTGACCTCTGTTTTCTAAATCTTTTAGAAAATACTAGAAATTGTTTGTGATAAAGATTCAGCTCAGTAAAAAATTTTCCTGTCGAGTTATTAATTTCTAAAATTTCGAAATTTTGCAAAATTCGGTGAGCATGGATTATATTGAATGCCCATAACTTTTCAGTGAAAAATATTATAGGCATTATTATTTCATTTATAGGTAGAAATGGTCCCTCTACGATGGTCTCCGATGAGACATTACAATTACTTTTTTAATTGCCTCATTGAGGGAAAGATTTGCTATTTGGGGTCAGCAAGGTTCTTAATTAATTGGAAAACGGTTCTAAGTCCTCTGTCAAAATCTTTGATGATCCATTGCGTATGAAAAGGGGTCCTTAAGGTTCGAAATACCCCTAAGGAAGGCTATGCGCGTTAGGGTGGATCGAAAAAACTTTTTTTTCGAAATCGGTATGCGGCTAGTGCTTTAAGTTTGTGGTTGGTGGTCCTTATAAACCATAAGAAATTTCAGCTCGATCGGAATATGTCCTGAGGCTGCGAATTTAAGTCAAAATTTTAAATTTTTGTGAAATAATGTCAAAAATTTGCAATTTTTTCTGATGATTTTTCCATGTTTCTGAAGTGATTTAATGGAAAAATATTACATGTATTGCCTGTATGTTGCTTAGTGATTAACAATTTACTGAGTTTGAATGAGGAAAATTGGTTTCTTAGTTCGCCAAAATTTGTCAAAAAACGCCAAATATACAGAGATGTTACGGATGTTGGGTAGGCAATAACCTGCTGCAATAACTTGACCCCACCGACTTAAATTTATGAAGAATGATAAGATAGTAGGAAAAGAAGTAATTTGCAGCTCTTATTTCATTGAATTTCAAACTTTAAGCACTAGCCGCATACCTATTTAGAGAAAAGTTTCTTCGATCCACCCTAATGCGCGTCCCTGTGGCTCGCTAATTAGAGGTTGTAAGAACACTAAACCACATTTTGGGCTATAAATGTCATGGAATTATTGGAAAAATAAGGCAAATAATAAATTTTATTACTTATTGGAATCTTTCCTGTATGATGATAACACTTCATATTTATAATTCCTACCATTCGAAAACCTAAAATCGTTATAACTTCTTATTAATAATATGTTATTCAATGGGAAAACGTAAGAAGATTAAAGGAAAACCAGCTTCTTCTTATTTAAACGTTTCCTTTAGGTTGCTGAATGTAGCTCAGAAGTTGCATTTTACAACTGATCAAAGGTTAGTAGAAATGATGTCTTAAAAATGAAAATTTAGATAAAATAGGGTTAAAAATGGAAGTAGTTAAAGTGTGATAATTTTTGGAAGGTAAATATATAATTCATGAGGATAAGGGCGGTAGGAGTTGGTTAGTTAAGTTAGTACCTTTTAGAAAATTTACCTAATACCTTTTAGAAGATTACTGCATTAATTTTCCCCCATATTTCCCGTTGAATTTCACCAAGAACATCAGTTAACTATTTTAATATTTTGGATTTACTATATATTCCTCTAAGTTAATGAAACTTCATCATATTTCCATCCATGTCTAGATTTGATGTCTTGACGTAACATTTACCCAAAGTGATTCCTTCGGGGGACGTAATCAGCTCTCGTGAATATATTTCAACATTGAACAGTAAGCCCTCTTTTTTACGCAAGGTGTCAGCTCGAAGAAAAGATTGGTCTGATTCTATGTGAATTGACAATGGCCTTGTGTGAAGCTAGATCGTATTCCTAAGTATCCCGTGATGGAAAGCGTCGACATAAATCCAGAGAATGGATTCTACAATTACTTAATGTAAGACTAGTCGTTGACATATTATTCTATAAACAAGAGCAAAATTTAATACCAAAATCTCTTGCTTAGTTTCAGAGAAAGGTTTAGTAGTGTGCTTCAGCAGCTTCATTTTACACACATGGACCCGGGAACCAAACTCAGAATCTCATTCACCAAAGGGGAACGCGCTACCCACTTGTTTAAGAGCTATGGCTAACTACACATCTCCTCATCTTTTCTAAAACAGCTAATTCCCTCTCTTATGCTTTCGACAACGTATGGTTTTGGGCTTGGTGCGCAACAGGTCTTCGGGATATTTACTTTACAGGCGTACAGAGCTAATATAAAGTCTCTTCGATCATGATAATATATAAGCCGACTCTGTAGAAAATGCATGTGAATATTTGACAATTAAATGGCTTCATATACTGCCGTCACAAGATATAATGCTGGATTTTTAAGCATTTATTTATTTTTAGAAGTATAAATATTTGATATCCAAATTGAATTGATACTGACGATGCTATTAAAAGAGGAATTTCAAGATATTACGGTTAATCGATGCACGAACAAAAAGCACTCCTACTTTTTATTTACATGTGAAATATACTCTAATATTGCGAAAATTGTTATTGTTAGATTTTTATATATCCATTAATTAATTATTGTGATTTAATCAAGGCTGTAGGTTTTTGATTTCACAGTGCCCGCTGTATAATCTTCCCTGAAACGTATGGATCACTTAATTATTATATCCTATCGTAATTATAACTGAGAGAAGTAAATATGATCATTTGAATAAAAACTGCAATTGTTTTTCCTTCGCGCCGCCTCTCAAAGGCATTTTTAAACGTTGAGTATCGAGAAATTTTTATAGCTAAGCAAATGATTAAAAAGTATTCTTACTATTCAAAAAGTCTACTTACTACCACACCCAAAAAAAGAGAATAACCATTTCATGACATTGAAACTTGAAAATCGATCCATTTTGAGAATCGAGAGAAATTTTGAGCTCATCTATACCGTAATACGAACATACTCCTTATCAAAAATACAGTAACATCAATTATGACGTTCATTCTAAGTCGGGTACTTGAGTGGGCGCTCAATGCTTTCATAAGTTCATATACGGTAAATTCGTTCACTAGATTTTCTGCAGACGTTACGGAGGATATAAGTTATTCGCCGATACACACTTAGGAATATCTCCATTCTTGATTATAAGAAAAGCAAAAGGTTCGCTGATTTAATTCCTCTCTCCACATCTTTCCCGACATCCTGTTTTTCTTCGTATAGAAAAGAACCCTTTGATCGATAGCAGCGCATTGTAGCTGCAACGGCTGAGCTTGCTTTTATGTATAAAATAATGAAGTTGAATATGACGTAAACACAATATATATAGCGTAGCGATAGGGCTTCACCTTGCTGCACCTTATCTTCGATTGGAGAATAGAACTTGTTGAGAAATATTGGAGGGAAGTTACTTCGATATCCTAAAATCATTTCTTAAGGCTTCAGAGCAGGGAATTGCAAGCAGTGAAATTGAAATTCATACAAGTGGATAAAATTCTAGTCATTTCTTTTGGGGTAAACAAATCACCAACCTTTATTATCAAATCTTTTTTCATACTTCCTGACCGATAATTCTTCTTATTCCTAAGTGTGTATCGGCGAATAACTTATATCATATCTTTGCCCGTAGAGGTTTGCTCAATGAAAAAAGTAACGGGAGATTTATTGAATTCACGAGATTCAAAAGTCTCAGACCTATAGTAACGACGCTTTCTCATCTCCGATCCTAACTTAATTAAGTATCCCGAATGAAACGAATTTCCCGCGCCGGGAATTGATGCGCTCAATAGAATATGCAGGCGATCAATTCATAAGACTTCCAACGAAGATTTTTTCTAAAACTTTCTAAGAATGTTTCAGCATTGTTATCTCACTACATAGCACCGCAAATATTTCAATTATGTCGCGAAAAAAGAATTGGAATCGGCGAAGAAAGCTCTGATGTCGATCCTTGTGGTTTAGCCCGAGTAAATTTAAAATGAAGACACGTGTGTTACACATCTAAGGATTCGACGATCAGAGAAAGAATGAATATCCGATGCATGTTACGGATCTCGAACGAAAGACTGACTTCTTTTAGTTAGCTGATGCTACGAGTAATTGGGGCATCAAATCGCCTTCAGTTGTACATACAACTGAGGAATAGTAATGTAAGTATTTCTTCCTTGGGCTACGCTTTGCGTCTTCCCAAACTGATCTTATATGACGCGTAAAAATAGATCCAACCGCATTAACATACGTTAAAAAGAAGCCCTTGTTATACAGTTTGAGTAATCCAATCAATGACTCATCCAAGTCAGTTTATTTCGAAGCGACTCCCCGAATAGAAAAATTATTCATATTCTAAGAAACCCTATGTGATGCATTAAATATTTCAAACTGCCTGCGTAAAATGCCGAGAGTTATTTAAATATGCTTAGCTTATGAAGATGACTATTTCGCTATTGCTTTCCCCGTAGTGAAGTACGAAGTATAACGTTTGTTCGTAATTGAGCATAAGGGTTGTTTGTATCTATTGTATCGCATCGTAGCAATAGAAAAAGCAAGTGTGTCTACATTTTCAAAAAACTACAAAAACAAACTGAAAGAATCGAGTTTATCAAGATGAAGGAAAGTATTAGTGAAAAATTGAAACAATCCTGACTTTAGTTTAGCAAAATTAAGGAAGAGGAGGACAAGAATTTCTCGGCGCAAGATATCTTCCATTCTGAATTTTGATATTAGGCAAACCTCTTTATCATGGAAACGTACGCGATGCTTCATATTAACCACACGAGAAGGTGTATGCCCCTCACTTTACAACCTCTACCTAAAAGTTACGTCTTTGAATGAAGTTTATCATTCAATGAAAAACTATATAGTTTAAAATATTAAAGTTTCAGCGGTACACAACTCGCTTCCTTTCTAAAGCTTTCCATGTGGGCTTCCGCTAACTGTTATATCATCTAAGAAAAAGATGTTACGAGATAACCTACGATAGACGCCTCTATGGAGGATCAATTAAAGCACCGCTATTGAATTTGTAGTCTATTTTGCCGAAAAAATTCTTTCTCTACAGCCTGACGCAGGTTCTACTTGAGGAATTTAATATATTGTCCTCTATTTTAAAGCTTTTATTAATAATTTTTACAAGGTTTTAGAGGCCTCTATTGCTTTTACTCGACGTGTTTTTACTCAACCGATTTCTTTTGTTAAGAAAATTTAGTACGGGTGTGTGTTAGCATTTATCGGACTGGCGATGACTCAAATATCGCTTAACTATCAAGGGTTACGTAGATTCCGAGAGTTAGTTAAATTCCATCTTTAAGCAATGTAGAACAAGAAGGAGAGAAAGACTGAGATGAAGCAAAAACCAATTAATGTGGACTTGGACGCAAGTATGCGAGGAAGAAATCCCACAACCTCCGAGAGCTTTGCTTTGGAGCAATTAAATTGCTACTCGGGAGCGCGTACATATTTCCTCCTTTTAAGTAGAATGCTCGATAATTCGATTAATCTGTTAATAATTCGATTAATCTGCTGTGCTTCATCAATGCCAATCTGTTGTTTCCGGCCTACATTACCTCCGTAACTCTCTTTCAAACAGCTGCTGAACAAAAATGCCGATCGAAGACTCGGAGCGGAAGGCTGCCCCGCCGTCTGTGATGTCTGTGATCAGCCCTTTTTCCGTTCTATTGACTGGTGGCGCCTTGAGCGGAAGGAATTGGAATCACCATTCAGACCAGCTCTGGTGTGTCGAGACAGAACGGAATTTCGGATTCAACATCTCAACGTTGATTAACCATTACAAAATATGAAAGCGGCCGAGAGGACTAAAATTTTCATTCATCCGTTAGTGACACGTGCCAATCCGGATACTCCGGAATTTCCTGCACGGGCCGGAGTTTTCTTTCATTTCCGAAGCATGGCTTTTAATAAGATATCCTGTTATTAGAAAGGTAAACCGCGTAATACTATACGACTACGTTCATAACTTTCGTGATTGGATCCAATTAAAAACTTTATATCGACTGCTGACGAAGTGTAATTAAAAAAGTAACGATCTTTCTCGAAAGAGATGAACGCCAAACTTTTTCCCGAAGTCTTCATAACAAGAATTCATTTTATAAATTTCGGAAAGGAAATAGAATATTCTAAAGCGAAAATCAAAGAACAATTATTAGAAGTAACGACATTATATATTAATACATCCGAGCTATTTGGAGAGACCCACCTCTTATCATTTATAGGGGACGTCCTCTTGACAATGACCATGAGAGAAACTGGGTCAACATGTTATTTTCCCGTGAATTGCTTCTCCTACGAACCTCTAACTCCACGAGAGGGAGTTCAGAGAACGAAATGAGATTTAGGGCAAAGAGACCCCCTCCAAATTCCCTCCTATTTACCCCTCTCAGACTGTCTTTTGCCGTCAACGACCAACATCGGAGAGCGGGAGACAATATTCGTCAATTTCATATCAAAAGTCCGATAAGGAAAGAATAAACATACAACCACTGTTCCCGATATCCCAATTTTCCCCATCTCACTTGCTCTGTTGGAATCGCCCATCGATTTTGTAGTTTTTAAGCAAATTAGCGGTAGTTATCCATTTCAACAAGTGCAGATCTTGCGCGATACATACGTGCATAATTTGTTTCGTATTATCTAATATTATTATGTTGAACGTTTATAAAGACAACCTCGCAGAATCAATTGCTTTACAAAGTAAATAAGATAGACTTACAACATCATCTTCTGTATTTATGCTTTTAATATTTAAGTGATACTCACTTATTTAATTTTTTTATTAATATTAAGATCGCTTAATACTATGGCTATTAAACTAAATTTTTATTAAGATTCAGTAAAGCTTAAATTTTAATTAGGATTTAAATTACTTAATACTATGGTGTTAAATTGACTAATTGATACTAAATTGACTTCTCGAAGTGAATTTCTTTTACAGTCGGCTGCAATTTGCAGGAAATTAAAATCAATTTCAAAAACATTTTAATGAGTAACTATATTCAGTTCTATTCTCAATTGATGGTTTATTGTAGCTTATTGGTCCATCAAAAACTTTTCAATTAGCTGTTTAGTCTATAATATATATAGACTATAATTAGTCAATATAGTTTAAACGATTAGCTTTTATGATTAACAGTAGAGTGTGTCCGGACTATTAGCTCTCAGAGACGAAGGGCTAACGGGCCTCAAGCGGATTCCGACTCTATGTCACAGTATTTTAAGCCGTTTATACGATAATTATACATCCTCAACTTCCAGCAAAATCAACAAAAATTTTAAAATGAAACATATGCAGAAATCCTCGTATTTTCGAGATGAATGCTTAATTGCAAATTAGTGAATTATAGTGGTGTAAAACGAAGATGCGGAAGGGAACAAAAGCCAACTAAATACTCGAATGAAATAAGTGATGGTCCCACTGTGTTTAATGACAAGTAAATTAATGAAAGCATTCAGAAATATAGGGGATGAAGAATTGAGTAGTATACTCATCAGAGCCAAACATAAACAAATTATTACCTCTTTATGCACGCATGTTTAGAGCGATGGCCACATTAAAAAAAATTCGTTGAGAAGATAACTTCGAAGGAATAATGGAAATATATTCTATTATAAAATAATATGTGGAGTTTGTGAGTTACCCTGATAAAATTTTATAAAGTAATGGCAATTCCATCAATGTAGTATAGCTTTGAATGTTAGGAAGCGAAAGAAAAAGAAATCAAATAAATAGAGTCATCAGAAATGAAATTTCTTCGGGCTGTGAAAGGCTGTACGAGGGTAAACAAATTAAGGAATACATCATTAAGAGATGAACTAGGTGTTCAATTTTCACGGTTGGGTTTTTATTAGTTATAAAATATGTAAGCCTTAAATAAAACATTCGCCCCGATACGCGATAGTGAATAACGCAAGAAACATTTTGGTAAAACTTCATGCAAATCGGATAACACTGGATTGAGTTATCGTGTACACCGTTCTGAAAAACCACATTTCGAGAAAAACGCGTTTAAAGTTTTGGAACAACTTTTTTGGGATATAAAATTCATTTTTTTAAATAATATCCTTATCAGCCGGTTTTCTCATTCCTTTCTCTGTTTGAAAAATGAGTTATCTGCTTATTTTTGTGCTTTCCTATTCGGTTCCATCCCCTTTTATGAAAACCTGCACCGGTGGGCTGTCCACTACAGGACGGGCGCGGACGTCTTCTTCGCTCATTTACTCCACAATAGCTTCGGCATTTGGTACAAAAATCGAGGTATAGAATAGAGATTGTCTTTGAATATGCTAATTACAATGTAAGGCAATATACAGAAATTTCCATTGTTTTTAATCAGCTGAAACTGGTTTTAAGAGTACATTTCCATATTAACGAATAAAGACTTTCATTATTATTAGTGATGAATCTTTCCATGCGTCTTTCCAATAGTAAATGTTCGCAGAGGAGATCACGTACACAAGCTTTCAGTATCACTTCTGGAGTTTTCAGCTTAAAACTGCTACTTCCCGTTATCCTTTGCTTCCCGCCGAGTGTACCAACTCCTTAGTCCAAGATTAGCCCTCATGTTGGGACTCTCTATAAATCATTTATAATAATACGTTGCCGAAATTTCTCTTTCCATTGCTTCAATCGTATTGATTCTATCTGATGGGTAACCGATAATAGATACTAAGCTTATCTATCTATTTGGCTGTTGATTTAACCACTCCTCCTAGGCCTCTATTTTCTTTAATAAGAATAGTTCATGAAAGAGTTCATCTATACATCAGAATCTTGCATTCCCTCGAATCCAACCAGTTACATCTCATTGCAGATTTATATCTCTTGTAGATTTAATAAACTATGTCTTTGATTAAAAGTAAAGAATTATTTCCTTTCAACTTACAGTCATACCAAACGATAATCGATTAAAATCCCAGACTACGTGCGCTCAACTCTAAGAAATTCTTCTTCACATGATTTACAGACTACTTATTCACTCCTTCTAGAGAATGTAGCAATACATTCAATATTCTAAAGCTGTGCGAGAAATCAACAATAATGTCGATGACCTTGCTTTCAACTTTTGCGCTGAAGTCCTAACATTTGCCATTTTATTTTCTACCTTCTGCCTTTTTATTGATATATTTCTATTTCTCAGTCTTGTGGTATTTCTTCTGCATTGTCTTCTAAAAGCACCCTAATTTATTTATTTTTTTTTAAATTTAACAGTACAATATAATATAAACACTTCTCAACTGCCTTCAGTATGGCTGAGGTTGATTATAGCCTCGTGCTTGTAGCTTGCATCATCTCTTTTTCTTCATGGGATGAGCGAATTATCTCTTTCCCATTGAAAAGTGATATTTTCTGTTTTAGCTCGAGATGTTTTGATTATCATTCACCTTATCTCTACTATGAAAAAGAGTCCCAAGCGTGCTTCATTGATGACGAAAACTGTCCCCAGCGTTATTCGAGCATCGAAGGGGAATAAATAAATAAAGGCTGATAGAAGTCAGCGAAGTCAGCTCTGCGTTCTAGCCGTATCCTTTATCTTTGAAGAGAGATACTACTTAGGCACGGCATATTCATGAATTACGTGAAATCTGGGCAAAAGCGGAGTGTGTTCAGAGCTTTTTGAAGGCACAAATCTAGAGGTGGGAACAATCGAATGAAAACAATCGAATAATTCGATTGTTTACTCCAATCGAATCATTCGAATAAAGCGTTTCTATCCTAACCGAATGAATGTATTCGATTGTTTTCAGCGAGTGAAAAATCGAATATATCTATTCGATTGTTTGAAGTAAGTGATAACTTAAGTGATAAGTGTAAGTAAGTGAACCCAGCGTTTGTGCCGAAGCGTTTGCGGAAGAAATTTAAGTTTAATTAAGTTTAAGTTAAGATTAATTAAGAATTCTTTTCAGTTTAGCTCTGATTTATTTCTTTCTTTAAGGATGTACGTGTAAGGTGATGCTCTCTTTGTTCCCTCTGTTTATGTATTAGTGTTTCTGAGAGAATTTTTATATAATCCATGCCTGGTCTTATCTTTGCTAACTCCGGCCTAAATAGTATGACATAACGCTCCACTTCCATCCTCTCCTCTTCAACGCGAGTAAACGAGTGAAAATATCGGATAGACTGGTAAAATGTAATTCATATTAATAGATTTTATTTCTATTAGGATCAGATTAGTATGACACAAAATTGTTTCAACAATGTTTGCATGCCTTTCATTTTGTAATATTTGGTAGTTATTCTTCCGTAGAATAATTCGAATAAAGCGTTTCGATTTTCACTCTATCCTAACCGAATGATTTTAGCAAGTGAAAAATCGAATAGATCTATTTTAAAAAATCGAATAGATCTATTCGATTTTTTCACTCGGTGAATTCACTCGACTTTGAAGCTGCCTATAATTGCCTATAATATTCGATAACAAAATATCCTAAAAATTGGAATTTTACCATAAGAATGTATTGCGCGGATTTTTGTAAATTATTTGTAGGCACTTATATTTAAGATAGAGGAACCAAAATCTTTAAGGTTGGAGTTTAGGTAATTTTCGATGCTACCAATGGAAGAAATATTACCAAATGTCCGTGAGTTCGACACCAGATGGGTGCGAATTTATCCAGTATGAATAGCATTGCTACAATTTTTGACAATTTTTTCAATGCTTTGACGGTAAGCAGGAAAGATAAAACCTGGAATGGGATCGGAGGCGTTTGAAAAGATTCTTTCACGCGGTTCACCGTTTCTCTAAAGATCCTCGGTTCGATGCAAGAGCGTCATTTCGATTCTACCATGCATTTCAAAGAGGGATAATGGAATCTTATTTTAGGACCTTCCCGATAAGATAATGAATTGAAATTTTGGAACAGGTCAGACTGGCCCTTATCTAACATTAGTATGCGATTGTCTCTCACGAACGGGTCCTGAGTTCGACGCCAGACGGTTTTTGCGCGAATATTTGAAAATATTTTTGGGTCACTTCTCCGAAAGATAGAGCAATCAAAATCACGGATTTGGCAGATGAGATGGTCTTCTATAGTACCAAAGGAAGAAATGTTACCAAATGACCGTGAGTTCGGCACCAGGTGTGTGCGAAATTCTACCGTATAGAATGCATTGCGGCATTTTTTAGGATTTTTTTAAATGCTTTCGCGATAAACTGGGAAATGAAAACCCGATACCAGATACTTCGATACCAGACCTGGTATTTTTCTCATTTTAATCTATGCTTAGCTGAAATTAGGAATACTTTTGCAAGCAGTTCCGAGCGTAAATGGATTTTTTGGTAAATATTCAAAAATTAGCTTGCAGTATGAAAGCAGCTTTTACTCGTACTAATCTAATCATAATATCGTAGAAATAATTTTTTTAATATAAATTACATTTTCCCAGATTTTGATAATGAAAAGGAGTTACTATGAAGATTGGTAAAGAACTACTATAAATAAACAAGAAATCGACTAAGAATATTTTTTAATGTTATAATTTTCACGTTTGTAAATTACGAATAAAGAAAAGAGACTAGATTTTAAGCAAATACTCAAAAACCCTGTTATTTTCCGTACATGCAGTTTTTATAATTGCACTTTTTTGGAAATTCATTATTTATCTTAGCCATCTTTATAATATTTAAAATATCGAAAATGAAGTGTCAAATCATTTTTCGGAAATACTTAGTTACTTGTTTACATTCGAATGAAAACAATCGAATAACTATTCGATTGTTTTTTCAATCGATTGTCCCATCCCTAACAAATACATCTGTCAGTGGCGATACCGGCAGCAGTGAAAACGGGCCCCCATTCCACCTTTCCCCTCCTTCCCCACCTCCAAACACGGCGCTCAGAAATCTGGGGGACGCGAAAATGTAAGATAACAGCCAGATATGAGAGCGTTATCTTAATCTTCAAATGGAAGTAAAACAAGTGACTTTCCAAGCAAAAGCAGAGGTATAGTTTGGCCGTCGGACTTTCGGGAATCTCTTTATATTTATTGTCCGTTTTAAGCTTTCAGTCAGTATTGTCTTATGGGAGAAATGCAAAGGCTCGCGCCCCGGGTAGCCTTTACGCGGAGCTACGGATTCGGACAGATATAATTAAGATTCGTAGTGTACATTGACCGACTCAAACTTAATTTCTGATGAAATCGACTCGAACTCGATTGAATTTTCCAAACTTCTGGCCTCTACCAAAATTCCGGACGGTGCTATCATGTTTTCTTTTGACGTTAAAAACCTTTTTCCATCAGTGCCTGTCAAAGAAACTTTAAACATCTTAAGAATGCTTCTCCATAAGTGTAAAATTTCTGATATTGTGACTAATGAACTCTTGGTCTCCGTCTGTGTTACCCAAAATGATTTCGAATTCAACAATGAGTTCTTCCGGCAAGAGGAGGGGTTGACAATCGGTTCCCCTCTATCCCCATTACTGGCCGAAATTTTTTTAAAATGACTTTGAACGAAAAATATTTAATTCCAACAACAGTTTTGCAAAGAACATCCACTTCTATAGGAGACACGTGGACGATGTTTTCTGTGTCTGGGTTGGTACCATACCAGATATCCAAAAGTTTGTACAGTTTATTAATGATTTACATCCCCGGATTGAATTCACGAGTGAGTTAGAAGACAATGGGGTGCTGAATTTCTTAGAGCTGTCGATCTCAGTGGTGAATAATATTGCAGAATTTAAGATATTTCGAAAAGAAAGTTACAGTGACCATGTTATCCCTAATATATCTTCCCGCCATTTCTCGCACAAACATGCGGCCTTCCACGCTATGATCCACCGCCTAATCAATATAACCCTTTCCCAGCAGAACTTTAAAATAGAATTTCGGACGATCAAAGCTATAGCTTATAATAATGTGTATTCCCCGAACTTATTGATAACATACTGGCCAGGAAACAAAAAAGAATAGCTTCGTCCAGAATTTTCCCTTCCCTCTCACCCATAGAGGAACCGAAGCTTAGTTGGGTAAAACTTCCCTTTCTGGGAAAAATCACATACCGCCTTCAGAATCTGCTACCTGCCCACTTGAAAGCTGGGTTCTACACCCCCAGCAACCTACAGAGGTCATTACCGCCTGTGAAGGTTAAGGTGGAAGACACAGACCGACCGGGGGTTTACCAACTCAATTGTGATGACTGTGGGGTGGGGTATATCGGACAATGCGGCAGGAAGATAAAGGTGAGAGTGGCCGAACATCAAAGGTGCTACCGATTGGGAACTTCCTAATCTGCATTCGCCGAACACCTCCTGGAGTGCGGACACAAGAATTCCTTCGCGGCGCGGGTCCTTCACCAACAGCCGAAAGGAAGGAAACTGGACAGCCTGGAGGTCATTGAGATCGTGTCAGCGACCTCCGAACTCGCCAATGATATGTCTATTACCAACCCTTTCTCTCTCCGTAGCCTCCCCTCAAATTGGGTATAAAATAAAAAATTTCCGGATGTCATGGAAAACATTTTTCTTAACAGAGAATCTATTTTTCTCCTCCAAATATCAGACACTGTACGTCAAATTTTCCACAGCGCAACTTGATGAAACAGTAATTACCGACATTTCCTAAATAATGGCAAAATAAGAACACAACCTTTGAAACTTTTTCATGGAATCTATTCATTAACATGAAATCTATGTTAGTGAATATCCGCGCGGAACATCGCATAAAGAAACTTTCATTCCTATTTACAGTTTTTTCTCCCGTACTTTCACTCCTTTTCGTCCAAGAACTACCTGTTTTCACATAAACCAAACATATATCAGGGAAAACGAATTTTTAGATAAGTTTGATTAAATAAACCAATCGCTCGAATTGGAAAAAATTCTGTTCTGAATTTATTCCGCGTTTCCTTATCCGGAAGTATTTCTTTCGAATTTTTGCTCCGTTCAATGACAGAATTGCCCGTTTACGCGTTAAAATTAAGCACAAATCAAGTGATTTCAGTCCAATTATTGCAGAGACAACGGAGATTAGAATCGGTAAGAAATTTTCGTAAACCTGCCGAAAACTTCCCCGCCAGCATTCTCGTAAAACTTTATTTCTCGTATTTCCATCGCGCGCTTGCCCGCTGTTTACCAACAAGAGGCTGTTTGCCCTTTTCCACAGAGCACGTTGAAAGCTACTCGCGCGACGTCCGCTCAATCCTTTTACGAAGGCTATGAAATTCTCCTGATCGATTGTCGCCGAAAAAAGTCACGCACTTACTCAGCCAGCGCGAGATAACTGTTTTTCGAACTGCATCCTTCCCGGAAAAGTTTCCGCCGAGGGACCGTACCCCTACCGCGGAACCCCTGCACCCCGAGCGGCGGCAAATCGTCCCGCCCGCTCTCCGACCTTCCCGCCGCCTTCACCAAAAGCCTCCGCTACCGAAAACCGCTTATTTAAACATCTATCCTCATTTAACTATCTACTGACGCACGGCCCATCACTGTAACACGTACCAACGATCGAAAATCATCATATACACACCATCCACACAACTCCCACCCACGCGTGGAACACCATACCCTTCTAAATGTTCTCTCCAACCATCAGGTGACGCCCTCCACCCAACTATATAGATCGCTTCTTCCTCTTCACTCGACTTCGGACTTTAACACCGCCCCCGCCGCACATTTTTACTAAGTCCCACTGGGGCGAAAAAGCGCGGATCCTCGAACTTATTCCCGTACCCTTAAAAGTTTTCTCGGGGAAACTACAACGCCTCTATCGTCTGCGACGGGGAAAGAGGCGGGAAAATTGAAGTTGCGCTTACCTGTTATACCGGATATGCAGCTACTAATGACCAAGACTGCCAGGAGGATGTATATCTGCTTTGGCGCCATACCGAAAGTCCCTCCTAGTCCGTCTCTCCAAGTCCGTACCTCCGAGTCCGTCCTTCGGAGGAGGCGGCAAAGTCAGGTGGTGATGGTGCCGAAAACACAGAGGATTTTCCGAGCACCGTTGTCTCTTCCTTCTTCCTCTTCAGCAGAGTACCGTATCTGGGATACTGAGTTCGCGGTGTGGTAGTTAGATCCGCTGTGGGTGGAAGCCGAACTGCTTCTGACAGAGGGAACGGAGGACTACAGGAGAAGAGGGGAGAGTCGGTGGTGGGGTCGCGTTGGGGTGGGGATGAGAAGTGGAGTGGGTGCTGGAAGTATAGGTTTTTGCAGGCGGAAAGAGCCGAGTCACGCGAAGACCTCGGCCGGATAGGGTGGTGGGGGATGTTCCGAGGGGGTAAAGGCCTGAACCCACCGGTGCGGCGCGGCGGCCGCAACGCGTTTTTATGACACTTGGGAGGGGGGCCAAAGGTCCCTTAGGTGACGTAGAAATGCACCCTGGCCGCGTAGTAGGCCCCACCAGCGCGGCTGCGGCAAGAACGACCACCAGTCGTGAACACATGTTCTTGTCTATCATTAGTATTAGGAATAACTTAAAATGAACTCCATCCGTTTCTATTACGGTCGATTACGCTTGGATCCGCCTGGGGTCGAAACGAGAACCAATATCACAGACGAAAAACTTTTATTCATTCTTAGGGGATGGATTTTCATAATACGCATTTTTAAAGGTTTCACTAATTCTTGTTCTTGAGTTTTAAGTAAAAATGAATACAAACCAAATGATCGTCCCCTGTAAATAAATCGATCCTGCAAATTGTTCGTAACTGCAAATGTTAAAATTTCAGAATATTAATGACTCCTATTAACATATTTTATTTCTTTTGGTGCTAGTTTCGATTTCGAACGACTATTATTTCTAATTTAATTTTGCAAAGGAAATGTAATCTGCAACCGATAAAAGTGAGGTTTGCGTGCATTTATTACGAGAACGGTTTTTATTGTCTGGGTTCGAACTGGGGACCTTTAGGTAAATAAAAGGTAGCCTATTATATGCGCAGGGAGTATATATAACACACACCTGTTACTTTATTTTAATTGCCGCATATATTACATTGAGGAAACATACAATTAAGTAAAGTAAATATGCTTGACATAAATAAATTAAACATTCTGTCGCAAGAATTTTTATTGATAATTTTGAACGTCTTATCACGGTGTACAGATATTGTTAAGGTATCGTGTACAAGCATCCTTTTGAGGAAATTTATCAAAATAACGACAATATTTGATTGCGAACGGGCTGCGGCAAATCGAAAAATTGTGCATGCAGAGTTCGTAGCCGAGCGGCGTATTTGCCGACGCGAAAACGCTGCACTAATCCCTTGAACTAATCCGCCGGACGGCGCTTTCCGCGTCGGTGGGGTCGGCCCCATAAGAAACCATTGAATTTGAGTACGTGACGAACGCAGAGGAAGGACCAGGTACCATCATAAAAACGCTTGCGGCCGCCGCGCCGCACTGGTGGGTTCAGGCCTTAATGCTGCGCGAGGTAACGCCTGCAGCCGGTGAGCATACTTATGCACCCCCATTCTATGAGTCCCATTCTTTCCCCCACCCAATGCAAGGTGGACCTTAATGGACAGTGGGTGTCCACGGGATGGGCTCTCACGTATCAAATCTGTCGTATCTTCTTTGTTCCTCCCCTCTCGAATTTTAAAAATCCGAATTTCCTTTATAGGACGTTTTGCGAAAGGATTTTCGGGACTTCTCGCTAATCCTTAACCCTTAAACTGCGGGGAACGTTTAAAAACGTTTTCCTAAGCGAACTGCGGGAAAACGTTTTTAAACGTTTGACCTGCTCTTCCTTCCCCATACTTGGCCTTCCCCAATTTTATGGCCCTGCCTGTGAACGAGAAGCACCCTCGCAAAATCTTTTTCATTGTCCTAAATGTGGAAAACCCTATCTATGGGATTTCCGGCCTCCTGGTAATTCCAAGATTTGCAGATATTGAAAGTGCATACGTACTTCATATTTCCAAATATCAATGTATCTACTAACTGTTTGGTATCAAATTAATCAGCAAACAGCAACGAAAAGAAATAGGACACCAATTTTAATCAAAAATCGTTAGTAAACAATTAAATCCTTGGAAGTTGCTTCTACGTTAGGGAAGCAACCAAAACAATAACCGTTAACCGCAGTCATCGGAAAAAGGTCTACCCGGATTATGGGGGTTTTCTACCTGCTGCGACTAGTCGGACGCACCAGGAGTAGGGACGGTTTCTCTAACTTTCCTCCCGCACACAGTTGTCGCGAAAAAATATACTCCCGCATCTTAAGGGTTAATTTACGTCTCGATCAGTCATACCGGAATGCGTTAGGAGAATAGACAGAGATGATGCAGCGATTATTTTTAACAATATAAGCCAGACTATAATTCTTTCGGGTTGTTAATCGTAATTTTTGAGACGTAAGAATTAAGGTTTTATATTAGTTTCATACTAAATGTCAGTCAAAATGTATATAGCCACGAAAGACAATCGTAATATCGGAATATTTTCGTATGATATTTTATTAATATTTATGTACAGTGGGGGAATAAATTATCGCAACACTTTGCGAGCGCTTCAGTCGGAATTCTCAGAAACTACTTGCAAAACTACTTACTACGATTAACTGGCAACATTGACAAAAGCCTCGAAAAGCGGTAATATTTGAGTCGGAGCCTATAACGTACTCAAAATTTCTCTCTTTCGATCTCTTCTTAAATCCTTCGCGCGATCTCTCCTTGAATTCGTCGTGTGAATCTCGGCATTTCTCTTTCACTGATATTTATCATACGTGTATTTATAGAAGGAGAGTTTAAAGATATATTAATTACTATTTCAATCTTACATCCACAAAAATATTTGGATAATAATTGGGACTTTATTTGTAAATAATGTTCGGTTAAAACGTAGAAATAAGGACGAATCAGGTTAGAGTGGGAATACGCTACTTCGTGATTCTTATCTTTAGCGAACGCGATATTTTCGATCTGGAGAGTAAAATATATATTTTACCAAATTATAGCGAGAACAGATGGACTGTATTAGTCTCTTTTTCTGGATAAATTAAGGTGCGCTAATAAGACAGTTATCTAGGTAGTTTGGTTTTTCACACGGCCTCACGTCTTACTGCTGCTCACTGTATATTAATGTAAATGTTAATCTACCTACATTGGATACTCATTTACTGAGATCGACTTTCCGAGGGCAATTTTTTATTACACGTCTTAAGTTTTTCATTCGACGATTTGAAATCGTTAAGTCGTCATAAGTAATTACTGAGTAATTACTGAGATGGCACATTGGCACAAAGTAAAATTTGTATTTTGTCAATGGAGTATAATTTTTCCATAATTTAGTCCTGCACTCGAAGGAAATTCTCAATAGAAATTTATTTACACAATTCGTTTCCTAGAATACGTGAAATCTTTGTTTGTCCGGAATTGAGAGGAAAAATACCAATTGCAAAGTTAAAACAAACAGGATTGCATAAAAACCGAATATATTTTGCGCATATATCGGACTTTTCTTACATTTTGCATCAGCGAGATCGGTGCCCCCGGTCATTGAGTCATTTGTTTTCTCGTAGAAATGCATTCAGTTTTCGATGCTTCGCGAGGAAAGTCTTTGACCATATATTGAGCACTTCAAAGAATTGCAGGCGCGTAGTTTTCCCTTTCGTGCTTCTATCAGCTGGACTAAGGAAATTAGATGTTATTGCACTCGTAAAAAATATTCCCAATAATATTATGATTTTGCGTATTTTAGTCAGTGAGGACATTCTAACAGACGACCCAATTATTTAATACAGAAACGTATTTTATGAACGTCTGACTGCATTAGCCGTATTATACTGCCATAATAAAATAATAAACTGCTAAAATGGACTTCTCAGTTTGTTGGAAAATGTCATAATTATAACCCATTCCTAATTAAGAGTTGATTATGTAGCTGCTTGACGCATCTTATTGGAGTATGAAGGGCACGAGTTCGAATTCCGCTCAAATTAAATATGCATGTCAACATAATCTTCTCTTGTTAGAGAAATGAACGAATGTAACATATGGTTGCCAAATATATTTATGCACCCCTGTGATGAATATATATATATATATATATATACATAAATAATAAACTGCTAAATGGATATATATATATATATATCGGTATATATATATATATATATATATATATATATATATATATATATATATATATATATATATATATATATATATATATATATATATCGGAGGAATAAAATTCACTATGGGAAAATAATCATTGGGTTTGAAGGATTCGGAGCCGATAATTCTAATTGTCGGTCAAGAACATGTTTCGCGTGTCAGCGGAAATTCCTCTTCTACCACGAATTCGAAGTCCTTCGCTAGAAAGAAGTGTTTTATTTGACAGGGCTTTCTGATTTCTCGAAGCACGATGAACTTTTCGCTTCCAGTGCAGCGGGTTTTCGGAAGCCTATGCGTCACTCACAAAAACAAACTGGTCATTTGGCAAGGCAAGGAGCTTCACTCAGGCTTGTTATTACTATCACATCATTGATGTCTTCACGTCGAGAGACGGACAGCCAACAGCTCAAGTGAATCTTTTTCATTTTTAAACTTTAAACAGAAGTATTGAGAACTATTGACATTCTTTTGTTTATTTATCATTGTTCGCCTACAACAAGGTCAATTCGCGAGTTCACAATTTTCAATGTTCTCAGCAGTGATTCCATACCGATAATATAGATTTAGATATTAGATTTAGATGTATATCCCGAAAGCTACCAAATGCGTGAGGTTGGAGGTGTAATAACACCATCATCACTTATTCTACTCTATTAGTAATTATCTGTCTTTGTGATTACTGTAACGATTTTTCAATGGTCGTTACTGGTACTAAAATTTCATTTACTTCGTCTTTAAGTTGTAAACCGAAGAAGCTTTTGAAGAGCTTCCGTCAGTTATTAAATCTTCTCACCTGGAGCGAATTCCAACCGAGGGACTCTAGTAAAGTCGTAACGCTGCAGTCGAACCTGAAATCTTCTCCAGCGAAACGAGCAACCCTACGCTGGACCATCTCTAAATCTGAGACTAAACCTACTAAATATCAGTTCCAAACCGCAGAACAGTATTCCAGACTCGGTCGAGTAAAAGAAAAATAAGGTATTTCTTTGACACTTGATGGGTGTAACAGAAATAGCTTATTATTCCCTTAAATTCTCTCAGCTATCTACGATCTTTGCACTCTATTCTCACTTCCTCTCGCATTTCGAATATATTCATTAAAAGATAAGTTACTGCTAAACTGACTTCCATGTATTTGTTGTCATGCACTAACTCTACTGGATGTTCCGAAATTTGGTACTGTGCCAGAATAACGTTTTTGGAACCCGTGAAACTCATAACAACGCATTTATTTATTCTTAAATCGATTCGGCAAATAAACCAATGTTGCTCCTTACATTAAATGCTAGGTCGTTAATGCTAATTATAATTTGTAAAGAACATCCTAGAAAATGAATCTACATTACATAAGTATGATAAGAGCGTTAATTTAGAAGGTTTTAGGCGAAGAAGGTTTTCGTTTCCATGGTCATATTGACACTTCGTTCAAAAAATGATTCTTTAGCAAATCGACTGCAGTAATATTTAGGTTTGCGTGAAGGTCTTCGATTTAGTTTAGGCTTTTCTCAACCAAAAGCTGAAAAACGTTTTTAAGTCCCGCAGTTATTGGCCAAAAAGGATAAAGTAGTTAACCTAGAGGCCCGGCTCCTCCTATCAACAAACATTATACCACATCATGTTCATTAATTCTTTTCGGTGAGGAAAACTATCGCGTCCATACAGGTCATATGTTTGTTTTTGTGGGATACTCTCCGCCGGGGAAAACTACAACAGGCGCGAAAAGGTGAAAAAAGTAGATGGTTCGAAAAAAGATTCCCAAATAATAATAATTTGTCATTATTTATTGGGATCGTTTCAGTCTAAGAATTTTATCTGAAAAAAAGCTCAATTTCTAAAAGGGAGAAGTATTTTATTGATCTCTGACTTAATAAAATGTATATGCCGAGGATTTACTAACCTAATAATATAAGCTAATAATAAAAAATTCATATTGAGTTTTCAATTTGTGGGAAAATATCATAAATGTAGCTAACTACTATGTAAGAATTGATTGTGCAATTGCCAGACGTGTCTGATCGGTTAAAGAAGGGTTCCAGTTCCATTTCCGCTTGTTCCTTCCATTAAATGAGTTTTTATGCTATTTTTTTTATTTGCAAAATGAGCGAATGTAAGATATGATTGCTACATACCATAATGTAATCCTTTTCTGAGTATATAGATTTATCATAGGGATGAAATTCAATACGAAAAAAATCATTTGGCTTGAAGGATTCGGATCTGACTCTCGCTATCGTCTGTCAAGAATGCGCTTTCCGCGCCTCATCTAGTACCTCGTCTTCCAAGGATTCGAGGCTCAGTCGTTCACTGGAAAGAAGTGGCTTTTGGCTTATATTTTAAAACCACATGCATTTCACAGGGACTCCTGATTTCTGGAAGCACGATGAGTCTTTTCTTTCAGTGCAGTGCAGTTGCAGTGCGGGTTTTCGGAAACCCATTCGCCATTCATAAACCGGTTCTAACGAATGGTAGCTTTTCACGTGCTTATTGGTGAGTATTACTTCATAGAGGTTCACGTCGATAGACAACGAATATATACAGTGTGAGCAAAGACAGTAGTTTTATATTTTTAGGTTGAGAAAATCCTACTGTGAGGAATTAACGTTTGTGGATGATAGCTAACGCACTAACGCTTTAGATACGTCATTCATAAAAAATGCTAGTTGCGTCCCACAAGGTCTACCTTTATTGAATCTGTACTGAATCTGATTGATTGCTACCTTTTTGTAAGAAAGTGCATAATAAAGCTTGCTATAATATGCTCCATTATTTTGCAAAAAAACAAAGTCTATGAAATTGATCTATAATCATCTGGTCAACCTTAAGCGCCGGAATGACGTTTGCTTTTTTTCTCGACATTGGGACCGTACCCTCATTAATTATTTTCCGATAGAATTTCTTGAGAAGAGGAGAAAGCTCATCTCATAAGGTTTTTATGAAAACAGCGGGAATACCTTCTGTACCGAGCGTCTTTTTCCTATCAATCTATTGCAATATATTTTCATTTTCATCAACTTATATCTCTATGGGACACAACTCTGAATCGATACGCAAGAAGAAATCGTTAGCTTGGCCATTTTCTACATTGAACCATTTCTGATAGTGCCGATTAATTAAGTCAGCCTTATCTTCCGATTTATTTACGTTAATTCCCTCATCGCTATGAGGCTAGGCACAGAAAACTGACCTCCACGATTCTCACGCACGTATGACCAAAATTCTTTCTGATCGGCTCGTAATGATTCTAACAGGGTTCGAGATCTATATTCCTGGTATTCTTTT
Organism: Pachydiplax longipennis; assembly: GCA_036926295.1. Classification (NCBI taxonomy): domain Eukaryota; kingdom Metazoa; phylum Arthropoda; class Insecta; order Odonata; family Libellulidae; genus Pachydiplax; species Pachydiplax longipennis. The sequence goes on from JAVFKF010000020.1 coordinate 84,776, forward strand.
CGCGCTTCTTCCTTAACTAGCTTTCGCACTTCTCTATAATTTTGTCTTCGAGCTCATGGTTATCTCCGCATGTATTGAGTTTTCTTAATCGCCAGTGAATGACTCTCTTCTTCATATGCAATGTTAGTCTTCGTCCTTCGTGGCTCTTTACGCACGCTTTTAGTCGAAACGTATCTAATTAAACCTTCTTTGATTTTCCGAAGGAACTCTATCCAACTATCACTTACTGAATCTACATCCGCAAAGAGAAAAAATCATCCTTGCACTCGTTAATATAACCCTTAACTCTGAAGGATTTGCTTTGCAAATTAAATATACTTGCCTCTATAGCTAAAGAGATTTAACCGTAACTACTTTCATCCCTATCATTATAATACCATGGTCTGAAATATCGTTAACTATATCAAGAGTAAATACGGGACGGAAGTGGGTAGTTAAACTAAAATGTTTGAACGACCCGCACGAGTCGTTCGAGTTTTCATCATATTTACATTATCAATAGCATGCTACAAAAAGTATGAATTAATTTTTGTGAAATTTTATCTCTCTGCTAGTGTTGGAGCAGCAGTTAGAGATTTTAGATAATCCCAATTAAGATGCGTTATGTCAAAATCTCCTCCTACGGCAATGATTGGATCTTTTAAATGTCTCACTTAAAGCAATATCTTCGCCTAACGAACTTTTGTCTTGTATGATTCTCCCGCATGTGCTCGTCGTAATGTTAAAGAATGCCGCCTTTTTAATTACGTAAGATCTTGGAATTCGCAACAATTATTATTAGATTTCTCAGTTCGCACATTAAATCCTAAATTTGGAATAAACTTATCCTTTTTTAAGTGAAATTGCTTTTCACCGTTGCGATTGTTTCTATTTTTTTGGAAGTAACCTCATGCATACCATTTTGCCTATTTACGTGGGTGTTTGTAACTATTCTTACTGTTGAATTACAAAAGAACTTTGTCTACGTAAATTCGCTCTCATTTAAACCGCTAAATTACGTGATAAACGACACTAAAACTACCTGGTCGGTCCTCGTGAAGGGAAAGGGGGGCGGGAATTTTCCGGAACAGTCCGTAAAGTGGATACCAAGTTTATTAAAGTATAGAATAAAAGTTGCGTTTGACGCTTAATATAAGTATAAAAATAACCTTGGAAAATATTTAAGCGTAGAGAAAGCGAGATCTATGAAATTGGAAGCGAAAATTTTAGTCATCGCTAAGGAGAAATAAGGAAAATAAATCCCGGTCTCTTAAAAATTTTTTTCATATGATGACCATATTCATCTGACTCATATCTTGAAAACGATTCTTGCTACAGTATAGTGGTCGAATCGCGCGTTTGTCAGATGTGAATTAAAATTATGTAAATGATTACTTATCACTCGGTCTAAGCATCTTCTTTAATTTCTTTTACGTATACTGAACGATTGAAGAGACATTATGAAGCAAATTTCGATTGCATTAATTCTCATCAATCAACTTACTGTATCTATCTATTATAATATGTTGAAATTAATCGTGAATATTATTCCCTATTACGAATTATTACATAATCTCATTTACGTACAGCCTGATGGAGCTGAAAAATGTTGATTACCGTTTCCACCACCTAAAAGCTAATAATAGTGATACTAATTCCTGTCAATACGTTAATTGCTAAGGAGCACTAAGAAAGAATAAACTCCCTCAACACACGGATTAGATTAGATTTTATCGAAAGGATATTTGTTATACCTTATGCCGTCGAAAACTACACTGCTGGAGAGAAAATACAAATGTAAGAATAGGACATATCCTAGTGATTTCTGTATTTGTTTTCTTAAATGGTTAATCTTATTCGCGAGAATTATTTTCCATCAAAATTCAAAGTATTAAAGTATTTAACCTTTAAATTCGCAAGATAATACCGGAAAATCTTCATTTAACGTCTGTTATTCCGCCAACAAATACTCTTGTTTGTCATTATCACTCAGCGTACTATAATGACATTATAGATAACTCTTTTGATCGCGACTAGCTTTGAATGACAAATAGCAAAAAATAAAGGCAATGAGGCAAAGCCAATATTAGGAAATTTCGCAAGGGTGATCGTAAAAGTTTGAATATTGCCGGTTTTTACTGGCTCGATTCAGAGTTGCCGAATTGTCGGCGGTAGAGTGTTTTCAGTTAGTTCCCGCGTAATCCGCGCTCTGACGCCAATTGGTGTTGCGATAATTGTTTCCCCCACTGTACTTTTCGGAACTCGAATACGCTGTTATCGTCGTCGAAGAAATTACGATTAACGGCGGGAAAAAATAGGCTCTCTCTCTCTTTTTAATCACTTTCCTAAAATTCTATGTGCAAGACGTAATTTAGGGAAGAGAGGCATTCGTACAATGGAAAGAAATTCAGAAAGATGTCAGCATAATAAGGGTCACATCTTATGCGAGGTCTGCTCCTTCAGCGGATTCCATTCAGCCAACTATCCGGAGAAGGAGCTGGAGTTACTAAAAGTAAAAAGGCGGATAAAATATCCTTGGTTGGGAGAACTCCCCTAAAGCGAGTGTGAACACAAAATGAGGATCTTTATAGTCCATTCGTTTTAATTAATTCGTTCGCTCTAAGATACTCTGAAAGCGCAATCAAGATACAGTAACACACGCTTAAGACGTTTTTCAGGGAACCGAGTAAAAGCCGCGCCATAACCGGGGTATTTCAAATGTTTATATCCTTTACACCAGGAACAAAAGGGAAGGTTATTCTGCTTTTTCATTTTTAAATAAGTGCTTTACTCTTTAGAAACAAAAAGAAACCTTTCGTTTGCTTTCGTTGTGTATTGCTGGTTGCAGCTCTTAATTCTTAATTCTTCTTGTCATATGTAAGAACGGTCTGCTATTCTGAAGAGAGCTTCCTTCTTTGTTACTTAATTTTGGTCATTCTCCATTCTACGATGAAGAAATTTTCGCATGATAGGCAATTAGGGAAGAATAATGAAAAACATTTTCGGTGTATCGAATGAGGCGGAGGACCGGCTACAGCGGGTTGTAGCGCATATGGGAGAGGGAAAAATCCACATTATAAGCGAGTAGCAGAGCGTCTTAAGCAGTATATTTACCATGTTTTTAGTGTGAAAGCCGGACTGAGACGCAACCGCATATTAAGCGGGATTGCATCTTAAGCAGAATCGTTTTGAAATGGTTTTACTGTAATATTGGCAGATTTTTCGATTTTCGAGATATCCATAGCCGCTCTTCGGTTGATTTAAACACCCTTTTGAATTCGGTTTATATAAAATATTTCACTCTACTCTTTCACATAGACGATCAAGGATCTTAGAAAATATACCGCTTTCATTTCGCGGAAAGCCTAGTCTTATAAGCCTTGTCTACAAGCCTTCTGAGTTCTAATACGTCGCACCAAATCTAGCCATTGTAATTCGTAAAACTCCCTCGGCTATGAGAATCGTCGAAGATCAGATTGAGCACAAATGTATAAACTCCACATACGAAGATGTTAACTCGTGGAAGGCCATAACAAAGGTATAATAAACTCTCCCTACACTCCCACATCTACTGTTTTTTTCTTAAATCTTTGTACAAATATATCATTACGTAAATAAAACACTTCGCAGATCTGAGAACTAGAGTCTACAAGTTTAAAGGGATACTTCCTTCACCCCATTCCCTCCATCCACTCTTCTGAGATAGATAATTTTTGAAAATACTAATTTCTCTTGGCGCAGTTTTCCTCAAGGGGAATTATTTCATCAGGGAGCGGTGTACGGAAGTATGCTCTTCATTGATGCTTGGACGTAACTCTTTTAAATATCCTATTGGAGAATATTTTGCCTTTACAAAACTTATATCTATGAAGTTCTAAACATTCCCGTTATATAAATGAAGTTATGAAAAATTTGTTTTCAAAAGGAGATCATTTTAATTTAGACATGAAGAATAATTTGTTTCATAAGCCTACTATTTTTCTCGTTCGAAGATACTTTGTGTGCAATTTTTCTAAGATTTTTATTTTATTACTAACAATAAGCGATATAAGACAAGAAAATGGTGAAGCCTGTTTTTTATTAAAAAGGAGTGGTTTAATTTAAACGTTTTTTACAAAATATATTATATTGATTACTCAATCATCTAATAGCATGTAAATTATAATTCATGATTTTCTTTTGGTAACCCCATCATGTTTATTATCCTTGAGACTACCTTGAGCTTCCTTAACTTATATTGTAATTATTTCCATGTATAATACCGTATATTGCTGGGAAGCAAATAAACATCACATCATGTAACGCAATTACTAAACCTAAATATCGAGGATTCACCTTGTTAATTGGTACAAAAGGAGCCAGAATCGTTGATTGTTCGTAATTCAAGTAATCGTATAGTACATACATAGTGTCATAAATTAGTACAGCATCCCATAGGACAAATTTTAATATCTGAAATACGCAATCAAATTATGCCTGATTAGTGTATTCATGCGAAACGTCAAAAACATTACCGAAATTCCAAAGAATAATATTTTCCAGACCAATCAATCAGTGCACGAAGGTTGTTCTAATCAATTCTCCCGGCTGACAATCGCTCGGTCTCACCTACGTTATCTTTCCGTTGATTTTAATTGCTCGTTTCATCGCATTCTCTTCGATCAACGTTCCCAACAGAACCCCATCCATCCATTTTTGAGTTAAATATCGATCTAAACTCCCGTGATATATGAAAGGAAGAGAAGGGATTGAAAAATTAGCCTAGCTCTCGTGTGTTGGTCGCATGGCTGTTCTTTGCTTTCTCTGAGTTAAGGGAGAGGGACATGATTGCGTTGCCATAACGACCACTGGCTTCGTTAACAACCTTATCCGCTGTGTTGTTCAATGAACCCGCGATATGTGTGTACGTATCTGGCTTAGCACGCACAACATTAGGTCATTTTGATACCTTCGCGGTTTTATTACCTTGGTAAGTTGCGGTGATTTAGGTAATGCACATATATTATAATTAGGTAATAATTATTAATATTTAGGTAATGTATGTACATATATTATCGGATTATGTGCATTTATTAGAATAAATTGCATATTCACGTAAACTGTAAACATTCTAAAAAATGAATGTGATGTTTTGGATTATTCATGTAATTTGATTATTACTTCACAATTTTATTCCAGCTGCGGATTCGACCGTGTCTATTCCTCTGTGGATCAAACAAACTCTTAGATTAAAGTATAAAAATTGGTTATCATGAATAGATTGATTATTTTTGTTTGAATAGTTTTTATTATCACGCTGAAAAGGAGCTATAATGTTTAATGCGTCATGGTACCTTCATGATATCGAGTTAATTCTTAAATCGGGAATTTTTCCCTACGCATAGAATTTACATACCTACTAATAATATGAAACACTTGCGATGTTACCCTACAATTTTTCCAGAGATAAGAGTTAGTTGTTTCCTACTGATAGCATTAATTTGACCCCATTATTTTGCAATAATCGTATTTGCATTGCTCGTCAGCATAATTATGTTACGATCATTTTACAAGTGATGGAAAGCGTATCGTATCACAATAAATGCCAGATATGAACATAAAAATATACTTCTATATTTCTATGCAATTGTGAACCCTTTCAATGCATTTGACGTTGTTTTGGTAACAATTTCAACTCAAGAAAGAGTTTTTATATAGTTGAGAAAACTGAAAATTCGTTACTCGTTTTCGGTTAATTCCATGTCACAGCACATCTATGTGGTATATGGCCCAGCCATACCATAGCCATGCATTCTTGGAGGGTGACCCATGGTCAGCGCATCGACTCCCACTTTGCCTTCTTGGCATTCTTAGGTCGTTTAGAAACGCCACCAGTCTGTTCAACTAACTAATTTTTTACCAAAGACGAACGCGCTACCCGTTTTTACCGGGGTATATCCCAAGGCCCTTACTTGCTTATCTTAAATTATTTTAACTTATTTCGTACTAGGACTCCCGGATAGCCGTGTGGGCAGCGCGTTCGACTTCTATGAAAGTGGTTCGATTCCCGGTGGGAGCCCACGTGCGAAATGACCTCAGCTGTTGAAGCACTTTTCACAATACCACTACTTATTTCGTACTTCCCGCGCAAACATCCATTCTTGGGAAATAACATCGAGGGACAGCAACAATGGACATACAGTAACACTCATGCCTTAACCAGAAGAAATGCGATTAGCCTTAACTCAAACCCGAGTCCTTGGTGATCATTTCGCCACCGAAGTCTTCGTAGATTTACCTATGTTATCAATATATTATAGTGAATTTACATTCCTGGTTCCCGGTGTGTGTTGATTTTTTTCACCCCTTCAATTTTCCTTAATTAACCCTAGTCTCACGACATTCTTGTCTGCTGTTTCATCATTTCTCTTTCCAGGTTTTCGTTTTTGAGTCCTTTGCATAAAAGATTTATTCAATACGCTCCCGCTGAAGACGCAATTTTCTCACGGTTCCGGTCCCTTTCACACGAAATACATGGCAAAGATACCGATTAAGACGCTCTGCTACCCGCTTAAAACGCGGATTATCCCGTCCCCAGATACACTGCTATAGAGTGTCGTTCGCCTCATTCGATAGACCAATTTATTTTTAAATTATCTCATCACCTTGTATCTGAAAGGGCAAGGCAATCTGCAAGTCTCTTCTTTTAAGTGACTAATTTTATGAGAATAAATTGAAGATATCGGGTGAAGAGCAATCTATCTAATCCCATCGTCGCAGCCGATGCGAACTCTGAGATTGGATGAGATCTTCTCTATTACTTTTTCTCAGAACCGATCGTAGATTACAAATTAGTTTTTCGGTTTTTCCTTTTGGCACAATCTTTAGAAGTAAACACATCGAGAAAACCAGAATAGGAAAGTTTCATGGACTGCAAAGCGTAGTCTCGGAGAGATCGCGATGCTCTCTCAACCATTACTGTTAAAAATCGTTATTCTTTCCTATTAATGTATCCGGTAAATTCTGCTCCATTGTAAAGTGACAAATGACTATATTTTATTTATTTAACTCAAATAGGCCCTGCCATCAAAGTTGAGTTATAATAATACAAAAGAATGATTAGGTCAAAGTAAAGGTAAATAATAACTATTTAGTAAATAAACATGGAACCTTAAAAAACCTTCGAATAAAAACATAGAATAAAAATCATACAGCAAAAACGCACAATAAAAATGCTAAACAAAGACAAAAATTCAAGTAAGGGTTGACAATTCAATATGACTATGCATACAAAAAATTAAAAATTAAAGTAACTAAGGCGCTCTCTTTGCATAGAAAGCATAAAAAATATAATTTAAGACAGCATTACAGAACCCGATTATAATGCCATCCCGCTTAAGACGTGGTTTTCGCTTGATCCATTGAATAGCGACTTAACTTGATTTTACTGTCTATTCCGTTATGTTATCTTTTCTGTTTACCTCCCGTGATCTTCCTTGGGTCCTTGTCTGTTCTTATACGAAATATCCTGTTCCCACAGTGTAAGTAAAGGGAGCTTAAGCGAATTTCGGCGTAGCTTCTCGGACTTCTCCGTACCAATGGCATTACGTTGTGGTCTGAGAGAAAGGTGGATTGAAGGGCGTTACGCTGCACAGTGGGCTAGAATCGAAAAAAGCTGGCCAAGAGGCCAAAAATGGTTTTTTTGAGTGCGGGTTTTGAAACTTCGCATATATATTAAGAAAAGATTGAATTTCATGTTCCCGTTCGTCGTTTTTCGATATCTTTATGCGTTACAAAGATACATGGCGTCAAACTTGAACCATTTTCACAGAAATGGGCAGTCGCGAATTTTTCGGATAAACGTTCAAGTTTGCGTTTTTATGGAGGGTTTAAATAGATACTTTTGGAAGAAACAACGATGCATTGATCTACAACAATTCTTTATCTTTTGACTGGTTGCTATCACCGCTTACAAAAATGAGTTTTTGCTCATTTATAGCAACAAAATGGCGGACACCTTTTTCGGACAATTTTCGAGATAAAGTAAGGAATATAAATAGAAAAACGCCCCTAATGCATCGAGTCTCTTATACCACGTCATAGTCAGAAGTGTCTAGATGTGGAATCCAAAGAAACTGTTTCAATTCAGGTGCTACTTTGGGAGTTAAGTCGATTTTTTCGTAAGCGCGGCGCGTTCCGACTCACCGCCGTGGAATCCCCGAATGCAGTTTCGCTGTCCTTTTGGTGATACGAAGTCTAACGATTGGTCTCTTTCATGTTAAATTCTGGCTAATTATCCTTAAAACATACGTGAAGACAGTTTAAGAGAGGAATTAGACACCTCTACTTTACATAACGGACGTGGAATTAAGGAAAGTTTAACATTCAGGTGAAAAGCGTCTCATTTTAAGTAAAATAATTAAACCAAATGTTAATGCGAATTTAAATTCCACGTATATTATTTCTATGACAAAAATATCTATTTACAACATAAATATTTATGCTAATTAATATATATAGTTACTATATTGTAGCTTTAGTCTTATTCGTCAGAAGATGAATCGTCCGAATCCTCATCATTAATTATTTTCACCCTCTCGGTCGTCGATGATGAGAAGATTTCTCAATTCTCTCGCAATTATCTGTTGTTTCTTGTATTTGAATACTGCAGACATGGAAATTTTTGGATCTGATGTAAGCCGAAGTCTTTTAAAGAGATCCTCGTTTGTGGCAAGTCTCGAGTGTTTTCTCGTAAATCTTTCACGAAACCTCCTAATATCTTTGTTTCTTGCCTCCATAACCTTTTCTAAGAGTTCTCTTAACGGAAGAACTATTGTTCTTTTGTTGTTTGCAATTTGTGTTCCATGAAAAACTACCTTATGTACTGTCGGAGGCATGTAGTACCATGGATACAAACTTAAATATAGAGAGGCAGAATCCCAGCAGTAGTTTCCGAATGCCTCATCATTAAGGGGTAAACAACTCGAAAGTGCCTTCAGTATATTTCCGAATTTTTTTTATTAGTTTGTCGTCAATTCCGAGGAAATAAACGGTATTGAGTTATTTTGATTATCCAAACAAACTCTGAAACCGGTTAAACCAACAGAAATCATTACCACGATTTATTTTACGGTGTTCTATTAAATTTACTCTAACATTTTTCCGAGTTTTATGTAATTTAGATGCTAATATCAGTTTTATACCTGTTATTTTTGCTGCTAAAGTTGGACTCTCAAAGAACCTCCGAGCAGTATTACCATCATTTGTGGTTCCTGCTCATGCTTTTGGCGTATCGACTATCAAGCTCATTTTTTGCCGAAATTCATTTTGTAGGTACAATTTTCTCTCTAGCAATTGAACTCTTTGGCTACCACGGGCCTGTAGTGTTGAAGTATTGAATGAGGTTTCATTGCTTTCCGAATTCATGTCACTATCAATAACTTTATTCACTCATCTGCCACTGCCTAAAATCAAGTCTGTATGTCAAATGCAAAAGACATTCAAAAACCTGATATAGCAATGAAGAATCGATATTCCGAAAGAGAATTTCTTCGGGTCCACTTTCCGTTTCCTCATTTCCCCTATGTCATTCGTTTCAGATATTCTTGCCGCACAGAAGTAACATCACAATGTCGAGTTATCCGTTAGTGCATTGCACAACTAAAGTATTTATGTTGCATTTAAGTCAAATTTTACACAATAAAATGCCAAAAAGTAGATTACTCTAACCTTTCCATCTACCATTGTAAGCAACATAGGAAAGTTGATTTCAAAATATCAAATCGTAACCTTCGTCAATTTTAATATCCGTTTTTTCAAATAATTTTGCTCTTCATTCGCAACTGTTTTCGTTTCCTTCTTCCATTGAAGGCGGATTGGCCGACAGAATCTCGTTGAACGACGAAAAATACTGCTGCAGCTATAGCACACGAGGAAGTGCACAGTACGAGAGCACAGAAAAAAAGAAAAAACTTTCGGTCTTCATACATGGACTAAAACTGAACTACAAAAATATTTTCTCTTTTCCTAAGAATCCAAAAGACACGTGCGGAATAACCCTAGCCAATGAGCGGATACGCAAGAGCGTTTGCGTAGCGCGGAAGTGCCATAAAGCGTACTTAACTCCAAACCCGTGACGCAAGGGTGGGTAAAAATATCCAGATGTGAAGATTTCTCAAAGTAAATTCTGCCAACCATTTTTCCACCAACATCGGGGGTGAAAACTTCTCTATAAGTATTTTTACGGATAAAATTAAAATGCAGACGCATTTTACCTGAATGTTAAACTTTCCTTAATTCCACGTCCGTTATGTAAAGTAGAGGTGTCTAATTCCTCTCTTAAACTGTCTTCACGTATGTTTTAAGGATAATTAGCCAGAATTTAACATGAAAGAGACCAATCGTTAGACTTCGTATCACCAAAAGGACAGCGAAACTGCATTCGGGGATTCCACGGCGGTGAGTCGGAACGCGCCGCGCTTACGAAAAAATCGACTTAACTCCCAAAGTAGCACCTGAATTGAAACAGTTTCTTTGGATTCCACATCTAGACACTTCTGACTATGACGTGGTATAAGAGACTCGATGCATTAGGGGCGTTTTTCTATTTATATTCCTTACTTTATCTCGAAAATTGTCCGAAAAAGGTGTCCGCCATTTTGTTGCTATAAATGAGCAAAAACTCATTTTTGTAAGCGGTGATAGCAACCAGTCAAAAGATAAAGAATTGTTGTAGATCAATGCATCGTTGTTTCTTCCAAAAGTATCTATTTAAACCCTCCATAAAAACGCAAACTTGAACGTTTATCCGAAAAATTCGCGACTGCCCATTTCTGTGAAAATGGTTCAAGTTTGACGCCATGTATCTTTGTAACGCATAAAGATATCGAAAAACGACGAACGGGAACATGAAATTCAATCTTTTCTTAATATATATGCGAAGTTTCAAAACCCGCACTCAAAAAAACCATTTTTGGCCTCTTGGCCAGCTTTTTTCGATTCTAGCCCACTGTGCGCTGTCCATTAGTGCCCCCCCCCCCCCCCCCCCGAGGCTGTCCCTGCAACGGTGATGCACCTTGCCGCTATCGCTTCTTCCTCATGCTGTTCCTCTAGATTTAGATTTAGATTTAGATAAGTACCCCGCAAGCCGCCAGTGGCGTATGGCAGGGAGTGTAATGACACCATCTTTGTATTCTAATCGACCCTATTAGCTTCTCTAATAGTCCGCGGGAAGAACGACTAGAAATAACTATCTGCCGTTACGATTTCCTCCTTATAACGCTTTGTTGATGCCTCTCGGAGATCGCGATCATTACTTACTGGAATCAAAATCTCATTCACCTCGTCCCTAAGTTCGGAAAATTACAAAAGGAACTTTTCGAAAAGTTTCCTTCTGTAATCATTTTTTCTCTCTTGTAACGAAACGAGCTGCTCTACGATGGGCTATTTCTAAATCTGAGACCAAACCTACCTCGTGTGGATCCTATATCGCGCAGCAATATTCGAGATTAGGCCTGAACCCACCGGTGCGGCGACGCAGCCGCAACGCGTTTTTATGACACTTGGGAGGAGGGCCAAAGTCCCGTTAGGTGACGTAGAAATGCACCCTGTCCGCATGGTAGGCCCCACCGGCGCGGCTGCGGCAAGAACGACCACCAGTCGTGATTTAGGAGCTCGTCTGTTTGGTTCGACATTTCGCACGCGTTTTTATCAACATTGCCTTCAATATATTGAAGATACATTTTCCCTTTCATCTCATCGTCGATGTTGGGTTTTTCCTTTGCCCAACACATGTTCTTGTCTATCATTAGTATTAGGAATAACTTAAAATGAACTCCATCCGTTTCTATTACGGTCGATTACGCTTGGATCCGCCTGGGGTCGAAACGAGAACCAATATCACAGACGAAAAACTTTTATTCATTCTTAGGGGATGGATTTTCATAATACGCATTTTTAAAGGTTTCACTAATTCTTGTTCTTGAGTTTTAAGTAAAAATGAATACAAACCAAATGATCGTCCCCTGTAAATAAATCGATCCTGCAAATTGTTCGTAACTGCAAATGTTAAAATTTCAGAATATTAATGACTCCTATTAACATATTTTATTTCTTTTGGTGCTAGTTTCGATTTCGAACGACTATTATTTCTAATTTAATTTTGCAAAGGAAATGTAATCTGCAACCGATAAAAGTGAGGTTTGCGTGCATTTATTACGAGAACGGTTTTTATTGTCTGGGTTCGAACTGGGGACCTTTAGGTAAATAAAAGGTAGCCTATTATATGCGCAGGGAGTATATATAACACACACCTGTTACTTTATTTTAATTGCCGCATATATTACATTGAGGAAACATACAATTAAGTAAAGTAAATATGCTTGACATAAATAAATTAAACATTCTGTCGCAAGAATTTTTATTGATAATTTTGAACGCCTTGCGACAAAAAATATCAAAACTATACAACTCTTGGCCGAAAACAGTCACTTGTATGCCGAAAACACATCGTACGTATCATTTTTGCAGTACTTTACGGGGACGAGATTCTACGGAGTACTATCGCTTTGATTGTTCTGAAAACTTATCACGGTGTACAGATATTGTTAAGGTATCGTGTACAAGCATCCTTTTGAGGAAATTAATCAAAATAACGACAATATTTGATTGCAAACGGGCTGCGGCAAATCGAAAAATTGTGCATGCAGAGTTCGTAGCCGAGCGGCGTATTTGCCGGCGCGAAAACGCTGCACTAATCCCTTGAACTAATCCGCCGGACGGCGCTTTCCGCGTCGGTGGGGTCGGCCCCATAAGAAACCATTGAATTTGAGTACGTGACGAACGCAGAGGAAGGACCAGGTACCATCATAAAAACGCATGCGGCTGCGTCGCCGCACCGGTGGGTTCAGGCCTTAACACCCCAGGATGCTCTGCCGATCTGTCTGCACTATTTCTTTCCCCGTACACTTGCAACCACTTTGGGCTAAGTGCAAGGGCCGGGATCCTTAATCCTGGCGCTTTCTCCTGCCCGGCCGCTCACCACCTCGGCACCTCCCAGGCCGTATCGTAAACCCTGGCCGATTTCCGGCCGCGCGGATTGTAGTAATATGCTACGAGAGAGTTGCAACCGTCCTTCTGGAACATTCTTATTCCCAGCATATTCCCTTTATATCAACCCTACCACAGTTCTTCAAAAAATAAACTACTGCTAAACGTGACTCCTAGATATTTATTGTGACGCACGAACTCTAAGGGATGTCCTGAAATTTTGTACTGTGCGGGAATACCGTTTTTAGAACGCGTGAAACTCCTAGCAACGCATTTCTTTAGATTTAGATCAAACTACCAATTTTTACTCCATCCTGATATAACGTCCAGGTCGATCTGCAATATACTTATATGCTTTTCTGACGAAGTCTCTCTATATATGAGGGTATCTTCAGCGAACAATCTAACTTTGCTCTTTACCTTATCTGCTAGGTCATTAATGTAGATGAGAAATAAAATCGGCCCTAGGACACTTCCCTGCGGAACACCTACACCACTGGGAGACACAGAAGCGAAAAATACTGGAGGGGACTTTAATCTCCCGGATATCGATTGGCCGAATCACGTAATTAAGAAACGAGCTCGGGATAGCGATTCTTGCAGGTCTTTGTTCAGTGTTATGCAAAAAAATTCCTTACATCAAATCGTTAAGGAGCCAACTAGGGAATTAAGTATATTAGATCTTTTTTTAACTAACAGCCCCGAGCGTGTAAGGTGCGCATCAGTATGCGATGGGTTATCCGACCATAGAGCTGTGATTATAGATATCGATATTAACTTGACAAGGCACCAAAAACCCAAGCGCAAAATTTATCTCTACTCTAAAGCCGATTTTGGAGGATTTCGTAATAAACTCAATTCCGATTTTACGTTTTACGAAACGCGCGCGATGCATTTAAATACCGAAGAAACTTGGAACCTTTTTGTACAGATAATGCGTAATAATATGGATAAATATGTTCCCTCCAAATACTCTAACCAAAATAATGAGCCTAGATGGTATAATAGAGATACTAGGAAAGCGTTAAAGAAACAAAGACGATTGCATTTGAAATTAAAAACCGTTATGAGGCTTCCTAACAACATAATAACGGATCAGGTAAAGGCCGAATATAAACGAGTAAAATCAGAAACAAAACGAATAATGCGTGATGCCCTCCGTCAATTTAAAAGGAAAGTTTTATACGAATACTTAGACGAGGACCCAAAAGCTTTTTGGTCGTACGTGCGTGAGGTCCAAGGTAAAGTTCAAACCGTAAGTTCGTTAAAAGATAACAGCGGCAATGTAATTAACGATTCTAAGGAAAAAGCGAACATCTTAAATGAATATTTCCATAGCGTATTTACGTCCGATATTACATTAGGCGCCCTACCAGTAGTTAATAAAGCAGAAACAATGTCGATTATCACATTCAGGGAAGACGGAATTATTAAACTTTTACGGCAGATTAAGCCAAATAAAGCTCCTGGTCCTGAGGATATACCAGCTCGAGTATTTAAAGAATTAGCAGAGAGCATAGGCCCCTTTCTTAAAGTAATATTTGAAAAATCTATAAGCGAAGGTAAGGTCCCAAAAGATTGGAAAATTGCAAATGTCACCCCAATTTTTAAAAGCGGCGTAAAAGATGATCCATCGAATTATAGGCCCATTTCGTTAACTTCATTGAGTGGTAAAATAATGGAACATATAATTACTAGTTCCTTAATGGGTTTTCTCGAAACCTCTAAATTCATTGTTAAGAATCAACATGGTTTTCGTAAGACACGTTCCTGCGAGTCACAGTTAGCGTTATTAATTCACGATATCTTGAAATCGGCCGAAAGTAAAAGACAAGTCGATGCAATATTTTTGGATTTTCGGAAAGCGTTCGATAAAGTCCCACATCGTAAATTGTTGTACAAATTAAAACTTGCGGGCATCAACGAACAAGTAATAAGTTGGATAAAAGATTTCCTGTCCGATAGAGAACAACGAGTAGTATTAGATGGTATTAGTTCCAACCTAGTCAAGGTGACCTCAGGCGTCCCACAAGGAAGCGTAATCGGGCCATTATTATTCTTAATATACATTAACGATCTTAATGAACACATCGACAGTAAAGTTAGAATATTTGCGGACGACACGGTTATTTACAGAGAAATAAAAAGTAATGACGATAGATTAAGCCTGTCGAATGACTTAGATAAAATAGTAAAATGGTGCGACGACTGGCAATTGGAGCTCAACGTAGATAAATGTTCAGTAGTTAATTTTTTCGAAAGAAAATCCTCTGCCAATCATAATTCATATAGCCTTCGAGGGAAAACATTATCAACTGTCGATTCGGTAAAATATCTCGGAATAACCCTCACAAATAACTTAACTTGGGGTACCCACATCCATAACATATGTGGGCGAGCTCTTAAGAAACTAGGCTTCGTCAAAAGAATAGTCGGTAAAAGCGAAGAAAAAGTCCGCGAGCGATGTTACTTTGCGCTAGTGAGGCATCACCTCGAGTACGCATGCAGTGTATGGGACCCTGCTGAAAAGTGTTGTATTCGCGAGATAGAAAAGGTACAAAGAAAGGCAATACGCTTCGTAAAAAATTGCTATGATAAATCGGTAAGTGTTACTCGGATGCTTCAGGAGGCAGGATGGGAATCTTTAGAAGAAAGAAGGCTCAATCAGAGATTTAAATTACTTGATAAATTCAGACAGAGCACGTTCATAGAAGATGTAGCCGAGATTATGCGCCCTCCTTGCTTTATAGGCCGTTCTGATCCAGCGAGAAAGATCAGAGAAATAGATGCTAAAACCAGTCGATACAAGAATTCTTTTTTTCCTAGAACAATACGCGAAAATAATCGACTGGGCAAATAGAGTCCTGGTGCTTGCACCCCCTGCCACACGCCGAAAGGCGGCTTGCAGGGTACAGATGTAGATGTAGATGTAGATGTAGATGTAGATGTAGAATACTTGACACACTTTGGCGTGCTTCTGGAATCCAAAGAATAAGCGGAAGTGAACATTTTCTGATCACATTTTTTTAATTCTCTCAATCCTTGCGGGTCTCCTCATTCTTATCCATCTTGCCAAGTAGAAAATAATCCTCTATACCGATGAAAATCCCATTTTGTCATCTAAGGTCGGATTATCTTAACTTCAACAAAGTGCATGAATAGAAAGAGACATATATTGCCGAAGCTTCATTATACTTCAAAGGATTTTACCAGTTTCAGGTGATTCAAGTAAGTCCTTCATTTATCCTTCTTTAATTTAAAGAAAGAGATGTATCTAATTTATATTTATCAATTCATATTAAGCAAATAAGTATATATTCATGAAGCTAGATATATATATATATATATATATATATATATATATATATATATATATATATATATATATATATATATATATATACACACACACACGAGTAAAAGTTGCAGCATACTGCAAGCTATCAGTTGAATTCTGAATCATACCAAGTTATGCCTCAAAACAATTTTGAAAACTACGCGCAAAAGACCGACTGGCGACAAACTAAGGACCCAATCGTGCGAAACAATTGCATATTAATGTTAGAGAATTGCCATTCTGACCTTTTCCAAAGTTTCAATACAATATATTATAAGGAAGGTCCTAAAATAAAATTACGCTATCCCCCTTTGAAATACATGGTAGAACAGAAATGACGCTCAGGCATGGAACCAAGATCCGTCAGAGGAACGGCGGACAGCGAATATGAAACATATGACATGCCTCTATGTACAGTCACTTACAAAAAAAAGTTACCACTAAAGGATGCAACCCGCTTAACAGAGAGGAAGCTCGATGAGAGCGAGTCTATGAGCGGCTCTGCTTTTAGCGCGCGTTTCGTTTTCCTCCTTACGCATGTTTTGAGGCTTGTTTGACGTAATTATCTTTAAATACTGGCTAAAATTCTTTCATTTGGATGCTGTATAAGCAATATTGGATTATAAAGGAAGTTAATTCGGATTTTTCTTAAATCAGCTCAAATCTCACTCGTAATTCACTCTTCTTCACAAATATCGGACAAGAAATACTTTAGTTGCCCATATTTTCTGCTTATGTATAAAGTTCCATCAATCGAGGTTCGGAAAGGATTTCATTATTTTTCTTAATGCTCCACATGCTCGCAGGGCGAACTTTTCCGTAAAAAAATAATAAATAATAGGGCTTAAATAAATGATACTTTAGAAAAAATGCAATACTATGAATTATGTCAAAAGAAGGGGAAATTAGAGAAAACGTAATTAGAATAGAAATGGAGTAACAGTGAAAGATTACGTTAACCCTTCAAAATCCGCTTACAGGGATGATCTTGTTTCGTATATGTGTAATAGCGAACACATCGGATGAATAAGACGTTCTATGCGTTATTTCTCTGTTGGCTATTATTTCTAAATGAGATTAATGAAACCGTATTGGATATATTTTTCATCATTTCGTTGATATTCATTTCATCTCTCCGAATACAATCATCATGACTGAATGGAAGAACCTTAAATGAGTTTCGATACTTGATAAAGAGAGGGAAATGAACGCTATTTTTTCCACCCTAAGCCGCGCCGTCCTATGGGCAAGGGGTGCATCGCACCCGGGCAAGTAGGATGCCATGGGTATTATCCATAAATAGGAAAATTACAAATGAAACACCTTCAAATTACGTCGATCTATTTAATGCAATATATTTTAATATATATATTTAATCCACTGACGACCAGATTACAATAAAGCGATAGTGGGTGAGGTGAGGGTGAGCCCTGGCGCTGAAGTTGTTGGTGGTAGTTTTGGTAAAAGTTTTTTCGTAGAAATTACGCCCGGAATCACGTGTGGGATTAAGGGGAGAAAGATTAGCAGATAATGGAATGGCTAGGGAGTAGCAGGTAGGCGAAAGGGGTTCACTGAATTCTGCGTATGCGGATCTCGGAAAGAATAGCGAGGTCTAAGGAGTAAGCAGCAGGGGGGGTCAATGGGATACCAGCCGTGAAGGTCCATTTTAGAACGTAGTATTTCTAGGAAGTAATCAATGAATATGCATTGTCGAGAACCCTCTCCCAAAAGCATCTGAGTTTTCCACTCCATTCATTTTGTCTATTCTAATCGATGGAATCTCAGAGACGCTGAGTTTTTCACTAGAGTGGTGCATTGCAAACACATTTCACATATAATTAAACATATTTTGTTTGTATACCATACTAATATATGTTAATTTCTCACTCTTATTCTCATAAATATAGATTACTTGTAAATGCCTCTTCTTACGGTGTTACTGAGGGCATAGGACACTGCGGTGTTCTTCCTTATCGCTCAATTTCTGTCTAGCTCTATTCTAGATCCTTTTCTAATAGCTTCCTTACCATGCGCTAATTCAATTAGGTTTCTTTGAGCGCCATTCCTCGTATTTATATTTTCGAAGAATAACCTTTTCAAAATTCCTTTTCAATCCAAATAACATGTAACAAGTTATAATCGTTATTATTACTCATATTACTATGAATATGGTATTAAAATCTAATGAATTAGATTGCCTTTGCACTGAAGTGGCAAGGACTACTTGTTGTGATTCAATAAGTGCACTAATCATAGTTGATGCAAAATTTTCACTTTGAAATATGTTTACCGGAAGATTCCTTAAAAAAATCATTTTCTGTGATTCTACGACGTATAATTAGCAATGAGATTTTAGAATATTATACCCTTATGGGTGTGTGCGTCTGCGTTATCCTGAGACTCGTTTATATAGCTGATTATCTTCGCAAGTGCTTTTCAATGGGTTTGCTAATAAATAGATTCTCGAAGCCTTCCACTTTCCAGTAAATATTCGACTTACTTTCCGCACTTTTGCCCTTCCTTATCATCGTTGCCCTGGGCCACCGCCCGACTCGCAGTGTCTCTTGGCTATGCTCAGATGTGTAAGCGATTCTACCAGAAAATTTCATACAAGTAAAAGGAAAGAGTCTTCGAAAATTTCTGGAGGTCATAAACAGCCCTCAACTTTATTGCTCTTTTCTTACCCAGATGTGGGGGAGGAGGACAGTCCTTTCCCGTCCTTCACTACCCACTCCATATTTCCCTGAAATGCTCGGTACGGCGTCGGAGCACGGTCGTGAAAATTTGTGAAAACGATTATTCTTCCATCCATCCCCTCAGATGTTTATGGAAACACCGATATTATTAAGAGCGTTACAGAATGGGAGTCTTGCAAGCACAAACTGCGGAATATCTCTTTTCTAAAATTTTTAGCTTAGAATATAGTTACGATTGCTATACTACATGCAAAAAATCTGAAGTAAAACTATATCAAAGAAACAACTTTAAAATCACCAAATTAATCCATTCCGACCTCTGAATCGCTATAATATTACTCTGCCATGTTAATGTCACTAAAAAATCGCTTTAAATAAGTTATTTTAATAACAATAACGAAAACAAATCCTTTCAAACGCTCAACGTGGACCTGCATAGCAGACAACGTCCTCCATCTTCATTTTCGCTCTCTCTCTCTCTCTCTTCTGGAGGCTCGCTCGCCCGAAACGAGGGGTCTATCGGACGAGTTGCCCCTTGCAAGTGGTAACTTTTTTTTGTAAGTGACTGTACAGCTAGTTCCAAAGAAAACTTACCACCTAAGCCATACCCCGTATAACAGGCAGTGAGTTTCCTGCAAGCGAGCCTTAAGAGGTGAGAGAGAGAGAGAGGGAAAACATGGAGGAGATAGTCTGCTTCTGTCCTGGCTCCGCTTACGGAGTTGAAATGGATTTATTTGCGTTATTGATATTGCAAACATTTACTAGTATCCTTAGTTTGGTGGCATTGGCGTAGAAGAATGGTATTATAACGATAAGGATGTTGTAATGCAAGAATTCAGTTATTATAAAATGGTTATTACGAATCAGCATATATTATAGCTTTGCTTCTCGCATAGAGGGAAACGTCGCACACGAGGTCCCATTATTCCGAGAAAACCGAGGCAAACCCCCTTCCCTTCCCTCTCTGTCATAAAATTCGAGTCTGAGACGAAAGGCACGAGCAAGACGAAGGAAATTTTCGCAAAATCTGCCTCTGAGCCACTCTGAGCTTATGTTCAGGACTGAGATGGGAGGAAGAAAATATCCGCGCAGTTTGAATCGGTGTCGGACCAAAAATGTATAGACCTCGAATTCGACGCCTTCGCTTGCAAAACTCTGCGGTTATAATGGGTGGTATTATATAATATAATAGTAGCTAATATTATGCATCGTTCAAGAGAGCAGTTATTAGCCTTTAAAATTATATACGTAAGGAGTCCATATCGATCACCTGTTTTATCACAGCCTGTATGAATGCAATCTATACAAGTAAGGCAAACTGATGGCCATATCTAGGCTATTACTTTAAATACATTAAAAAACAATAAGTAAATAGTTTGTATGAAGTCTCGAGGCATTCTCTGTGTATTTTAGATACATTTTGTTTCATTTGATAAGTATCGAAATTAAAACTCGATCGGTAAAAAATCAGTAAATTTTATCATCTATGCAGTTGGAGTTTTTACTATACCGTCCAAATCAATTGAGAGAAAATGTGCTAGGATCGATTTTCCTCAATGAATAAAGATGACGGATACGAGACTACCATCTTTCACATTAATTTTGAATTAATTATTTTTTTTGGTGTCATTGAAGTGTGAATCGAATAAACTTGATTTCTTCTGTGGATTCCTCTTGAAATGGTTGCAGTCACACACCATTACATTCTTAAACATTCTTCTCGCTATATTTATCACCTTTAAAAGTTCTAAAATATACAAAAAGATAGGGCGAATGAGGTTATGTAAAATTTCTAATTAATTTTGAATGCATACAAAACTTCCTACATTATTTATATTTCAATTGTTTAATATAACGTTTACAATTATTATAATGTATAAAACGTTAAAAACACGCGAAATAATAGGGACTTAGTGAAATAGTTTTTCCCAGGGCCCTTTTACCTGTAATTCCAACACTGTAAGTATCACACGGGGATAAGAAGCGCATATGAGAATCATGTTGAAATTTTGCTTCCCTCGGTTGATGGCTGGCCCTGCGTAACTCTCATATTTTTCGACAAATTTTAATGATTGAGATGAATGGGTGGTGGTTTGGTATGGCTAGTATATCTACATATTTATCGCTTGGTGATATTGAAAATATTCCTTCGTATCTAAAATGTATTGACTATGAGAAACTTTTCATCTCTCCACATTCCGTGACAAATTTGAAAAGCAAGATACAGGAGTGATTGGAAGAAGTGAATAAAGCAATGGATTCACCAGGACTTCAAGAGGGGGACTGTTTTGATAGAGATAGGGAAGTGAGAAGTGACGGCAACAGTAATATATACACTCACATGAATTTAACAACCAAAAGTGTAAGAGGTATGTTAATTCCAGATTTTTGGATGAATCACAATAGGTAGGCGCATTTTTTGCTTTCCTAGTCGACCAATTGTTTACTTTGAGTAGGAGGAACGACCTCTTTTAAAAGTATAACCCACTCGCTCACCTTCTCAATTTTCTTATCCAACATATATTTTTTCCGTTCATGACTGCCTCCAGAGAAACTACTCATTTATCCAATTTAAGTAACATCTTAGTCAAAAATGGTTAACATTCAAATATACAGGATATAACGTGGATGGCTTATCATACTTTCAGAAATTTCCTTCTGATGCATCAGTTTATTCCCAGGATCTCCGAAATTGTATACTATATCGATGTTCAATGTTTTATAGCAACCTTCTCTTAATTCTATAAGAAAGTTCGAGTAGTTCACTAAGCCAGTACCTAAACCATCTTCTTATCAGCAATTTATTTTGGAAAGAGATTTCGAGGTCTTTTCAAACCGATAGAAATTGCTAACATTAGTATTACTATCTATGCAACCCAATGGTTTATTCGAAATAACTTTAGAGATATAGTTTATCGGTCATCGGCGTATAAACTTCAAGTTTCTGCGACATTGAATATGCGGAGTGTCTACAATTCCGTATTTACGTTTCAATTCAGATTTTAGTGACATTATAATAAAAACTTTAGTCGATCTAGTAAGATCATCTTCAACGCTCTATCTACTTTGTATCATAGATGTTGTAAGAGAAGTTAAACGATTTGGTTCTCGTAAGCGTAAGGAATAAATATTAGATGACATTTCTCTAGTTCATTGTTCATTTCTCAGGTCATTTCAAACTACAAAAGTTTTAGCTCAATGTAGAGACAAAATAAAGCATAAAAAACAGTATTTATAAATAAACAATCATTGACGAGGAGCTTGATTGATATAAATTGACGATAGGCAGCATTGCTTATTTTTCCATTTTTGTTGTTGAATTAGTTATTTAGTATAAGCTAATACAGTTTATGCCATTCACTTTAAAAGCAGAATATAGAGATACTAATTCATATATTAAATTTATACATACCCGGAATTAAATTTATACATACCCGGATACATACGACCATCCACAATATGCCGAAAAGGGGGTTTTTCTTCTCAGAGCGGAGTTCACCTTCACCCATCGGCCGTTTTATGGTTCCTTTGAGAAAATAGACAATACCTTTCGATGGACGAAACAAAAGAAAAAGAAACAACAAAGTGTCGCGGGGCCGAGTTCCACGACATTGTGAGAGCATCTTGATTAGGATGATTGGAGTAATAAGTAGGAATTCCGGTTCTCACTTCTTTGTATTTACATTAACATACATTTACACGAAAGAAGAACCAAAACTTAAACTTACGGACTAAATAAAACTAATCGCCTACTCTAACATTCAAGGGCTTAAGGCCCAAGAATATCCCCGTATGACCCCGTAATAAAAAAAACCCACCTAACTTATACCCGCCGGTCGGAGACTGACCAAGGAAGAGAGAACTGCAGCCACGGAAGTCACTACATAGAATGTCATCCACGCGGTCCAGTTCCCTCCCCCTTACTCAGCCTCCTTATTCGGAACCCAGAGCGGAGTCACCATTAAGATGTCGTCCCAAGGCTCTGGATCCCGA
The DNA here is from genome assembly GCA_036926295.1 of Pachydiplax longipennis. Lineage (NCBI taxonomy): Eukaryota > Metazoa > Arthropoda > Insecta > Odonata > Libellulidae > Pachydiplax > Pachydiplax longipennis. The sequence continues at coordinate 107,807 of JAVFKF010000020.1, forward strand.
ACTGACCCTCTGATGCCAAATACCGCACCTTATTTATACTCTGGGTGACCGCTTCCTTTGACCCACATGACACCCCACGCTTAGCGACGGTTGAAACTAGAGCGTCTTCCAAGAAAACGCAGTGATTTCTTGGATTGTTTCTCTATCTCTTGTTGATCAGGAACCCGACACCTCCTAGTCTTCCATCCTTACTACCCCTGTAATAAAATACATTACCTTCCTTGAGTGTAATCAAGTTTTTTCATTTTCTTTTAACTCCGCTGAGACCGATGACGTCCCAATTTATCTTCTCTGCTTCATTCAGTAGCTCCAGTAGTCTGTCTTCACTCTTTAAGCTGCGGCAGTTGTAAGTCGCGGAGTGTAGGGTGGTAGTTCTTTTCCTCAGGATGGACCTCTGTAATGCCACCACCTCCCGGACATCCGAATGGGTGGTGCTTTTACGTCCGGATGAATTTCCATTACAGAAGCTCATTTTGAAAATTGTACAGTGGGGGAATATATTATCGCAACACTTTGCGAGCGCTTGAGTCGGAATTCTCAGAAACTACTTGCAAAACTACTTACTACGACTGACTGACAACACTGAGAAAAGCCTCGAAAAGCGGTAATATTTGAGTTGGAGCCTATAACGTACTCAAAATTTCTCTCTTTCGATCTCTTCTTAAATCCTTCGCGCGATCTCTCCTTGAGTTCGTCGTGTTTATATCGGCATTTCTCTTTCACAGATTATCATATTTATAGCATTAGAGTTTAAAGATATATTTATTACTATTGCAATCTAAGATGCATAAAAATACTTGGATAATAATTGGGACTTTATTTGTAAATAATGTTCGGTTGAAACGTAGAAAAATATGTAGAAATAAGGACGAATTAGGTTAGAGAGGGAATACGCGACGTCGTGATTCTTATCTTTACCGAACGCGATATTTTCGGTCTGGAGACCGAATTTTCGGGATTTTAAGGTCTGGAGAATAAAATATATATTTTACCAGATTATAGCGAGAACAGATGGCCTGTATTAGTCTCTTTTTCTGGATAAATTAAGGTGCGCTAATAACACAATTATCTAGGTAGTTTGGTTTTTACACACGGCCACACGTCTTACTGCTACTCGCTGTATATTAATGTAAATATTAATGTTCATAAGTCCAGTTCAAACATTGGATATTCATTTACTGCGATCGACTTTCCGAGGGCTTTAATTACACGTCTAAAGTTTTTCATTCAGCGATTTGAAATCGAAAATTCGTCAGAGTAATTACTGAGATGGCACAATGCCACAAAGTAAAATTTGTATTTTGTCTACGGAATATAATTTTTCCATAATTTAGTCTTTCACTCGAAGGAAATTCTTAATAGAAATTTATTTACACCAATCGTATCCTAGAATACGTGAAATCTTTGTATGCCCGGAATTGAGAGGAAAAATACCAATTCCATAGTTAATACAAACAGGATTGCATAAAAACCGAATACATTTTGCGCATAGATCGGACTTTTCTTACATTTTGCATCAGCGAGCTCGGTGCCCTCGGTCATTGCGTCATTTGATTTCACGTAGAAATGCATTCAGTTTTCGATGTTTCGCGAGGAAAGTCTTTAACCATATATTGAGCACCTCAAAGCACTGCAGGCGCGAAGAATCGTTTTCCCTTTCGTGCTTCTATCAGCTGGACTAAGGACCCTCCCCTTTACAGCCACCCAGTGGAAACTATCCTCTGCCTTAATTCAAAGCTCCTTCCTAACCACGGGGCTAATAGATGTATTTGCACTCGTGAAAAATATTCCCAAATAATATTATGATTCTAGCGTATTTTAGTCAGTGAGGATTTTCTAACAGACGACCCAATTTTTTAATACAGAAACGTATTTTATGAACGTCTGACTTTATAAAGTTCGTAAGTCGTATTATACTACCATAATAAAATTGTTAATAAGCTGCTAAAATGGACTTATCAGTTTATTGGGAAATGTCATAATTACAACCAATTCCTAATTAAGAGTTGATTGTGCAGCTGCTTGACGCATCTTATTGGCATATGAAGGGCACGAGTTCGAATTCCGCTCAAGTTAAATGTCCATTTTAACTTAAACTTCTCTTGTTGGGGAAATGAACGAATGTGTCATATGGTTGCCAAATATCATGCCATATGCACCCCTGTGTTGAATATACATTTATCGGAGGAATAAAATTCACTATGGGAAAATAATAATTGGGTTAATCAAGGATTTGGAACCGATTATTCCAATTGTCGGTCAAGAACATGTTTCGTGTGTCAGCGGAAATTCCTCTTCTACAAAGAATTCGAAGTCCTTCGCTAGAAAGAAGTGTTTTATTTGACAGGGCTTCCTGATTTCTCGAAGCACGATGAGCCTATCGCTTCCAGTGCAGCGGGTTTTCGTAAGCCTATGCGTCACTCACCAAAACAAACAGGTCATTTGGCAAGGCAAGGAGCTTCACTCAGGCTTATTATTACTATCAAATTGTTGAGGTCTTCACTTCGAGAGACGGACAGCCAACATACTGCTCAAGCTAATCTATTTCATTTTTAGGCTTTAAACAGAAGTCTTGAGAACTATTGACATTTTTCTGTTTATTATTAATTATTGTTCGCCTACAACAAGGTCAATTCGCGAGTTCTCACTTCGATACAAATAACATAGATTTAGATATTAGATTTAGATGTATATCCCGCGAGCCACTATATGCGTAAGGAAGGGGCTGTAATAACACCATCATCACTTAATCTACTCTATCAGCCTTTCTAATTGCTCGGAGAAAAAAGTAATTGTCTGTCTTCGTGATTACTTCCCTGTAACGATTTGTCAATGGTCATTACTAGTACTAAAATTTCATTTACTTCGTCTTTAAGATGTAAACCGATGAAGTTTTTGAAGAGCTTCCGTCAGGTATTAGATCTTCTCAGCTGGAGCAAATTCCCACCGAGGGACTCTTGTAAAGCCGTAACGCTACAGTCGAACCTGAAGCCATTCCTTTGACTCTCGATGAGTGTCAAAGAAAAGCTGAAAAACGTGTTCAAATTCTCGCAGTTATCGGCCAAAAAGGATAAAATAGTTAACCTAGTGGCCCGGCTCCTTCTTTCAACAAACATTATACCACATCATGTGTATACGGCATTCATTCTTTTGGGTGAGAAAAGCTATCGCGTCCATACAGGAGGTGAAAAACGTAGATGATTTGAAATACAATTCCCAAATAATAATAATTTGTCATTATTTATTGGGATCGTTTCAGTCTAAGAAGTTTATCTGAAAAAAAGCTCAATTTCTAAAAGGGAGATGTATTTTATTGATCTCTGACTTTATAAAATGTATAAGCCGAGGATTTACTAACCTAATAATATAAGCTAATAATAAAAAACAATTGATATTGAGTTTTCAGTTTGTGGGAAATGATCATAATTGTATCCACTATGTAAGAATTGATTGTGCAACTGCCAGACGTATCCGATCGGTAAAAGAAGGGGTTCAGTTCCATTTCCGCTTGTTCCTTCCATTAAATGAGTTTTATGTTATTCTTTCTTATTGGCAAAATGAGCGAATGTAAGATATTAATGCTACATCGTACATTTATCCTTTTCTGAATATATAGATTTATCATAGGGATGAAATTCAATACAAAAAGAATCATTTGACTTGAAGGATTCGGATCCGATTTTAGCTATAGTCGGTCAAGAATGTGCTTTCCGCGTCTCAGCTTCCAAGGATTCGAGGCTCAGTCGTTCACTGGAAAGAAGTGGCTTTTGACTTTTATTTTACAGCCACAATCATTTGACAGGGACTCCTAATTTCTCTAAGCACGATGAGGCTTTCCCTTTCAGTGCAGCGATTTTTTCTCTATACTAGTGCTGGAGCAGCAGCTAGAGATTTTAGATAATCCCAATTAAGATGCGTTATGTCAGAATCTCCTCCTACGGCAATGATTGGATCTTTTAAATATCTCGCTTAAAGCAATATCTTCAATAAACTAACTTTTCTCTTGTATGATTTTCCCGCATGTGCTCATCGTAATGTTAAAGAATACCGCCTTTTTAATTACGTAAGCTCTTGGAATTCACGACAATTATTATTAGATCTCTCAGTTCGCACATTAAATCTGGGCTTAATTTTGGTATAACCTTATGCTTTTTTTTTAAGTGAAATTGTTTTTCACCGTTGCAATTTTTTCTATTTTTTTGGAAGTAACCTCATGCATACCCTTTTGCCTATTTACGTGAGTGTTTGTAACTATTCTTACTGTTGAATTACAAAAGAACTTTGTCTACGTAAATTCGCTCTCATTAAAACCGCTAAATTACATAGTAAACGACACTAAAACTACGCGGTCGGTCCTCGTGAAGGGAAAGGGGGGCGGGAATTTTCCGGGACAGTCCGTAAAGTGGATACTAAGTTTAGTAAAAGCACATAGTAAAAGTTGCGTATGACGCTTAATATAAGAATGAAAATAGCCTTAGAAAATATTTAAGCGTAGAGAAAGCGAGATCTATCAAATTTGAAGCGAAAATTTTAGTCATCGCTATGGAGAAATAAGAAAAGTAAATATCGGCCTCTTAGAAACTTTTCGGCTGTGAATACTATATTCATCCGACTCATATCTAGTAAATGATTCTTGCTACAGTGTAGTAGTTGAATCGCGCAGTCTTCTAGATAGAGTAAAACTGCATGCCCAATGGATAATTAACAGTCAGTCGAAGCATCTGTTTTCATATATTACGTACTTTGAACGACTAAAACACTATGAAGCTAATTTCTATTGCATTAACCCTAATCAATCAATTCTATTGTAACTGTTTTTATAATATGATGAAATTAATCGTGAATTTTAATTCTCTATTACGTATTATTACATAATTTTTACTCACTATTACGTATAGGATGATGGAGCTGAAAATTGTTGATTACCGTTTCCACCACCTAAAAGCTAATAATAGTGATACTAATTCCTGTCAACACGTTAATTGCTAAAGATCACTTAGAAAGAATAAACTTCCTCATCACACGAATTAGAAATTATTTTACCGAAAGGATATTTGTAATACCATATGCCGTGGAAAACTACACTGCTGGAGAGAAAATACAAAGGCAAGAATAGGACATATCCTAGTGATTTCTGTATTTGTATTCTTAAATGGTTAATCCTATTCGTGGGAATTATTTTCCATCAAAATTCAAAGTATTAAATCTTAAGTATTAAAGTATTTAACCGTTAAATTCGCAGGATAATACCGCAAAATGATCATTTAGCGTCTGTTATTCCGCCATCAAATACTCTTCTTTGTCATTATCCCACAGCGTACTATAATGACATTCTAGATAACTATTTTGATCACGACTAGCTTTGAATAACAAATAGCAAAAAATAAAGGCAATGAGGCACAGCCAATTTAAGGGAAATTTCGCAAAGGTGATCTAAAATGTCTGCATATATTTACGATACGTAAAGCCTATTTCCCATTTGTAAGAGGTTTGAATATTGCGGTTTTTACTGGCTCGATTCAGAGTTGCCGAATTGTCGGTGGTAGAGAGTTTTCAGTTAGTTCCCATGTAATCCGCGCTCTGACGCCAAATGGTGTTGCGATAATTGTTTCTCCCACTGTACTTGCGTTGAGGGATGAAGGACAATAATTCACCAGGCTGTCCTACTGCCGGTTGGTGAATGCTACTTTCACAATTTGGCCGGAGATATTGTTGAAGCCTTCTTAGCATGGTTGAACCTGGGCTATACATCGCCTCCAACCTCCGTTTACACCCCTCCGCCCCGTTGAGGCAATGAACTGCGGTAGTGTGAGGAGGGGATATCTATTATATATATATATAATAGATATCTAAAAATTTAGCAATACGCTGCTTTCCTTATTTTCACTATAGTATGCTAATTTTAATTACGCTACATTACTTTAAGAACGATTAAATATCAGTACCACAAATTGGGAACATACAGCCAGTAGAATGGCGAACAATGGAAGAACTATTGTTACGAATTAGTTTTAACATCACATTTGCCCCACATTTTTCAAATATGGAATCCAGATGTTGACGTTTAATCAAAATGTCCAGAAAATGCTAAAAAATATAAATGATGAATGCAAATCAAGAACGTAGGTTTAAACAAACTATAATAATAATAAGCAAATGAAAGAACTAGAGTAGTGTAAAATAAAATAAATATATTAATGAAGACAGCAATAGGTTACACTCTGTGAACAAAATCTTTGCACAAGGCATAGTTTTCGTGGATGAATTTTCATTTTATGTAAATGCTGCGGCTCTAGTCTGCTTTTCTTGGCATTGAGAGTTAGCCCACAGGGAAAGAGGGAAATTTTGATTTGCACAAAAATATTTTCAGTATTTCCGCAGAAACTTTCCTGCTGGTATTTTTTCTTACGAAAAGTAGCTGGCGACTACATTTCTCCCTGCATTTTCCCGAAAACTCTCGTATTCTTATATATTTTCCCAAGATACTCTTATTTAAAATTTTTAACAGCAAAGTGATTAACATACGTGAAAATTAGATTCCACGAGAAAGATTTTGATATCAGAGAAGAGCTTGTTTCTTCAACGATAGACCCAAATTTTATCGATTCAAAAACATAATACACCCAATTTTCTTGAAAATATCACTTCCTTATTTTTCCTACGATAATGACAATATTTAACCTTGATTTAATTGCAGTATGCCATAAAGAATTAATTTTTGTATATGCCGAATGCCTTCCAAGTAAGTTCTTGTCGACTTTCTTTTTCTGTGCAAATGTTGTAACACCTCGCGCGGTTCTCTCGTAAGAAATACATGGGCCCATATGATTAACGTGTTGTCTTCATGAAGTTGGACAGAGTATAGTGAAGCTCGTTTTACTTGATCTATACAACGGTTCAACCATATACATAATGTGTTCCTTTACATCGTCTACAGGCGCTTTCAAAGTCATGCCGAAGTCACAACCGAAGCTGCGCGGACACACAAAGCAAGCAAACTGGCAGTGAGAGTGGTGTGCTCGCAAAAATTAATCCTAATCGTAACAAGTGTCGATATCACGTATAACTAAGCACCCTGTCGGAATGCCCGAGATAAGCTCTATCGGTTCAAAGCGTATCTCTTCAAGCTACTTGTCAGCACATTTTCGACTGGGGACTGTTTTTAAATCCACGCCTCGCCGATAAAATTTCCAGCGGCGGCGTGGCGGCGCGCCGAAGTATTTTCTTCGGCCGCGGCGGCGTACCTTGTACGAGGGGGGACCCAAAAGTAACGAGAACCGGGCTGTGGAGGGGAGGAACGTCAGGGGACCGAGTTCTGGTTGGTAGGGTATTTTGGCGGGAACTCTCATGAGTCAGTATGCAACGTTTCGTCGCCGTGAGAGCAACTGTTTGTGCGCAGCATTTCTTTTATCAAAGTAACTTTTTCCCATGTGGCGAAAACGTGAGATGGCTGACGCTCGAGAGCAACGCGCGGCGGTAAAATTTTGTTTTCTGTTGGGGAAAACGGCTGCGGAAACTCTTGTAATGCTTCAAACAGCTTACAAGGTTGATGCTTTGAGTCAAGCTCGGGTCTACGACTGGTTTTCGCGGTTTAAAAGGGGCGAAATGACGATTGAAGACCAACCTCGTTCCGGGCGCCCCTCAACTTCAAGAACTGACGACAACGTTTCTCTTGTTTTTACGATCGCTGCATCGTACCAGGGGAAGGACATCAGTGGCTCTTTTTCTATTTGCTCATTGCATCCGTCTACACTATTCTAAAGAGTTATCGGGCAGCATAGTGGGTAACGCGTTCGCCACTCAGAGTTCTATTTTGGGAGTGGTCCAACATTTACCGGTATGTACAGTGGGAGAAACAATTATCGCAACACAAATTGGCGTCAGAGCGCGGATTACGCGGGAACTAACTGAAAACACTCTACCGCCGACAATTCGGCAACTCTGAATCGAGCCAGTAAAAACCGCAATATTCAAACTTTTACGATCACCTTTGCGAAATTTCCTAATGTTGGCTTTGCCTCATTGCCTTTATATTTTGCTATTTGTCGTTCAAAGCTTGTCGCAATCAAAATAATTATCTAGAATGTCATTATAGTACGCTGAGGGATAATGACAAACAAGAGTATTTGATGGCGGAATATCAGACAATAAATGAAGATTTTGCGGTATTATCTTGCGAATTTAACGGTTAAATACTTTAATACTTTGAATTTTGATGGAAAATAATTCTCGCGAATAAGATTAACCATTTAAGAAAACAAATACAGAAATCACTAGGATATGTCCTATTCTTACATTTGTATTTTCTCTCCAGCAGTGTAGTTTTCGACGGCATAAGGTATAACAAATATCCTTTCGATAAAATCTAATCTAATCCGTGTGTTGAGGGAGTTTATTCTTTCTCAGTGCTCCTCAGCAATTAACGTATTGACAGGAATTAGTATCACTATTATTAGTTTTTAGGTGGTGGAAACGGTAATCAACATTTTTCAGCTCAATCAGGCTGTACGTAAAAGAGATTATGTAATAATTCGTAATAGGGAATAATATTCATGATTAATTTCAGCATATTAGAAAAGATAGTTACAGTTAATTACGTGATGAAAATTAATGTAATCGAAAGTAGCTTCATAGTGTCTCAATCGTTTAGAATGCTTAAATCAAATTAAAGAAGATTCTTAGACTGAGTGATAATTTCACATTGTCATAATTTTAATTCATATCTAAAAAATTAACGATTCGACTACTATACTGTAGTATGAATCGTTTACTAGATATGAATCGGATGAATATAGTATTCACAGCCGAAAAGTTTCTAAGAGGCCGATATTTACTTTTCTTATTTCTCCATAGCGATGACTAAAATTTTCGCTTCAAATTTGATAGATCTCGCTTTCTCTACGCTTAAATATTTTCCAAGGCTATTTTCATTCTTATATTACGCGTCAAACGCAATTATTCTATACTTTAATAAACTTGGTATCCACTTTACGGACTGTTCCGGAAAATTCCCGCCCCCCTTTCCCTTCACGAGGACCGACCACGTAGTTTTAGTGTCGTTTACTACGTAATTTAGCGGTTTAAATGAGTGGCGAATTTACGTAGACAAAGTTCTTTTGTAATTCAATAGTAAGAATAGTTACAAACACCCACGTAAATAGGCAAAAGGGTATGCATGAGGTTACTTCCAAAAAATAGAAACAATTGCAACGGTGAAAAGCAATTTCACTTAAAAAAGGATAAGTTTATTCCAAATTTAGGATTTAATGTGCGAACTGAGAAATCTAATAATAATTGTTGCGAATTCCAAGATCTTACGTAATTAAAAAGGCGGCATTCTTTAACATTACGACGAGCACATGCGGGAGAATCATACAAGACAAAAGTTAGTTAGGCGAAGATATTGCTTTAAGCGAGACATTTAAAAGATCCAATCATTGCCGTAGGAGGAGATTTTGACATAACGCATCTTAATTGGGATTATCTAAAATCTCTAGCTGCAGCTCTAACACTAGCAGAGATAAAAAATTTCACAAAAATTAATTTTATAATTTTTTGTAGCATGCTATAGATAATGTAAACATGATGAAAACTCTAACGACTCAAGGAAACATTTTAGATTAACTATCCACTTCTCTCCGGTAACTACTCTTGATATCGTCAACGATATTTCGGATCATGGTATTATAATGATTGGGATGAAAGTAGTTACGGTTAAATCTCTTTAGCCATAGAGGCTAGTATATTTAATTTGCAAAGCAAATCTTTCAGAAACGAGTTAAGGGTTATTTTAACGAGTGCAAGGATGTTTTTTTACTCTTTGCGAGTGTAAATTCAGTAAGTGATAGTTGGATAGAGTTCCTCCGGAAAATCAAACAAGGTTTAATTAAATACGTTTCGACTAAAATCGTGCGTAAAGAGCCACGGAGGACGAAGACTAAGTTGCGAGCATTGCATAGAAAGAAGAGAGTCATTCACTGGCGATTGAGAAAACTCAAAACATGCGGAGATAACCAAGAGCTCGAAAGACAAAATTATAGAGAAGTGCGAAAGCTAGTTAAGGAAGAAGCGTAAAGAGAATACCAGGAATATAGATCTCAAACCCTGTTAGAATCATTAGGAGGCGATCAGAAAGAATTTTGGTCATACGTGCGTGAGACTCGTGGATGTCAGTTTTATGTGCCTAGCCTCATAGCGATGAGGGAATTAACGTAAATAAATCGGAAGATAAGGCTGACTTAATTAATCGGCACTATCAGAAATGGTTCAATGTAGAAAATAGCCAAGCTAACGATTTCTTCTTGCGTATCGATTCAGAGATGTGTCCCATAGAGACATAAGTTGATGAAAATGAAAATTTATTGCAACAGATTGATAGGAAAAAGACGCTCGGTACAGAAGGTATTTCCGCTGTTTTCATAAAAACCTTATGAGATTAGCTTTCTCCTCTTCTCAAGAAATTCTATCGGAAAATAATTAATGAGGGTACGGTCCCAATGTCGTGGACAAAAGCAAACATCATTCCGGCGCTTAAGAATGACCAGATGATTATAGATCAATTTCATAGACTTTGTTTTTTTTGCAAAATAATGGAGCATATTATAGCAAGCTTTATTATGCACTTTCTTACAAAAAGGTAGCAATCAATCAGAGTCAGTACAGATTCAATAAAGGTAAACCTTGTGGGACGCAACTAGCAATTATTATGAATGACGTATCTAAAGCGTTAGTGCGTTAGCTATCATCCACAAACGTTAATTCCTCACAGTAGGGTTTTCTCAACCTAAAAATGCAAAACTACTGTCTTTGCTCTCACTGTATGTATTCGTTGTCTATCGACGTGAACCTCTATGAAGTAATACTCACCAATAAGCACGTGAAAAGCTACCATTCGTTAGAACCGGTTTGTGAATGGCGAATGGGTTTCCGAAAACCCGGTGCGATGAAAGAAAAGCCTCATCGTGCTTCGAGAAATCAGGAGTCCCTGTCAAATGCATGTGATTTTAAAATATAAGCCAAAAGCCACTTCTTTCCAGTGAACGACTGAGCCTCGAATCCTTGGAAGACGAGGTATTAGCTGAGGCGCGGAAAGCACATTCTTGACAGACGATAGCGAGAGTCAGATCCGAATCCTTCAAGCCAAATGATTTTTTTCGTATTGAATTTCATCCCTATGATAAATCTATATACTCAGAAAAGGATTACATTATGGTATGTAGCAATCATATCTTACATTCGCTCATTTTGCAAATAAAAAAAATAGCATAAAAACTCATTTAATGGAAGGAACAAGCGGAAATGGAACTGGAACCCTTCTTTTACCGATCAGACACGTCTGGCAATTGCACAACCAATTCTTACATAGTAGTTAGCTACATTTATGATATTTTCCCACAAATTGAAAATTCAATATTAATTTTTTATTATTAGCTTATATTATTAGGTTAGTAAATCCTCGGCTTATACATTTTATAAAGTCAGAGGTCAATAAAATAATTCTCCCTTTTAGAAATTGAGCTTTTTTTCAGATAAACTTCTTAGACTGAAACGATCCCAATAAATAGTGACAAATTATTATTATTTGGGAATCTTTTTTCGAACCATCTACTTTTTTCCCTTTTTCGCGCCTGTTGTAGTTTTCCCCGGCGGAGAGTATCCCACAAAAACAAACATATGACCTTTATGGACGCGATAGTTTTCCTCACCGAAAAGAATTAATGAACATGATGTGGTATAATGTTTGTTGAAAGGAGGAGCCGGGCCTCTAGGTTAACTACTTTATCCTTTTTGGCCGATAACTGCGGGACTTAAATACGTTTTTCAGCTTTTGGTTGAGAAAAGCCTAAACTAAATCGAAGACCTTCACGCAAACCTAAATATAATTGCAGTCGATTTGCTAAAGAATCATTTTTTGAACGAAGTGTCAATATGACCATGGAAACGAAAACCTTCTTCGCCTAAAACCTTCTAAATTAACGCTCTTATCATACTTACGTAATGTAGATTCATTTTCTAGGATGTTCTTTACAAATTATAATTAGCATTAACGACCTAGCATTTAATGTAAGGAGCAACATTGGTTTATTTGCCGAATCGATTTAAGAATAAATAAATGCGTTGTTATGAGTTTCACGGGTTCCAAAAACGTTATTCTGGCACAGTACCAAATTTCGGAACATCCAGTAGAGTTAGTGCATGACAACAAATACATGTAAGTCAGTTTAGCAGTAACTTATCTTTTAATGAATATATTCGAAATGCGAGAGAAAGTGAGAATAGAGTGCAAAGATCGCAGATAGCTGAGAGAATTTAAGAGAATAATAAGTTATTTCTGTTACACCCATCGAGTAAAGAAATAGCTTATTTTTCTTTTACTCGACCGAGTCTGGAATACTGTTCTGCGGTTTGGATCCGATATTTAGTAGGTTTAGTCTCAGATTTAGAGATGGTCCAGCGTAGAGTTGCTCGTTTCGCTGGAGAAGATTTCAGGTTCGACTGCAGCGTTACGGCTTTACTAGAGTCCCTCGGTTGGAATTCGCTCCAGGTGAGAAGATTTAATAACTGACGGAAGCTCTTCAAAAGCTTCTTCGGTTTACAACTTAAAGACGAAGTAAATGAAATTTTAGTACCAGTAACGACCATTGAAAAACCGTTACAGTAATCACAAAGACAGATAATTACTAATAGAGTAGAATAAGTGATGATGGTGTTATTACACCTCCTACCTCACGCATATGGTAGCTTTCGGGATATACATCTAAATCTAATATCTAAATTTATATTATCGGTATGGGATCACCGCTGAGAACATTGGAAATTGTGAACTCGCGAATTGACCTTGTTGTAGGCGAACAATGATTAATACAACAATGATTAATAAACAAAAGAATGTCAATAGTTCTTAATACTTCTGTTTAAAGTTTAAAAATGAAAAAGATTCACTTGAGCTGTTGGCTGTCCGTCTCTCGACGTGAAGACATCAATGATGTGATAGTAATAACAAGCCTGAGTGAAGCTCCTTGCCTTGCCAAATGACCAGTTTGTTTTTGTGAGTGACGCATAGGCTTTCGAAAACCCGCTGCACTGGAAGCGAGAGGCTCATCGTGCTTTGAGAAATCAGAAAGTCCTGTCAAATAAAACACTTCTTTCTAGCGAAGGACTTCGAATTCTTTGTAGAAGAGGAATTTCCGCTGACACAAGAAACATGTTCTTGACCGACAATTAGAATAATCGGCTCCGAATCCTTCAAACCCAATGATTATTTTCCCATAGTGAATTTTATTCCTCCGATATATATATATATATATATATATATATATATATATATATATATATATATATATATATATATATATATATATATATATCGGAGGAATAAAATTCATTCATTCATATATATCGGAGGAATAAAATATATATATATATATATATATATATATATATATATATATATATATATATATATATATATCCCCTCCTCACACTGCCACAGTTCATTGCCTCAACGGGGCGGAGGGGTGTTAACGGAGGTTGGAGGCGATGCATAGCCCAGGTTCAACCATGCTAAGAAGGCTTCAACAATATCTCCGGCCAAATTGTGAAAGTGGTATTCACCAACCGGCAGTAGGACAGCCTGGTGAATTAATGTCCTTCATCCCCCAAATGCAATTACAATTTTCATGATGAGCTTCTGTAATGGAAATTTATCCGGACGTAAAAGCACCACCCATTCGGATGTCCGGGAGGTGGTGGCATTACAGAGGTCCATCATGAGGAAAAGAGCTACCACCCTCCACTTTGCGACTTACAATTGCCGCAGCTTGAAGAGTGAAGACAGACTACTGGAACTACTGAATGAAGCAGAGAAGATAAACTGGGACGTCATCGGACTCAGCGAAGTTAGAAGAAAATCAGAAGACTTGATTACACTCAAGGAAGGTAATTTATTTTATTACAGGGGTACTAAGGATGGAAGACTAGGAGGTGTCGGGTTCCTGATCAACAAGAGATGGAAAAACAATGTACAGAAGATAGAAAGTATATCTGAGAGAATTTGCAAGCTCATACTAAAGATAAATGAGCGTTACTCTGTTCAGATCATACAAGTCTACGCACCAACAGCAGCAAGCAGCGAAGAAGAAATTGAAAAATTTTACCAAACTCTCGGCACTGAGCACGATAAGGAAGCCCACTACTATAAAATAATAATGGGCGATTTTAACGCTCGTGTAGGTCAACAGGAAGCCGATGACACCGTCGCAGGACAATACGGACTGGGCCAGAGAAACGAACGTGGTCACCGCCTGGTAGAGTTTGCTGAATGCACCAATATGTACATAACAAATACATATTACAAGAAGAACCCAAAAAGGAAGTGGACTTGGAGAGGACCCAACGGAGCAAAAAATGAAATAGATTACATATTGGTTAATAAACTCTACACAGTGACAGACTGTGAAGTCTTGAATAACTTTAGCACTGGAAGTGACCACAGGATCGTAAGATGCAGATTGAAGATTAATCTCCAAATGGAACGCAAGAAGTTGATTTCATGCAAGAAACATGAAATAAGCATCAAAAAACTAGAGGAAAACAAGAATAAATATCAGTTTGAGCTAAAAAATAGATTCTCAGCACTTCAAGAAGAAGAACTAGAAACCAAAGTCATGCAAGCTGTTAAGGAAGCAGCAGAAGAAGTAGCAAGCACACCAAGAAGAGCTAAAGATAGAAAGCTAAGTGACAGCACCCGACAAATGATGAAACGACGTAAGGAACTGAAGAATTCAGATACACAAAAGGATAACATCGAATACGCCGAGCTTAGTAAGGCTATCAGGATGGCAATTAAGGAAGACGTGAGAAAATTCAATGAGAGAATTGTGCAAGAGGCTATAGAAAACAGCAAAAGTATGAAGAAGACCAGACAACGCCTAGCAATTGGAAGAAAACAGATTTTAGCCATACAGAAGGAAGATGGTACAAGAACTTGCAACAGACAAGCAATACTAAGGACGGTAGCAGAATACTTTGGCAACCTATACAAGAAGGAAGAAAATGCTGAAGAGGAAAACCAAGAAGAAAGCCAAAACCAACGAGATCCCCTCTCTATTCTCCCAGGAGAAGTAACTGCAGCAATAAAGCAGACGAAGAACGGAAAAGCAGGAGGCATAGATGGAGTGTTATCAGAATATTTAAAACTTGGTGGAACAGAAGTTGCACACGTTTTAGCGCAGTTATTCACAACTTGCCTGAAACAAGGAAGAATCCCCCAGGACTGGAATCATGCAAGAATAGTCCTCTTGCACAAGAAAGGAAGCAAGGAAGAGCTGAAGAATTACCGCCCCATCAGTCTCCTTCCTGTTGTTTACAAAACATTCATGAGGATAATAGCTGAACGGATAAAGATTATTCTATCATCTGCCCAGCCTAGAGAACAAGCAGGATTCCGGAAGGGCTTCAGTACTATGGACCACATCCACACACTACAAGAAATAATCAGCAGGACGAATGAATATGAGATGCCACTAGTACTATGCTTTGTAGACTATGCTCAGGCCTTCGACTCAGTAAGTACCTCCTCTACACTAGAAGCTCTGGAAAAACAAGGAGTAGATGCAGAGTACATCCGACTCCTACGCAGCATTTATAAAAATGCCACAGCCTCAGTAATGCTACACGAAGTTACTGAAGAATTCAAGATTGAGAAGGGAGTTAGACAAGGAGATTGCCTTTCCCCAATTCTTTTCACAGCTGTTCTGGAGGAAGTTTTTAAAACCTTGGACTGGGAGCAGAAAGGTCTGCGGATTAATGGGGAACACATCAGTCATCTGCGCTTTGCAGATGATATAGTACTCTTCGCAACCAACGGAGAAGATCTAGCTTCAAGACTTCATGAACTGAACACAGCAGGACAGAAGATAGGACTCAGGAAAAATTTAACAAAAACAAAGGTAATGTATAACTCTTTTGCAGCACAAGAAACAATCAAATTTGAAGGGACGCCTCTGGATGTCTGCTCAGAATACACATACCTAGGACAACTAGTAACCACAGGAGAGAACAACAGGATTAACGAAGTAAACAGAAGAATTAAACTCGGCTGGAGTGCCTTCGGAAGAAATGCACACATTCTAAAGTCACAAATGCCAATGGTCTTGAAGAGAAAGGTCTTCAACCAATGCATTCTACCAGTGTTGACATATGGAAGTGAAACCTGGGTGTTAAACGCAGCAATAACCCAGCGACTTCAGACAACGCAAAGAAGTATGGAAAGGTGTATGCTTGGGATCACAAGAAGAGACAGGAAACGCAACACCTGGGTGAGGATGAAGACCGGAGTGACAGACATCATAGATAAAGTAAGATCACTGAAATGGATGTGGGCAGGCCATGTGGCGAGAAGAAACGACAACCGTTGGACAAGAGCGGTTCTGAACTGGACACCAAGAGATGTGAAGAGACCAAGAAGAAGACCAAAGGACCGATGGAACAGAGACATCATTAAGTACTTAGGTGTGACATGGCAAAGAGAAGCTCAGAATAGAGAGAATTGGAAAGCGCTTGGGGAGGCCTACATCCGACATCGGATTGAAAATGGCTGATGATGATGATGATGATATATATATATATATATATATATATATATATATATATATATATATATATATATATATATATATATATATATATATATATATATATATATATTCATCACAGGGGTGCATAAATATATTTGGCAACCATATGTTACATTCGTTCATTTCTCAAGCAAGAGAAGATTAAGTTAAAATGCATATTTAATTTGAGCGGAATTCGTACTCGTGCCCTTCATACTCCAATAAGATGCGTCAAGCAGCTACATAATCAACTCTTAATTAGGAATTGGTTATAATTATGACATTTCCCAACAAACTGAGAAATCCATTCTAGCAGTTAATTATTTTATTATGGCAGTATAATACAGCTAATGCAGTCAGACGTTCATAAAATACGTTTCTGTATTAAATAATTGGGTCGTCTATTAGAATGTCCTCACTGACTAAAATACGCTAAAATCATAATATTATTTGGGAATATTTTTTACGAGTGCAATAACATCTAATTTCCATAGCCCCGTGGTTAGGAAGGAGCTTTGAATTAGGCACAGGATAGTTTCCACTGGGTGACTGTAAAGGGGAGGGTCCTTAGTCCAGCTGATAGAAGCACGAAAGGGAAAACTACGCGCCTGCAATTCTTTGAAGTGCTCAATATATGGTCAAAGACTTTCCTCGCGAAGCATCGAAAACTGAATGCATTTCTACGTGAAATCAAATGACGCAATGACCGAGGGCACCGATCTCGCTGATGCAAAATGCAAGAAAAGTCCGACATATGCGCAAAATATATTCGGTTTTTATGAAATCCTGTTTGTTTTAACTTTGGAATTGTTATTTTTCCTCTCAATTCCGGACATACAAAGATTTCACGTATTCTAGGAAACGAATGGTGTAAATAAATTTCTATTAAGAATTTCCTTCGAGTGGAGGACTTAATTATGGAAAAATTATACTCCATTGACAAAATACAAATTTTACTTTGTGCCAATGTGCCATCTCAGTAATTACTCAGTAATTACTTATGACGACTTAACGATTTTAAATCGTTGAATGAAAAACTTAAGACGTGTAATAAAAAATTGCCCTCGGAAAGTCGATCTCAGTAAATGAATATCCAATGTTTGAACTGGACGTAGGAAGATTAACATTTACATTAATATACAGTGAGCAGCAGTAAGACGTGTGGCCGTGTGAAAAACCAAACTACCTAGATAACTGTCTTATTAGCGCACCTTAATTTATCCAGAAAAAGAGACTAATACAGTCCATCTGTTCTCGCTATAATTTGGTAAAATATATATTTTATTCTCCAGATCGAAAATATCGCGTTCGCTTATGATAAGAATCACGACGTCGCGTTTTCCCACTCTAACCTAATTCGTCCTTATTTCTACGTTTCAACCGAACATTATTTACAAATAAAGTCCCAATTATTATCCAAATATTTTTGTGCATGTAAGATTGAAATAGTAATTAATATATCTTTAAACTCTAATGCTATAAATATGATAACTATCTGTGAAAGAGAAATGCCGATATAAACACGACGAACTCAAGGAGAGATCGCGCGAAGGATTTAAGAAGAGATCGAAAGAGAGAAATTTTGAGTACGTTATAGGCTCCAACTCAAATATTACCGCTTTTCGAGGCTTTTCTCAGTGTTGTTAGTCAGTCGTAGTAAGTAGTTTTGCAAGTAGTTTCTGAGAATTCCGACTCAAGCGCTCGCAAAGTGTTGCGATAATTTATTCCCCCACTGTACATCGTCATACAATTGGGTAGCATCCTGAATCAAAAGGTATGCTTTTATGGAAGAAATAAAAAGGAACCACTTTTCGAAAATGAACCTAGTTCCTAATTTATTAAAAAACTATGCAAAATACCACACACAGAATATTGTGTGTGGTATTTTGCATAGTTTTTTAATAAATTAGGAACTAGGTTCATTTTCGAAAAGTGGTTCCTTTTTATTTCTTCCATATTATCATGGAATATCACAAAGTGACCCGCCAATCAGTTGATTTTAAGGTATGCTTTTGTAAAGCAGAGTACGGCGGCGTGGGAGTCGATGCACTGACCACGTATCACCCACAGTAAATGCCGCATGGCTTTGTTCGCGACATGGTCTTTACTTTTTACACCATTCTTAACTTTTTTATCGTTCAAGTACTGTGAACTGAGAGTTAAAAATTAGGCTTGGTACGGTTTCACGTTCATCCATTTAACTCAACTAAATAACGGCTCCTCTTACTCTATCGGCCGGCAGTTGCTGAAGTATTTTTCGGCAAAATATTACAATATACGGTTGGGTTGGGAGAGGCATAAAGGGAAATTGTGGAATAGGAACAGCTTCTTTGTGGTGAATTGATCCCGTATTCGGCACACTTGCATCCTTCATGAAAGGTTTCTGGCATGAATGTTTTATTCATACGCATTTGAATGGCTTCTCACGAACTCTGATTTCATTTGACTAACAATATTTTTAGATGAAGAGTAACAATCTGTAAAATTCCATCAGTAATATGTCTTCTTGCTTTATATCCACTTCATTACCTTGAAAAACCGCCTTACAGCGTGTGTCAGGGGGAGATCGAATGTTGGGAATACTACTTAATACGTTGTTGCTTATCGTTCGTGGTAAGCATTAGTTTTTAAAATAATTTCTCTATGCATCGATTTTTTCTTTCACGCGTACTGTCTTGTCGGCCGTACTATCAGATGGGTCGAATAATACAGATTAAGTCTTCTACAAACGTACTTTTTCTGAATTTATCATGCAATCGCAACCTTGCTTCTAATGTCCTTTCTAATATATGCTTACCGCTGATGGTTACAGTAGTTCATGAGTCACAGATCCAAACCATCAAACAGAAACTTATAGCCAGCTTTCATGTAGAATCAGTTTTTGGCCCTCAAAGGCTTCACAGTCTCAAAGTGTCTGGGTGGGTGGTGAGATTCAGTGGCTTTTAAATTCTTAGATAATACACTCCGACATGAGGATCTGATGGTGTTTTTTGTTTTAAAATCAGTAAATTTTATACCAGTTTCTATACAAGTAATAGTCTGCTCAATCGGCATTGATTTAGGAAGAAAACAAATTTAAGACCCATATTAAGTGGGCTTAATTCATCTTCAGTGAACGAGACTGAAGATAGGTTTTTTACAAACTGGAAAGACAAAGAACCAGCATTAGGAGAATTGGTACTCAAATTATGGCCCTGTGTATGAATTTGATGAATGTGAATGGTTATTGGTGTAGGAATTGGCACCAGATTATTAAAATTCTTGTTCAGATTTAAAGATTTCTTAAGAAATAATTCGCTGATTCGCTGTTTGATGGTTAGGATCTGTGACTCATGAATGTCCTTTCTAACAAGGATTCCCAATCTGCGTCTGATTAAACTTTCGTAATGCTTGCTTTTTAATATTAGCATTTTCAGCTAAAATTCTCACCTAAGGGGAAACGGACTTCAAAATAATTCTGATGGGACCGGCAATCTAACGCGGAATCTTACTTTATCCGGGAGGCCGCATCAGCCAACTAAGCTATTTGGCCAGAATGTTTTCTGAAACAGCTTTTGGGAAATTTGTGGGCAAGGTCGAGGGTGGTTTCGTCCTGGTTTGCGGCATCGTCCAAGGCCACGAGTAAACTAAAGTCACTCTTCGCACACGACTCTTTTCCCTCTCACAGCTCGCTATTCGCATATGACTCTTTCCTCGCTCATGACTCTTTCTTCTTATAAGACTCTGCCTCCGCTCTCCTTTCATCTTTCTTAATTTTGCTTATTCGCACTTTGAAAGTGATTCTTAACAAGAAAAAATATATAAGGTATACCTATAAAAACTAAAATTTGTATATGCCGGCGTTAGATATACATTAACTGAAGAATACACGAATAGAAAAAACAACATCTTTGCCTCATAGTGGCCTAACATTAATAGTCCTCTTGGCATCAGAGACCTGACGCGGGTTCGACTTACATTCTACGTGGGTTTTTCTCCACTCACGGTAACAAGTTAGCATGGTGAATAAAAGTAAAATGAAAGAGTTGATCTATAATTCCTTCACTCTATATAAAGACGTTATTATTATAATTAGATTAGGCGTATGTCAAAGGGACTTATACATTGCTTGTCGTATCTTGAGCTAAATTGATATACGAGTTTTCACTTGGATTTGAACAAGGTATTTTTTTGAAACTTCTAGAAAAGTCAATCACTCTTCTTGAAGATATTATTAATTCTCCTCTGCCGCTAAGTATGCTATACCGAGGCAAAGATGATCATAATATTCGTTCACCTTTTTTGATAGGAATCATTTTATGAAAGTCTCAGTCGAGCGACTTTATGATACATTATTATTACATTACTTGCCGGAATCCATTTATGCCTTACTTGATAGACGTGGTTCGCAGTAAGTAAGTAATTTTTGTGATTTGATTCTTTTGAGCTTAACTTTTGTGAATTTAATTTTTGAGATTTACAATTATAATTTTAAGTATTGTGAATTTAATTTTCGTGATTTGGATCTTTTGAGTCCAACTTTTGTGAATCTTGTATTTGTAAATATAATTTTTGTAATTTTGTGAATTTAATTATCTCGTAATAAATCGCGATTTTTCTATGTTCCATCAATTGAACTAAAATTAATAAACTTTCCTTCAAAAGAATGACAGTATTTGTAGGATCTCACGCATGTATGTAGTCGCTCAGTGTGAGCTACTCATCAAAGTGAGCTATGATCTGCGAGGCGACTCACTCAGAAGAGTCTTATTCGCCATCGCTAATAGATAGGCTCCTAAGGAAGAATAGACTTGAAAGAAGTCCGACGGAACCGGGAATCGAATCGGGGTCTCCCGATTGCCGGTCGGGTGCTCTGTCCGTTGAGCTATCTCGCCGGAACATTCTCTCAAGCCATTCGGGAGACTTTGTGGGCAAGGACGTTGCGAGTTCGTCCGCATTGCGGCCTCCCGAATCTCCCGAACGTCTTCATATACTATTCATACTATACTATACTATTATATACTACTATTCATACTATACTATTCATAAAAGAAATTGTATCAAATATTTCGGGCAATTGATCGTTTAAAATATTAAACAAAGTCTTGAGGATACAATCTTAATTTTTAAATCTTTTCGAATATCAAAATCTTACTAAAAGGGTGGGAATTCATACTTACAATTCGTTTTACTTTTCGCGACTAAAATTCCATGCAGCTGTTTCGTGCATTATCTGAATATTATGATTGAAAAGAAGCCCTCTTTGTTTGGAAGCCCACAATATTCTTGGGATTACGAGCCATTGCTTTGGAATCTTACGATGAAATACTTTTCAAAATTTTAATTGAAACTGAGGAAATGTTCTACTCAGTATTCTCTTCGCAATAAATACGAATATAAATAAGCAATACTCGCATATTGCTTCAGTCTGTTGCATTAGGATTGGTGTACGAAAATCCTTCGAATTGTTGCTGATCTTCCAGAGACAGGGTCTGTTTGGCAGGTGGCGGAGTCGGTCTTGCCTTCTCACAAGTAAAAGTAGTCTCGAAATATTGCAGATCCAATGGGTGTTTCTGTAATGATAAAGGAGAAGAGATGGTTAATTCAAAGTCTATGAACTTTGAACGTAGAATAAAACCCGCTTTTCCGGGAACTAAGTGGAAACCGCGTCTTAAGCGGGATAGCTTTATAGAAACAACCCAAAAAGCTTTCATTTTTTAGCTTTTTCGATATGTTCACTTCTTAATATTGTGACAAAAGGAAATACCGAAAAGCGACTTTTTAATCTATCTTCGGCTCTGACAAATGTAGAGGTATTAAGGGCAGTGTACGAGAAAAGGAAATTACTGCATGAAACAGAAAGAAGAAAAATTAAGTTTATAAGACATTGTATGAGACACAGACCCTTCTATATAGAAGTGTTCTACCTTTCGGTTGGTTCGTGTGCCTCCACATTCCCTATTCAGTTCCCTCTCCTTCAATTCCTGGTAACTTATCCCACCCTTTTATTTATCTAACAAATTCTGTCTTTGTCGTCTCTCTTTCTTTTCCCTCGCATTCTTCCCTCGATCGCTTTCTCCTCTCAATCCCGCCCTCCCATTTCTTTTGTCGATTTCCAATTACTTCAATCATTACATTTTTTCACCCCAACCATTTCTAGCACCTTCTCGTTCATTTTTCTATCAACCCAGATTACTTCCTCCTGTCTACACCATACTCACATTTCAAAAGGCTCTAATTTTTTAATATCCTCTTTTCTTAACGTCCACGTCTCACACCCGTACAAAATTGCATTCCACACCAATGATTTTACTAATATTTTCCTGATTCCTTTATCAAAGCCCTTCGTCATCAGTTACCCTCGCTTCATGAATGCTTCTTTCGCTAATGCTGTCGCGACGACATTAGGGAGCTTTGTGGGAATTTAAATTAACCGATTGAAAGGGTATAACATAAATTTTATTATATTAGCCATTCCCCTGTCCGCGAGTCCTAATTCCAGGTGGCCCTTTGAATAGCTGGTGGTGGCTTCGACCCCCCGACCCTCCGAGAGCAGTGCACGGCGGGGATACCCAAACTGCGGTCTCTGGTGGACCTCGGCCAACCGAAGAAGGCCCAGAGATTGGATACTGGTCCCGACGTGCACCCCCTGATGGCGTTGACTCCCGATCCACCGAAAGCGATGCACGGCGGGGATACCCAAATTGCGGTCTCTGGTGGACCTCGGCCAACCGAAGAAGGCCCAGAATTTGGATATCGTCCCGACGTACAATCACTGACTCCCCAGAAAGCGATGCACGGCGGGGACACCCAAATTGCGGTCTCTGGTGGACCTCGGCCAACCGAAGAAGGCCCAGAATTTGGATATCGTTCCGACGTGCACTCACTGACTGCTCCCGAGCCCTTCGATCGCGGGGTTTATATGGTAAACCCTTATCGCGGCCCGGACTTCTTGAGACTACTTCACCGCTAGCTTGGCGTCCTT
Organism: Pachydiplax longipennis; assembly: GCA_036926295.1. Taxonomy (NCBI): domain Eukaryota; kingdom Metazoa; phylum Arthropoda; class Insecta; order Odonata; family Libellulidae; genus Pachydiplax; species Pachydiplax longipennis. Next base: position 131,387 of record JAVFKF010000020.1, read on the forward strand.
TCCCACTTCTGGGCGGTATGACACGTGGGGCCCGCAAACAAATTCGTACTTATCCGCCCTGATCCCCTTAAGAGTCGATAGGAGTTATCCACTTAAGAAGCGATAGGAGTTGTCGAAGCCATCCACACAACAATGCTATCCTTTTTCTAATCTCTCTTAAGCATCTCCCATCCTTAGAAAGAAGGCTGCCCTAGTATGAAAATTGATTTACTTGTTCTAGTTTTTCCCCATCCACCCTTATCGTTAACTTAGGTTTCTTTCCCTTCAAAAACCTCATAATTTTAGTCTTTTTTACATTTATTTTAGTCCCAAACTGCTTTACTTTATCGTTTAGTGCATTAACTAGGATTTGCAAACCCCTTTCAGAATCGCACACAATTGCCTTGTCGTCTGCATATCTTACTGACTTCAGTGCCCTTCTAGCCAACATTTTTGAAGGCAAAATCTTGGGAAAGAAAGGAAGGGGTAGGCCAAGGAAGAATTATTTCGAGGATGTAGGAAAAAGAATGGAATATTCCGATTACAGCAGGATTAAAAGAGCAGCTGAAGTGAGAGAGGAATGGTTGTACCGATAAGGCAAAACCTTTAGTTGGTGAATGAATGAATTAATTCGGCTCTGAGAAAAAGTGATAGAGAAGATCTCACTCCCTCAGAGTTCGCATAGGCTCGGACGGTGTGATATAAATTGCCCTGGTTCCCAATATCTTCATTTTGTTCTCACAAAATTATTTATTGAAAAATAGATACTTATTAGGAACCCTTGTAGAGACAAGAAGAGGAGAGATTGTTTGTTGTTCTTTATCTCCTGCACTATAGAATATACATGTGGAGAAAATGGAAAAAGAAGCTTGGAAAAATAGATGAAGGGGTGAAGGTTAGTGAAGAAAGTAAAGTCGGGGCTCTCGGATGAATCCAAGTAAAAAAGTCATAAAAATAAAGGAAATGGGAAAAAATCACAAAAAGGGGCAGATTTATTAAATTATAAGAAAAATTTTCTTATAATGAAGGAATCCCACGCCCCCAACCATCCATCCAACCCAATGCTAATTAGGAGATCATAAAAGAGCTGTCTGTTAAGATAATTGAAATATATAAAGCAATTTTAATAACATTTAATTATGGTTTGAGCCAATGTGATAATGGCGTATGCTCAATTACATCCTTTGCTGACCTTTGCTAGCAAAAATTGTGACCTTTTCTTTGTACATATTCCTGTGACTTAATTATTGACTACCGAAAATATACTGTGAATTTTTCCTGTGACTTTTTTACCGGTCACCCTCCCTGATATCCAAGTGAGCAGCGTGTATGCCTTTGGTGAAAGCTGTCTTGAGTTCGTTTTCCGCTCGGGTACCATGTATGAGACCTCAGCGGTCGAGGCAATTACTACAAATTATAGTTAGTTACAGAGAGATGTGTACTTTTCCACATAAACCAACTTAATTGACCAATTTGATTTACTAATAATTATCTCAGCGACCGAAGTGATACCAAAACGTTTGCACAGACCTTTGGAAACAATAGGAATAGAAAGTGATATTTACGTTCAATTACAGTTAACAGCAATCATCAACACATGCTCCATAGTGAGAACATTTATAACAGAATATTAAAACAAATAAAAAACAATAGATAAGCCTAATCCCTTAGGTGGTTTGCATCCGGGATAGGTAAATGTTTCCCAGCCTCAATGCTGAGAAGTGAGAAATTCATAAATTATAATAATAATATACAACTTTCATAATAAATCGTTTTTATTCGGGCAAGATTGAGAATAGAAAGTCTCTTCTTACATCTAACCCTTCGTAAATTTGTAAGAAAGAGATAGCATAAAAATATGCACGGAATAAAATTATATTGTGGGTTTAAAAAGCTAAGTCGGTGCTTAGGAAAAATAGCCCACAGCAGGAAAACACCCACAAGAAGTGGGTGTGAAAAACCTGCGAAACCTGCGGATAGAATAACTAAGAAATATTTTTTGGGGGCGAGATTGTGACTAATGAATCACCTCTTACATCTAGCACTTCCACTTCATCTTATGAAATTTAAGGAAATAAGATAGGATGAAAATAGTCAAGAGTAGAAGTTTACCTAGTGGTTTTAAAAATCTAAGTTTGCACTTAGGAGAAAAAATACATTATCGCAGGGAAACATACGCAAGAAGAAGAATGTGAAGATAGAAGAGAAGGTCATTTAGAGGAGATGGATTGCTAAATAAACACTTAATTGAAGGTAGAATACCAAAGTAATAAGGGAAAAGTCATTTCAATCGATAGCCGAAGATTCGGAAAAAGGATGAGGGTTGATAAAAACATCTCCGTTAAAGGATAATGATATCAAAAAAGAACATTCTATAAATTAAATTTCTATCTCGTAATTCTTAATAATAGAACACCCAATTAATAGGTAATTGCGGCGATTGCTACGCTTCTCGAGTCACCAGTATATAGGGATGGGACAATCGATTCAAAAAAACAATCGAATTATTCGATTGTTTTAAGATTTATTCGATTGTATTAAGATTTATTCGATTGTTTTCATTCGAATGGGATAAACCACAAGGATCGACATCAGAGCTTTCTTCGCCGATTCCTATTCTTTTTTTGCGACATGATTGAAATATTAGCGGTGCTATGTAGTGAGATAACAATGCTGAAACATTTTTAGAAAGTTTTAGAAAAAATCTTCGTTGGAAGTCTTATTAATTGATCGCCTGCATATTCTATTGAGCGCATCAATTCCCGGCGCGGGAAATTCGTTTCATTCGGGATACTTAATTAAGTTAGGATCGAGAAAGCGTCGTTATTATAGGTCTGAGACTTTCGAATCTCGTGAATTCAATAAATCTCCCGCTTCTTTTTTCATTGAGCAAACCTCTACGGGCAAAGATATTACATAAGTTATTCGCCGATACACCCTTAGGAATATCTCCATTCTTGATTATAGGAGAAGCAAAAGGTTCGCTGATTTAATTCCTCTCTCTACATTTTTCCCGACATCCTGTCCGTTTTTCTTCATATAGAAAAGAACCCTTTGATCGAAAGGGTTTATTACTAATTTTTAACGTTGCTTCTTTTAAAATCATAAGGCATGATGCATGCGATTCGTGATTGAATTCAATATCTTCAATTCATTTGATTCAGAGTTGGAAATATTATTATCACACAATTTTAACCAATTCAGCAAACTCTTTATTTTGAAGGATCCTCAAGTTCAATATGACGGTTCCTTCAGCAAAAAAAAAAGTAAATGGACATCGAGATCGTCCGAATGTCTTTAGCAACTGGCAACATAAAATCGACTTTCTTTCCAGGGCAATTAAATAAATTAAATCTAAAATTACTGATTATTTGGAGATTTTTTACAAGAATAATTGCAATCCGTCACCCTGTTTAAAAATAATTGGAATAAAATGTCTTTATCATTAAAAATGGGCCTGTGCATAGCTTTCATATTTTTATGTGTGTGTCGTCATACAATACCCCAAATAAAGAGGGAATTTAGAATCACATCTTTCCATCATACATTTTCCAGCATCAGCAATTGATATTTTTCCACTTAAGAGGTTCGAATAACCCTCCAATCGTTGAACATGCCAGAGGCCATCGCACAGTGGGCTAGAATCGAAAAAACCTGGCCAAAAATACGAAAACGCTTTTCTTGAGTGCGGACCTCGAAACTTCGCATGATTGATTATGAATAAATCCTACATACAACTATGGACGTCATTTACGTTCGATACTTAGCATTGAATTTATACAGGAGGTCAAAGTTGACCAATTTTTGCGAAAATTTCCCGTTTCCGATTTTTCGCGAAATTCTTCAACTTCGAGTCGATTGTGAACCCAAACTAGGAAAAATCATCGGGTAAAATATGATGCCATATTATAAATATGTTCTTTGTCCTTCATAGGACTTAGTTTCAATGAGTTCTGTTGAATATTTATATACTTTACATTACAAAATGGCCGACCCTTATTTTGGAACAAATTTTTACATAAAGCGAGAAGAATAGTAGATTGAGACACCGTGTGACACGGAGTTATTTACACCACGATAAGCTACAAACCTTCCTTAATGGGAATCTGAAAATTAAATGATGTCCATAGTTGTATGCAGGATTTATTCATAATCAATCATGCGAAGTTTCGAGGTCCGCACTCAAGAAAAGCGTTTTCGTATTTTTGGCCAGCTTTTTTAGATTCTAGCCCACTGTGCGTCGGGCCAATTCCTCGAAACGAGAAATGAAGCCGCGCAATACCGAACTTGTTAGCTTCCTGGTTCAAATAGAAATGTATTTTTTTAACAATATATTACCTTGTATTGAATTGAAACTGATATTTTTACTTCAACGAGAGATTTATTTGAAGTATTTTCCAGTATAGGAAAAATATTTTGTATATACTTACCCTTGCAAGAATGTCGCGGACATCACGACTCAAGAACTTCGGGAACAATGGGTTCTCGTTACAAATACTCCAAATGAGCTCGTCTTCATCACAGCCAGTAAAAGGGGATTGTCCAACCAACATCTCGTATAAAAGTACTCCAAAAGACCACCAGTCGACCGTCTGATTGTAGCGGTATCCTTTTATGATCTGTTTAAAGAAAGGTAATTATAATTTATATTAGTTCCTCCTACATAGAAAATATTTCTGCTTCAAGATCTGTAACCGATTTATTATGATTAAACTCTACCGGAGGAAGAGACAAGATAATTGATTCAGATTATGTTATAATCTTGCCTCTTAAACTCGTATTTTTTAACTCCGAAACATAACGTAATGAATATCATGTACATTTCTTAACTATATTAGCAAATTATATTAAGCACATGAGTATTCAATTACGTACTCAAGTGAAGATAATATGAAATGATCAGGTTCAAGGACCAGATTGGGAAACTATTATTTTCAGTCTATTTGATAATTTTTGATTTCTGTTTTATATGATTTGATTACTTATTTGCTATTTATTCAAATTTGTCTCTTTGGCACTCAAGATATGATTGGCTTGGCAGAAATCAAAACGTGGGAATTTTTTTCACCAATGATAATATCTAAACCTTGGATTTCTCGCATATTTTGAGTTTCTACCTTTTGGAAAGGTTATTTTCACAAGTGATCAGGAATTAGCCAACTTTAGATTCATTACTTTTGGAGGGAATTTGGCAAACAAATGTTTGCCTTCTAATTGATATTATTTTATTTTTATTTTATATGATTTGATTACTCATTTACTACTTCTTTACATTTGTCTCTTTGGCCCTCAAGATGTAATTGGCAACAACGAACGTTTATTGAGGCCTCCGGATAGCCAAGTGGTTAACGCGTTCGCCTTGGAATAGTGCGGTTCCGGGTCCGATATCCACTTTGAGGCCGTTGGGGTGGGAGGGAGGTCACGGGCGAAATGACCTCAGCTACCGGAGAACTTTTAAAATTACTTTTACTACTACTTTACTCTCGTCCCCCTACGCTTATTTTGAATTCTAAATTTGTCGCCCACTGCAAAGTAAGGCGCAATTTCTCCAAGCTAACGTAGCGTACATCGTTAAATATTTTACGATATTGTATTTTTGAAGTAATAAATGCAACTGTGTGTTAACCCTTCATATGCTTCTCCCATTCTTTCTCCCTTTGTGTGAGCTCCAAGATTCCACATGGCTCCTGACAAATCTCAAAGTCATGAGGACGCCTTCGGTGTATAAATAGCTTTTGAATGAAAATGTCGGACATTCATCCATTGCATTACGAGTAAACATGGCCAGTTGCTGCTTATAAGATATATAATTTATATTTCCGTTTAATTTGCTACGATCCCAGAGAAAATATAGCCAGATTTTCACGTTAATTAATCAAGATGTATTCTATCTATATCGAGACTACGAGTAATTATCGTTAACGAGATTGAAAGTAAAATTTTCCTCATATAATGCGACAAGTTACACTTGTTTATCACTAGGGATGACTACAACTCACAAAGTTAAGAATCTAAATGACAGAAAACGATCCTTTTATTGTTCAACAGGATTCGAGAACATTTATTTTAACCTTAGGATTTTTTTCACTGATTCATTTTTTTTGCAAATACGTACAGTCCCTTACAAAAAAAAGTTACCACTTCCAAGGGGCAACTCGTCCAACAGACCCCTCGTTTCGGGCGAGCGAGCCTCCAGAAGAGAGAGAGAGAGAGAGCGAAAATAAAGATGGAGGACGTTGTCTGCTATGCAGGTCCACGTTGAGCATTTGAAAGGATTTTTTTCGTTATTGTTATTAAAATATCTAATTTAAAGTGATTTTTTTATTGACATTAACATGGAAGAGTAATATTACAGCGCATCGGAGGTCGGAATGGATTATTTGGTGGTTTAAAAATTATTTCTTTGATATATTTTATTTGTTTTATTTTATACTTTTGCATGTAGTATTGCAATTGTGAAAATATTCTAATTGTAAGCTAAAAATTTCAGAAAACAGTTATTCCGCAGTTTGTGCTTGCAAGACCCTGAAACCAGGCGTTACAACATGAATTCTTTGACGATGTTCTAGTTTAATACAAGATATTTTCTTAAACATATCGGAAGTATGGTCATACTTTTTCAAGTTAAATATAAACCGAGCAACGCATTCTGGGCACGTTGCGTCTTGCTAGCTAGTTCTCGCGATAAATCATAAGTAGTATAAGTAGTAAGTAGTTTCTAAGGGATGACTGACCTTCGAAAATGTGGTGCGATTCACCATGAAAATGACGGATTTACCGAGGAAAACCTAGATAAAATTACTTGGAAATAAGAAGGGATGACACGCTTTGGAATTCATGACTGGAAGAAGTCTGGAAGAAATGTTCGAAATCACTTAACTTCTAATTGTAAGTCTCACTGAAGCTCCCTCGTCGCAGTCCCTCGGCATAGCAGAGCACATGATAGGCAGGATAAGACTTCCGAAGACAAGCCACACATCCAATACATTTTCCAATTTAAGAAACGCTTTCCTGAAATTTAGAAGATTGTAAGGTATTTAAACTACTAGAATGTCATAAATTACGTATTTATAAGACGAATGACGAATCTGAAGATAATAAAGAGGATAGACGCGGAGTTATAAGTAACGTAGATATCGAAATCTTTACTTTACCTTATATTCTTTACCAGAAGAGCTCACGATGTACAGACGACTGGCGTCGAAGCATTGACGTCCAGAAATGAGAAGGAGGAAGGAATCTATGAAGGTAAGTGAGGGGAGGAACTAAGTAACTAAGTTTGAGGATACTCTCTACCAATGGCGTGGCACAGAATATGGATGAGGAATATCGGAGAGGAAAAAAATGATTTAAACTTTCCCAAAATTATTATTCACTAAAAATGTGGAATTTGTACACATAATTTTATAATTTATATAATCGCGTTGAATATTGACGAATCATTCCATGTTATTTTTTCTTTTGAATATTCTTTGCTCTTTCTCGAACCCTTACCGGCCATGGTGGCGGCGTGGTTAGCGTGCCAGCGCGTTAACGCTCCAACCACTCGGTCCCGGGTTCGAATCCCAGCTAATCGGATTTTTCCGGTTAGGGAATGGTCCTCTGTGATTGTCGCGTTTATCAAGAAAAAAGAGAGAAAAAATATTAAAATAGTAGCAAAATGGGTTAATTGTAAGTAACTCCATCTTTTCTCATGATCTTGTTTTCTTACTTAATGCAATCATTTTCATATGCATGCTTTCCAGTAAGCGATGACGTATTTTATAATAATTTTAGGTCGAAACATAGAATGACATTGTTATCAACTTTAAGATATGTTAAATCAGTATACTAAATGTAAAATAAATATTTCTCAGCGAATATGAATTCCATTCCCTTTCGTGCGGATCCCAATTATCTATAATTGTAAAAGAAATCGAGATAAATATATATTTTTCTGATCCAGACACCTGATTGCCTCCAACTTAATCAATCCTTAATGTACTTTATTTAATGAGTAATTTATAATATACTTTAGCTAACATAGCTTTACCGTACACCCCGCTGAGGGAGTCGCTGGGTCTTCTATCTTTGTGGTGGCCGATGGCTCTCCGTAGGTTCCAGGGGACATAGAAAGCCGCTCTGAGGTCATTAGGAAGCATGTGTCCCGATCTATAGGAGAGACTTCCTAGGAATGGGATTCTCCGCCATGAGGAAGGGGTTGTGGTGGATTATTAGAGGGAAGGAGTGATTTTACGGCATGAGAGGATATTTGGTTTTCTCCTCAAGAGTTTATCCACTATACCTGGGCTGTATCCGTTATTTATAAAATCTGTTTGATGATTAAAACTTCTTTAAGGGAATTGGCCGGTGACATCGGGATGTGGGTGGATCATACTGTGGAAAGCGGGTAACTTCTGGGAAAAAGGATGATAGGAATGAAAGGGGATGGTGAGGTCAGAATTAATGTGCCGATTAATTTATTTCTGTGAATTTACAAAGTGTGTTTTTTTCTTTGCATGATGGCACCATTCCACAAAGTTAGGCTGGAAAATGTCAATTTTAAAATTATATCTTGTTTTTATGCCAAACTATTATATGTCGATTTATTATTCTTTTACTCATAGATATAGATTACTCGTAAATGTCTCTTCTTACGGTGTGACACTGCGGAGTTCTTCCTTATCGCTTAATTTCTGTCTAGCTCTATTCGCGATCATTTTCTAATACCCTCCTTACCTTACACGGATTGAATACTTTTCTTTGTGCACCACTGCTCGGATTTTTATTTTTAATTTTCGAAGAATAACCTTTGCAAAATTCATTTTCAATCCAAATAACATGTAACAAGTTATAATCGTTATCATTACTCATTGATCATATGAATATGGTATTAAAATTTAATGAAATATATTGCATTTGCACTGAAGTGGCAAGCATTATTTTTTCTGATTCAATAAGTGCACTAATCATAATCGATGCAAGATTTTCACTTTAAATATGTTTACCGGAAAGTTACTTAAAATATAATTTTCCGTTATTCTACAACGTATCATTAGCAATGAAATTTTAAATTATTATATATACATTATAATTTCATTATAAATTATAATTATATTATGGATGTCTGCGTTATCCTGGGACTCGTTTATACAGCATAAGTTATCTTCGCAAGTGCCTTTCAACGGTTTTTTTATATATAGAATCTCAAAGCTTGCCGCATTCCCTTAAAAATTCTACTTACTTTCCGTAACTTGCCCCCTCTTGTCATCGTTGCCCAGGGCAACCCCCGGGTCGCAGTATCTCCTTCTGGCTGTGGTCAAATATGTAAGCGATTCTACCAGAGATGTTCATGCAAGAAGAAGTAAAGAGACTTCGAAAATTTCTGGAGTTCATAAACCGCCTTTAACTTCATTGTTGTTTTCCTCCCTCAGATGTGGGGGAGGGGGAGAGTCCTTTCCCGTCCTTCACTACTCACTCCATTTTTCCCTGAAATGCTCGGTACGACGTCGGAGCACGGTCGTGAAAATTTGTGAAAACGTTTATTCTTCCATCCATCCCCTCAGAAGTTTATGCAAACACTGATATTATTATGTAATGCCCGGCCCGGGATACGAGCGGCAACCCTATTTTTTTTCTTCCTTTTTTTTTATTATTCATAATTAATTTTCCTTCCATCGGAATTTCTTCCGATGCATTCCCCCATCCCCCCATGGCAACGAGAGAGAGACGCGGATGTAGAAACAGAACAACAGGAAGGATGATTCACTCGAACTTTGCGCTCCCCCGTCCCCCGCGTGGGTCGAACCAACTCCTTCAGAGTCTATTTTTCGGAACATGTTTTCCATGCAATTGCTCTGTTTTAACGTACCCAAAGCCCCAGTAATTTTCCCTTGTTTTTCTTAAGTGCCTCAGCACCAATGAGCAATTGCAAACATTTCCTAAGTTCTGCTGCTCCTCCAGCAGCAAAACAGGCGTCACGGTTCCCCGTCTCTAGGCTGATGCCATCCTTGCATCAGCCGTACTATGACCCCTTTGCGCACGTCCTGGTCCACGTAGAGTTCCCCTTCCCCTAGATTCACCCCCAAAAGTGACCAGGATATATAGGCCCTTCAGGCAAGACACTTCCTCCCTGTTCGCCCTGTTCTTCCTGTTCTTCGGACTGAATCTACGATTGCGGGCGTGATACGTGCGAGCAAGGACAAGACATCACGGTCGAGAAGAAGGAGCAGGAGATCCTCATCCAGAAAGGACCATCGACGGACTCGCCACCCGCGGAAGTCTCCCTCGCACTCTCTCTCTCGAGTTGCCGCACCCGCTACGACCCCTCTCCGCTTCCCTGTCAGTTGTGCCGCTCGAGTGTGGGCAGGGCCCGTTTCTTTGGGTATTTTGGCAAGGTAATAAAAGGTTTTTTTTTCTATATTTTGGCTTTTAATTGCTTGTTTCAAGACTACCCCCGACATCCAAGGGTAAGAACCCAATTAATTAGTGGTTGTCGTCCCTTCTTCAAAGGGCGGCACTACAATTTGGTGGCAGCGGTGTGGGATTTTTCCACCTAGGAACTGTGAGGCTCCTTACGGATCACCTTACAGGCGTCGGGATGTTGAGAAACAAGTAATTCAATCAAAATTCCTTTTTTCTCCGAAAAGAGCACACTTCGAGATGTATTAACTTTTTTCAAAACTTAACCGTAAATCTTCTGTAATTTTCTTTAATTTTCAAACCTGGCTTGAAGTTGTTATGAAAAGATATTTTTGCGTGTGTGAGAATTTTATTTCAGGAGATCTAAATTCCTTAGGCAGTTTCTAGATACTTCTGAAATTTGCTGGTCAGTAATCTTTGACAGAGAAGAGGTTTGCAGGTGCTCTTTTCCTTTAAATTCAGTTGCAAGAGTCTTTTATTTTGCTTTCGAAAATTTTTTTTTTTTTTTTTAAATTACCATCCGCGAGTGTTCTTTTCCACCACTTCCTTGTGTTGCTTTCAAAATTTATCTGCAAGTTTTTCTGATTTTTCCGAGTGCTCTTCTCAAAATTATTAGTGCCAGGGAGTTTTTTTTTCTGTGCCCGAGCATTTTCTGTGTGTTTCTCCAGTGTTTAGTGGAAATCGAATCTAGTTAAAATGTCGACGACTTCCGGCCCCGTCCCCCCTAACGTAGCGGGATTAATTTATCTAGTCGAGACCTTTTCGGGAGATATTAGTTCGGAAAGTGTGAACGATTTTATAGCGATGATCGAGACAACCGCGTTATTAGGAAATTGGACCGAGGACATCAAGTGTAGGGTGCTTAAGTTAAAAGTGCGGGGTAGTGCGCGACAGTGCGTGTATTCCCTACAGAGTGACGCCAACGGTTGGGAAGACGCGAAGCGGGCGCTAAGAGAGCGATTTACGCGAAAAGCACCGCGAGCGGCGAGAATGAGAAAGTTTCTCGAATGTGTGCAAGGTCCCCGAGAGGGAGTGAGGGAATTCGCGGACCGAATAAGTGCTTTAGCGGGAGATATAGGCGGTGAAACCAACGACGCCTTAGAATTAGCCTTGCGCGCGAAATTCGCGGAGGAGATGGCGCTGCAGCAATTCACCCGCGGCTTGAAGGAGGGAATCCGAAGATTCGTGCAGGTGCGGGAACCTACGACCCTGAAGGAGGCCATCCGCATCGCCCTCCTGGAGGAGGAGCACGACCAGGAAGATACACGGACGACCAGGTGCCATGCGGTGACGGAGTCAACCCCGGAGGCGCCGAAGGTGGGCAACACGACGCCGCCCGCTCAACCCACAACGCGGACATCATCGGGATGCCAAAGGTGCCAGAGGGACATCGCCTACCCCCCAAGTGATTTTGCTAGGGATCCCGCGAGATGTTTCCGATGTGGTAACACGGGGCATTTCGCGAGAGAGTGTCTCACGCAGCCATCTTATATATATAAAGTGATCTACCTTTCGGTAGGTTCATGTGCCCCCACATTCTCTCTTTAATTCCCTCTCCTTCAATTCCCGGTAACTTATCCCACCCCTTAATTCGTCTAATAACTTTTGTCTTTGTCTTCCCCTCTGTCTTTTCCCTAGCATTCTTCCCTCGATCGCTTTCTTCAACAATCCCTCCCCTCTCAATATTTGACCCACCCATTTCTTTTGTCTATTTTTAATTATATATAAAGTGATCTACCTTTCGGTAGGTTCATGTGCCCCCACATTCTCTCTTTAATTCCCTCTCCTTCAATTCCCGGTAACTTATCCCACCCCTTAATTCGTCTAATAACTTTTGTCTTTGTCTTCCCCTCTGTCTTTTCCCTAGCATTCTTCCCTCGATCTCTTTCTTCAACAATCCCTCCCCTCTCAATATTTGACCCACCCATTTCTTTTGTCTATTTTTAATTACTTCAATCATTACTCTCTTCTCCCCAACCATCTCCAGAACCTCCTCGTTCGTTTTTCTATCGACCCAACTAACTTTCTCCATTCTACGCCATACCCACATCTCAAAAGCCTCCAATCTTTTGACATCCTCTTTTCTCAACGTCCACGTTTCACACCCGTACAACATTACACTCCACACCAAGGATTTTACCAATCTCTTCCTGATTCCTTTATCAAGTCCCTTTGTCATCAGTTCCCTTCTTTTCATGAAAGCTTCCTTTGCCAATGCTATCCTTTTTCTAATTTCTGTCGAACATCTTCCATCCTTAGAAAGAAGGCTACCCAAGTATGGAAATTGATCTACTTGCTCTAGTTTTTCCCCATCCACCCTTATTGTTAACTTAGCTTTCTTTCCCTTTGAAAACCTCATAATCTTAGTCTTTCTTACATTGATTTTCATCCCAAACTCCTTTGCTTTATTGTTTAGTGCATTTACTAGGATTTGCAAACCCTTTTCCGAATCGCACACAATAGCTTTATCGTCTGCATATCTTACTGACTTCACAAGTTCCCCACCAACCTTTATTCCCTTATCTATTTCATCCCAAGCTTCTTTGATCATTTCTTCTGCATATAAGTTAAAAAGAGATGGTGATAAAGGACAGCCTTGTCTTAGTCCCCTCCCTAACTCTGCCCATTCCGATTCCCCATTAGCAACTCTTACTCGTGCGGTCTGATTTAAATACAAATTTTGCACTAAACGCCTATCTTTCCAATCCAAACCAATTTTCTTTAGTATCACCATCAGTTTTGGCCATTGAACTCTATCGAAGGCTTTTTCAAAATCAACAAAACATGCACAAACGTCCCTTTTAAATTCTAAGCTTCGTTCTACGAGAACCCTCATAACCCCAATTGCATCCCTCGTCCCTTTCCCTCTCTGAAAACCGAACTGATCATTACCTATGAATTCTTGAGTTTTTCCCTCGATTCTTCTATTCAAGACCCTAAGAATAACTTTTGCCGCATGAGATATTAGGCTAATTGTTCGATAGTCCCGGCATTCTAAGGCATTATTCTTTTTCTGTAACGGTATCAGGATAGACTTGGTGAAATCCTCTGGCCACTTTCCTTCGTCGTAAATTTTCCTACATAAATTATAGAATTGTTTTTTACCCTTTCCCCCAAGATTCTTCAGAAATTCTACAGGAATCTCGTCCACACCCGTTGCTTTCTTCCCTTTCATGTCCCGCAATGCCCTATCAAATTCACTATCTAGTATATTCGGCCCAAGATCATCTTCCTCTACTTCTTGTATGCCCTCAATCTTTATGTGGGTAGGCTTCATGTCTTTCGAATATAATTCTTCTACATACTCTTTCCATCGTCTCCTTATGCTAGCTGGTTCCCTTAAGATGTTTCCCTTGTTATCCCTAATAGTGGCCATTTTATTACTAATTTTATTCCCCGTTAATTGTTTTACTTTTCTGTATAATAGGTCGACCCTCCCACTTTCAGCCATCTTCTCTATTTCGTTACACTGGCCTTTCCACCACGATTCTCTTGCTTTATTTGTTACCCTCCTCAGTTCGTTGTTTAAGGCCTTGTACATTCTACGCCCGTGTTCTGTGTTGACCCTTTTCCATTTCCTTCTTTCCTCCATTTTTGTTATCATTTCTATCGTCACCCATGGTTTCCTGATTTTGCTTTGTGTGACCCTTCCGATGGTTCTTTGGGCACTATCTTTAATGCTAGTTTTGATCATTTCCCATCCTTCATCTATAGTGAGTTCCCTTTCCTTATCTTCTAGAGCCCTGTTGACTGACTCTTGAAACTCTCTAGCTTTCCTACCCCTGAGGGCTTCTACGTTCCATTTGGGTGCGGTTTTTGCCCTATAAATCTTTTTGAATCTAAGCTCGGTCTTCATCATTACTAAATTATGATCCGAGTCTACATCAGCACCAGGATAACTTCGCGAGTTTTTAACACTATTTCTAAACCTCTTCCTTACCAGAATATAGTCGATTTGGTACCTATCCGTGTCCCCCGGCTTTTTCCATGTGTACCTCCTTCTGTTATGGTGTTGAAAAAGAGTGTTGGTGATACAGAGGTTAATCCTTATGCAAAAATCTACCAGTTTTTGTCCCCTTTCGTTTCTTTTTCCTAGTCCGAACTCTCCCACTTCGTCCCCATCTTTGCCCTGCCCAACCACAGCATTCCAGTCCCCCATTACAATAAGGTTTTTATTGCCTTTCACCCTTCCAATAACCTCTTCTATTTGTTCATAAACTAAATCTACTTCATTCTCAGTGTAATCGCTAGTAGGGAGGTACACTTGCACTATCACAGTGTTTACTGGCTCTGCCTTGATTTCTACTGACATTACCACGCAGCCATCTTACCGATCCCTTAATCACCCGCCAAGTTACGCTTCCCCGCCCCCGCAATTCCGACGAGAGCCCGCAATGCAAGGTAGAGACAGCCGAATGCAATTCTCCCCTCCCTGCGAAGTTTCGTTCGCCTTTCCGCACAATAGAGATAGGCCAAGAGGAGAGTGGGGTAATAATCGCGGACGTCATCCTGTTCCGCCCGCTCTAAGACCAAACGGTTCCCCAAACGGCCTCCCCTCCGCCTCGTTCCCCGCGAGAGCGGAGGGCCTGCGAAGACGAAACGAGAGGAGATAAGGGAAGAATGCGAAGTGGAGGATGCGTGGATAAGT
This sequence comes from Pachydiplax longipennis, assembly GCA_036926295.1. Taxonomy (NCBI): domain Eukaryota; kingdom Metazoa; phylum Arthropoda; class Insecta; order Odonata; family Libellulidae; genus Pachydiplax; species Pachydiplax longipennis. Next base: position 146,415 of record JAVFKF010000020.1, read on the forward strand.
GACGTAGGAGGGCCCAATGGTTCCGCGTTAGGGGTGAAAGTGAAGATAGGACTTGAAAACGTTCACCTGTTAGTGGATACCGGAGCCTCTAAGTCGCTTATAAAGGAAAACTGCGGGAACTTTTCGAAGCCGTATTTACCGTCCACCATCCGACTCCACGGAGTGACCGGCCATCAGCTTCCCCTTTTAGGCGCGATCACTCTCCCGATCGACACGATGTATGAGCGATTTTCGCACCGATTTCACGTGGTAGGTGGAGATTTTAAGTTGCCATGTGACGGGATCTTAGGACTCGATTTCCTTCGGGAAAATGAGGCGAAAATCGATGTCGCTAGGGAAAGGATCGTCTTCCGCAACACGGTACTCCCGCTACATCGCCTCCCGAGGAGCGGATCTACCGCGGTGACGACGAAAGGTGTTGCGGTATCAGAGGAAGGGAAGGAAGCGAGTGACGAGAAGAAGGGAGAGGAAATTGTCGCGAGAGAGGAAGACGGGAAATCGCGGCATAGGAAAGGAGAAACCCAGGGGAGGAAAAAAATAAAGAAAGAGACAGGAAAGAGGAGAAAACCGAAAAATGGAAAGGGAGCTAAGCGAGATAAGAAGAAAGGGAACCCTGAGATAAGCCTGAGAGAGAATGATGCCTCCGAAAGGGAAAGTAAAAAGGAAAATAAGAGAACGGAGGGAATTAAAAGGCTTAATAAGAGAAACTCTAGTCGGGAAAATTCAGAGAACACCGGGAATAACGCGAAAGAATCCCAGGTAAGGGTGGGGCAGGTTGTCAAACTCCCGCCACGTAGTGAGACCATCATCTATGGATACTACGAACCAGGTGATACATTCAAAGGGCAGGCGCTAATGATAGAACCGGTCGAAATCACAGTGCACGGTGTTATGGCCGCGAGGTGTATAGTGAAGCCCACGAATGATCGTAGAATTCCGGTGAAACTAATGAACGTTTCCGAACAAGAGTTAGAAATTTCCGCGAAGACCGTCATCGGAACGATTACAGACGAATTCGCGGAAGCCATCGCGAGACGGGATGAAAGGAGCCCGCGAGGATGTCTCCCGGAGGAATTGATTGAAAAGATAAAGGAATTACCGGGAGAATTAGCGGAGCCACTCGAGGAAATATTAGTAGAATATGAGGATGTTTTTCATAGGAAAGGAGAACCCCTTGGAAAGACGGATCGGGTCCAACATAGAATTGACACGGGAAATTCCGCCCCTATCAGCAAGCCGCCGTATCGCGTTCCGTATGCACAGAGGAAAGTGATAACGGAACACATCGAAGAGATGCTAGATCAAGGGGTTATAAGGGAATCAAATTCTCCGTGGAGCGCACCTGTTGTGCTAGTCGCGAAGAAGGATCATGGAGGCGGAAACAAATTGCGATTCTGTACTGATTTCAGAGCTCTTAATGCAGTTACGGTTCGCGACGTTTATCCGCTACCCAATATCCAAGATACGCTTGATTACCTGGGCGGCGCGACTTACTTTTCCACGTTGGACCTCGAATCAGGATTCTGGCAGATCGGCATCGATCCCAAAGACCGAGAAAAAACGGCATTTTCCACCCCCGATGGACACTGGGAATACCTGAGGTTACCATTCGGCTTATCCAATAGCCCGAGCACTTTTCAGCGCCTGATGGACTCCGTTTTAAGCGGTTTGAAAGGAGCCAAGTGTCTCGTCTACATGGATGACGTCATAGTCTTCGGAAAGGACGTCCCCGAGCACCTGAGTAGGTTACGAGAGGTGTTTCAGCGACTCCGTGAATCCGGACTAAAATTAAAACCGGCGAAGTGCGAATTTCTGAAGGAAGAAGTTGATTACCTGGGACACGTGATCACCGCGGGCGGTGTGAAACCAGACCCGGAAAAGATTTCTGCCATAATGAATTTCCCTCGGCCGCATAATTTAAGAACGGTAAGGAGTTTCCTGGGATTAGTCGGATATTATCGGCGATTTATTCCAGACTTCGCGAAGAGAGCAAAGCCATTGAAGGAGATGACGAAGAAGGACGTAAAGATAGAGTGGACTCCGAAAGCCACAGAATCTTTCGAGTTCCTCCGAAATGCGTTATGCCAGGAGCCGATTCTTCGATATCCTAACTTCCAGGAACCATTCTCCCTCCATACGGACGCCTCCGGAGAAGCCATTGGAGCCATCCTCTCGCAGAAGGATCCTCGCGGAGAATACGTCATCGCTTACGCGAGCCGAAAATTAAACTCCGCTGAAAGGAACTATTCCACCACCGAACGAGAATGTTTAGCCGTGGTGTGGGGCGTAAAATACTTCCGCACTTACCTATACGGAAGGAGGTTTACAGTAATCACCGACCACCGCCCCCTGAAATGGCTCTTATCTCTAAAAGACCCCTCCTCCCGTCTTACCCGCTGGTCATTACTCCTGAGCGAGTACGATTTCGAAATTCAACATCGGCCGGGGAAAACGCATCAGAACGCCGATGCACTCTCAAGATCCTTCGCGCGGGCAATTCAAACTGCCTACGAACCCACCTGGGACCGAAGTTTAATTCGAGAAGAGCAGGAAAGGGATGAGTTTTGTCAGAAAATCGTAAGAAAACTCAGCGAAGAAAACGGGCACGCACCCGAATTCAAGCAAGACGGAGACGGACTCCTCTATAGAAAGAGCGAACAACGCCACGACCAACTGGTGGCGCCGCGAAACATGAGAAATCGTATTTTGCGGGCTTTCCATGACGCGCCTTGGGCGGGTCACATGGGTGTGAAAAGGACTTTAGCATCCGTTCGCTCGAAATTCTGGTGGAGTACCATTCGGAAAGACGTAGAGGAATATTGCGAAAATTGCGTGTCGTGCCAGGAGAGGAAGAACCCCCGCGGACCACAGAAAGCACCCCTTCAATCTCTGCCGGAAGTAACGGCGCCGCTCCAACGCGTCTCTATGGACGTCGTCGGTCCCTTACCCGCTACCTACAAAGGGAACCGATATATTTTCACCTTTCAGGATGCATTCACCAAATATCCTGAAGCTTTCGCGTTACCGGATCAAAAGACGGAAACAATAGCGAGAGCATTCGTGGAGAATATAGTCTTACGTCATGGAGCGCCGCGTCAGTTATTAACGGATAGAGGTACAAACTTCACCTCCAACTTGATGAAGTATGCCGACAACTGGGGATCAAGAAGCTGCAGACGACTGCCTACCATCCGGCAGGAAACGGATTAGTGGAGAGGAGCCATCGAACTCTAATGAATATCCTTTCGCATTTCGTTGATACGAAACAGCGAGATTGGGACGATTGGCTTCCATTTGCTTTATCCGCTTATCGCAGCACCCCCCATACCGCTACCGGTGAGACCCCGCATTTTTTAATGCATGGGCGCGACATCGAAATGCCTTTCGATGACATCACGCAGCCCCTGGAGGAATATTATTCAACCGACACTAATTACGCCGCGGAGTTGCGCGCGAGGTTGAATATTGCTTTCAGGGAGGTAAGTGAGCGCCTTCGTAAATCGCACGAACAACAGGCGAAAGGGTATAACCGCAACGCAAAGACGACAGAATTCCAATTAGGCGATAGGGTGTTTTTACAAGTCCCTTACGTAGGTGTAGGTAGGAAGAGAAAACTCAGTCAGCAATGGCACGGTCCTTATCGGATATTAGACCAGACAAGCCCGGTGAACTTCCGAGTGCAACACGTCCTTCGGCCGAAAGATTGCCAGCTGGTGCACGCGAACCGCCTAAAAAGAGCCCATGGAACAGGTGATGAACTACTTCCCCCTCCGCAACTACAACCGACGACCAAGATCACACCTTCTCCTGGAACCTCAACTTTACCTCCTGCGAGACTTAGCCCCCTACCCCCTTTCGTATTCGAGGCAGATTTGCTCCCACCCCTTCCCCCGGAGCCCCCTCCATCAGTGATAACCCCTGCCCCTCCACAACCACCGCCCCCGCATCCATATCATCTAAGGAGCAGAGGACCTGTCATACTCTGACACCTTATCGAAGGAACTGCGGAGATCCTGATTAAGGCGCTAGGAGGCCTTCCTTGATGTTCCTCTGAAGACATTGGAAAGACAGCAGTGTACCTGAGGATGATGCTAACCCTTGTTTTTTTTTCTTTCTCTGAGTTTCGAGGCTACTACCACCTGGATTAAATAGAGCTGATTACTCTTTTCGAAGCCAAACCTAACAGGGATTTGGTCCCGGAAGCTGCAGAGGACGAGTATCGTTACCACGACGGATAGAACGTCGCTCGATAACTCCAATCCTGAGCGTGGATGACTTCGGAAGCGGTTTCGACAAAGACCGACCTCTCCGCTGTATCTGCCCCACAACGGATGCAGACTGTGTTCTTACAAGTGAACTCTGGAGAAGTACTACCAATGCACCACCCAACGCTTTGCCCCGCTGTGTGAGAACAATCATTAGAAAACACCTACATTGTGTTCTGTGCGCGAGCCAAAACAATTTTTTTTTTTCTCAAGTGTTTTTATATATGTGTGTGATGAAGAAAGTTTTAGTGTTTACCAGAACCTGGACATTTGGAATTCAATTTTTTGTTTTTATTTTTGTTTTGTGGGATCTATTTAAATAATTCTTCCTATTTGGGATTTTAAAAGTGAGTTGCCCTGCGTGGCAACTCATTTTCATAACGGGAGGGAGTAGTGTAATGCCCGGCCCGGGATACGAGCGGCAACCCTATTTTTTTTCTTCCTTTTTTTTATTATTCATAATTAATTTTCCTTCCATCGGAATTTCTTCCGATGCATTCCCCCATCCCCCCATGGCAACGAGAGAGAGACGCGGATGTAGAAACAGAACAACAGGAAGGATGATTCACTCGAACTTTGCGCTCCCCCGTCCCCCGCGTGGGTCGAACCAACTCCTTCAGAGTCTATTTTTCGGAACATGTTTTCCATGCAATTGCTCTGTTTTAACGTACCCAAAGCCCCAGTAATTTTCCCTTGTTTTTCTTAAGTGCCTCAGCACCAATGAGCAATTGCAAACATTTCCTAAGTTCTGCTGCTCCTCCAGCAGCAAAACAGGCGTCACGGTTCCCCGTCTCTAGGCTGATGCCATCCTTGCATCAGCCGTACTATGACCCCTTTGCGCACGTCCTGGTCCACGTAGAGTTCCCCTTCCCCTAGATTCACCCCCAAAAGTGACCAGGATATATAGGCCCTTCAGGCAAGACACTTCCTCCCTGTTCGCCCTGTTCTTCCTGTTCTTCGGACTGAATCTACGATTGCGGGCGTGATACGTGCGAGCAAGGACAAGACATCACGGTCGAGAAGAAGGAGCAGGAGATCCTCATCCAGAAAGGACCATCGACGGACTCGCCACCCGCGGAAGTCTCCCTCGCACTCTCTCTCTCGAGTTGCCGCACCCGCTACGACCCCTCTCCGCTTCCCTGTCAGTTGTGCCGCTCGAGTGTGGGCAGGGCCCGTTTCTTTGGGTATTTTGGCAAGGTAATAAAAGGTTTTTTTTTCTATATTTTGGCTTTTAATTGCTTGTTTCAAGACTACCCCCGACATCCAAGGGTAAGAACCCAATTAATTAGTGGTTGTCGTCCCTTCTTCAAAGGGCGGCACTACAATTAAGAGCGTTACAGAATGGGATCTCAAAATTTTTTAACAGGTTTGCATTAATATTTCCAATAATTCGTTTTAATAACTTGGGATATCCGATGACAATGGCTTGTAATTTTAAGATTTATCTTGAAAAAATTGTCCTTGCTACATTTGTGACTTTTTTGGTAGTCATGGTTTGCATACTGAACACATTTAGGGAAGCAGACAACTGTAGAATCGAGATATATCTGCAGGTCATCAGCGTATAAATGATGCTTACAGTATTTAATATAATTTAATTTTTAATATGTATCCGCGTCAACAGAATCGAAAGCTTTTTTTAAGTCCAGTAATTCCATTAATTAGTCGATATCCTCAGATCCTCCCTCAGAGGAAGTTTCCTAACGCCTTATATTAAAATGCAATTGGTAAATTCAATCTATGATAGTAGTAGTGTTTTGAAAGTCCGACGCCACCCTCGTCAACACTCTAGTATTAGTTAGAAACAACAGTTGAGGAAACTGAGTTTTTTTTTATTTAGATAATACCGCGGTATTGATAGTTAAATCTTCTATAGTATTCATCATTAAGAGAGGAAATCATTTTAAACAATTCGGTCCATCTATCGGTGTCCAATTCAATCTTTTTGTCACCATCTACAAATTCAATCGTTGTGTACTCTTGAAAACATTTAATAATAACCTTAAAATTATTTGTAATGTTGAAGTTGGTATGGTAAGGTGAGAAAGATTGTGACTCATAATCTCCCTCATAATTGAAAGATTGTAGCTTATAACCTTCGAAGTAAGATATAAACGGTTTGAGTATCCATTTATAAGAAAAAAATTTAAACAAATTTTTAATAGAAAATGAAACATGTTTCATTTTTCTATTAAAAATTTTTGCAAAAACTCCCGTTACTCAATGCACGAGAGAAACCTCCCTCACTTCCAGCCCAGCTGGGTTTTCTGTTGTTAGTTGTTATTTTACTGGAGGCGGGGAGGTTTTTTTGCTCCTTCTTCTCCTCCTTCTCCATCTCCTTCTTCTTCTCCTTCTTCTTCTCCTTCTTGACGTCGCTAGCCCCTAACTGAATAGGGGTAGGAGTCATCATTCCATACATTCAGTCTGCTTTTTTATTAGCTGGTTCAATTCAATATAGAAAATTTTGTGGCCACAAATGAGGTTCGAACCCGGGTTCATGAAGCCAGCTACGTACCGCACAGACAACGATACGCAATGAAACGAGAATTCAAGAAATCAAGTCTATTCGATCTCATCATCTATCTAGAGTCGAGCGACCTTGAGTTGAGTGACGTCTAAGCGCTAGCTTCCATATGTTATGATAAGTCAGTTAGCTCGATGCATGTGAAGAGGAAAGATCAAACGTAAATATATCTCACTTATAATTTTAAAATTCTTCAATAATTTTTTCGTTTATTACATCATATGTTAAGTTCTTCTCACCAATTAGTATAACATAACAAATTGTATCTTTAGGAACGGGGGAATTAAAGTCAATCAATAATTTAATATTCGTTCTGTTGTTGACAGTCACTTGTTTTCTTTTCGATAAGTTAAGTACATACATCGGTCTATATTTTATAAATTCTGAAGGTGTATAAAACATTTCAGTATTTTTCAAGACGACTCGTTTAAATGCAGTGTACGCATCATACATTTTGAAATAAACATCGTTGTCAATATCTAAATTCCAAGATTCCTTGGGAAATATTTCGTTTCTTCCATTTCTAAAACTTATATTCTTAACATCACAATGATCAAACAGGCTAGAATCTTTTAGTTGGTTATCTTTCCTTTCTGTTTGAAACAATACAATTACAAAATCGGGCATATCAAATTGAAGATAGTTAAATTGTGTTGTTACATCAAAATCGAGTATAGTTCCAGAAAATTCTGCTTTTTCAATACAATGACAAGCTGTGAAAGAGAATGGTACCTTAGGGTTATCTAAAAAGTTCTTTCTAATAATGTCAGCAGTACTTGGACTATATTCTACAATCGGCATTCTAATTTCCATACTTAGTATAACTAATTCACCTGGATGTGGAACTTCTTTATCTCCCTCTTTCCAACGATATAACACATCTTCGCTGTTAGAAGCTCTTTTAAAAGTTATACTGAATCCTCCTTTCCACATAATATTTTTGTAATCGTTGAAAAAACCGAACAACACTTTTAGAGGAAAAATAACTTCACTAATTTTAGTTTTTGAATGTTCTTTCAATTTTAACTTTGTTGTAAATTTAGCCTTTTGCAAATCATAATCATCTACTACCGAAAACGAACAAGTTCCCAAAGCAGTTGAAATTATTCCTGGATTATCAATTCTATCAATAACAAATCCATGTTTCTTTATCTCAATTTGTGAAAACAGATGAGGGAAGAAATTATCAATTAATTTTATTGAATCGTCTTTCTTGAATTCACCATGCGCATTTACACCATCTATAATAAAAGTCAAATAACAATCAGCATTGTAAGGATGAAAGTATCCATCTCCAACATCTATCAAAAATTCTATATCTTTATTAGGATTATTTAAATTTCCCGCTGTTCTTGAACTAGGTGGGAAAGATTGTAGCTCATAACTTTCGATTTAAGTCTCCATTTATAAGAAAAAAATTTATAAAATTTAATAATTTAACTCTAACACTATCGTAGTAGGTGCACAACCAAAATCGATCATTTTATTACATTCGTCGGTGATTCTTATTTGTATGTTTTAATAACATTATGCTGAAGAGAAAAAATAAAGATCGTTTAGGTTCATAAATAATAGATTCTTGAAAATTAGATTTTATTTTGAAAGAAGCAATAATATCAGTTTCATCATGATTATAGTCATCCCTTTTAACAATCATACCATTTGCTAAGTTACAATGAATATTTATCATATCGAAAGGAATTAATTTAGGAGATGTGTTTCCAACATATTTAGTGTTTGCCTTCAAAATCTTATTTTCATATTTATCAACAAATCCGAGAACCTTTCCAATTGAATCTTTTTTATATTGAACAGGGAAATCACAAGTTATTTCCACCTTACAATCAACCGTTTCTTTTAATATAATATTTTTCGAATTGAAAGGTTTTTGTCCTTGTATGTATTTCTCTAATGTCTCTAAATTATACTGGCCAGGAGGAATGGTCAAAACATCGTTTTCATTGTAATAAAATTTGTTATTACTTTCACCAACATTTGGTGTTAAAAACGTACTATAAAATCTGACCAGACTTACTCTCAAATTATCTGATTTGATAGGATGTGTTAATCTCTTTTCTAAAACAGATTTGGTTTCAGTTAGCTTGAACACGAAACCCATTTATTACAAATTTTTTTATGATAAATAAATTTAAAAATTTATCATATAAATGGCAAAGGTTGATTGGAACATAAATGTTAGAATTTCTGAAAAAATTGAGACTAAAAAGAAAAATGGTAAATTATTGCCGGATGATATAAGATGTTTGATTGTTGGTCCATCAGGATGTTGAAAAACAACTTTAATGATAGATAATTTTTTGTTAACAAAAGGTTGGTTAAATTTTCAAAAATTGTATGTTTATTCAAAAAGTTTAGATCAGCCCAAATATAAGTGTTTACAAGAATTATTTGAATCGATTGAAAATGAGATAGGTGAAGAGATTACATCATTTTCAAACAACAATGAAGATATACTGGATTTAGACGATTGTGAAAACGATTCAGTAGTATTATTTGATGATTTTATATTAGAAAATCAAGATAAAGTTCGAGATTACTTTACTAGAGGAAGACATAAAAATATCGATTATTATTATTTAGCTCAAACTTATTCTAAAATTCCAAAACAACTAATTAGAGATAATGCTAATTTTTTATGTGTGTTTAGACAGGATAATACTAACTTACAACATATTTATGATGAGTTTGTTAATGGTGATATGAAATATGAAGAATTTCGTGAACTATGTAGTAAATGTTGGAACGATGATGAATTTGGTTTCATTACTATTGATATGACTAGAAAATTAAATGAGGGAAAATAATGAAATAAAATTAAGAAATTTATTAAAATAATTTTTGTAAAACATAAAAACGTAAAACGTGAAAACGTAAAAACGTGAAAACATAAAAACGAGAAAACGTGAAAACATAGAAACTTAAAAAATAAATGTGTACAAATTTTAAAAATTGAGGGAAAGAAGGGTTAAGTAAAACAACGGAAGAAACCTATATTGAGACGAAAATAACTTTAGCCGTGACGAATATGCTAACTAGAGTCCAACTCAACCTACCCCATCCCCACGTCTTTGACCTTTTTCCAGAGAATGGAATTACCTAGAGACGACTTCTTTCCTTCTATCACACCAAGTTAAATATATCCTTTGCAAATAATATTCGCAAAACGTAACGTGATCTCAACCTGGTTTCCTGATATTGTATAAATATTGTATAGTAGCCCAACATCTGCGATGTAAAGATTGCTGAACCAATGTTTCCGAAGTCGATTGTCTTATCATGAATAATAGCTGAACTTCGACAGGTCTTTCAAATTCGGGAAATCGCAAGAGCATTTTTATATATTAAATTACAAGAATGAAAGCACTGGCATTATAAAAAACCTATGTTAAGAACTATTATAATTATATTATTTTGATCAATAGAGTTTGCCATAACTTTGTACAACTCTATTACAGGAAAAAATACACTCTTTTCTTATATTATTTTCACTTTTCATATTACCTATAAAAAGTACTTTGCGTGCGAAAAGCAATGTCAGACTAAAGAAATCAGGATTACTGGCAGGAAATGTTTCACCGCGGTTACTGTTGAATGAATAACAGATTGGTAATTTGATATAATTTGTAAATTGATATAATAGGCGAGAACGAGTGGCGGTAATTCACCAAAAAATGTTAACTATTTTACAAGTTTCGTTAAAATATCGTCCCTATTTTCTGTTTATCTACTTTCTATAAAAATCTATTTTTCGATGTTTTACTTTTTCGTATAGAATTTGAAAGTATTGACTCATTCAGGATCGATTCACATGATTTGGGAATTACTTTCCTTATAGAATTCTAAAAAACAAGATGATTGATTCATTAGCCTCAGAAATAAAATTCGAAGGATTTAGCTAAGATTTCAAATCTGAATTCTTAAGACGATGAAAGACTCGTTTCATGGAATTTTTCGAGCAAAAAGAGAGATGTCTAATAAGAAGTTTTCATTAACATTTTTATGAGAGAAGGAAAACACCGTGGCGTGATCTAAAGACAGCTGGTGTGAGGAAGCTAGCTTTGTTATGGAGAATTGCATAAAATGTTTCTGTAGAATGATGAAAACGAAAACAACAATATATAATGAAAGCTTCCAATTCCACTTCAGGTCTAGAGAAAGTGCTCCGTACTCTTTGGCGAGTAATACAGTATAATCAAGTCGCTTAAAATATTTCTTTTGGCAAAAACATAGAGAAGAATATAAGATACACTCTTACTCTTTAAACTCATCTCCTACTAGAATAAAATCAAAATTTTATTTCATTTATCTAATTTGTCGAATATGTATCGGAATGAAAATGTTACTTTATGTTATTATAATTAATATAATTTACTTCATTTGGTCTCGGTTGATATCGCGTAATTTTCACATATGACACCGCCTACTAGAATAAAATTAAAATGTCATTTCATTGATCTAATTTGCTCAATATTCATCGGAATGAAAATGTTACTTTATATATGTTATTTATTGTAGATTTTGTTCAAATTCTATTAAATTTGTTGCAAATTTTAATTGGGTTCATTTGGTACCGGTTTATATCGCATAATTTTCACATATGACATCGTATCTCATCTTTTCAGTAAAGATGAAGAGAAGTATTTCTTATAAGAGCTCCAATTAAGTGGAAACATAATTTGGAAACAGTCGTCTACAAACCAACGTGATTACTATGCTCTATATTACTACAAATAAGTTCTTTCCACTACTTACCTGTAGACAATACTTTTTTTGTGGAGGAACTTCAATCCAGATACGATTTCGGCGGCGTAAAATTGGGCTCTTTCCTGATTAAATTTTCTATATCGCTGTATGTGAAACATGAGGTCACCACCATTTAAGTATTCCATGACGAAGAATAAATGTCTCTGTGTAAATGAAAGTAAATGAATTCAAAAATCAATTTCGAACTCAAAAATGTTTCTGTTTTCCATTTAAAAATATGCGGTAACTTAAAAATAACCATAAAATTACTCATATCATCTTTGTTTCGTTATTTAACAATAAGACCCAGGGAAATCTATTCTCGAAGCCAAGAGAAGCAAAGAAAGTTAACACTCTTAAAAGTTGCATTCATTTTGCATTGATGTATTACTTTTAGAAAAGTACCGCAAAAGAAATTCAACAATTTACAAAATTTAAAGGAAAAATGAAAAAAATTTGTAGAATTTGAATTTTAGGGCAGATCAGGGTAGTAAATAAGGGGTGGTAATATAATTTCGAGAATTATTTTCATAAACTAAATTTAAGAAGGGTTGAGTTACATGTACTCTGCAAAATTCTTTCGGAATGCCGTCCACTAAAAAATTTTCTTATGAATTTCACTATGAGCTATTTTATCTGGTGCGGAAACCGCTATGAAAAAGTATCACACTAGATATTCAATATTTTCCAAAATATATAAATGAAAGGTATGAACCAATTTGTATAGAATTTCTATTCCAATGTAGGAAAACACGCGGAAATACAATTTCGAGAATTCTGTTCATAAATCCAAATTTGAGCGAGGTTAAGTTACGTGCACTCTGCAAAATTAGTTTGGAGTGCCGTTAACCACAAGATCTTCTTAAGAATTTCATTAAAAATGATTTTATCAAATGCGGTCATGCGACGAAGATATACGTAAGACTTAATACTTTCAAAAGATAAGATTCTTATTAATTATTCGTTTTATATCAATATTTACGATTTTTCCTGCTCTACAAGATTTTTGGTATTTTTGAAGAAAACGGTGTTTTCCTTCTCTCATAAAAATGTTAATGAAAACTTCTTATTAGACATCTCTCTTTTTGCTCGAAAAATTCCATGAAACGAGTCTTTCATCGTCTTAAGAATTCAGATTTGAAATCTTAGCTAAATCCTTCGAATTTTATTTCTGAGGCTAATGAATCAATCATCTTGTTTTTTAGAATTCTATAAGGAAAGTAATTCCCAAATCATGTGAATCGATCCTGAATGAGTCAATACTTTCAAATTCTATACGAAAAAGTAAAACATCGAAAAATAGATTTTTATAGAAAGTAGATAAACAGAAAATAGGGACGATATTTTAACGAAACTTGTAAAATAGTTAACATTTTTTGGTGAATTACCGCCACTCGTTCTCGCCTATTATATCAATTTACAAATTATATCAAATTACCAATCTGTTATTCATTCAACAGTAACCGCGGTGAAACATTTCCTGCCAGTAATCCTGATTTCTTTAGTCTGACATTGCTTTTCGCACGCAAAGTACTTTTTATAGGTAATATGAAAAGTGAAAATAATATAAGAAAAGAGTGTATTTTTTCCTGTAATAGAGTTGTACAAAGTTATGGCAAACTCTATTGATCAAAATAATATAATTATAATAGTTCTTAACATAGGTTTTTTATAATGCCAGTGCTTTCATTCTTGTAATTTAATATATAAAAATGCTCTTGCGATTTCCCGAATTTGAAAGACCTGTCGAAGTTCAGCTATTATTCATGATAAGACAATCGACTTCGGAAACATTGGTTCAGCAATCTTTACATCGCAGATGTTGGGCTACTATACAATATTTATACAATATCAGGAAACCAGGTTGAGATCACGTTACGTTTTGCGAATATTATTTGCAAAGGATATATTTAACTTGGTGTGATAGAAGGAAAGAAGTCGTCTCTAGGTAATTCCATTCTCTGGAAAAAGGTCAAAGACGTGGGGATGGGGTAGGTTGAGTTGGACTCTAGTTAGCATATTCGTCACGGCTAAAGTTATTTTCGTCTCAATATAGGTTTCTTCCGTTGTTTTACTTAACCCTTCTTTCCCTCAATTTTTTCCTTGCGCCCGCTAAACCTAAATTTCAAAGAATCCCGATGACGCACAGTGGGCTAGAATCGAAAAAAAGCTGGCCAAAAATACGAAAACGCTTTTTTTGAGTGAGGACTACGAAGCTTCGCATACTTGATTTAGAATAAATTCTGCATACAACTATGGAGATCATTTAAGTAGGATCCTCCCCATTAAAATTATACAGGGGGTCAAAGTTGACCAATTTTTGCGAAAATTTCCAGTTTTCGATTTTTCACGAAATTCTTCAACTTCAAGTCAATTGTGAACACAAACTAGGAGAATCATCGAGTGAAATATGATGCCATTTTATAAATATGTTCTTTGTCCTTCATAAAACTTGGTTTCAATGAGCTTTGGTGAATATTCATGTACTTCGAATTTTTCGAATATGAACAATCTATCGGCGATTAGTAATCGAAAAGTGGACGCAGAAAATTTGCCCTATAGCATTTCTACGCTTCATGGTTGAATTGGAAATTTTTGAGTGTTTATTACATATCTTTCCGACTTACCTTTAAGCAACTGTAGGTGAGAGTACCATATTGATGAGTATGATGTTATGTCATAAGACGTACCCATTGAACTTATCTTAATATTCTTAAGTAGGCTCGTGGTAATCACAAATTACTGTTTGAGGAGAGAAAAATCTCATATTCAGAAAGAGTTTAGAAAAAAGATGGTACTGATTGTAGATGTACCTAAACCAGGATATGGCTCCACAAATTATGGAAATACATCAAAGCGTTTCTTTAAAAGTCCGCTAGTTAAATCTAGCAGCTGAAATAACAGGTGCGGGGTTGAATTTATTTTTATTAATGCGTAATCTTTTATTAAATGTAAAAAACAGGACACTGAAATAGATAAAGAAGAAATTTTCACTCACAAAGATAAGAGTTCTGTATATGGTTTGTTTTATATTATTAATTTTTTTCCTAAACTACCGTCGCCCAATTACAATTTAATTATACATTTCCTAAAAACAATTGACTAAGATCTCATAAAAAGATTCGCCAATATCTTGAAGGTAATTTCAAGTGGTTTTCCACTAAATGAAAAAGCGTTCAAAGATTATTGCTGTGCTACAGCAGAGATGTATGTCCGATTATATCCGTGGTACTATATGCCACCAACAGTACATAAAGTACTTATACACGGGGCTGAAATAGCAAAACAGGCAATCCTTCCGTTAGGGCAACTGACAGAAGAGGCAATGGAGGCCCGGAATAAAGACGCAAGGAAATACAGGGAGAGATACACATGGAAACACTCCAGAGTGGCCACGAACGAAGATTTGTTCCGAAGATTACTTCTAACTTCTGATCCGCTAATTTCAATATCGGCACCAGTTAGAGCAACGAAAGGATCGAAGAATATGAGCAAAGAGATTAAGGGGCTCCTAGTCATGAACAATGAGGAGGAATTGGCTTATGGGGATGAAGATTCTTCAGACGAGGAATGCATTTAATAGAAAAGGTAATTTATAAAAACACCGTATACTTCATTATAAACTCACTTAAAACTTTGACTGCATGATTTAGTAGAAATTTCGCATTATCACACAAAAGTAAACTAATATATGATATTAATATCGCTTACGTGGTCCCATGCTTTAAAGCATAACCCATTTCATTTTTTACAATCATCACCCTACAAGAAATCGTGACTTTGTAATAAATATTGATGTCTAAGATATGTACGAAGTATAATAATGCTCAAAATATACAAAAAGAACGAATCAGAAACGTATTGGTTCGTTGTTCCCCCCAAAACACGAGAGCGTAGCGGAGGACGGTGCTCCGCCGCGCGGATTTGGCCCTTGCAGCGTTGTCGAAAAGTCGACATATATATTATTGGGGCAAATTGGGGCAAGATTTTATTTCAGATTCCCATTATCGAAGGTTTGTAGTTTATCGTGGTGTAAATAACTCCGTGTCACACGGTGTCTCAATCAACTTTTTTTCTCGCTTTAGGTAAAAATTTGTTCCAAAATCAGGGTCCGCCATTTTGTCATGTTAAGTACATGAGTATTCACCAAAGCTCATTGAAACCAAGTTTTATGAAGGACAAAGAACATATTTATAAAATGACATCATATTTTACTCGATGAGTCTCCTAGTTTGTGTTCACAATTGACTTGAAGTTGAAGAATTTCGTGAAAAATCGAAAACTGGAAATTTTCGCAAAAATTGGTCAACTTTGACCCCCTGTATAATTTTAATGAGGAGGATCCTACTTAAATGATCTCCATAGTTGTATGCAGAATTTATTCTAAATCAAGTATGCGAAGTTTCGTAGTCCTCACTCAAAAAAAGCGTTTTCGTATTTTTGGCCAGCTTTTTTCGATTCTAGCCCACTGTGTGACGTTAAAAAAGAAACTAGAGCATTGTTAATGTGGGCCACGGTCTCCCGTAACAATGGAATCGTCCCTTTTTTTAAAAGAGGTTGAACAAACAAAAACAAAGGGGCCAAGACAGACATTAACCGTTTCGTACCGAATCAAGCGGAAGCCATTTTTTATTCCTCATTAAAGAATCGGCGCACTGAGGGGTGAAATAGACAAAAGTTGGCCAGAAATAGAATAATGTATTTTAGTACGAGTTTTAAAACTTAAAATTGTCACTCGTGAATATATTTTGCTTACAACCACGCATATAATTTACACTGATTTTACGCAGTACCATTAATAAGAGGTTGACGTTGAACAATTTTAGAAAATCTGTTGGTCTTCAATTTTCTTCAAACCCTTCAAAGTTGAATATTTAAGCCAACCCATGCCGAATCCATTGCAGGAACTTCGTCTTTGTTGTCATGTCTATTTGTCTTTATTATTCCGTCATATTTCTATTTTCCAATTTAAGATTTCTTTATAGATTTGGCTTTCAAAAAATCTATTTAATTAAATTCTTCACTTTCAACCCTCTGCAATAATTACACGCATCTTCTGATGTATTTTAGCTCCATTAAGCCATTTCCTCTCCGTTGTTCATGATAAAGATCATTCTTCCTTATTGAAGAAATGCTCCCGATTCAAGTGAAAAATTAATCCCTTTTAACAATCTAAGATACCAAAATAATAAATAACATTTCTCTCATGCCGAAATTCAACATTGTAACTCACGGCTACAATGTTATATCTTGAATGTAGTATTGCGAATGGCATAAGACGACTGAAATCTCTTTCAACCATCGAAATGCCTATTTAGAAATCATTCCTGCCTCCTTATCCCTACATTTGAAAATATTTTGGGGAATATTGCGTGAGAAATTCGCAGATGTTTGATTTTATGGCCGTGGATCCCCTACCATTGGTATTTTCTTTGATCTCTCCTTCCGCATTCAATACAACGTCCTTCTCCTTTAGCGATAGTTCATCTACTGGCTTTTTTTCTTTATACCGTAGCATTACCAGGAATCCATCACCCGTCAAAGGCTAGCCAAGATGGGAGATCCGTGGGTTCCCAGCATTCACCCAGTTTGAGGGGTTCTAATTTGTGAAGATGACTTTGTTAGTTTGCTGAGGGCAAAAGGTTTATATATAAGAAATGTTGTAATCCCAAATATCATCCTGAAATTATTAACTAGTCTTATCATAATGAATGAAGAAGATGAGAAGGGGCCCCATAAAAATTTGTACCCGAGGTCCCTTTGGTAGGGTCCCGCATCTTCGTTGTTGTTGAAGACATTTACCATGATGATCTACAACCAATGCTGCGAAGATATTTTCAAAAGTGATGAAATAAAAACGATTGTAATTATATTGCTACTTTGGAAATAATATCACGAACTACGGAACAAAGCAAAATAATTTAGAAACGATAAAATGGCGATGAGGAAGAATAAAGATATTACTTGGCCAGACTAAGTGAATTACGAAGACGTGAAGATTGGAATTCTCGGAGGAAATTAAGAAGATAAAAGGAAGACATCTGCTATCTTTTCTTTTCGTAATACAGTATAGGGAAATACTTCAGATAAATGCCTATGAATAGAAGCGAGAAATAACGAAAGACATAAAGAAGGCAAAAAGACTTACACAAGAATGTATATTTCCTTAATAATCGTAATTGAAAACAGTAAGATGTAGAAGTAGCCAAAATCCCGCCTCGACTTCAAACTAATTCAGATTTTGGTTTTCTCTGAATTGCTATTCATTAATGCTTTGAAAGAGACGGAGATTGGTATCGAGATTCACCGGTTTTCGGCAGAAGTTTCCCAGAGACACACCTGTTATTCATGTGTTTGTGTGTTTGATAAGTGTGTGGTAATCTTAATAGAATTTCCTAATTCGACAATTTTTGTATCTACACTGAGACGAAAAACAACCATAGCCAATAAGTTGGTAATGATTTCGTCCATCTTAAGGATGAAAATACGATGTAAATAGAAATATATTTTCGCAATATTTAGAAACTCAGGCGCTTCACTGAAGATAGGAAATTGTTTGAAAAATTCCTCCTTGGTTTAAGCAAATTTCATAGTGGATTTATGTGCCTTTAATGACAAACTCAGTCCTTTAATGCCCTTATTTTCTCAACAAGAAGTTCCGTCATAGAGAATCTGTAGGTTTGACAGAAAATTTTAATTCATAGGATGGTGGCACCTTATAAAACATCGCAGCGATTATACATTCTCAAAGAAGACCTTATGATATAACTTTCGCATTTTTATATTACCTCTACGTACAAAATTCATTGAAATTAATGCTTGTAAAATGTATCAATTGTGATCCTTGATAAATTATAAGTAATACGGCGATTATAAGCCTCCGGTAACAGCCATGTTGGTAACGCATTTCCTTTCAGTGGAAGCGGTCCCGATTTCGAACCCCGGTGGGAGCACCGATGTTTGCCCAGCATCGAAATAATTGGGAAGCTACCTGAAGTACGAGGTAGCGGTTCCAGGCCAAAAAGCCAATTACGATGGTGTGGGAGTCAATGCGCTGACCACGTGTCACCCATCCACGTGTCTGGCTTAGGCCAAATCCCATCATATGGATGTCGCGCCACGGACTTAACTTTGCTTTTACGGCGATTAATCTCATCCGACATCGTTAATAGGGACCTTCGCTCCTGTTTGTCCTAGTTTAGCTCATGATGTTTCTTATAAGAGCATTTCCTACGTTTTTGAAACATTATTCGTTAACTGAAATATAAAATTTTAATGCTGCAAATCACTACTAATATTAACTGAAATATAAAAGTTACCACTATTAATAACTGAAATATAGAATGTAAATGCTGTAATATTGATGATTAACTGAAATATAAAATGTAAATGCTGAAAATTTCTACTAATATTAACTGAAATATAAAAATTACCACTATTACTAACTGAAATATATAATGTAAATGCTGTAATAATAAGATTTATTTAAGATTTAAGAATAAATCTGAAAATGCACAAAAACTTCTTTGTAAGATTAGCAGATAAAATGCGGATCGTGCAGGAAAATATCGAAAACTTACACGATCAGACAGCAAGTAACGGAGGAAGAAATGTATTGATCAATTAAAACTTACGTGAAATGTCCATTCATCACGTTGAAATTTTGCCTGTTCTACAAATGATATATTTGGCTTAATAGGGCGCATATGATAGAACTTTATTGGAATCAACAGACTAAATTTTTTATCGTTGGTTCTTATGATACATTCTTTTTCGAAGCTTCTTCAAAAGAGAGATATATAAAAAAGTATTTCTCATGCCATAGAAGCAGTAAATATCCTTATATTCACTTCTATACACAAAACATCCATGGAATCTAAAATATCATTCTTTCAAGACATTCATTTCAGTGAGGAATCCCTTGTGAGTATTATCAGATCCAGGGGGGGCGAAAAAGATGATATTCTCTCCCTCGATGACTTTGTAACACTAGAAATGTATCTAGGATCTAAGAGCGACCTTGAATTGATATCAGATTCTGAAGTTTTCTACGATCACTATACATTACATTTGTCGCGACGCAATGGCTTCGTAAAAGTCAATCGAGAATTAGTTCATAAGGAAATTGTCTAATCTGTTCTCCCATTAAATAAGCACTGCTTCCTCCCCTTTGGCAAGTTGCTAGATCCTGCTCTAGTGATTAGCACTGTTGCAATAAAACCATTGTTGTGAGCTCAGAGAGGGATTTAGAGATTTGCGCCTCACTAGGTAAGTCTCTTTCACTGACAAGTCATCAAGGGAGGGGAATGATCCGCATCGACGCCTCGTTCAGATCCATTCCCTTTTGCTCTGAGAACAGTGTTCCTCTAGAACTAAGTAAGTTCTAAGCCTCCATATCATTGTCCATATTATCGACAATCCACAAAGGGATTCCTAGGAGATGCATGGCTGAAGTTGCAACCCGTATAATCAGGAACGTGAGGTTTTGAGGGAATGTTGACCATAATCTTACCAAAACAAAGTGATTGAAACAGCCTTCGCATCGCAAATATTTTGTATTTAAGGACAATAGACGGTATATACTGCTCGGAATGTCACTGAGGGAATTAAGGATTAAATTATTTGATACGAATATTTCCCTACATTCAGAGCACGTATACACGCGTATAGTAAGTTAGGAAAACTTTTGATATTAATTGTGTTGAAAGTGTCAACTGGAATGCGGAAAATATCTCCAAAATTATTATCAGACCTCATAATAAAAATCCTGGAAGCTGAAAACATAATGTGCTCAATATTTCTTATTATCATTTTCTTTGAGTCAAAAAGTATTACAAATTCGTAAAATGAGTCAACTATCAACGTAAAGAGTCAAGATATCATACTGAGCAAGATTTATTTTTCGAACAATCACTACGAGGAAAATTTCTCAAACATCTAATTCCTTATACTTCAGAGGAATGAATATTTATTCGAGCGAATAATAAGGGTTCGTTAATTCACTGATCTTACTTTATCCAACTGTCAGGAAGTTCGTGAAACACAGTTTTAATATTTCCATTTAAGCGGAGTTACAGTAGATACGTTAGATAAAAGGAGGTATGATTTCCACTTCACCGCTCAAACCTTTGAAATTTACGGAGCAAACACTTAATTAACATTTCACCTGAAAATTTGTCTCCAGGCAAGATGATAAATGACGAGCGAAATCTGCTACAGATCGGAGAAGTGCATTGTATAACTTGCAATGAATTTTCATACAACGAAACACCTACCTCTGATTGGAAAGTGCAATACAGATGGCAAAGGAAAGGATGAGACGTCGCCAAAGACAAAACTTTTCTCTCGATAAGAGTGCACTCCACATCCTCTTCCTCTATCACCGACTGCTTCTTCAAACACTTAATAGCGTATTGCCGATCGGTGTCTCTCAGCACAGCCAGGAAAACCTGGAGAGAAATCAGAAACGTCATTATTCTCAGAGTTTCTCACCTTTGTGGAGTTATGAGAAATTTTACGTCAAGTTCAGTTTTCTTCATTAATTTGTAGGAATTAATTCATCCAAGAGTTCTGGAAAGATTACAGTAATATCGTGAATCCCTAGTTTTTGAAGCATGGAAACATGAGCGCGTGGGCGATTCTGGGACAAATTGATTTTCTCTGTCGACGTCACGTGGCAGATTCAAATGGAGGAATTTCGTTTGTTAAAAGGCTAGCGTATCTCTTGCTATTAAACGTCCTCAAATGAGCGGATCCCTCAGGTCTCGAGTAATCACGTTCTCTATATGCGAGATCCTTCATCGCATACACTTTCTCGAAGTTTGGGTGTACTTGATAGAGAAGTTGATGAGGCGTAGGTGAGCGTAAATCTCTGATACTTTTGCTCGGAGACTTTGACGAGAAAATTCTCCAAAAATCTGTTATACATGCTTCAACGAAATAGTTATCAATGTCACAGTTAATCAACTGTTTTGAGAATGGAAAAAACACCATATTATCAAATATAACTGTATTTTAATATTTATCTAACCATATATTTCATGCTAAAACTCTTAGCTCTTTGAGAGTTATTATTTTATCTGCTCCTTTCATCTTCCTCAATCAGTCTATGTTTGCATATTTTTAAATTCATAATTTCCCTGCCGTTTGAATCAGTCATAAATGCCTTGGACTGCTTTCCTTATAAATGAAGTACCTTTTATTCTTTTGATCGTCACCAGAATCTGTTTTTCCTCGTTCGTTTTGACAGTTCTTTTTCCTTAAAAATTTGCTTTGCTTCCAATCTAAAATTTCCCAATAACCTTCCCTATTTCTTGGCTCAAAAAATAAACCGCTGATATAATAATTTCTTAATGCATTGGCTATTACTTACAAATAATATAGAAGAATGAAATTTTTGACTTATGCGAATAACTCTCACGATAAAGCCGCCACTACGACTTCCATCCTATTCTAATATTCTAGTTCAACTTTTAGCTTAAACACTACGAATAATATCAAAAATAGTGTTTGTAAAACCACCATCGTTTCATTCCATCAGTTAAATGACAGTAAGCTCAGACTATAGATTTATGTATTCTGATTTTAAAAACCAGATTTTCAAATAAACTCGCTGGCGTTGCTTCAACTAGTTGTGTTTTCGTTATGACTCTTTTCTCCTAATTGAATTTCCGTCGTCGGTTCTTGGGAAAATTACAGTTCATCGTACCTAGAGAAAACGTCTGTCTTTCCAGGTAGTAATGACGACCCTGAGTTATATTTATAAATAATGTAGACTCACTTATAGGTCTAATGCATGAAAAAGACTTGAGACTTCTTAGTGTCCTGGAATACTATGAAATAAAAGCATTACTTTTAACAAAAAAAGTCCAAGGTTCGTCTTTAGAAATGCTCGTTCGAAAGCATCCATAATAAACGCATGTTTGGCTCACTTTGATAATATGTATCCATTTTTCCAAATTCATACGCAAAATTGAATTTACGCGATTCCGGGAAAGGTACCAAAAGAAATTAAATACCATATAATGTTTCATAATCGAATATCGTATGCAATTGGAATTCGCGAAAACGTTTTTGAACATCGCAAAATCTCTTGAAATTTATTTTCCACATCCCATCAACTATAAACTCAAATGCATAAGGCAGTATTGAAGAATGTATCTGGCTTTCAGTCATAGGAAAATCAATCCAGGGATATTTAGAGTGTTTCGTAGAATTCAATTTCAGTGAGATGCAAACGATCCAATGGAGTATTTTCCTAGTTTGACTTACCCGTCTAATTGAATATTTTTAATTCTTGACAGCATTATATCAAACTCTAGGTAAATCGAGAGAGAATTATCAGGTATTCGAGGTTGACAAATGTCTGAATATAGGAAATTCGAGTACTATAAATGTCAACTTATGTTCATATGATAGATATAACCTGCCTTGAAATTTGTATTTATGCTTAATATTATGTAGATGAATTGATTTGAAAAGAAAAACGTTCTGATATTTCCAAAAATACTCAAAATTTTTCTCGAGCATGTCGGGAATCAATCTGCCGATATATTCATAATCAGCTAGCAAAGGTATTATTTTATCACTGCAAACAAAATTGATTACTTCTACTCGATCGTAATTCTAACGGTACTTCTTTATACATATCTGATGGAAACTTCCACATACCTAATAGGATGCGTTTATACCAGAAATTTCCAATCTTCTAATGCACATGAGATATCATTTTTTACTATTGCTTGTAGGAAAACTAGTTTCTATTTCAACTTATATTAAATAAAATTATTTCAAACTACAAATAATCCCATAGTAACAAGATAAATGTTACGATTAAAGTATATATTTCGTTCAAATTAGAGGTGGGCGCCGCGCCGATTACGCCGCGCCGCCGACAATACAAGGCACGCCGCCGCCGCCGAAGAAAATACTACGGCGCGCCGCCACGCCGCCGCTGGAAATTTTATCCGCGGCGGCGCGGCGTGGATTTAAAAACTAAGTCCCACATTCGAATATGTGCTGACAAGTAGTTAGAAGAGATTCGCCTTGAACTGATATAACTCATCTCGGGCTTTCCATCAGGGCGCTGAGTTATACGTGATATCGACACGTGTTACGATTAGGATTAATTTTCGCGAGCACACCATTCTCACTGCCAGTTTGCTTGCTTCGTGTGACCGCGCAGCTTCGGTTGTGACTTCGGCATGACTCAGCTCACGTAAAATAAGCTTCGCTTGTGTTGATCTGCAATCACAAGTTTGTCAATATGCCTCGCCGTGTGGCTGTTAAAAAGCGGTTCATTTTCTTTTATATAAGCAGAATGTCATCGGTCTTGACGAATCTATGCCTTCACACTCTCTACGCTCACAGCTCTACGTTCTTGCGTATCCCTGCCACCAGCACTCCTATTGATAGGAGTTTTAGTATCTGTGGGCTCACTCTCAATGCTAAGAAAAGCAGACTAGAGCCACAGCGTTTAAATAAAATGGAATTCATCCACGAAAACTATGCCATGTGCAAAGATTTTGTTCACAGAGTGTAACCTATTGCTGTCCTTATTAATATATTTATTTTATTTTATACTCCTCTTATTCGTTCATTTGATTATTATTCTTTTAGTTTGTTTAAACCAACATTTTTTGATTTGCGTTAATAATTTATATATTAAGCATTTTCTGGAAATTTCTATTGAACATCAATGCCTAGATAGCATACTTGAAAAATAATGAGCAAATGTGATGTTAAAGCTAATTCAACAATAGTTCTTCCATTGATCGACATTCTACTGGCTGTATGTGCCCAATTTGTGATGCCACTCTTTAAAGTAATGTAGCGTAATTACAATTAGCATGCTTTTGTGAAAATGAGGAATACAACGTATTGCTAAATTTTTATTTGCCAAATTAACCCCTTTACGGCGCACAGCGAGCTAGGAACGAATAAAAGTTGGCCAAAATGAGAAAATAATTTTTTTGAGTGCGGACTTTGAAACTTCACATGACCATATTTCAATAAGTTCAGCGTATAACATTCTCAGGCAGCGCCTTATGAAAGCTCGTTTTCCTTAAAACGGAGGGTTCGAGAGAGGATAAGAGAAATAAATACAACTTAAAGGGGTAGGCCACCCTGACATTTTCAAAAAATCGAAAAAATTTTTATTGTTTTAAAATATCTATTATATATAGCTAACTCTCCGGATATACCTATATATAGATAGGGGATACGAATTCTGACCATGTTCCACAAGCGCCATCGACGTCAGATTTTTTCGACGTACTGGCCCTACACTCTAGATGCCAGAAAAATGCAGACTTCGACGCTAGCTATCATGAGTTCGATGCCAGAAATTCCCAAAAATCGCAATTTTCCCATAAGAATGCATTGCGCGGATGTTTGAAAATTATTTTGAGGCACTTATCGTTAAGATAGAGTAACCAAAATTTCGGAGGTTGAAGTTGAGGTAGTCTTCTATGCTTCTCATGGAAAAAATGTAGCCAAATGACAGTGAGTTCGACGCCAGGTGGATGCAAAATTCTTCCATAAGAAATGCATTGCTGAAATCTTTTTAAATGCCTCCCGATAAGCTGGAAAGATAAGACCCGGAATGGTGACAGAGGCGTGGGACCTTCCCGATAAGATATTGAATCGAAACTTTGGAACAAGTAAGGATGGCACTTATCTAATATTATTTTGCTGTCTTCTCTCACGATCGGGTTCTTAGTTCGTCGCCCGGCGGTCTTTGGCGCGAAGTTTTAAATTTGAACTGAGGCAGTACTTGGTATGATACTGTATTCAACGGATAGCTCGCAGTATGCAAGCAACTTTTACTCGTATATCTATATAGGTATATCCGGAGAGTTAGCTATATATAATAGATACGAATTCTAAGCATGTTCCACAAGCGCCGTCGTAAAATTTTTACGACGTACCGGCCCCACCCTGTACATACGAGAATAATTCAGACTTTTACGCTAGCTATCATGGGTTCGATATCAGAAGGTACCAAAAATTGCAATTTTCCCATAAGAATGAATTGTGCGGATTTTTGAAAATTATTTTGAGGCACTTATCGGTAAGATAGAGGAACCAATATCTCGGAGGTTGAAGTTGAGGTAGTCTTCTATATTACGAATGGAGGAAATGTTACAAAATGACAGTGAGTTCGACGCCAGGTGGGTGCGAAATTCTTCCATAAGAAATGCATTGCTGCAGTTTTTGAAAATTTTTTTCAATGCCTTACCGATGAGATGGAAAGATAAAACCCGGAATAGTAACAGAAGCGTTTCAACAAATTCTTTCGCGAGTTTCACCGTTCCTCTAATGGTCCTTGGTTCGATGCTAGAGCGTCATTCCGATTCTACCATGCATTTCAAAGGGGGATAACGGAAGATATTGAATCGAAACTTTGAAACACGTTAGAGTGGCACTTCTCTAACATTCGTATGTCAGTCTCTCAAGAACGGGTCCTGTGTTCGACACTAGGCGGTCTTTCGCGCGAATTTTCGAAAATTGTTTCGAGTCCTTTCTCGGAGCGATAAAACAGTGAAAACGACGGAGGTTGGAGATGCCATGGTTATCTATTGTACTAACTGAAGAAATATTACCAAATGACCGTGAGTTCGACGCCAAGTGGGAGCAAAATCTCCGGTATAAAATGCATGGCGGCCAATTTTCACAATTACTTTGAATGCTTATCCGGGAACGATATAACATGGAATGTACATAGAGGCAATTCATATGTTTCATATACGCTGTTCGCCGTTCCTTGACGGTTCTTGGTTCGATGCCTGAGCGTCCTTTCTATTCTACCATGTATTTCAAAGGGGGATAGCGTAATCTTATTTTGGGACCTTCTCGATAGGATATTGAATTGGAACTTTGGAACAGGTCAGAATGGCACTTATCTAATATTAATATGCAATTGTGTCGCACGATCGGGTCCTTAGTTCGCCGCCAGGTGGTCTTTTGCGCGAAGTTTTCAAAATTGTTTTGAGGCATTACTTGGTACGGTACTGCATTCAACTGTTAGCTTGCAGTATGCAAGCAACTTTTACTCGTAGTATAAACTTTTATCTACGTACATCTCTTGGTCCGATATAAATATTCCACTTGTTTACGAAGTTACAGCTTATTTCGGCTGACGGTTCACTGCAGCTGTAGGGACGATTACGGACGATCTCGACTAACGTCAACATATCAGCTTACATAGACTTTAAATGGGTCTTTGTTAACTTCTCTATTTTGTTACAATCATTTAACTTGAATCAATGCAAGTTTTTCAGGTTAAGTAAAATTTTTCCGATCTATAATTAGAGATCTACTGATTAATTTATTTGTTCACCTTTGATGCTCGAATAACGCTTAGGGCAGTTTTTTTCGTCTTGGGACTCTCTCCCATTGCAGAGATAAGGTGAATGATACTCAAAACATCTGGGGCGAAAACAGAAAATATCACTTTTCTATGGGAAAGAGATAATTCGCTCATCCCATGAAGAAAATAAAGACGAACGCGAGCTACAAGCACGAAGAAGCACCTTAGCTATACGTAAGGCAGTTGAGAGGTATTTCTATTACATTGAACTGTTAAATTAATAAAACATATATTGGGATGCTCTTTGAAGACAATGCCGAAAAAATACCACAAGAGGTGCCTTCAGACCGAGAAATAGAAGTGCACTTAACTTCTCGTAAAAGTTAAAAGCAAAGTCATCGATATTGTTGATTTATCACACAGCTTTAGAATATTGAATGCATTGCTACCTTCTCTACAAGGAGTGAATAAATTGTCTGTAATTTTGTGAAGAAGAAGTTCCTAGAGTCGAGCGCACGTGGTCTGGGATTTTAACTGATTATCGTTTGGTATGACTGTAAGATGAAAGGAAATAATTCTTGCCTTTTAATGACATGTTGCATGAAGTGAATAGTTCACCAACATAGCAGTGATGCATTACTGAAATATTTACTTTTGTATAACGGATAAAGTGTGGAAAATTTTTATTCATCTTATCATCTATTTGTATTTAGTTGCTAAAATATTTCCTTTAAGCTATTAATACCTGAAACATAAGTATTTAGAAGCGCGTTCGCTCGTAAATCCTTTCAAAAATAAGATCACCATGGAGGGTGGCCATCCACCATCAGGATAAGGCTCTGTAGCCCCAACGAAAAGTTGGTTTATTTATCGGCGTCGCAAATTGTCACAGATTTTTATTTCAATTACTGTTCATAGAGCTTAGATGATATATTGATATAAGTTAGCTCGTGTACATCGTGGTAGGTCACTACTATTTTCCTCGAATTATGTGAAAGTTAACTGTAAAACGAAGGTTCACCATTCTGTTGAATTAATACATCAAATATTCAATTGTGATCACTTAGGCAAATCATAATGAAGCTTAAAGAATGATTTATAACACTGCATTGATTTTTAACCGATGATTGTGCTCATTTGGTTTCAGTATTGGCTTGAAGCTGAATTTTGCGAAAATCAAAAACCGGCATTTTTTATTTTGACACCTCTAGAATTTTAATGCGTAGTCATCAGCGCAAATAATTTGGTTGTAAAGGCAGGATTCATTCAAGAATGGCCAGTACTGAAGTCCCCACTCAAAAAAAAGATTTTGAAAAAGGTTTTTTGACCAGGTTTTTTCGATTATAGCCCACTGTGCTGCGTAAAATTCAAGGTAGCTCTATATTTTTTCATAGGTATAATAAAATTACAATAAAATACTCTGAGATATTCGAGTTATTCATCTTTTTTCTGCCGTATACGAACGAAGTTTTACGCGCCGCGCCGGTTACGCCGCGCCGCCGCCGCCGATTAAACATTCGGCGTTCACGCCGTCACGCCGCCGCCGCCGGCTTCATTTCGCCTCTACGCCGCCGCTGACCAAAATCAAGACGGCGCCCATGTCTAATTGGATATCGTGGAATGGATGCTGCTCTCTATGTAGTCTTCAGAGAACGAAGTCCACTCTTCTATGCAATAATCAATAATGAGGATATGGTCACGATCACCGAGTCAAGCGAAGAAAATATGAAAAGATGGAGGCTCAATTATGAGGCTGTAATAAAAATTTATGCGAGGAAAATTTGAAGGAAAGATGAATAAATTAAAGACAATAAATATTTGGTGCGATGAGATACTAAAATAAAATTCAACTAGAAGACCTAATTGGAAATTCGATGGAATATTCAATTTCTTTATTAGAAACCCCAGATTTAGGATTGCGGAGGTTTAGGTTGGGTCGTTTGTGGTTAGGTTAGGGTCATTTGGAGAGTGACAACGAACCAATCCTCAGCTCGGTAACCCTTATTTATAACTATCAATGAACCGGGTATATTCAAACTTCCCGGTTACGATAGCAAAATCGCTTGACATTTTCGCATTCTCGTTTTTCCACAAAAACAAAATTTGGTAAAATTCTTATTTTTATGGCTGTCATCTTAGGTAAGTGCATCCTTTGGAGTATCTCTGATACCTCTACGGAAACTTACATTAAAAAGCATGGTAACGTTTGAAAATTACTCAAAACAGAAAACAGTATCTTTTTCATATGCTCAAATTCTAGTTTCTTCACCGAACGAAAAAAGCCCGCAGTGAAATGAAACAAAGATAAGGCAACCATTCGAAGTGAGCCGGATTCTTTAGATGATTAAGAAAAGAATTCAAGGTAAGCCAATTCGTTTAAATAATGGAAAAGGTAATGTGATCGCCTGGGATTGGCTTTTCAAATACCGCGCAATAGTGGACTGCATCTAGTACGTATTTCGACTTCTTGAAGGGCGTTGCTGCATGGGATATCGAGGAATGAATGCTGCTCTCTAGGTAGTCTTCAGAGAACGAACTCGACATATATATGTATGAATAATCAATAACGAGAAAATTGGCACGAATTACGAACGCAACCAAAATCAGTGTGAGATATTCGCCATCGGCTATAAAACGGATGTGATAAAACACTCAAGCCTCCTCGGCAGCTTTATATTTATCGTAAGGCGAAATTTTCGGAAGTCAGGGAATATATCAACGTAAACAGGGACAACTTTTATAATTTTGTGAGTAGTAATAGCGTTGAGGATAGCCGGATAGAGTTCCTTGGTATACTTAAAGAAGGCTTGACTAGGTTCGTCCCAATTATTACCGTGAGGGATTGTAAGGAACCACGTTAGATGAAACCTAAATTGCGGGCGTTGCATAGGAGGCAAAGGTTTTTACACGCACGGATGAAGAGGCTAGAGAAGGTCGAAGTAAACTTTGAAATCGAGCGACAGAAATACGCGGAGGTAAGAAAATTGGTTAAGGAGGAATCGCAGAATGAGTTTCTCTAATATAGATCCTTTTAGAGTCTATAGGAAGCGACCAGAAGGAGTTTTGGTAATACTTCCGAGAATATCGAGGAGGTCAGTCAGACGAGGGGCTAACAGTTAGTGATTCGGTAGGTAAAGCGAATTTACTTAATCGACATTACCAGGAGAGCTTTACTTTACACAATGGACGCACGAACGATTTTTCTACGCGGGTTGATTCAAAGATGGGGCCGATCGAGTTTTCAGTGGATGGAATAGGAAAGCTTTCTTATGCTTTCTTATATTGTGAAATTATAACCGATTTCAGCAGTTACTATTACAAAGCTTGAATATTTCAGCTATCGTAGTAAAATCATACTTACAATTAGAAAATCCACGGAAAACTTTATTTTCTTATTTTTATGATGTTTTTGCTGCCTTTAGTTATCTATTATTTTATAATACAATTCATCTTCAATGACCTCTGTTAAGGTCCATATAGTTTCTGATACAAAAAGATTCATTAAATATAGATGATTGATATCCTATTCATTCACTATAACGACATCTACTTTTTCAACAACCAAGTCTAACATACTATTTGCTCGGGTTAAATTAAAGGAAAGTTAAAGGAGTACATTATTTAAGTATTTTTCTTTGACATGATAATTACTGGCCCTCTCGGAAAATAAAATCATTCCGTCGGATGCTATTATTAGCATATTGTAGCGATTTGCAATAAACATCTGAATATTTAATTCTCGTAGAAACATGGTCTTTTGGAGACTCAGCTTAAACTTGACATTTCAATTACCAATTGCCCTTTAGTGCTTTCTTGCTTTTCCTTCCATTTTACTCATAGTTGTTTTTTTATCAGCATTTCTATGCAGGACATATATCTTCGGTATCCCGTGATTTATTTTACTTTGCTACGGTACACTCTTCTAGAAGACTTTGGATTCTTAATCTATTTCTAAAATATTCTCCCCAAAAGTTACAACAATAAGATATATTTATCACCATCTACTTGGCTTTTGAAATAACGCGCAACATTCGTCTCCATTTAGTACGTATTTCGACCTTTTCATGGGCGTTGCTGCATGAGATATCGAGGAATGAATGCTGCTCTCTAGGTAGTCTTTAGAGAACGAACTCGACATCTATAGGTATGAATAATCAATAACGAGGAAATTGGCACGAATTACGAACGCAACCAAAATCAGCCTGAGATACTCTGCATCGGGGCAACTGCCCAGGAAGCTGAATCTTAGGGGGGAAACGGTCTGACAATTCCATTCATAGTGATAAATAGAAAAATTGCTCATATTTCCGTAGCGTACCTTAAACAAAAGTTATGTGATTTAAACTATGTGATTTAAGTAGTATAATAATATAATTTTATATATAATTCAATAATGAAATGTATGTGGACAGCCCATGTGGCGAGAAGAAACGACAACCGTTGGACGAGAGCAGGTCTGAACTGGATACCATGAGTTGTTAAGAGACCAAGAAGAAGACCATATACTTGGCTTATAAATCTTTATCCAAATATTCCTAATATTTGTAGTCTGTCTTACTAATGATCCGGTTGCCTGAAGATAAATAGACTTCGTCCAAAAAGGTCGTGTTGTTTTACGGAAAATAATTTTTGAGGACAGAATATTTTTGGGTTATATTTTGAATTAAAATAAAAATATCTTATAAACTCATATGATCTTAAATGAAGAATACTCCACACCAAGTACCTTCAGGAATTCCTGGTATATATGTAATTCTTAAAAACAATTCAACATCGCAAGCAACTTATCGGAATATCTGTCCAAGATGAGTTACTTACTAAATATTTCAGTTAAGGTATGATTCAAATTTACAAATACGGATAAATTTATATCGAGACGGTTTTAAAGGTCACCTGGCTAGTTACATTATAGGTAAACAGGGAAAAAAGTTAACATCTCGAGATGTTAAATCTGAATGGTTAAATAACTAACTGAAAAGAGAATATTTAAACTGAAACCGTATTGCGTTTCGTTTTTTCAGGTAAAAATGCGGGCTCATCTGTCGGCCAGTAATCAACAACGTTATAAATGAATTTCAACGTATTCAGTCTTAAAATTTTACAATTAAGTTATTCATTAATAAGGAAGGTAATGCTTAAAAGTTAGTGACATAAGAGAAAGATGTGAACAAATGATTAAAAGAAGGATCAAATTATTATCAGGGAAACTTTACAATTTAAGAAAATGTATTAATTTGTTGCAAGGAAAATGTATCAAAGAGGGGCAATTATTTTCTCCTGCGATAGACTGATCCTTTATACTTTGGATACATAATGAATTCAACATTTTCATTTGGGAAAAAAATATTAGAGATAACAATTTGACCTACATATCTTAGGGGAATACGGGGAATAACTACCGCAAATTGTCGGTGTGTGATTGATTTCTCCAAAAAAGGTTTATCCTAGGATTCCTTACCTAACCAAACATTCTACTAACGGCCAACGTCATGCGCCCCCCAGTTCCGACACGCCCATGTCATGGGGCGGATCGTCACGCAAGAAATTTATGGTTTTTTTCAGAAGGGCCTCTGACAAAACACTCCAGAATATCTTCTCCCAATTTGTGAAGGTGGAAGACCTGAATAGAGAATACCTTTGTAGGTACTGGACTGAAAAACCAAACAAAAATTAGATACTCTTGGAAACTGCGACTCTTTTTGATAGAATATCGCCTTACCTTATTCTTATTAAGAATAAGCAAATTTCCATGGAAAATTAAAGAAAGCATTCGATGCGATTGAATATCATTAGATAATGGTGAAGGTAATGCGATATTCTTGACTTAAAATTTCAAATACCGCGCAATATTAGACTCCACATAGTACGTATTTCGACCTCAAACAGAGCGTTGGTGCATTGGACATCCTGTGATGAATGCTGCTCTCTAGGCAGTCTTCAGAGAACGAACTCGACGCCCATATGTTGAAATGAATCACGAGGAAATTGGTACGAATTACGAACGCAGACAAAACCAGGCCGAGATGCTGGCAATCCGAAGATCAACCCTTCACACCTGTTATCGTTACAAACGAAAATAACTGCAGTAGCACCCGCTTAAAATGCTCAGGGTTAACACATTCTCCTGCTACATACGAGATTTTGATCTCTTCCAGTTCCCTTCCACTCTATATGTGGTAGAAATACAGCATAATATTGGTATGTCTTATTGTGTTTTATAAGCTATTTTTATATGTTTTCCCTAATCTTAGCTTTCCGATCTGTAGGTTTCGCAGGTTTTTCACACCCCCCTTCTTGAGGGTGTTTTCCTGCAGTGGAAATTTTTTCCTAGGTTAGGTTTTTAAATCCACAAATTAGTCTTCTTCTCTGCTCTGTTTTTTCAAGCTATCTCTTTTTTTTAATCTTATATGACGAAGGGTTAGATGTAAGATGAGACTTTATAGTCTCAATATCGCCCTAAATAAAGTCTTTTTATTATTATTATTATTATTATTATCATAATACTCTTTTCTACCCGCTTATAGGCCCCCCCTACCCGTCCCCAGATACACTGAAACCCGATGTGGCTAATCCTCCACCTGTTGATACATCGATACATACATGTATCTTCTATATCTCCCTATTTGTCTTTCTAGTAAAAGTTTTATTTCAACAAAGAGAGAAAACGACCAAATTGAAGGCAGAAACAACGACGATCTCTTTTTACGACAAGCAGACGATTCTTAAAATGTTACAAGAAAGAACCTTACCACGAAACTATAGATTGCGAACGTTACTGTAGATATCTACACCAACTGCGAGTAAATCAAATGCTTAAGTTTCTCAAAAGATTATTCTTTTTGCAACGTTATGCGTTAACATATCTGGTTCATATATTGATTATTGAATTAGTAAAATAAGTATGTGAATAGGCAGTTCTGTTTCCTTTTAATGAATTATCAAATTGAGGACTGTAGCATCGACCGATAATCTTTTCTTTACATAAAATTGAACAAATCCTTACAGCGGAATGAAAATAAAATTACGTCTGCGCGATATCCTTTATATTACATAGAGGAATTCATTCAAATTCATCGAGAGGATATCCGGGACGTAATTAGTATGGAAGATATAAAGAGACATATTTGAAATTTCTTAACGATTGGAAGAGAGTTGGCACGTTCAAGTTTCTGAGTATCCTTGCAATTCTTTCCGTAGTCCCGCGGAATTTTCGATGTATCTCTGCGCTTTTCTTTCTATTCTCGCCTTTAATTTTTTCACTCTATATTTATTCTTCTTCAAAGCAAAACGTCGCACAGTGCTCCTGGAATCGAAAAAAGCTGGCCAAAATACGAAAGTGGTTTCTCTTACTCAGGACTTCAAAACATCGCATGGCCATTCTTGAATAAGTTTTGCATACAACTATGCAAGTCATTTACATTGATACCAGTGCATTTAAATTATAAAGGTGGGGATCAAAGTTTACCAAATTGAAAAACGCCGGTCTTCGATGTTTCGCGAAATTCCTCGAATTGAAGCCAGCGCTGAACCCATATGAAGAAAGATACCGGGTGAACTATAATTCCATGCTTTAAATCTACCGCTTTTCTTTCGTATTGGTCGCACAATTTAATATTTGCATTCGTTACCTAACAAAATGGCGGACCCTTAATTTTGAGCAAATTTTTCGTGAATGGAAAAATGGACATCGATGGACACGGGCTAACTTATACCACACCGTTCAGTGATGTTTCCTGAAGAGGAATCTGAGGTAAAATTTAGCGACCGTTAACGATACCGATAAATAAACCAACTTTTCAAAACGTCTGCAAGGTCCTCAGCCGCGCGGCGGAGCTCCGCTCTTCATGACGCTTTCGGTCTAGAGGAAATACATATCAACACGCATGTCGAAGGTACATACATACGTCTGGTTTGGCGTCGTCATTTCTCTTTCTTTTGGATCCTTGTCTTGGCCTCTGGATGCTTTTACGCACCTAATGAATACGCATGCACTCTTGATGGCGGAGATTCGCCATTGTTAACTGCTATTTGCAGACGATCCCCTCTCTCAGCTCCATAGTCCAATTGTTTTACTGCTGACAAACCATTAAAAACACTACGCTCCTCCCCGTCCTTTAAACTGACGAATCACGTCTATTGTCGACTAAGAAGTTAGCGGCAGAGCATACGGTCGTAGGAGTGTTTTCCAGTCACGAGTACCTCTCCCCATAGTATGTTCTCCTGGTAGCAAGTTGAGGAAAAGTTTCACAGAGAACAGTATAGTTCTCGCAGCCTAAGGATGCGCCAGTCCGTTCCCGCGTTTTCGTTCAGGACGAGTCCATTCCGCAGAAATGGGGAAGAAATGACAAAATTTCTCTTTACCGCAGGCGAAAACCATAGGTTAGCTTCCCCTTCCTTACTCCTTCCACTCCCCTCTTCCCCTTAACTTCTGCGCGTTTCGGCACATCTTTATATCGCAACTACTCTAAGAGCGATCAGCGACGGTGGCTCCATAGCTTTGCCATGAATTCTAGCAGAAGAACTTGTAAAAGTTCATCCATTAAGACACGCCCGGAACTCTGGATCAAATCCTTAGTGACAGCCATGCATGGTTGCAACAGAGATAACAACAACTAAATCATTATTGTCAAAAGGGTTGTTCTGTGGGCCGAATATACATTGTGGGGTATACAGACACAGTCGCTATTATTACTGTTATTATTCCAGACTGCACACATTCTACAGCATATAACTTATACATATAACAACATATAGCATATACATATAAAGTACGTATAAGATGTGTATACCATAGAAGGTACATGTACATGGTTTATGTATACAAACCAGCTACGTTGTATCTATCAAGCATCTACCAAGTGTATAAAACATATGCAAATGTCCTCCTACCACATGTATACCATATACATATACAGTTTACATGTATGCATACTATTTATATAACATATACATATGATCAATATTCTATAGGGTTATATAAATATTCATTTTATAGTAATGAAAGGGAAACTTAGCACTTAAATTAAAGTTTATGAATTATTACTTTCGATTATATTTTGTCAGAGCATGATAAAGAAAGATATTCAGAGGATGGCAGTATATTATCTCCATATCTGTTCAAATAATATATTCTAAACTTACATCAATACATTCTTGTAAACACCTGGCACTTTTCCCTTCTTTTCTAGTAAGAAAAATATGCATTAGGAAGGTGAAGCCTCAGCCAAAACTGCACCAAATCTATTCTTCAATGACTACTTCATCTAAACATTGTGACATGTACATTTGAGGTGTAAACGCTCTACAGTTTTCATTCTTAGCTTAACATGCATTCAGTAAATAATTAAGTCGATGATTAATTTTTCAACACCTTCAAAACTTTATTCAGATTGACTGAAATCTTCTGAGAACAGCATATTGCTTTTTCCTCTGCAGTTCTGTTTTTGGAGAGCTGGAACCATTCCCCTGTTGACCTTTTGACTGTAATTAAATTAGTCACTGGATTTTTCATGGCCTGTACCTTGGCCGGCATTGAATCTGACAAATAAGACATTATGGAAATTAGCCACTGATACTTAAGACAGTGGCATATAAATGCCCTTCCACCACCTGAAGTTCTTAGTCCATGGGGAAGGTCTTGTATCATTATCTAATAAATTCAGTAATGACATTCATGAATATTTCCCTTTTTAAAACTTTTTCAGAAATTGAAAGATTAAAGACATTGCTGGAGAAGATAAACCAAGTGAAATATTGGTAACAGAAGCAACAGCACTGTATGAAAACCAAATACGTAGATATAAAACAGGAAAAATAATGATATATCTTTTAATGAAAGGAATTTTTAATTGTTAATTTAAATTAAGCTATAGATGAAATTTAATAACATAGGTGACGAAGTTATGTCAAGTATATGAGGAATTATACCATATCGTAACCCCTAATGTTGCCTCTTACAACTTTAATTCTCTCATCCCAATGGCTGTTACTGAAACACTCCTTGCCATGCAACTCTGTGGTGTCTCTCAGTTTTATATAGATGTATATGTATCAAACCATTTCTCATTTACCTCCCTTAAAATGATCTCAATGCAATTGCAGTAATTTTGAAAAAATATGGCATCATCACAATTCATATTGCTCTCTTTCTTATATTTCCTAGTCTACTTCATGAAATGAAAAGTGCTCAAAACACTAAGTACAATGCATGCAATTTGAGGGAAAAGTACCTCAAATGACTGGCATTCTCCAGAGATTCCCTTCAGATAGAATTGAACAGCAAGTTCATCAGATAAGATTGCAGCCAAAATGCTGTTGATGGCTTTGTTTGCCATACATTTTTGCTGCTTTTCTGTGGCATCACCACACATGGGCAAAAGTCCCCTGTTCTAAAGATATTTTTCTGTGGAAAAATAGGAGACATGAAATTAGTACATCATACTTCCACGTTTAGAATGGACTATTTAGGTGAAGAATTCAGAATATGTAAAATATATTAAATTCATCACAAAGGTAGATGTTATACAAATATTATACCATGTAGAACCTGAATTGTTTGTTGGTTTTCAAGTCGCTTTCAAATTAATTGACCTTTTCTTTACTTTCAAGAGGTAGTTTGTGAATATTCTCATAATATACACCATTCATGGATTCATCCTCAGTGGAACAGGATGGAGGTACCGCTGCAGGCCTTGCAAAGGAATCAAGCCTTTCTTTGAAATCTTTCACATCCACTATTAATGAGGCTTTAATATCTCTAAACACTAATTCTAAATGATACATAAGATGACCGTCAAAGCTCATATAAATTTAAATTCTTTGCAACCTAGATGGTGTCTATATGCATGAATATAGATATTCAGGACTGGCCATAAAATAATGGCACATGAATCCTTTCATATTCTCCTCAAAATATTTACCATTTTCAGCATTGCCTAGAGAAGTTTATCTTGACCCGAAGGCTGTATATTGTCAAATTTTCATCAAAGACTTCCTGAAATCAGGGGAATATCTCTAATATTCTGGGGAAATTCTGGGGAACATTAGAGGCCTATAATATATATTTCAACAATGAAAAAGAAGTACAAAGTAAATAAGGAATACTGAGGTTAAATCAATATACATCATTTTACCAGCAGTTTTTTCAGCTCCATTTTCTCCCAGCACAGAGGTGAATCAGACATGAGAGAATATTTCTTTCTTCAGAACAGTAGCAAATACACGATCAACCACTTGTTATCAACTGCAATGCCTCAGAGTAAAAGAGCAAAATGAGCGGTCACGAGTGTCTATAATAATACAGTGATACCTCGAGATACGAGTTTAATTCGTTCCGTAACCTCGCTCGTATGTCAAATTGCTCGTATCTCAAAGCAATTTTCCCCATTGAAATTAATTGAAATGCCATTAATTCGTTCCAGGCCCCAAAATGCCACCCCAGTTGTTCTTGTTACTTGTTTTTGAATAGGAAAAATGTATTTATAAATGACAAATACTTTATAAAAACATAATAAAAGATAATGTAAAGAAATTAACTGGCTTTATAAAGTGTATTTGTATTTTGGTCACTAAAATGCAACTTACACTTAAATGCTGCTTTATGCTTAATTTTAGTTACTGCTTTTTTCTTCACTGGTCTTTGCCTTTTTTCGCAGGATTAAAAAAAAACATGTCCAAGGAGGTTTGTTCCTTCTTCCCTTTCAGAATGTTGCGGAAATGAGTTAGGCGATTAATCTTCTCCTCTATCGTTATGTAAGTCCTATTCGGCATCATCTTCCAGAAAGCTCCGTCTCGTCACAGTTGAAGACTTGCTGGGGGATGTGTCCTTAGGCTTCCATCGGTTCGGAAAAAGTTTTGAGATAATCCTCAGCTGCCTTCAGATCCGAACTTGCAGCCTCACCATGCCTGACAACGAAGTAAATGCCGGTCCTTTTCCTAAAGTTGTCAAATTTGCCTCGACTGGCATTAAACGAGTCTTACGATGCCTCGTCCGTGGAAGTGCGCGGGGTCTGATTCAGCAAATCACCGTAAATTGCTAGTGCTTTCTCGCATATGATGCCCTGTGTTAAAATATCGCCTTTAAGCTGCTTCACCGTAACTCAAACAATCAGCAGTTTCTCCATCTTTACATGGAGAGAGCTCCGAAACTTAGAAATTATTGTAACGCCCTTAGCTGGCGTTATACCCTTTATTGACTCCTTTTGTTTAAGCACAGTACATATCGTTGAAGTACTACGCCCGTACTACCTCGCCAAGTAAGTTACTCGCGCATCTCGCTCATTTTTTCTATGATTTCACGCTTTAATTCAATAGGCGTCATCTTATTTTGAGCATTGACCTTTCCACTCACTTTCTTCGGACCCAAGGTTATAAAAAGAAATGTGATAAAGTATTTAATTGCACAAAAAGCGCTAAGCCCTAGAAAAACTTATCAAAGATGCTTCGACAGCGAGGTAAACAAGTATACTGGAGGGATGCGTGGGATAATGCGAGACGCACGAGGCACAGTAAACTGTTGGGTCGGGTGTAGCCGGCCGTTCCTCGTATCTCAAATTTTACTCGTATTTCAAAGCAAAACTTCGCTCGCTCGACGGCTCGTATCTCAAAAAACTCGTATGTTAAGGCACTCGTATCTCGAGGTTTAGAAATAGTGTTAAAAACTCGCGAAGTTATCCTGGTGCTGATGTAGACTCGGATCATAATTTAGTAATGATGAAGACCGAGCTTAGATTCAAAAAGATTTATAGGGCAAAAACCGCACCCAAATGGAACGTAGAAGCCCTCAGGGGTAGGAAAGCTAGAGAGTTTCAAGAGTCAGTCAACAGGGCTCTAGAAGA
Organism: Pachydiplax longipennis; assembly: GCA_036926295.1. Classification (NCBI taxonomy): domain Eukaryota; kingdom Metazoa; phylum Arthropoda; class Insecta; order Odonata; family Libellulidae; genus Pachydiplax; species Pachydiplax longipennis. Next base: position 186,114 of record JAVFKF010000020.1, read on the forward strand.
TAAGGAAAGGGAACTCACTATAGATGAAGGATGGGAAATGATCAAAACTAGCATTAAAGATAGTGCCCAAAGAACCATCGGAAGGGTCACACAAAGCAAAATCAGGAAACCATGGGTGACGATAGAAATGATAACAAAAATGGAGGAAAGAAGGAAATGGAAAAGGGTCAACACAGAACACGGGCGTAGAATGTACAAGGCCTTAAACAACGAACTGAGGAGGGTAACAAATAAAGCAAGAGAATCGTGGTGGAAAGGCCAGTGTAACGAAATAGAGAAGATGGCTGAAAGTGGGAGGGTCGACCTATTATACAGAAAAGTAAAACAATTAACGGGGAATAAAATTAGTAATAAAATGGCCACTATTAGGGATAACAAGGGAAACATCTTAAGGGAACCAGCTAGCATAAGGAGACGATGGAAAGAGTATGTAGAAGAATTATATTCGAAAGACATGAAGCCTACCCACATAAAGATTGAGGGCATACAAGAAGTAGAGGAAGATGATCTTGGGCCGAATATACTAGATAGTGAATTTGATAGGGCATTGCGGGACATGAAAGGGAAGAAAGCAACGGGTGTGGACGAGATTCCTGTAGAATTTCTGAAGAATCTTGGGGGAAAGGGTAAAAAACAATTCTATAATTTATGTAGGAAAATTTACGACGAAGGAAAGTGGCCAGAGGATTTCACCAAGTCTATCCTGATACCGTTACAGAAAAAGAATAATGCCTTAGAATGCCGGGACTATCGAACAATTAGCCTAATATCTCATGCGGCAAAAGTTATTCTTAGGGTCTTGAATAGAAGAATCGAGGGAAAAACTCAAGAATTCATAGGTAATGATCAGTTCGGTTTTCAGAGAGGGAAAGGGACGAGGGATGCAATTGGGGTTATGAGGGTTCTCGTAGAACGAAGCTTAGAATTTAAAAGGGACGTTTGTGCATGTTTTGTTGATTTTGAAAAAGCCTTCGATAGAGTTCAATGGCCAAAACTGATGGTGATACTAAAGAAAATTGGTTTGGATTGGAAAGATAGGCGTTTAGTGCAAAATTTGTATTTAAATCAGACCGCACGAGTAAGAGTTGCTAATGGGGAATCGGAATGGGCAGAGTTAGGGAGGGGACTAAGACAAGGCTGTCCTTTATCACCATCTCTTTTTAACTTATATGCAGAAGAAATGATCAAAGAAGCTTGGGATGAAATAGATAAGGGAATAAAGGTTGGTGGGGAACTTGTGAAGTCAGTAAGATATGCAGACGATAAAGCTATTGTGTGCGATTCGGAAAAGGGTTTGCAAATCCTAGTAAATGCACTAAACAATAAAGCAAAGGAGTTTGGGATGAAAATCAATGCAAGAAAGACTAAGATTATGAGGTTTTCAAAGGGAAAGAAAGCTAAGTTAACAATAAGGGTGGATGGGGAAAAACTAGAGCAAGTAGATCAATTTCCATACTTGGGTAGCCTTCTTTCTAAGGATGGAAGATGTTCGACAGAAATTAGAAAAAGGATAGCATTGGCAAAGGAAGCTTTCATGAAAAGAAGGGAACTGATGACAAAGGGACTTGATAAAGGAATCAGGAAGAGATTGGTAAAATCCTTGGTGTGGAGTGTAATGTTGTACGGGTGTGAAACGTGGACGTTGAGAAAAGAGGATGTCAAAAGATTGGAGGCTTTTGAGATGTGGGTATGGCGTAGAATGGAGAAAGTTAGTTGGGTCGATAGAAAAACGAACGAGGAGGTTCTGGAGATGGTTGGGGAGAAGAGAGTAATGATTGAAGTAATTAAAAATAGACAAAAGAAATGGGTGGGTCAAATATTGAGAGGGGAGGGATTGTTGAAGAAAGCGATCGAGGGAAGAATGCTAGGGAAAAGACAGAGGGGAAGACAAAGACAAAAGTTATTAGACGAATTAAGGGGTGGGATAAGTTACCGGGAATTGAAGGAGAGGGAATTAAAGAGAGAATGTGGGGGCACATGAACCTACCCGAAAGGTAGATCACTTTATATATCTCGAGGTACCACTTACTATACTCTGCCACATAGTGTTTGCTTATGGACACTACCACTAAAGCAGTAAGGCTATTTCTAAAACACAGTAAACCTGGTATAAATTCTACTATGCATTTATGGTATACATTTACTGTTGGCACTATACTTTGTATATACACTATATTCAAGGTAGATCTATACAGAAAGTATACAGTAGAAATGTTTATAGTCGAAGCAATGTTGACTCCGTATATACATATACAGTTTTCTCTGTGCTGTCTGGGATTATTTTTTCTACTATCATTATTTTCTGCGATTTATTCTCTTTAGTGATGGATAACTTGAAATGGAACACTTGAGATTGAGTCTCTGTCTCATCTGTAGAGTTATCTCATTAAATTACGTAGGTCTACTCATTATTAAAGGTATGAGGGAACATATATACACTTTTTACTACCTTCAAATTGACAGTTAAAAAGGCGATTAAGCCATCGTAGACATAAAACTTTAAGCATTTGCATATTAAAATCAATCTCAATAGCTTTGTTTGTATTTCCTAATGGTTAATTTATTCTTAAAGTTCAGAACTTTCTACATGCAAGATACATTCCAGTTTCTATCAAAAATTTTCCCCGATTTTGGGAAAGTTTAGAGATGATACTTTTACTGAGAATCAGAGGAAATGAAACATAGAATGGCATTGTGATATATTTCATATGGGAGGATCTTAGAAGTGGTTAAAGAAAGGTCTAAGAACATAGAAAGTCAATCGTGGTGGGAAAATGATAGTATACAACAAAGGAATCTCAAAGTCATGGACTTCCTGATACCAAAATTAATTTGTATCTGGCTGGCAATTTTTTACCAACAATTATCCAAATACTTTACCAACAATTGTCCGAATACTTTACCAGCAATTATCTGTATACTTTACCAACAATAAAAGTATGCTTTACCAACGAAAATTAGTATCAGGGTTATAGATGATGAAGATGTTGAAATAGGTGATGAAGTTTAAGCTTATAGATGTAATGTTTGAATGTAGAGCTTAATTTAACATGTGAATCTTTACTTTACTACGTCCATGATTATTTTGCATCTAACCTCATTTCTGGTAAGGATGGATTAAAAAAATGATCCAGATATACTAAAATATCATATTTTCAAGTATTAAGAATCATGAGACTTATTATGTTATGCCAATGCATGTTACTAGAAAAGGTACCTTTTTACAGTCGTTTTTATTTTCCCGGCATCTGATACCAAACGACGCATGCGCATCAATGACCAATCCTGTTTGATATTCATTCGTACTAAAAGGCGGCGAGTACTGTATACAAATGGGAATAATATTTTGATGTATTGGACAGAGTGCTGACGTGCCCACCTAAATTCGCACCTTTATCTCATAGTTTATTAAATGTCAACAGATGAATGTTATTACTTGGTGAGATCAATTATTTATATCAATAAAAGAGGGAAAAAGAAGTGACTTCATTGCTGCAGTCACAGTACTGTTCCCTATTTCCTATAACTATAATAAAGCAACATGAATTGGAACACGTGCCTGTTAGACATATCCTCGAGTAAAGCCGCCGACCGTAGCGTAAGTGTTGATTTACTGAATGGTTATTTTTCGTAATACTAAGTCGTATTCTTCAATTGCCATACATACTTCATATGCCATGAAAAAAAAACATTTAAGAAAATTCTTGATATAGCGCTGGATTAGCTGTCAATCTTGTAATATCCTTTCACGCATTTTATACTACTTTACCATTTTGCGAATATCTTTAGATTGGCTGCTTATTTTTCTCGATTTTGTCAATTTCTTTAGCATTAGGAAAGTTAAAAGCAGTTTAAAGGTATTTCATGCAGAGTGAATTCCTCTCATCGGCTCTTACGAACCGTATTATGTAGTTTCTAATGCATTTCATCTCATTTTTAATTTTTAGAGAGGATGCAAAACTTTAATGATGTTGATGGAGTCGGAATATGCGCTTCAGCAGTTAGAAACAGAACCGACCGGAGGAATTGGTTTGGATGATGTTTTCATTTGCGTAAATGAAATGATTGCGAAGGTATATTCACTCTCATATTGCATTTTTCTATTTTTTGGGACTATGCTGTGTTCCTGTTTTCTGCTTTATCATTTTTATTAACATGCCAAATCCATTGCAAATATTTAATTTAACAGTTAATGTGTCAGAATTTACAAGATACTCTTAAATCATACATATATTTAGGAAGCATTGCAACCGCAGCAGAAAGAAGGCACAACAGGAGGATCAGGAACCAGATACAGTATTGACAAAGTTATGCTTAGACAAGTTATTGGAAAAGTATTTGACGTATCCAAAGAAAGTAAGTTTTTCTTAATTCCTGTCATAATACTAGTTCTGTCTCCTTTTTATGTAAAGCTTGTATATCTGCCAATGAATATATACATTTTTTTAATTGCAAGTTTGAATTTTCACTTGTTTCTATAAAAGTATTTGTTGATCTACTTACAATACAGTCCTTCTTATTGATATGCTACATAATCGCCAAAGGAAAAGGCTTAAAGTAGAGATAAAGAAACCATTTAACAAGGGAATTAGAAGTACAGCTTTACTATGAAACTGCTTAAAATAGATTCAACAAAGAAATGATAATTTACATCATTTAATTTATTAAAACAATTATTAATCATGTACACTGCTCATATCAGTGAGCTCTATTTGAAAGCTTTCCTAATCCTCCAAAACATTTCCCATATTTTTTTTTTTAAAGGACAGTTATTCATCTCAGTAGACCTTCTGTTTAGCACACTAAATCTAGTGCTTCGTAATGGATACTTAAGAGAGAACTTTGGAGGCCAGTACTTTGAGTGTATTGAAAATATAATCACCTCCCAGCGGTTTTACTGGAGAAAAATGCAGCCTAGGCGTTGGAGAGGTTAGTAATAATCCTTTTATTTTCAAATTTTAATAATCTGCTTTTTTATCTTATACTTGCTGATCCATCACTAGTAGTTAGGTTGAATAAATTCTCATTTCTTAACAGAACTGTTAAGGTTGTCTACAGTTGTATATGATGATGAACTTCTAAACCTGGAGAAGCCAAAGTTGGCCAAAAGCATTGCATATCTCATATCACTTGGATGCACTCTTTCAAATTTTGGAATATGGCTGCCAGCTAAGTGAGTAAAATCCCTGTGTTTGTAAATCTACTCCCAAATCTATCACTTGTAAATAATTGATAACTATGTTATTTAAAATATTCATATTTTTATCTAATACATAATGTTAAATAGAGAGAAATGTTGAAATGGAATAGACTCATATCTTGTGGTTTCTTTGAGGAAAGAAAATAATGGAAATAATTTGATTGCTTTAATTCAGTTGTATGAACCTTGGCCCTACAAAACTAAATTTAAAAAACTACTCTTTAAGAACAGGTACTGGAAGTGAGCATAGCGTTTTGAAGACTTACATTAATCTCATTTATGATAAATGCTAATATGTTCTTGGGCAACATTTCTTTTACTCTCCCCATCTTCCTTGCTAGTTACGTTTGTGCTAGTAGATTTAATATACTGTGTGTATCCACAAAAGATTTTTCACCAAAAGTTAATTTTTTAAATCTTATGCATCTTATAGGAGTATTCAATAGCTTTTCCATGATATTTATTGTTATAAAACTTTAGAATATGGTCCTAGAATCCTTGCTGCATATTAAATGCAGGTGTATTTTATATTTGGGTACATATATAGTAATATTATACTGGTCATTAAGTCTTTAACATCAACCTCAGTTCAGGATTGAAGAGGAACTTATCGAAATAAAGGATTTAACATATTCAATTCTGCAGTTAGGTAGACTTTTTTTGTGATGCATTCTATTTTTATTCTTCCTTTAAAATATTATGCCCCTTTTTTACATGCACTATACTTTCAAACAAATTCATCCATAAAAGGAGCAGCTATATCTTTTTCATTAAACACATCTCTAATCACTTTATTTCTGCTTAATTTTAGGCAGCAGTTTTTTGAAGATGCTGTCAAAGATAGAGAAACAAGATTCGACCCTCAAGGAGAATGTGTGATGCAGATGGCAGTCAGTTATTCCAGAGCTGTAAAGTAGAAAAATTAATATTTATCATAATTATTTTGAATTGCTTTCTCAAACTCTTGTGGTTTTTGATTTATCATATTATTTATTATTGTGTATGTATTATATATTACACATTTTTGTGACATTGAGTTGTTTTTTTGTTTCATAAAATTTTCCCCAGATTGCCAGAGACCCCAATTATAAGACCCTTTGCAAATTTGGCGAGAAGGTTATGAGTACTGTGTTATCTATGTATAATATTACAGACACAGAGAACCATCTCCTGAAAGTAAGTTCCTCGTAATGTATTTGACAGTTTTCCTGTAGAAGTATCAACAAAATTGTCAATTTTAATCAAATACTGAAAAAGCACCATCATTTTATGTTAATTAGAAACTCTTACTGCTTTAATATATAAATATTGTTTTAAATGATTATATGCAACATTCAATAAATTCATTTTCATTTAACCTTAACTTTCTATCAGTTAATGATAAACTGCATCAATATATCTGCTACTTATGTAGTTCCAATTTTAATTTGCTTCATATAATTTTTATTCCAGAGCTTAATATTAGAGTTCATAAACATCCAACTTAAAGCACATCACCCTTGTGGGGCCCATATTGGAGCCTTGCAATCATGTGCAGGCAACAGGACAGAATGGATGGGCCATCTTGAAGCCCTTTATAATAAAGTAAGCAGGGAGATAGAGCACATTCAGAGATGTAGCCAAAACCGACATATGAAGGAGAAAATCTTTCCAAGATTTTTAGAGGTGGCAGTTCAAGTATTCTATCAGGTAATTATTATAATATAAATTAATATAGTTGGTTGTTTTTTCTTAAACGCTCATCTTGTTCACTTAATGACAGCAGACTTCCATTCTGCTTTCCTACTCACAAAGGGAACACCTGGTTTGTGGGAAATATATTTGCTCAAGACTTTCAGGGCACATTCCTTGCTTAAAATTATATTTATACAAATAAAATCCTTGGTTATTTTTTGTATGCTGACAGCAGTCTTCCTTAACACCACCTCCTTCATTCCCTTCCAGATAGTTCCATTTAAATTCTCACATCGTTAACAATAACTGTGTCTATTCCTTCCCTTGGAATTACATTCCTCTCTATCAGTTTCATTTATTATTCTCTCAAAAAGAATCTGAGGTGAAACAAGATTTAGTTGGACATAATTGTGAATATAATACATTTATTCCATAATTTCATTACAAATAAATATCTCTCTTTTAGCTGATGAATATCTGAAATAGATTTTGCAGAATACATAAATAGAAAAATAGGCAGGAATAAAAAATATATATTTATACTCTTTCCAAAGTGTACAAATATATCAGTTTTATTTCCATCTTTAAGATGGATTTCCAGCAGATATTACTTCAGAGGAACAATTTTTTAGTAAAAATCAATTTAGTAAATCAATTCAATTTTCTGTATGTTCACAAATCCTTATTATCATTTTCTCTCTTTAATACACCAGGTATCAAAAATATATGAAGATGGATTTCTTATAGAATCAGACAGTGATGTACCTAATGCCAAAAGGCAAAAGAGGGAATTAGGACTTCCATTAATCATGCAGTATTTAAAGCAAAGGGTAAAAGAGGATGCAGTTTTGCCATGGTTTGTGTATCAAATATTATTCAATTGTGTCTCTAGCCAAAATATCTATCTTCATCAGTTCAATATTTAATTAATGATACCTACACAAATTCTATTGCAGGCTCATGATTATTAGCGATGCTGTGAACCAATATAATGATCTTATTACACCAAAAAGATACGAAGAGTTTGTAGATCTCATGAGTGAATTGCTGGAGTCATCTAGAAATTCCCATATTATAACTTATACTTCAAGGTTAGTAAAATATTGTTGGAAATTTATACCTTTATTCACTACGAATGGACTTAATATGAGCATGTGGTTGTGTTGGAAAATTCTTTAATATGCTACACCAGAGTAAATTTTCAAGGAAAAGCAAATGTGTTGTCTGGTACTATATTAAAATAGTGAAAAATTGCCAGAGTAAAATCTGTGAGTTTGCATTGACAGTAAATATTAATATTTTTAAGTAAAATAAAATTACGGTGATAATTTTTTTGCTAGTATGTCTCAATTCTGTGTTGGAGAATTAGGTAAAAATTATCTTAAATATCTATGTTTCTTTCATTTTTCTTGGTATCAGTATCAATTCTGATTCAATTAGTGACCATATCAATTCAATGTCTAAAATTAAATTCTATTATTTTATGCAGATGTTGCTCGGCTTTAGCCAAACATCCAAAGCCCAATGTAATTTCCAAGCAGGTATATAGAAGTGTTTGGCAGAAAATTTGGACTATTATATTAAGGTTAGTAAGCTTGTCATAATGATTACTCTGGTGAATGTATGCCTTGTCATGCTTTTTCTTCATTTATAACTCTATAATTCTAATAAATTGGCACTACATTTACCATTACTCCATCCCTGTAGTGAATCCCTGTAATAGTATTCCTAGTGCTTCCAAGCTTATGAATTCCTGGGAACCTCCCCTTAATGTCTCCAATTTTTTTTTATTAATTTTTTATTTTGCTATTTTCTCTTATTAAAAAAATTAAAATCATAAATAATAATGTGTTTTGTTCAGCGACATGATGTTAAAAATGAAGGAAGTAGCATGGTGAGGCCCATCAACTTTTATAAATATTTAATGAATGTTAAATATAGTTCAACCATCTATTTACAAGATTTTGATAACCTTCTAGTAAATCAGATTATAATTTAAATAGACTAGCTGAAATAATGACTTGTGGTTTCATGTGAATGCTTAAGAATCAACGTAAAGCAAGTAGACCTTGTTCAAACTGTGACATCAGTCATCAAAGGTGAAGAGCTTTGAATCACCACCATTGTATTTTTATTAAAAATCAATTTTCTTGTTAATTATCAGAACTGCCTTTTAATACGGTTGTTAAAATTCTTGAAAAAATATTTTTTCATGAGGTCTTATTTTCCACAAGTAATGAATTAAAAAGATGTATACTTTTCCACAAAAATGTTCTATTGTGAGATTCCATTTTTGTGGAAAAGTATACATCTTTTTACTTCATTATGAAGTTCAATTTCCACAACATCTTGGCCGCCTCCGTAGATTTTATTCCACAAGTAATTATATTCTTCAACTGTTTTAAAAATTTTGTATGATCATTTCACCTGCAGCAGTTCATTCTTGATTTCAATATGATTATCTTTTTCTTTCAGGATCATTGGTTTAAATATCTATGAAGATGAAGCTCATGAAATAATGTGCAAATTATTGCTTGAGTTGCAGGATATAACTGATTTAAACGGAGTATTAGAACTCAACATGAGAAAAACAATTGCCAATTGAAATGAGGCCAAATAACTGGCGTCCTTGACATTATGTTATGCCATGTAAATGAGGAACAATACCATATCCTAATCCCATATCATAACCCCTAATGTAACTCGTACACCTCTGTGGTGGCTCACATTTTATTGTACATAAATGTATATGTATCACATAATCCACTGCATTTCTCATTTACCTCCCTTAAAATGATCTCTATATAATTGTAATAATTTGGAAATGAATATGGGGTCATCACAATTCATATTGCTCTCTTTCTTATATTTCCTAGAACAACTTAATGAAATGAAAAGGGCTCATTATACTTAGAACAACGCATGCAATTTGAGGGGAAATGAGGCCAAGTAACAGGTGTTCTTGAGAGCCTCCCTTTTTATAGAATTGAACAGCTAGTACATCAGATAAGATTGCTACCAAAATGCTGTTGATGGCTTTGTTTGCCATACATTTTTGCTACATTTCTGTGGCATCACCACACATGGGCAAAAGTGCCCTGTTCTAAATATATGTTTTCTGTGGAAAAATAGGAGACATTAAATTAGTACATCATTCTCTCTTGTTTAGAATGCACTATAAACATGAATGAATTCAATATTTTAAAGTCATCATAAAGGTAGATGTTATACAAATATTATACCATGTAGAACCTGAATTGTTTGTTAGTTTTCAAGTCGCTTTCAAAGGAATTTACCTCTTCTCTACTTTCAAGAGGTAGTTTGTGAATATTCTCATAATTTATACCATTCATGGATTCATCCTCAGTGGAACAGGATGGAGGTACCACTGCAGGCCATGGAAAGGAATCAAGCCTTTCTTTGAAATCTTTCACATCCACTATTAATGAGACTTTAATATCTCTAAACACTAATTCTAAATGATACATAAGATGACTGTCAAAGCTCATATAAATTTAAATTCTTTGCAACCTAGATGGTGTCTATTTGCATGAATATAAATATTCAGGACTGGCCATAAAATAATGGCATATGAATCCTTTCATATTCTCCTCAAAATATTTACCATTATCAGCATTGCCTAGAGAAGTTTATCTTGACCCAAAGGCTGTATATTGTCAAATTTTCATCAAAGACTTCCTGAAATCAGGGGAATATCTCTAATATTCCCCAGGACAGAAATCCTGGGGAATATTAGAGACCTATAATATATATTTCAACAATTAAAAGGAAGTACAAAGTAAATAAGGAATACTGAGGTTAAATCAATATACAACATTTTACCAGCAGTTTTTTCAGCTCCATTTTCTCCCAGCACAGAGGTGAATCAGACATGAGAGAATATTTCTTTCTTCAGAAACAGTAGCAAATACACGATCAACCACTTGTTATCAACCGCAATGCCTCAGAGTAAAAGAGCAAAATGAGCGGTCACGAGTATCTATAATAATACTATACTCTGCCACATAGTGTTTGCTTATGGACACTACCACTAAAGCAGTAAGGCTATTTTTAAAATACAGTAAACCTGGTATAAATTCTACTGTTCATTTATGGTATACATTAACTGTTGGCACTATACTTTGTATATACACTATATTCAAGGTAGATCTATACAGAAAGTATACAGTAGAAATGTTTATAGTAGAAGCAATGTTGACTCTGTATATACATATACAGTTTTCTCTGTGCTGTCTGGGATTATTTTTTCTACTATCATTATTTTTGTGATTTATTCTCATTAGTGATGGGAATGGAAGACTTGAGATTGAGCCTCTGTCTTGTCTGCAAAGTTATCTCATTAAATTAGGTATGTCTTTTCATTGTTAATGTTATGAGGCAATACATGTGCACTTTTTACTACCCTCAGATCTACAGTTAAAATGGCAATTAAACCATTGTAGACATAAAACTTTAAGCATTTACATATTAAGTTAATCTCGATAGCTTTCTATGTTTTAACTAATGGTTAACATACTCTTAAAGTTCAGAACTTTATACATGCAAAGGTACGTTCTAATTTTTAATAAAAATTTTCCACAATTTTGCAAAAGAAGTGTTTATAGTAGATATTTTTACTGAGAACCAGAGGAAATGAAACATAAAACGGCATTATGATATATTTCATATGGGAGGATCTTAGAAGTGGTTAAAGAAAGTCTAAGAGCATAGAAAGTCAATCGTGGTGGGAAAATGATAGTATACAACAAAGGAATCTCCAAGTCTTGGTCTGCCTGATACCAAAAATAATTGGTAATTTTTTACCAACAATTATCCGATTACTTTGCGGACAATAATTTATTATACCAACAAAAATTGGCATCAGGATTATAGATGATGAAGATGTTGAAATAGGTGATGAAGTTTAAGCTTATAGATGTAATGTTTGAATGTAGAGCTTAATTTAACATGTGAATCTTGACTTTACTTCGTCCATGATTATTTTGCATCTAACCTCATTTCTGGTAAGGATGGATTAAAAAAATGATCCAGATATACTAAAATATCATATTTTCAAGTATTAAGAATCATGAGACTTATAATGTTATGCCAATGCATGTTACTAGAAAAGGTACCTTTTTACTGTCGTTTGTATTTTCCCGGCATTTGATGCTCCGCTACACCGAGCGGGGGATGCGCATCAATGACAAATGCTATTTGATATTCATTCATACTAAAAGGCGGCGAGTACTGTATACAAATGGGAATAATATTTTGATGTTTTGGACTGAGTGTTGACGTGCCCACCTGAATTCTCACCTTTATCTCAAAGTTTATTAAATGTCAACAGATGAATGTTATTACTTGGTAAGATCAATTATGTCTATCGTTAAAAGAGGGAAAAAGAAGTGACTTCATTGCTGCAGTCCCAGTACTGTTCTCTATTTCCCATAACTATATTAAAGCAACATGAATTGGAACAAGTGCCTGGCAGACATATCCTCGAGTAAAGCCGCCGACCGTAGAGTAAGTATTGATTTACTGAATGGTTATTTTTCGTAATACTAAGTCGTATTCTTCAATTGCCATACATACTTCATATGCCACGAAGATAAACATTTAAGAAAATTCTTGATATAGCGCTGGATTAGCTCTCATTCTTGTAATATCCTTACACGCATTTTATACTACTTTACCATTTTGTGAATATCTTTAGATTGGCTCTTTATTTTTGTCGATTTCTTTAGCATTAGGAAAGTTAAAAGTAGTTTAAAGGTATTTCATGCAGAGTGAATTCCTCTCATCGACTCTTACGAACCGTATTATTTAGTAACTAATGCATGTCATCTCTTCTTTAATTTTTAGAGAGGATGCAAAACTTTAATGATGTTGATGGAGTCTGAACATGCGCTTCAGCAGTTAGAAACAGACCCGACCGGAGGAATTGGTTTGGATGATGTTTTTATGGGAGTCAACGAAATCGTTGCGAAGGTATATTCACTCTTATATTGCCTTTTTCTATTTTTTGGGGACTATCTGTGTTAATGTGTTTTACTCTTATCGATTTTATTAACATACCAAATCGATTGCAAATATTTAATTGAACAGTTAATGTGTCAGAATTTACAAGATACTCTTAAATCATTCATATATTTAGGAGGCATTGCAACTGCAGCAGAAAGAAGGCAAAACAGGAGGATCAGGAACCAGATACAATAATGACAAAGTTATGCTTAGACAAGTAATTGGAAAAGTATTTGATGTATCCAAAGAAAGTAAGATTTCTTAATTCTCGTCATAATACTAGTTCTGACTCCCTTTTTATCGAAAACTTGCATACCTGCCAATGAATGTATACATTTTGTTAGTTGCAAGTTTGAATTTTTGGCTGTTTCTATCCAAGTATTTGTTGATCTACTTACAATAGAGTCCTTCTTATTGATATGCTACATAATAAAACAAAAGAAATGGCTTAAGGTAGGGATAAAGAAACCATTTCACATTGAGATTTAGACGTACAGCTTTACTATGAAACTGCTTAAAATAGATTCAACAAAGAAATGATAATTTACATCAATTAATTTATTGAAACAATTATTAATCATGTACCTTGCTCATATCAGTGAGCTCTATTTGAAAGCATTCCTTATCCTCCAAAACTTTTCCCATATTTTCTCTTTTTAAAGGACAGTTATTCATCCCAGTTGACCTTCTATTTGACACACTGAAGCGAGTATTTTGTAATGGATACTTAAGAGAGAACTTTGGAGGCCAGTACTTCGTGTGTATTGTAAATTTAATCACCTCCCAGCGGTTTTACTGGGGAAGAGTGAAGCCTAAGAGTTGGAGAGGTTAGTAATGATCCTTTTTTTTAAATTTAATAATCTGCTTTTTTATCTTATACTTGCTGATCCATCACTAGTAGTTAGGTTGAATAAATTCTCATTTCTTAACAGAACTGTTAAGGTTGTCTACAGTTGTATATGATGATGAACTTCTAAACCTGGAGAAGCCAAAGGTGGCCAAAAGTATTGCATATCTCATCTCGCTGGGTTGCACTCATTCTAATTTGGAACTATGGCTGCCAGCTAAGTGAGTGAAATCTCTGTGTTTTTAAATCTACTCCCAAATCTATCACTTGTAAATAATTGATAACTATTTTCTTTGAAAATTTTCTTATTTTTATCTTATACATTATTGTTATACAAGAAGTGAAAAATTGTGACTTGGCCGGGACTCGAACCCGGGTCTCCCACTTTCCGTGCAGGTATTCTATGCATTGAAATACCAAGCCTTGCCTCTTCACTTCTGTAAATGGGAGCTTAAAATAGATTCAACAAAGAAATGATAATTTACATCAATTAATTTATTGAAACAATTATTAATCATGTACACTGCTCATATCAGTGAGGACTCTATTTGAAAGCATTCCTAAGTCACCAAGACAAGTCCAAGTCACAATTTTTCACTTCTTGTATAACCTTGGGTTAGTCGCACAACTTAATGTGCAAAGTAAAAATTACATTTCCATCGTTTGTGCTTATACATTATGTTAAATAGAGAGAAATGTTGAAATGGAATTGACACATATCTTGTGGTTTCTTTGAGGAAAGAAAATAATGGAAATAATTTGATTGCTCCAGTTCAAATGTAGTAGCCTTGGCCTTACTAAACTGAATTTCAAAAACTACTCCTTAAGAACAGGTACTGCAAGTGAGCATTGCATTCCTTAGACTTGCATTAATCAGATAAATGCTAATATGTTCTTGGGCAACATTTCTTTTACTCTGCCCATCTTCCTTGCTAGTTACATTTGTGCTGGTAGATTTAATATACTATGTGTACCCACAAAAGATTTTTCACCAAAAATTAATTTTTAAATCTCATGCATCTTATACGATTATGTATTAGCTCTTCCATGATATTTATAGTAACCAAACTGTAGAATATGGTCCTAAAATCCTTGCTGCATCTTATATACAGGTGTATTCTATATTAGGGTACATATATAGTAATATTATACTGGTCATTAAGTCTTTAATATCGAAGAGGAACATACATATCTTTCATGGAGTAAGTAATCTAAGACGTTCGTGAGTCTTTAACTCATGAACTTAACTCTTGCAACTTGGTATAAGATAAATATCAAAATAAAGGGTTCAACATACCTTAATCTGCAGTTGGGTAGACTTTTTATGATGCATTGTATAGATATTCTTCCTTTAAAATATTATGCCCCTTTTTTTACATGCACTATACTTCCAAGCAAATTCATCCATTAAAGGAGCAGCTGTACTGTGTTTCATTAAATACATCTCTAATCACTTTATTTATGCTTAATTTTAGGTTGGAGTTTTTTGAAGATGTCGTCAGTGATACTGAAACAAAATTATCCCATCATAGAGAATGTGTGATGCTGATGGCAGTCAGTTATTCCAGAGCTGTAAAGTAGAAAATTAATATTTTTCATAATTATTTTGAATTGCTTTCTCAAACTCTTGTGGTTATTTATTTATCATATTATTTATTATTGTATATGTATTATATATTACACATTTTTGTGACATTGAGTTTTTTTGTTTCATAAAATTTGCCCCAGATTGCTAGAGAAAATTATAAGACCCTTTGCAAATTTGGTGAAAAGGTTATGAGTGCTGTGTTATCTATGTATGATCATACAGACACAGAGAACCATCTCCTGAAAGTAAGTTCCTCGTTATGTATCTGACAGCTTAATTGTAGAAGTATCAACACAATTGTCAATTTTAATCAAATACTGAAAAAGCACCATCATTTTATGTTGATTGGAAATTCTTACTGCTTTAATATATCAAAATTGTTTTAAAAGATTATATGCAACACTCAAAAAGTCATTTTAATTTAACCTTTCTATCAGTTAATGATGAACTGCATCAATATATCTGCTTGTTATGTAGTTCCAATTTCAATTTGCTCCATGTAATTTTTATTCCAGAACTTAATCTTAGAGTTTTTAGATATCCAACTTAAAGTACATCACCCTTGTGGGGCCCATATTGGAGCCTTGCAATCATGTGCAGGCAACAGGACAGAATGGATGGGCCATCTTGAAGCACTTTACTTTAAAGTAAGCAAGGAGATAGAGTACATTCACAGAAGAAGCCAAAACCGACATATAAAGGAGAAAATCTTTCCAAGATATTTAGAGGTGGCAGTTCAAGTATTCTATCAGGTAATCATTATAATATAAATTAATACAGTGGTTTTTTTTTCCTTAAGCACTCATTTTGTTCCCTTATTGATAGCAGACTTCCATTCTGCTTTTCTACTCACAAAGGGAACACCTGGTTTGTGGAAAACATATTTGCTCAAGACTTTCAGGGCACATTTCTTGCTTAAAATTATATTTATACAAATAAAATCCTTGGTTATTTTTTTGTGTACTGTAAGCAGTCTCCCTGAACACCACCTCCTTCATTCCCTTCCAGATAGTTCCATTTAAATTCTCACATCGTTAACAGTAAATATGTCTTTTCCTTCCTTTGGAATTACTTTTCTCTCTATCAGTTTCATTTATTATTCTCTCAAAAAGAATCAGAGGTGAAACAAGATTTAGTTGGACATAATTTTGAATATAATGCATTTATTCTATAATTTCATTACAAATAAATATCTGTCTTTTAGCTGATGAATACCTGAAATAGATTTTGCAAAATACATAAATAGAAAAATAGACAGAAATAAAAAATATATATTTATACTTTTTCCACAATTATATCAGTTTTATTTCCATCTTTAAGATGGATTTCCGTCAGATATAACTTCAGAGGATCAACTTATTAGTAAAAATCGATTTAGCAAATCATTTCAATTTCCTGTATGTTCACAGATCCTTATTACCATTTTCTCTCTTTAATACACCAGGTATCAAAAATATATGAGGATGGAATTCTCATAGAATCAGACAGTGATGTACCTAATCCCAAAAGGCAAAAGAAGGAATTAGGACTTCCATTAATTATGCAAGATTTGAAGCAAAGGGTAAAAGAGGATGCAGTTTGGCCATGGTTTGTGTATCAATTATTATTCAATTTTGTCTCTAGCCAAAACATCTATCTTCCTCAGTGCAATATTTAATTAATGGTACCTATGCAAATTCTATTGCAGGCTGATGGTTATCAGTGATGCTGTGAACCATTATGATGATCTTATCACTCCAAAAATATATGAAGAGTTTGTAGATCTCATGAGTGAATTGCTGGAGTCTTCTAGAAATTCCCATATTATAATTTATTCATTCAAGTTAGTAAACTATTGTTGGAAATTTATGCCTTTATTCACTGTGAATGGACTTAATATGAGCATGTGGTTGTGTTGGAAAATTCTTTAATATTAATACACCAGAGTAAATTTTCAAGGAAAAGCAAATGTGTTCCCTGTTACTATATTAAAATAGTAAAAAATTTCCAGAGTAAAATCTGTGAGTTTGTCATTGACAGTAAATATTAATATTTTTAAGTAAAAAAAAATATTGTGATATTTTTTTGCTAGCATGTTCCAATTATGTGTTAGAGAAGTAGATAAAAAAGATCTTAAATATCTATCTGTCTTTCATTTTTCTTGGTATCAGTATCAATTCTGATTCAATTAGTGACCATATCAATTTAATGTTTAAAATTGAATTCTATTATTTTATGCAGATGTTGCTCAGCTTTAGCCAAACATCCAAAGCCCAATGTAATTTCCAAGCAGGTATATAGAAGTGTTTGGCAGAAAATTTGGACTATTACATTAAGGTTAGTATGCTTGTCATAATGATTACTCTGGTGAATGTATGCCTCGTCATACTTTTTCTTCATTTATAACTCTATAAGTCTAATAAATTGGCACTCCAATTACCATTACTCCATCCCTGTAAAATATTCCTTGTGTTTCCAAGCTTATGAACTCCTGTTAACCTACCTTTAATGTTTCCAATTTTAATAGAAAATGTTCTGTTTCTATTTTCTTTTATTAAAAAATTAAATTTGTAAATAATATTTTGTTTTGTTCAGTGACATGATTTTAAAAATGAAGGAAGTAGCATAGTGAGTACCATTAACTTTTATAAATGTTGAATAAATTTTAGTTATAGTTCATCCAATCATTAACAAGATTTTGATAACCTACTAGTAAATCAGATTATGGGCCACCACCATTGTAGTTTTATTAAAAAATCAATTTTCTTGTTGGTTATAAAAACTGCCTTTTAATACGGTTGTTAAAATTCTGGAAAATATATATTTTCATCAGGTCTTATTTTCCACAAGAAATCGTATTATTCATCTATTTTAAAAATTTTGTATGATCATTTCACCTGCAGCAGTTCATTCTTGACTTCAATGCAATTATTTTTCTTTCAGGATCATTGGTTTAAATATGTATGAAGAAGCAGCTCATGAAATGATGTGGAGATTTTTGGTTGAGTTGCAGGAAATAACTGATTTCAATGAAGTATTAGAACTCTACTTGAGAAAAACAATTTTGCTATCACTTTCGAGTGTTAAAACCCTCCACTTGCTTCTAACAAAATCAGTGGTTATCAATCACATAAATGATTCAGAGAGGGAAATTTTGGTGAGATGGCTTTTGGAAGAAAGTGAAAAGCCAAATTTTTCACTCAAAAGGTATCAAGTAGACAGTTTGGCTGCAGTATTTGTCTCATTGTGTGTTGAAAATAATATTCCTCTAATCAAAAGTCAAGAGATCGGAAAGGTAGTTTGGGATTTAGAAATATATCTCCAGGATATAAACTTTGGTGCTGATATTTTGATACCAAAAAAGAAAGAAGATTGCAATAAAGATGTCTGCCAGGAAACACACACTATAAATAACACTTTCATTTTAGTGAAGGACTTGATTAGTGAAGCTTCTGATAAAATGCTTTCTAAGGCTGGAAAATTACTTGAAAAAGAATCAATTCCTGAAAGTGGATATGATATTGCGGAGTCCATATCATATCAGGTGTTGTTAATCTCAAGAATTTCATCTCTGTTGTTAGATTTTGAATTGGTTGGCTTCAAACATCCTGATTTTATTAGGTAAGAAATTTTACCATTTACATTTATATTATATAAGTACATTGACCTTTCAAGGGTATTTTACATGGAAGTACACTGACTCCCCCTTAACGACAGCCTATGTGATATACTCACTCAGTGATGATTTTTTAATAGAATTATTGTCTTACTCTACACATGGTTAACCTTATTTATTCTCTTTGAATTCATTCATTCATGAAATTAGAATAACTTCAAAGTGTTATGTGTTAAGAGGGGTAGGATTCCTGTGGAAGTGAGTGGATATAAAAAATTCAGAGGGATAAAGTAATGAGTTCTATAATACTCCATTTTTTTCATAAAAAACCATTGATATTTCTCGGGATATGATCTTGCACCTATTATTAGATAATACAAATGTCCATTCCTTCAAATATACTAATGGGAAGATATTTTGCAAAGCACTCTTTATTAAGCTAATAGTTCAGATCATGGGTATTCAAGTTGAATATATTACCCAACTGTCATCTTAAAATTAAAATTCTGATTTTAAATTATTCATATAAGATTTGAGTGGTTTATTTTTCATTCATTGTGGTAAACTGAAAAGTCTCTTACCTGTTCTGAATTGTTATTCTTGATATTTCTCTACAGTCTTCTTGATATTTATGTATGATTTCTCATTAGAAATTAAGACAACCATTCTCCTTTCAGTTTATTGAGCTACCTTGAGAAGCTGATGGATACTCTGGCTGAGATGTTAAACAACTTATTTATGGAGTATTCTTTTAGTGCCAAAATGAAACAAATTTTGATAAACTTGAAAGCCTTATATGATATGAACCAATCTGAAACTCTGCTGGTGTATATGAAACAGAAAACTCCATCAACAGCAGTCAATTTTCTTCTGAATGTAATTAAGGACAGAGGAGAGCATAGCGAAGGTTTCCCAGTCTTCTTTTTAACTTTTCTATTGTGTCTACATAAGAATTCCTATCTATTTATAACTGACAAAAAATGTTATGTTTCAGGACACTTCAAAGAATGCCAGTCATACGTGGAGTACGTAAAGACTAATTTGGAACTATATGTTCCTGGAAGAATGGATTTCTTTTCAGGTTAGAGTTCTCTTACCATAAACATGCATGAAATCTTTCGTTCAAGAAGTCAAGTTGAATGAGTATCTGGAAAAAATAGTTAGTAATGTACTATTTATACTTTCTGTTGGCTTTGCATTGACAGCTTAAATTGTAAAGTACTTTTGATAAATTCTTTTGTATTAAGATTGCATTTAAATAGTACTTCATATCTTTGATTGTAATTAACATTTACAAGTGGCTGAAAATTGCATATAGACTCTCTAGGCCCCAGATAACATTCTTTGTTGTAATTTATACATTTAAAATTTTTGTTTTGTTACAAAAATATTTAAAGCAATTATAGACTATTTTTCTTCTGGACTCCACTTGCATTTTTCTGTTGTATCTTGGAACGTTTATCATCTATTGCTTTGTAAATAGGCTACCTTTGTGAGAATCTTTGGCAGGTAATTGCCACTATGCAGTTCCACATCTCTTGCAGCTGAACAGTCCCAGTCAAGTGAAATCTTTCCTCTCCTATCCTATGGAGTGGAAATGTGTTATTCTGAATATTAGATGAAATCTACCAATCAATTTTTCTGTTGAGAATTAATAAAAAAAAGTGCAATCTTATCTTTGCAAGTAGGAATCAGTTGGTTTAGGCAATCTGTTAGGGAATATTCAAAAACTTCAATCTGACACAAACAATAGTTAATCAAATAAAGTTACATATCGTATATGGCAATAGCGAAGGTAAGGCAAAAACGAATATAAGGCAATAATGAAGCAAATTAAGATTTTCCAATGCAAATAAAATGATTTTTCTCCTATTTTCAGATTATTTTGAAATAACTGATCGGCGATTACTCAAAGACCATGATGTAATCAAAGTGCTTGCCTGCCAAGTTTTGGGAAATTTTTGGTGTTGTAAAGGTAAATATAGGTATTATTTACTTTTCCAACTTATTCTTGGATCATTCCCAAATAGTGTACTTTTAAATTCCCATGTGTTATTGTATTTCAGGGAAATCAGAAATTTTGCCTATACAAGTGCAATTATATGTACATATGCTCAAAAACATGCAGCAAGAGCATCATTCCAATATTGCCCTCTATTTACAGTTGGTAAGTAAATGAGTATTTTTGTGTTTTATGACATGTTTGAATGACTTTTATTATAATGGTATATTGAATTGAAATCGCATATTGAGTTTAAAATAAACATTTCCTTACCTTTAATTTTAATATCTGATGGAATTTTATTAAATTTTCAATATTTTAATACTCCAATCTTGGTTCACAGTTACTTGGATTCTTAGGTGAATCTTTGAGAAAAGGTGCAATGGAATTAAAATATCTCAAATCTGCTGTACATGAGTTTATTAAAATCATGGACCAGCTACCTAATGATGTTGAAATATTCAAAACTGTTCTTGGTATTTTGGGAGGTAAATATAGTTTAGCTTCTTTTCTATTGAATTTCTTAACAATAAAGGCCCATTTTATATTGTTCCTGAACCAAATAGTCTACGTTATAATACAGCTCCAATACGTTGGATTGAATTATTGATTATTTTGAAGAGCTCTTGTTCAGTTTTTGACCATAACAATAATTGTGACGGCATGCATAGATGCTACAATAGAATTCTCACTTTCTAAAAGAATGTCTAACTTCTATTCTGCCTAATAATTTTAATTATTTAGTAATATTTTTATTATTTAATAATTTGGCTATTGGTGAGGTAGATAATGACAGCAGAATCAGAGAATTAAGAGTACAATTTTCATTTTCCCCATTTATTCCACTTTTAAAAAACTTGGGGTGCTATTTGGGGTTCTATTCTCTTTTATTGTATAGAAAAAAAAATATTATATGGAATGATACTTTTCACTAATTCTGATGATAGCCTTTTCTAGACTATCCCTGGTGTCTGTTTTATTTTATTTAATCTTACTCAAAAGTTAAATTATTCTAATTTTGATAAAGCAGAGGCAATGGTCTTGTTGGTATACAAAAGTCCTGTCAGACTTCCCAGGAGCATAAGTTTCTATACTATCTCACTAAATTTATGTGGTTATGCTTTTCCTGACTAAATCATGATGTATTAATCATTTTTATGTTATAATATGAGCTTTATTTACCATAATGCTATTCATTAAATACATCAAATAATACATTTTTAATGCAATATAGACTTCCGCAACAAAAAAATTTAAGAAGGAAAATATTGCTATTAGGAATCTTCTCACAAGCATTATAAAAGTTAAACATATAAAAACCAGAGAAAAGACACATGAGATCATACATGGATGAAGCAAAGATTTATAGAAATAGAAAATTTATAATAACAAAATTAACCATAAAGATAAAAATTAAGTAAATATAATAATGACATTTTAACAAGTAAATTATATGTGTACTTAAATTATATTGTCTACAAGGTGTTATGATTAAAATAATTTTAATTAAATATTTTTATAATACATTTTTTGTATAATATAGCATTTTTAAACTTTAATGGTATAATTATCATCTCATAATGACAGAATTCATATCTTTACAGATGTAATGAAAGTTAATTATTTTGGTGAGTCACCTTATGAAATAGTGGTGAAGAATTTCCAAGTCTGCATACAAAAACTTCATGCAAATGATGCAAAAGAAAAATGGCCACCATCATTAATGATAAAGTATGTGGATGTAGTTGCTGAGCTAACAAAGGTAATTCCATTGCTATATTATATTTTCAAATGGTTTCATTTAAACTAAAACTTCTTTGATAATGAAATCAATGCTGGAAGTTAGGACTTAATTGAAAGACATAACCAAACAGAAAGACTGTAACTTTACACTAACACTTTTGTGCTTTAGGTTGCCATAGAAAATGTTTAAGTCCATCTATTTGAAAACTTCCTCTTCCATTGATAGCTCTGTGCTAATTTGACTTATTGGCAATTTATAATATCGCTTTACATTCATAAATAGTCTAAAATTAGAGAAAAAATCACTAAACTTGTGGAATGTATGTTTGACTGAGTAAAAGGGGCATTAAAAAATATTATTTCATCAAATAAATTACCTGAAAACATCCAAACCAAACCAAAAACTCACAAGGCACTTATGCAAAGGATCAAGGAATCTTGTGTATGTAAATTTATTTTTATACCTTTCCAAACTTTTGTTTATTTTCTATGTTTCCATTTAACATTTTACTTGTTGTTAGTTATAATATAGTAATAGTAATACACAATTGACATTACCACTGGACAAGTAATATAATTCAAAATTCACTTAGAAAATAAATAAATCAAAAGTAACAATATGCTAGTGCTCTATATTTCCTTGTTCCCGTTCATATTCAATCTTGTAACTGAATCTTAGATTTCTCTTTTAATGAATAACTGTATAAAAACTATGATTTTATTTCAGGTAGACCATGAATACAGATATCAGTTAGTTGAATCAGCAGATTTGGAGAACATTAAAAATTGTGATCTTTTGCTGCAAGAGTTAGACAGTGACTATTCACAAGTGAGGTTTGCAGTGGCTCATCACATATGGCCATTGTTTCATAAGCTTAGAGATGCTAAACATGAGTATGTTCCTCTTCTTGTGAACTGGATGAAATTCATCTCTGGAGCTTGTCCTGAAGTAAGTTTAAAACTAATTCATCTCTTTTCATTTCATTGATTTCAGTCAATGCGAATCTACCTTAGTAAGATTTTAGCCTCTTTCATTCACAGTTCTAGATTTTGTTGACTAGGAAAATTGAATTCAGTATACTTATGAGTTTACTCAATTCCAATCAAACAGTCAAAAGCTAGTTTGCAAAGAGGCCTGGTAATTATAATTTTTTTGATGGATGTTAATCAAAATAAGTAGTATTTTAGAGGGGTTCAACATGTGAATTTCTGTAGAAAATAATCATATTTGGAGACTCGATATTTTGATCTTTAAGAAATTTATACTTCCATAATTTACACATCTGAAAAATGAGATTTTTTACAGACTTTTTATATATTTATCATGAAGTGACAGTTGTTAGACATATAGGAGGATTCTCAGGTTTAGTTTCATCTATCTAAACAGGTACAGCTTGAAAATATATTTCTGTCAAGTAGTTGATTCAAATCTGGTGATTCATCTCCCAGAAATTTCCTTATGGAATTATATTTCCATAATTGTACACTATGGCATTTTAAAATTTTTAATGGGAAAATGATGTAAAAGAAAGCTAACAGGGCCAGGACTCAAACCCAGATTTTCCACTTTCCAGACGGATTTTTCTTCCACTTTTCCTGTCAACCTTTTTTCAAATCTGCTTTTCCTAGGCCCATGCTTTACATGTGATATCTCCTTTCACCTTTTTCTTTAAAATTGTTAATTTTTGCACCGTAGAATATAATTATAAGAATAAGAGACACAGGAATTCTCCAAGCACCAAATATCAGCAACCATTGGGGGCAATTCCTCGGAAAAGGATTATCACCTGGGCAATTGCCTTTTAGCTCACTTCAGACTCAACCAAATTAATAAATCTAGTGTCGCACAACACATACAAGAACATAATCAAAGGATTAATTTAGACAACTTAAAATTAAAGAAATCAATACAGAAAAACAAAACTAGATGCTTAGGAGAGCATCTTCGTACATCAAAACAAAAGAAAACTCATGAATGCCGACAACGGTCCTATCCCAACTTCTTCATCATTCTCTCTTTTGGACACCACTTCTTAAATGGACTTATTCCTGAAATTTCCATTCCCCCATCTTCTTCCTGTATGTCACACCAAAACACCCCACCCAAAATAAACAGTTACTAATACCTCATACTCCACACTTTCTTCTCATTCAGCATTTGACCCCCCTGAGGATGGAAACAGTTTCCGAAATGCACATCGAGTGCTTCTGAAAACTGGCGACCGCCCGGATGATAATTCTTTTCCTAGGCATTGCCCCCAACAGTTTGCCAATATTTGGCTCTAGGAGAATTCCTGTGTCTCTTATTCATTGAACACAGAGTTCCTTTTCTTTCATGTGGATATGTTAAAGATAAGTAAAACCTGTTTAGGATGCTCCCTGGTAAGATTCTATCCCACTTTTTACGGTCCTATTTATTATTGTGATGCAAAAAATGAATGTGTCAGCTCCAAGCATTATCCTTCCTAAAAGCAGTTATTAATTTGACCTGTCCTAAGTTGTGTATGTTGAAAGTCAAAGACCAACTGTATCTTTTAATTAGGGCTCTGTCAGTTGTATTTGTGTTGCAAAGTGTGTGAAATATTTGTTATACTCATCAAAATATACATCTTATATTTCAAAAGGCTACTGAGAGAATGGAAGAGAAGTGCCTAACTAATGTGTTATGCACCATCCACTGTTTGACAACAGTTGCTGTTTCAACTCCCTATCTGAGAAAATTAGCATTGTTCTATATCCTGAAACTTCTATCAGATCATGACATAGATAATGGTAAGTAGTTAATCTTCAGTTCCCCAACTAATTCTCTGTAAATGATTTTATTATAACTATTTTACATGTAACTGTAACTCTATTTAAGATTTTTCCTTAATTATTAAATTGGTGTGGTATGAAAAGAAATATCCCAGCCATTATAGCCTATCACTTTCATGAAATGTGTGAAAGATGTTTTATATTCATAAATATTAGAAATATGCATATAACAAATTATGCTGCTATTAAAGAAGTAAGGCATGCCCCTTTAGTGTTTGTTAAATTATTCAAAAGAATGTTTTTTCTTATTATTCATGTGTAACATTTTTCTAATTCTTTCTGTAATTTCTGCAATCGATACATAATTTATTTCTTCTTATATTTTTTAGATATATTAGATAGATATATTAGACAGCCATTGCAAGAAATATGCACAGTTATTTATCTGTGATTCAGTTGTACCTTCTTCCATTAGATGTTTTTATCTTGGTAGTAAAAGCTATCTTAAAACATAGCCGTGTAATTTTGATTATATTTAATATGCATCATATACCCAACTCACCCTTTCTCTGAAAATGATATTATAATTCCATCTTGCTTTATCTTCAGGAACAAATCTTTCACTGATTCAGTCTTGCAAATTCAGTAATAATATTCTTTATATTGATAGATGTGTTTGACTATGAAGATGAGCTTTTAGCAGTGTTAAATTTTTAACTCGATTTATAATAGATTCCAATTCAATAAGTGATATAAGTCAAATAACAACCATAAAACACACAGAATCTGTATTCTATATTAATTGAAAATCTTCATTACAGAGGTGGGTCACAGAATTTTTAAATTAATAGCCAAAAGCATGGATAGTCAGGACCCAAAGAGACTAGTCACAGAATACCTTCCATACTTCCTGGAAAGCTGGATACTTCACAGTAGATTACAGGTAATATATGATTATCTAACAAAAGTTGTTCTTCAATGCTTTTACTAAATTTTTCCTGAACTATTTTTTGCCAGAAATTTCCATATTGGCTGGTCTGGGATAATTTAGAAGAATTTTATTCTCAAAATGAAGGAATGATATTCTCTTTTATGTTCATCTTGGATCATCAAGATTTGAATATGATTTGCCATTCAGTTCATAAAGGAATACCTGAGATGCTAAAGGTTTGTGTTTATTAATTTTTGAACTACTAAATATACATTTGAATTGTTCCATTCAATTTATATTTTATTCCTTGCAATTCAAGGACCCTTTCTCTTTCTCATCTATAAATCTTCAATTTTTAAAAATGTTGTGTCTGTCGATTTTCCTTTTAAATTTATAATTTCAGGCATACCCAGGTACTATTTTAGCATTTACTTTGCAAAAAGCTTTTGAAGATCCTGACCATCCCAGTGAACATGTGAATGCTGTGTCCTATATCATTTCTGAATTATGTAAAATCAACCCTGAATTCACATTATATCAAATATTGGCATCCAAAGAAAACTCAATCCTATACAATATGTTCAGGTTTTACTATGATGATGAAGATGTGAAGAATATGAATCAAAATCCTGATTTAAATCAGGCTGGATTGAGATTATGCAGAGTGGAAAGTAGCCCATTTTGTTACGATAAGGACATGATGTGTAGAAGCCTATCACATCTTCAAAGTACTAGCAATGAAAGCAAAGAGTTTCTGCATTACCTAATAGATAAAGCTCCTTCTCATGTAAGGGATGTAACATTAAGGCTTGCAAAAGATGCCATATCTGCTATTTCACCTGCAGATTCGATTGTTGCCCTATTGGCATTTCAATCATATGTAGAGAGGTTGATTAAATTACTGACTTCAGTTAGAAATGAGAAAAAAAGAAACCACTATGGTGAGATAGCTTTTGGAACAATTAGAGACGTATGTTTTTCATATGTGAGACTCATGAAGAAAACTTGGTGGAATGAAGATTTAGTTGTGCAGAAAGTTTCATTTCTCTGTTTGAAAAAGTTTGTATCAAGGTAAGCATGCTGATATTAGAATTAAATAATTTTATTGTTTTGATGGAATTTTTAATAACAATTATTACTTTTACAGTTTTGGTTTTGAGTACATCGAAGGTCTGAAAAAGATTCTCATCCCATTGATCGGATCTTTGGTTGATATTCTTGAAGATGGAGTGATAAAACATTTTGAAAATGAAGTCGTAGACTTTATCTTTACACTGATGGGAAAGAAATTTTTGCAAGAATCCTTGAAGCACTTAGCTCCTTTTCCCAACACGGAGCTATTTCAAAAACTTTCTGTTATACAGAAGGATATAAGGAAATTTGAACAGAAAACTCTCCTTTGTGAAGAGATCAAGTCATTTATAACTTCATACTCTACCTATGGATGCTGTCGATATGAGTCCCTCCTTCATATGCAATGTGTGGTAAGCATTTGTTATAAATATTTGTATGAGTGATGCAGACACAATGCTATATTTGCAATTATTTAATAATAAAAGTAAAAATACTCTGATGCTCTAAAGTTCAGCTTTGGCCTTGATATTTAGCAAAAATATATGGCTTTGGCCTCTTATTTTGCCTTTAGTAGCTGAAAAGCTGATTAAATACTTATATCTACTGTACAGTGGTAAAAAGTTGTATGGATCAAATTTAGCATTAGCCTTATCAATAGCTAAATCTTTAGCTCTCACATTTGGCCACACATATGGTTCGAATTGCAATAATTGGCATTTAAAAGAAATTGAATAACATGAATACACAGATTGTTACATCTGTCATAACTGCTTTTATGATAAGATTTAATATGTAATCATTCAAATATATAGATTATTCATTTAATTATTGTTTATTAATAATTAAGTTAATAGTTAAATTCCTCTGGTCTGTCCAACTTAAATAATACTTACTATTCCTAAACCTAACTTATAAATGTCAATACAGCCCTTGCTCAATTTTATCTTACTAAGGTCTAAAGACAAGTTGTGAAACAACATTCAAACTGATACAGGTTACAGAATGCAAAGTTAAATATTAAATGAATTCTTCACAAAGAATTGGTTGATTATTTATTCTTATAATGATGGTGGTCGTGATACTTCTTGAATCTGGGCAACCAATTGTTTATAGGTGTAGCATCTTAAAGGATGTACTTTGAAATTCACGTAATATTGTGTATTTCACAGAATGAAGATTTTTCTCTGATATGACAGGTTGGAGAATGTGATAGTCTCTGTAACTACCTAATTAGTATGATCACAATTGCTGTTCCCTTAAGAGAAAAGCATGATAATCATCAAGACTAAGAAATATTTTGTTCAGGACAACCATATTATTCTACATAGTTCCTGTATATGGTTCTCAGTTTATTATCTCTTTATAATGCATAGCATATACGATACATGTATTATTCTCATAAAGAAAATTATTTTCCAAATATTACTGTTGGTTATTTTTGTTTGTTAGCTGAGAACATTTAAGGAGCAACTTAAAACTCTTTATGAAGAACTTGAAGACAAGAAAAGGTATTATGAAGATTATGGAAGTCATCCTCTTCATCAACTAGTGTGCATGCTTTCCAAGTTTTGCAATTCTTCTGATCATAAGGTAGGAACCCTATTATCTTTGTTACACTATAATCTTATCTCTGCTCACTAAACATAGATCTTGAAAGTTATACTTCTCTTTATTATATTATGCTATTCATTATATATTATAAGTTAAGAGAGTTCTCTAATTTTGAAAATTTAAGAAAAAGTTGTACGGCCTTGTATCATGTATCCATGATCATGTATGATGCTCCATGATCATGTATGATCATGGAGCACTTCTATTAGTAAATTTTTTAAAGAGATTTAGTTTAACTGAGGCCTTTAATTATGATATTACATTTTCATAGCTCAATAAAGATACTTAGATATTCTATTTACACCTTTTTCTAAATATCTTAATGATTCACTTGCAATCAGCACTTTTTTTTATCAGAATATAAATCTCAAGAGTATTTTATGGGCATAAAAAGAACAGTTCATCCCATAGAAAATGTGGAAAATTGAGAGATATTGTGAGATGCTTTCCTTCTTCCATGCTCAGCTTTCTACTCTGCAACATGATCTAGAGCATACTTGATAGCTTAGATGTTAAACGTTATTTCTATGCATTTTTGTGAATAACATTAAGGCATTGATTATACATTTTCAGTTAATCTTTTTCATACCTGTTTTTTTAAGTATTTGCTTTTTAGATTTTAGAGCAGCTCAGTGTCTGAATATATGAATAGTATGTTATCCTTTGTTATCTTTTTCAAAAAATTTATTTTCTTTCTTCCATTTAGCAAAATTTCTTAGTTCATGAGGAAAGAATAAAAAGAAATATTTTCTCCCCGAACTTTTGTTATGCCTTCCTTACATGTAATCACTTGATGTTTTTACTTTTTAATAGATCAGTAATGAAGCAGCTAAGTGCCTTGCTGAGTTGGGTTCATGTGAGCTGAAAACTACGGTATTAGTCAAAGAAATGGTTCCATGCATTGAAGATCCAGATGAGGAAATGAGTACAAATTGCCTACATAAGTTGACATTGAAATGCTTTGAGATTATACCAAAGTATTTGAGAGATTACAATGTTGAGGTTGTTGAAGCTGCTCATAATACTTTGCAATCTATACTTGGTTCAAAGGAAGGAAAGTTAACTCTAGGTAGGAGTAATGATGGAATTTCGCCCTTACAGTTTTTATAAATAATTGGAAATTAATAGTTGCAGTTATCATGGTTTTTTACAAATTGGCACCAGTTTGTACCTCAGTGGTATCCCAACTTCACTGTCTTAAAGTTTCTTAACTTTTACGTAATCTTTTAACAGGTAAATTAAATAAAGAAGACTGGTCACCCCAACTGGCTTTGGCAGAGGATTTTATGATTGAAGATACCTATATTGTTCGCAAGTTTGATATTTCACCTTTGCCATTCAATGAGAAAATTTTTGATAAAACACTAAACAAGTGGATTCCTGCAGATGCATGTAAACACTCAGAGTGGATTGTGTCGTTAGTCCTCTCTTTACTTGGTTGTTTTGATGAAGACTCCTCATATTTGGATGTTTTACAGTCAATATGTAGTCACAAGGTAAAGAGTTATTTCCTTTTCCAATTTATTAATTTACCTATTGCTATAATAATGATCTGCAGCCCTCTTGGTATGTGTGTATAAGATTTGTATAGTTACCATTAATGTTATCTCAGAACAATCAAGGTGCTGACAATTTATTATTGCTCACTCTACTATCATCTTCAAAGTTCCAAAAATGGTTTTGTAGCTTATTGTTGGAGAAAAATCTTACAAAGTACTTTATCACCCATTTAAGTAAGTGTAATAACCCATTGCACATCATCATCTTCTCATGCTTTGCCTTATCTCTAAAATGGTTCCTTTTGAATTTCATCTTTGGAATGAATAATTTTGTGAAAATAAAACTCAATTGTTGCAATGCAAAACCATCTCCATTCTCTGGTCAGAGCTGATACAAACTCTGAGATAAAGTGAGATCTTCCTCATCATTTTTGTTTCACAATTAAAGCAGAATGCTAGATTAATAATTCACATAGTAGTGTTTCCTATTGTCACAATCTCAAGTTGAAAAACCTACCAGATGAGGAGTGCAGTTTTCTGTGGGGTGTTGAGTATAGATTTTGTTCTATGTTGTCCTTTCACCAGTGCTGTTAGAAGAACCTATATTTAAAGTTATTTAATATTGAATTAATGCTACTGTGGTATAAATGGTATAGCAGTACCTTACTCCAAGATACTGCTGGTTTTTTAATTAATTATTATATATGTTTTATTTCAGGTGGAACTTTGTGAGGAAATATTTCCTTTTATCCTGGAAATATTATGGAGAAAAACAGATGATGAAACACATGCAGATTTATGTAAAAGAATCAAGAAATTTTTCTCTGCAAGTTACCAGGCAGTGATTGAAAATCACCAAAGTTTATCCAATCAAAGTTAGTATTTTTTATAAGTATGCTATTTAATAAAAATTTCTTAGATAAATCGTCATTTATTGATTGCAAATACTCTGCCATGATAGAATGATGACAGATGGTTATATTTTGCCTCTGAAACTTCAGTAACATCATTTATTTAATTTTCTTTATCAGTGAGAAGTTATTTATGTCCTTCATTGTTTTCTTAGCAACCCCAATGAAGAACAAACGATCCATTATTACTATGTTGAATGCAGTCAACTTCCTGAATTTGCAACATCATGGCATTCATAAGGAAATTGGGTAATTGATTAAACTAGTTTTCATTTATTTAGATATATAATTATCTCAAAATTTATATTCCAGTTATAATTACCTTTTTGATAAGTTGCATTGAATTTAATTTTCATTCTTTACTAAATTATAGTTTTGTTAACCCAAGTTTGACTATTGTTGTATTTCTTTCATATTATTCTCTTACTAAACACTGGATGAAGGAGAAAGAAGACTGGAAAGAAAAGCTCAAGAAATGCCAAAGGACAAGGGTCTGTCACATTAATTTTTTAGCTTTTCTTCTATATATTTTAAACTTAAATATAAAACTTATAAAAATTATTTTCAATCATAATTTTAAACTCCATGACACTCATTGTTTGGCTCAATTTCTTCTCTTTTGAATTTCACCTGGATTCATAATTTTTATATAGAACATCTTCAAGTGATGAGGGATCAGCAATAGACTATCTCCACTGTGCAGTAGTGGCTCAGCACTGTTGTGCTTTTTTCACAGCAATTCAGTACTGTGCTCTATGGATTAATGAAAACTCAGAGTGAGTATGAAGTATTTTTATCTCAGTTGTGATTTTCAAGCACCCATAATAAGAAGAAAGAAAAAAGGAACTCAGTGTTCAATGAACTAAGAGACAAAGGTTCTCCAAGCGCCAACAGGGGCAACCGTCTAGGGCGATTCCCGGGAAACGGAAAATCGCTTAGCGGTCACCAGTTATTTAGAATCCCTGATGCGCATTTCGAAAACAATGCTTCCATCTTCCTTCCAATACTGAATGATGGTCATTCAGCATTGGAAGGAAGATGGAAGCATTGCTGAATGATGGTCATTTTAGCATTGAACCCCCTATGAAGATGACGATTCCAATGCTGAATGATGGTCATTCAGCATTGAACCCCCTATGAAGATGGAAGCATTGTTTCCGAAATGCGCATTAGGGATTCTGAATAACTGGTGACCGCTAAGCGATTATCCGTTTCCCGGGAATCGCCCTAGATGGTTACCGCTGTCAGTGCTTGGAGAACCTTTGTCTCTTAACCCATAACAAGGTTAAGAAATGTTTCCCATTGATAACTTCAATCTAGAGTAAAAATAGTTTACATTATCTCTGAATTTGATGAATTCAAATTAAAAATTAATATCCTTGACATTCCCTTATGAATCAATGTGTACAGCTATCAAATTTATTCAATACAAAATTTGTACAAATTCCTTAGTGATTCACATTTACAATTACTCTAGAATTTGTTCTTTGGTATCTTTGTTCATATTGATTAAATGCAGCTTTATTTGTGATAATTGTAAGCTACTTATTCTTTTTCATATTCCAGAGCCGAAGGATCAAATATGCTTCATTATCACATAAATGCTGATACACCTGGTGTCAATGAGATTCTTCAAGTACTTAGAGAGGTAAATAATCTATGATAGGCTGGAATATTTCACATGGACTTGTATTAACAGATATAAAAATTCATCAGTTCTATAGGTCCATTTACCTCATATAAAGTAATTTGTAGTGCACGTGTTCAATGAGTTGTTTAGTAGCTGTAGATTGGAAGGTGCTAAAGTAGAAAGATTTGGAAAAAAGTACTTGTTTGCCAATATGTAGCATTTGTTGTATCAGTGCTTTACTCATTTTTATCTATTTGTGAATGGAGACTTCAGTCAGTAATAATTCTATCTGAGCTGGGAGAATGTATTCTGAGGATTATAAAAATATTTTAATGGAATTTCAGTCTTTTGCTGGTGTTGGTGATACAGATGCATTATATGGCTGTGGAATAGGACACCTATTCGAACCTGAGGGTAGAATTCAACATTTCAAGCATCTAGATAAATGGGAGCAGGTTATGAGGTCATATGAACTGGAAGTTGCTTATTGTGGCCAGCCTGAGAAGTTAGATGGTAAGATAGGAGATCCTGATTTGCTTAAAGTAAATTCTTGAGTACCTTTATTGATCCTTTAAATTTTATTGGTAATAATTCCTAAAATTATTGAATTTTACAATGAAGAAAGTGACACCTAATAAAAGATTGTGGCATTTTTGTTTGTGATGATTATATATCTATGTTAAGCTGTGCAAACTTATAAATGATGAGTCTCACTCCCATAAACTTTGTTTTCCTTAAAGGACTTCTCGAAGCACTGCAGATGTTGGGAATGGATGAATTGCTGAAGAGATTTGTTGATGCTAAAGAAATGGATCAGTATGATAGACTAAGATATGAATGTGCTTGGAGACTTGGTGCCTGGGACCATATACCTACACATAAGAAGGAAGAGCCATCAATGTTAACTGAATTAATTGTAGACTCTTCTAGGGCAGAAATTATAGCAAATAGCAATGTAAAAGAACTTGATAAATTATTTCATCAGCATTTGTTTCTAGCTGTCAGCCATATAAAATCAGGAAAATATAAGGAATCACTCGATCATCTTGAAGTTGCTAGAAGCTTGGTGATTGATTCCCTGGCTTTATCCAGCTTGGAAGCTTGTCAAAATCTCTACAGACCATTATCAAGGCTTCAAGCTATAAAAAGTACTGAATTTTTTGCAAATGCTTTCCTCTCTGGAAAGGAAGAAGTTTTGCCTTACATTATCGAAGAATGGAAAAAGGATGACAGTGTAGGACAGCAGTCGTTTAATTTAGCAGAACCAGTGAAGGCTGTGAGATCAACACTATTGCAATACTGCTGCCAGAATACTGAAACATCCAGTGGTAATGCATCAGATCTTAGTGCTCCAAACTTAAAAGCTCTAGTAGACATTCGATTTCATCAGAGCAAAATAGCTCGTGAGGCTAATATGTTTTGGGTTTCTGAGAAATATCTCAGAGCAGTGCGTCAAATTCCAAATGTAGTCACTAATGTGAATTTCAGACTTCGATTGGGACTGGAAGAGGCCAAATTGTTTTGGGCTAAAGGAGATAAGGATGTTGGAAAAATTATCCTGGAAAAATTGATTGCAGGTGGAAATGAAGAAGCTCATTATCTGGATTATGCTCAAGCTCTGGTTACTTATGGCTCCTGGGTGATGGAAACTCATTCAGAGAGAGGCAAGGTATGATTGTATCCCTTTATTTATTTACTATTTCATACCTTTTCTTTCTTTGTCACATCCATAAACATTGAAATCTGAAGAACAGTTGAGCATAGCAATTGTCTGACCACTAGATAAGCTCTAAATTAGTTTTAAAATGGCAGTACTTGAAGTAGTTAAAATGAGTCTGGAATTCCTTATTTTTAGATGCCATTGCAATCAAAATCAAAAAGAATACTTAGCGAATAATATCCTCTGACTGCTCAGCTCATTTTGAATTTTGATTACAACTGTAATTCTAATTTAACCAACAACCAACAGAATTTTATGTAAATAAAAACTGATGGATTTACTAGGAGAATTGCTGACTAATTAGAGAGGTACAACAGCTCAGAATTTAATTGGGTTTTACTCAAATCTTTTTCCAGTAAAAGTTGCAGTGATGCACCTTTAAGATAATGAAATTTGACTGATGTATATGGATTTTAAATAAAGCTTCATCTAAGTTCAAGCAGTATTTAACAGTAAATTCCGAAACCTCACACTTCACTTGTCACCTCCATAACCCTGTCATTATATTGATATTAATTATGTTGATTAATTGATAATGAGATCATATTTTGTATTACTATGCAAATGCTTTTGGCAGTAGAACTGGATTCAAATATTTGTCATGGGAATAATTAGGTTGCGGCAAATAATTTGATACAACAGAAGAAAATGTACACATCCTATACTTACCTCTGAAAGCTCATCCTAGTTTTTACAAAACTTTCAAGTTTCAAACAATATTCCAATTTGTTTTGAAATTTTAGTTTGTAAGTTATGTGTTGATGTATTTTGATTACTTTGAATAACACAACGTATTATGAATTTTTGTTTAAGATAGTAATGATTTACTTGCAGAATTGTCAGTGATTCAACATTGAAATTTTTCTAAATCAACAAAATTTTTCTATTGCAGGAACCACTCTTGAAATATTTTGGTAAAACAATTGAGCTCATGAATGACAATAATCATGACAAACATTCTGAAGATTTTCTACATGCAGCAAAGGCATTAGCTCTGTTTGCAGATGAGAACTTTGTTGAAGCTAAGCAACGTATTCAGTCATCGTCTTTTCGACAACAGATAGAAACTGCCCTTGTATCGAAAAATATTGCCACTACGTATAACAAAATACACGCTCATGCAGATGAAAAAAGGGCTGCAGCTGCTATGATAAAACAAGCTGATATAGATGAAAAAGAAATAGAAAATATAAAGAATGAAAAGGCATCATTTCATTGTCTTGCCCTTTTTAATTACATTGATGTCTTAAGATACAGTTCTGATAAAGACATAGACATCATATACCGCCTAGTTTCTCTCATGTTGGAGCCAATACGTGATAGGAAAAGAATCGAAGCTAAAATTTGGTCTATTCCAACGTTTAAATTCATCCCTGTGATACGACAGTTGATCCCAAGAGTGATAGCAAAGGATGAGAATGCAAAATTCTTTAAGAAGTTAATAGGTGACGTATCTTTTATCATATTCCTGTTACCAAGTCTTAAAATTGTTACTTTATGTTACTTTTATTTTTAGAAAAATGTGCATTGGACCACCCTCATCACATCTTACCAGCATTATTTGCTGTTGCATACTCTACAAGAGGTATAGAAAATATTGAAGGTAGCTATGCCTTTGTCACAGAAGCACAGAAGGTAAATAAATAAACTCTAAATTCTAGTTGGCATCTGTTCATGCCATTTTTTTTAATTTTATGAAATTTGTATTTTATCTTATCTAGGAAAATACCACTGCCGCACAAGAAATACTTGGAGATCTAATAAAGAAAGAAATATTGAAAGATAACATCTTACAGTTGCAGAAGCTATGGGAATCATTAATTGACTTAGCATATATTAATGTCTCCAGGAGAAGCCGTGAGTTTTGACTCCAACCGATTAGTATTGAGTGTATTAATTTAATACCTTTGTTTAACTTGGTGCTTCTCTTTTTCCTCTTTTGCAGGCTCTGATATACCTTATGGACACTCTATCCTGAAACTGAGAGATCTGAATTCTGTGCATATTCCCACTGTTGTACTGAAGGGATCTCCCATCGCAAAGTACAAAAACATTGTCAGTATGTATCAAGC
This sequence comes from Pachydiplax longipennis, assembly GCA_036926295.1. Classification (NCBI taxonomy): domain Eukaryota; kingdom Metazoa; phylum Arthropoda; class Insecta; order Odonata; family Libellulidae; genus Pachydiplax; species Pachydiplax longipennis. The sequence goes on from JAVFKF010000020.1 coordinate 222,989, forward strand.
TCAAGATTTAATGTCTTTAAATCTTAAAATAAAAGGCATTTAAACAATATTTTTCACTATCAGAGGGAAATTTCCTTATCATGAGGAAAATTTGCTTGCTTTCTGCAAGTATTTCTTGATAATGAATGCTTGTTTTTTCAAAATCCCAGTTAAAAATGGGATATTTCTATACCTGTAACCTTGTTTTTAAATGTGTACCATGCCTGGAGGGCCTCAGGCTCCATGAAAGGTCCTTAACAACCCTGATTGAAGGGTCTCATGTTAAAACATACTTTAGAGTCAAGGTATTGTATTAATCGAGTCAAGGTATTTAAATTCAAGAATGGTCACCCTCTGAAATTTAAGTTGCTGGCAAATTTACCTAACCATACAGTCTTGAAGGAACAGTAGCAGTCTTAGAATATTTGATGATTTCAGCTTTTATTTCCTCGAGTGACCCTTTATCACTCTTAAGAGTGATACTGCTTCAATTTTGATGATTGTTTGTCACAATCAGTCCATTGGTCTTTTCATATATGAATATAGTTTTCTCTACCTGCATGAATTTATCAATTTCTATGTTGCTGTAATCATTCTTGTACTTTGTCCCCTGTTTACAAAGCTCTTCACAAATATGAGCCTGAATTCTACTTAGTTGGAGGTATAAACGTGCCGAAGAAAATATCATGCATTGGAAGTGATGGTGTCAAGTACTCCCAGCTTTTGAAGGTATACTATCTTTCATAATCAAATTTTGAATTCTTTCTTTTGAAAATCATTCCATGATAAATTATGATTTATATTAATGTTAATCATGAATCCACTTTCAAGTGAAGTGATTTAAAAATTGTTCTTAAATTTCAATTTTCAGTAATATGAATGCTATGGAGTGCACGAATTCATTCAATTGGGGATCAATTTTCTCTCATCGACGATTTTAGTTAAATATTCTCTAATTATCATAACTCTGATTTTGATTATCAAGTAACAAAATTTATTTTAACATTTATGTAATTATGTATCCTTTAAGAAATGTGTACCTCAGAATATCTGGAATATTTGATTAATAATTGAATGAAAATTATTAATCACTTATTATTTACATATCAGTAAAGCCAATTAAAACATTCTATGATGAACTCTAATTCAAGCGTTGATATTAAAATTAATCTATATTCTTTTTTGTTGCTTTCAGATTTGATATACAAAAACTTTTCTTTCTAAAATACCCTTCATTCTCTTTTAAATGTATCTTAGCTCTTAAATAAGCAATTAGGTAACATTTGAAGTCTTTTTGGCATCATATTTATGTTGGCTTATATCAGTGCTTTCAGCTTCATTTTATATCTTTTATTTTGAAACCAGTATATTTGGCTGGTTATTGTTATATTATTAGCATGTAACTCTATGGTAGTTTTCCCCATAATTCTCGTTTCTCAGGGTAAAGATGATCCACGCCAAGATGCAGTGATGGTGCAGGTGGTTGAGCTAATAAATGAATTGATGGTTAAGGACAAAGGAGCTCAAAAAAGAAATCTGGTTATGAGAACTTATAAGGTTAGAAAAGCCTTTTTCACTGTAACATTTATATTATATTTTAAGTTATACTTGAAGAAAGAAATTTTGTTCTTGAAGAAATATCTGAATACCTTTTTTTATTATCAAAGAAAAAATACTCCTTGAATTTTCACTTCTATAAGCTCATTCTGATATTATTTATCTAAAATAGGTCGTTCCACTCTCATTGCGGAGTGGATTGATTGAGTGGTGTGGAAATACCATCTCGATTGGAAATTATCTACACGGAGAGAAATATAACTTTGGGGCACAAAAGATGTATCGTCCTAATGATTATTTAGTGGCGGACTGCAAGAAGAAGATGGAGGTAATTATACTTGATCTGTCTTAACATTTTAACATATTTTCTCAAATTCTTAGTAGAAATTTTCTTTTTCATTCATTTCTTTAAATAAATCTCCAAGTTTGACCTTTTCATAGGCCTCTGGATAGCTGTAATACATTTTACTCTGGTAAAAGTAAGCCTAGAATTGATTTATTGTCGAGACCAAGATGTTTACTTGGTATTTTGAGAAACTTAAGAAGCTAATGGTTCAGGTATTATTAGTAGACATTTAATAGTCTAGAACACCTAAAAATATACCAAATTGTCTGATATATTTTGATGGCCATGTATCACGCTACAAATGACACTTGGATGGCTTCTTACTCTCCAGTGGGTGTTACTCTCAGAATTAGACTGTTTTGACTGACTGAATTCATCTTCAAAGAATATTATTTCATATTTTATTATAAGATTTCACTGTAAAATAAATGGTAGGTTATAATCATTAGTTTAAGTAAAAGGTTTTTCTAGATGTTAAGCTGTCTTTCAATATAAAAGTAATGGAAAATATGGTAGAAGGCATTCCATACTGTATCATTACCAATTTATGATTTATGAAAAGTTTTGAGCTATAATGAATGTAAATGATTTGAAATTTACACAAAATTCTTAATTTGATGATTTTATAGTTGTACTGAAATATTGCAATACAGTGAACTCTCATTTAGTTAATGGTGGTGAACCTTCATCAGTAATTACAAGTAGTTCAATAAAACTTTTTGGAGCTCTGAAATCTTTTCTATAATCTCATTTCAGTGGTTTCATCTACTCTATTTTATATTTTTTGGATTAAGTTTTTTTAGGTCCAAGTTCTGGAAACGTCAACATATGTATTCATACAAGTCTATGTTGATGCTTCATTTCCACATCTTACTTTTTCATTGATAAAAGGGATTTTTTGGCCCTTTGTGAAATTCATTGTATGAAGTATTGCCTGATTAATTAATTAATTATTATTAATGAAGATTAGAAGATTATTATTAATTAAGTATTATTAATGAAGAATGTCTCATAACAAGTATTGTAATCCAATTTCTTTAATCTAGGCAGTTGCTTCTGCACCACTGAAGTTGAAGCTTCAAAATTTCAATGATATATGTGAACACTTAAAGCCTGTTTTCCGTTACTATTTTCTTACCAAATACCAAAATCCATGCATTTGGTATGAGATGACAAATGCATATACCCGAAGGTGAAGTATTATTTTATTTGAAAATTGTGCTCTAGAGTTGTATTGGTGAGCTTTTTATCTCAACTGTATTTTTCTCTGTTTGTAGTGTTGCTGCTTCCTCTATTATTGGATACATTCTTGGTCTTGGTGATAGGCATTTGCAGAACATTTTACTGGATCAGAAAACTTCAGAAGTAATTCATATAGATCTAGGTAATTATAATATTTATCAATCTAAGAATGATGAGTTGAATTTTTGCCCTCTATTGAACATATATTGTGAGACTTGATTTTTCATCCTTCTATCATGACGCTTTGAATACTATTTACTCTATCATGATTCTTTGAATACTGGACATGTTTTATAATGAAAAATTTTCCATGAATATTTACCTTTGAATAAAAGTGACCCTATTAACTAAATTGAAAGTGGTTTAAAATAGAATAGTATATTCGCATGAGAAAGAAAAATTAAATGAAACATTGAAAATTTATGAAATATATTGGACATAAAAATTTAATAAAATTTGGTTCCTTCCTGCAAAATTGATTTATTAGGAATTGCTTTTGAGCAAGGAAGACTTCTAAAATTTCCAGAAACTGTTCCATTTAGACTGACAAGGAACATAGTAGACGGAATGGGTGTTTCAGGGGTCCAAGGAGTGTTCAAAAAGTAAGTACTCTTTATAATCTCATGGAGACTGGGTAAGTTTTTGTGATACTAAAAGATGTGTAACAACGTTTATGTCCAATAATGTGCCTTATTTGATCATAAGTCTACCTCATATGTGAAAAGTTAATGGTTATAAATATAAGAGTTTTTGACTGATGACCAGGTTGTATTCTAAGTGACCAGTTTAAAGTTGATTTTGATGAAAGTCAGTCAAAAATGGACTATTGAATTTTAATGTAAGCACGTTGGTTCTAGTAATCTAAGTTACAGGTGCCATAAAAGAGATAAATGAGATTATATAGGCAATATTTATTTTGAAAGTTGTGTATTTTTGGTGTTGTGAGTTTAGACACAAAAGAAGAAATTCATTTTTAGTGCAAGTGGTCATAAATCTTAACTTAAAAAATATAATTAGTGAACTTCACAAGATCTATATGATAAAATCTCTATAGTATCTTCCTGATAGCTCTGCAAAATCTCTAAGATAAAATTTTGTGGTGCTTTATTTTTTGTTTAGACAAAGAGAAATTCCACCGAGTAACATGACAGCTTGTTAAGTTGGTTATAAGTTGCATAAGTTGTCCATTGATAACTACCTGTAATGCATTCTATTGAATACAAGCATTTAAAATCTATTGTAAATAGCATATACATGCTCTTTTATACAAAGCGTTATGATTCAAAGACTTCTCTTACTTTCTTGTATTATTGTTGAACAATTACAATTTTTGATAAAAATATACAATAATATTTTGTCTCTTTGTAGAGCAGATGAATTTCCATAGAAAAAAGGTCAAAACAATAAATTTTTAGCTTTAACTATTAAAGCGTATGTAATAATTTATCTTCATGATATAGATATGATACCCTGAAAGTTATATGGGTGGCTTGTGTACTTCACAGGCACACTTCACACTTATCACAGGCATATACTGGTTTGACTTATAGGCATTTAGGATGCCCTAGCATTCAATGAAGTATACTGAAAACTTAATATAGTAACCTTCTCTTCTTCATTTAAAGTTTTTAATCGTTTTTTATGTTCATTATAGATGCAGCGAAGAGGTTATGAGAGTGATAAGACAACATCATAGATCCATTTTGACAGTCTTAGAAGTTCTGGTGTATGACCCATTGTATGGATGGACATTAAAACCATTTGAACAGGCATTGAAAGAGAAAAAAGTATTTTCAATTGATGATGAGCTATTTGATACAGAAGATAGAGAAGAAGCAGGATTCTTCAGTTCATTTGGAAAACCTCTGAAAAAGTTTCCTGAGTGGAGGGTGAATGAAAGTAGGTATAAATGAAAATTATCCCTTTAAGGTGGATTAATTGCTCTTCTAAATTTAAACGTTGAGAAATTTGGCATTAGGTCTATTGTGTCAGTGGAATGGCCAAGTATACTGGCAATTTGCAAAATTAGGTATGGTATACCTGTTATTCCTATTTTAAAAATTAGTTTAATTGAGACCACTATCTTATTGACCAAAAAATTTGGAAATATTGAATGAAGTGAGCATATATTGTAGATCTATAGAATGGTATCACAGCAAAGAAATATTATCCTAAGTTATATGGTATATCATGCTTTAGATTTAAAATAAGAGTAGACTTTTATGCTAATACTTCATTTCTTTGTGTAATAGTTTTGATATCAGTTATGGTTTTGTAATTAGATTCAATTTTATCAAAGGAAATTTAAATTTATTGCTTTCTCAAAGCCATTGATATATGCCTTTACAGATGAAAGGAATCCCTATGCTGTCCGTGCATTGGAAAGAATAGAGCGAAAAATGTTGGGAGTGGAAGATGGTTACCCTCCATCCTCTATTGAGGATCAGGTTGATAAGCTAATTAAAATTGCTCAAGATCCTGAAAGACTATGTGCCTTATATTCTGGCTGGCAGCCATACATGTAGAAGATGGTGAGTGAATGAAATATTTTCATCTGCAGTCATTTTGTTTCAGAGAAAATCTTCAGGAGAAATATTCTCTTGTGTAACTTAAAAATAACTTTTCATATATAACATTTCACCTATAGCCTATCTATTATTCTTAATCATACTGTCAAGTAAGGAGAATACCTATTATAAGAAAATTTAATATTACTTTGTAATGATTATTTTAGTGAATTTACTGTAACAAATGAAAGAAGAAAGATGCATCACCACTCATGTATTGCCTATGTTTCCTGATCACCTTTGAGTTATTTTCATAGATTTAGAAATTTGATATTAACTCTTGCAAAGAAAGATTGAAATTTGCCCTCATGACAGGCAGTATAGTGATTTTGAAATTTTCTTTGTATATTTTTTATTGTTGTTTTTAAATGATTATTTTTATGTGAAACCAAACATTGCTGATGCATGCTTTTATGGGCTGCATCCCTGACTCAAATATATTGTATACTTCCAGATTCAAAGCCAGTTGCCAGAAACTGCCAGAACTTCCAAACTTGAAGAGAAGTGAAATTTTTCAAATATTATGTGAAATTGGTTAAATTATAGTTTATTGTTTTCTTACCCCTAGCTGTATTTCAGAATTTATGGGGCCATTCATAACCTCAATAACTTTCCATAATGTATTTGCTGTGTGAGTGATTACCATCACAAATTTGATTATTGTGATTAATCTTGTCAAAAGTCTTCTGTCATCACATTTTTATAAGCTGTGATATTCTGTTAATTTATACTTGCATTGATAAATTTTATAAAATATATCATTTATCCATTGTAAATTATTTATTCCACAGATTGCAACATGACCATTTGGCCAGGTGACAATACTTGAGGAAGTCTAACTTATAGTAATTTTAAACTTTTCTTGGCATTAGCCCAAAGACAGTAGGGAAAGCTTTTCAATATCTCTTCCAGCAGTTCATTAAAATCAATGCATTATTAAGTTACCTTATCAGTAAATAAGATTTGATAAGAGTCTTCCTCAACAGTTCATGGTTGAAAATAACCATCTATTCACGTAAATAATAAATGCATTACAGAATTAAAAATATAGAGTAATAAATTTAAATATAATACTGTGAAGATCTTAAGTATTCAGTGAAGTAAGTAGGAAAAGGGGTAAGAAATGCTACAGAATGTATTAAAAGATTACATTTAGTGGAGAGACAGCTGTCAGGTCATACATAAATTGCGAATTAATTTTCCATATGAAATTTTTAACTTACTTAATTCATTCATACATTCACGTGATAAATCAATTCATTCTCAATACGCATGTTAAATAATTCAATTTTGCTGTATGTTTATTCTGCTTTTGTTCCTTTATTTTTAAACTATGATTGCCACATCTGACTTAACCAGGAAATTAAAATGTTCCACGCAGTTCATTGCAGCCCTCTTCAGCATTCCATGCTTTGCAGATCTCTGCTAATCGAAATATTTTCCTTCTTGAGTGATTGCCATTCCTGTTCAGCTAGTATTTTACTTGCTCTTTGTGTTTGCCAACCACAGGAAAACCTGTTTAAAGCAGTCTCGCTTAATATACAGTTCACTCTTTTTCCTGGATATATGTATTGCCATCCTCTTTACTCATCTGCATTGCCTTGCTTCCAAAGTGATTCCTTTTCTCTTGTGTTTAGGATGACTAATTCTGTGAGAAAAAATTAAGATATTGTGAAGCAAAACAATCTTTATCCCCCTGTCAGAACCAATACAAGCTCTGGGATAGAGTAAGATCTTTTTCATTAGTTTTGTCTCAGGGGAGATATCATTAGATTAAAAAGTCACTCAGCAATTGTTAAATTTAAGACTATTCAATTCTTTGCTAAACCCCCTCTTGAATGAACAATGTAATGTTGTATATGGGAAAGAGTGATATCGAATTCACTTCACAGTAACTACTACAGAGCCCCTGTGACTTGTAGAGCATGATCATGAACTCAATTCTCATAGGAAATTGCAATCTAAAAGCAATATCTCTCAGAATGAATTGCATACCTGGGATAAAATTTTTCTCCCTTTCCTGTTAAGTTACTCTCTTCAGCTATAATGCTCAATATCTTCTCTATTTATAAGCATTAATCCAAAATCCATACTAACACTTTCAAATACAGTAGGATACATTAACTGAACTACAACAGTGAACAGTTAACCTAAAGAGTGAAAAAAACCTGTGATGTTCATTGAAAGTAATAAAGAAGACATGCCAAGTCTCTTGAAGATGACCATCTAGCATTTGAGTGGAATTTTCTTGAACATCCTGAGTCCAAATGTCATTAGGACTGTCGCTAATAAGTGTAGCAACTCCAAAAACTATGGATTTGACCCTAATTTTGGACATTTGTCACTCCCAGATTCTTAGTCATACATGTACTTCTTTTTGAAATTGCTTCAGATGTTCCGGAGTTATTCTGGAGCAAACATACATCCATTTTTAATATGTATAGGGATTATTCTAGTATATACTAAATAATATAACCTGCATATCTTTGTTAAATCTTCAAGAACTTCTATTTACTTTTAATTAATTTAGGAAACTAAATATCGCCTGCCTGCCTACATACTATGATGGAATTATTTTCCAGATACAGGATTGAAGGTTCATTTGAAATAGTGTTTTAACGACAATAAAATATACTTCGTTATCTTGAAGTTTTATCAATTACAAAAAACTCTAAAAATGTTAATAATCACTGATTTAAGTAAATTCGTCGATTATTTGTAATATATTTTCATTTATACCACATTTTAGTATCGTTTAGTAGTCAACTTATTAGAGAGAATTTATTTTTTATAAAGATTTTAAGTCCGATGACACCCCGCTTTGAGATTATGCTTACTGAATCCATGCCTCTTAAAATAAGATTTATATCAATAGGCGAGCATTGACCAAGGATAAGCTATGGATAGATTTGCACGATATTTTTTCGCAAATCTACCATTTGAATTGGCCACCTAGAAGTTCGTAAGTGTGAGCACCACCTATTGGTGAATGCTGTTTGGGTAAGATTTTCCCGAACGATATATTAGTAAACTTAGCCCAAACGGGAGTTGACAAGTTTTGTACATATACACCAGTGTATTTAATTTATTTCGTTTAACTATAAGACTTCTGTTTAATAAAATATATTCAACAATTTGATTTCGTTCGTTGTCAAGATGATATGCTTAGTCGTAGAGAAAGATGGACTGTGATCAATGACATTGTTTCCATTTGTGTTTGTGTATTGCGGAATCGGCCTTTTCACCTTCAAAGAGTTGATGTAGTTTGTCAATTAACCGCAGGCACTGAGGCAGTGAAATATCAACCTCATATTCCGTACGACATGGTTCTGAAAGATCATTCAGTTGTCAACAAAAGAAATTATGAACGCAAGATCTCAGGTTTTTGAATTGGTGAGTAGAAGTTAATCAAGTTTCCTCGCACTTCATTTGCTATTTTTGGAAGTTAAATCTTCGTTTTGCAAATAAATACCTCTATTATGATTATGTAAGCTCGTTAAAGGTTTGTTGCGATTTATTTTCTCATTAATGTCATTTGTTATTGATGTGATTAGCAGCTTTCCTTTTCTTTGCATTTAATATATCTTTCTATGGATTGGTTCATAGTATTTTTAAACTGTCGTAATGATTCAGTTATCTGTGCAATATGTGTTAGTGAATCAATAGAATTTCGTCTTCAATGACTGAATGTTTTTGAACCTCTGAAAACCAGTCCAGATTCAAGCGTATGTTAAAAGGGTTCTTGACGTAGGGTAATATTCATTCAATGAATTAAAACTTATTCCAGCAATCCCATTTGCTCAGCTAATTGTCACTCGCCCATAAATATTGTTCTAGAAATTATAAATCGTTAAGTTGTTTACATAATGTTTTCCAACGATACTGAAGTATTTTTATGCATATATGCAACTCCATATGATTCATATGTTATTGATTTAACATTTCACTAAATCATCTAAGATATCCTTACACATGAGCAGTAAAATTATCTTTTTAGATTGGTTTTACTGAAATTTAATCAGAAATTGAATGACTAATGCCTAAGTTATATAAGGAATAACTCCCTAACCTCAAGATAATATGTCTTTTGCTCATTATTGTCATTTGTTTTCTTTTGTTTACATTTAATCTCTAACCAAACAGAAGCCACTATTCATTTGTACAGTATAAACTGATTGACATTTATATGTGGAATGAATTATTTTTCATTGGCTTAGATGTTATAATTAGGGAAATCATTGGAATTAACTTTATAGTGCTATAAATGATTTCTTTGAAGAAATATTTTATGGAGAGGGAAATTCTTAAACTGATTATATTTTCATTTTTTCTACTTGGAAATATGACCTAGAAGCTCCTTACAGTTTTACCTTGTTGGTATCCCACCTAAAAGTAAATTATATAATTTTCTATGTATCTAGACATCATTATTAATAATCCTCTGTATTTTTTAAACTTGTTTATTTACTGTATTAATTGAAATATCATCTTGTTACCTCATTTCAGGCTGCAGAAGGTCGTCAAGTGGATGAGGCAGTTGCTTGTTTGTTTCACACAATTCTATTTCATCGCTCTCTAGGGAAATTTAGATATAAGCAAGAAGGCAGCTACTCTGTCGGTACAGTGGGATATGAAGATGTTGACTGTGATTTTATAGATCTTACTTATGTAAGTGACTTTCAGCCATTCCTTTTATCATTTATCAATTTATGATTCCACCCTGACACACGCCGAAAGGCAGCATGATGGGTATTTATGTAGATGTAGATGATTTTTACAAGGCTATTAGATATCCTTCATTCATAAATATTGTGATAAACAATCTTACAATTGCACAGTAAATACCTGCTGTTATATTGTTAATGTCTTAACCCTTAATTAATTCCCTCCTGAGTGGAGTACACTGTTACTTACCACTGTTCTTCACCAATATACTCCATCCTGAAACCTTTGCTTCCTTAATGGTTGACAGCTTTTGCTATTTATGCATCAGATTTCTTTACACATGCTTTGACATATCTCTATTTAGTTATCTAGGAACATACAATTTTAGATATATTGGTATCACTATGGCTTATGGTAGAGACTTAAAATAATTGGAAATAATTTTTTCTACTCTCCTTTTATAACAAATATCAACTCCCAATTATAAGTGGTTAGATTATTCATGCATGATTTTCACTCTTTGGCAATATTTTCTATACTATTTTAATTAAAACACAATAAATGCAAGACAAGCGCGACTTATATAAGACATTTTTTTACAGAGTAATGAGAATAGACCACAATAATATTAACACTTCCAAAAAAATTCTGTAATCAAGTTAAGATTACTCTTCATCTGTTCATGAAATAATAAAAAATAATAGACGGTGTGTAAAAATAATGATAACTTATTTGTGTTAATTATTAAAATTAGATTTGAGAAATAAAAGTGAAAGTTTGGTTTATCTATGTTTTCTGATTGTTTGTGCATTGATTACCCATCATTAACCTGGATAATTGAAAGTCTTCTGTATGCATTTTCCTCTTACACAACTTATGCATTCTGCTTTTTTTATATGACCAAACCAAAGTAAAACAGCCATTTTTATTGGCACCTGTGGGCCTTATTTCCAGTCTACATTCATTCAGTCATTCATTTCATTCATTGTGTACATTCATTCATTTCTATACCTTAATGTGATTCTGTTTAAATTTTATTCACTATCCTGCTGAATTACAATTTTTCAGTAACTATAGCTTTCCTTATTTTACTTGTAAAATTAATGTAAATTTTGGCATTTGGTCATGTCAAGCATTGACATTATTTTTTGCTCTTCTTTTTCTGTTAGATATGCTGTGCATCAGAGAATTTGGATACTACTCTGAAAAGAGAAATAGCTGGCTTCTCTGAGGCACTTAGGAGTCATGATGGTCCTAGATCAGGTCAAATATCACTGGAATTTTACCAGAAGAAAAGAAATCGCTGGCCTTTCAACCCAGAATGCATTCCTTGGGAAGTTTGGACTATACGTCTAGAACTTATAAAACTTAATAATGAGCATGGTAAGTATGTTCTTCAGTTTTTTCTCTTGAGTAAATTCACAGAATGATAAAAATGATGGCGTTGAATAATTCAGTTTGCAGATTTACAATGTGAGACTCCTTTCTTCACGACTTCGCATTTCTTTTTCTTCTGCATTGTAATAGAATGAAATTTTCAGATGTTTGTAAATTATTCTATTTCTATTTTCTCATCCATATTGAACTGATGAATATTATGTAAGTAGCTTCATATGAATGTTTTACATGTTGTATAAGAGAAAGTGTGTTAAAATTTATGTTATAAATTGATGTTACTTCCTAGTAAAAGAAACAAATTCTAAACTTGGTATCACTTTCAGGTTAAATTTGCATCTACTTCAGTTTTTTCTCAACCAGCATGAACTATTGTTATTTTCAATAGTATCAATGAACCAGAATATAATCCAATTTCTCACTAGGGGGAGTATGAAGCCATCTGAAATTTTTAAATGATTTAAATGACAGTTTGGTAGGGAAATATTGCCCAGCATAAGCTTCTATAAATGTAGCAAAACTTACTAAGATCATCAGGAATGTCTTAAAAGTAAACTAATGTTTAGCATCCAAAATAATCAAAAATATAAGAAATAGTTATCATTATTTACTCAATCAAATTGATCATCAAATTACATTATTATTTATTAGATCCAACACTCATTATCAGTGTTGAGTATGTAGGTAGTGGGATTTGGGGACCCTCTGTGAGACCCAATTCTTGCTTTTAACCAAGTAAATTTTTTAATACCAATCTCAATTCACCTTGTGCCTCAGATACAAAATCTCATCCTTCTACCAGTTTCTTCATGCTTTTCCCCCAATTGTCTGGAACTTTTCTCCTCTGACATCCATGAGTTTGGGAATTCAAAAATATTTTGGTAAGAGGTGCTATTGCAATAGAGGAGACATCAAAGCTGGGTTACCTGTAGTTAGAAATTTTTGGCTTCATAAATGCAGAAGCTACAGGAGACATAATGATAATTTCATTGAAAATTAATTTTTATAAAATACTAATATTTAATATAGTATCTTTATGGTGCTTTTAAGTAAATACTAAATAATAAGTTAATTTTGAAAACTTTTGCTATTTACTTTATTAGTTTTTATTAGTTGTTCCCATTATTTAATGCATCAAATCAGTAAAATCTTAACCTTATATCTTGTTCATTGATGCTGACAAAATCTTCTTGATGTAAAGTAGAAGGTTAGAATGAATTATGGTATATATTAGAATATTGAAGTGGAGTAATTCAATTTTAATCTTTTTTGTTTAATGTTTTGAATAAAACAAATCAATATGATAATTTCATTAGCTGCAAGTTAAATTAAATTAATCCATTTTTAATTTATTTTTTTGACTTTATATAACAGACCATTTTAAAGTAACCCATTATAATCCAGTGTGTATAGTCAGTTGACCTCTTGAATGTATAGAAACTAGGTATTATTTCCTTAAATATTTATATAGATATGGTAATATTGACATTTTACTGGGAGTTAGAATGTTAGAATTATTTTTTCATAACATATAAATTATGATTTAACACATCCTTTGGTTTTAATGGTCACCTGATTCTCAAAATTAATTCCTTGTAGTCTAAGGATGCACATGACTGTTTCCCTATTTTCATGCAGGACAAGTCTATCTTTTCCATGTAAAGGAAAAGTAGGGGGTCGACTTAAGCATTTACATCTTGAATCAGAGTGATCACTTCTTGCCGCCACATAATTTTCTTTGCTAGAGATGGATAAACATAAAGAGTAAATGGTGAAGGTAATTTTTTACAGTTGGCACCATCATAAACAACAAATGATGGAACATAAACTATTCAGCATGTGACCATGGTTTTTAGTCACACCCTCTTCATTCTTCTGAACATTTGGATGCAACCTAAGACCATTAGTACTCTCTTTATTGAGTCCGTAAGAGAATAAAGTGGTCATCTTTATTTGAAGGAATTATTCCTCAATTTGAAAAGATAGGTTAAAGACATTGGTTTCAAGTGTTGGTTAGTATGGTAGAGGGTTTTATTGATGTAAAATAGATTAATCTAGAATCAAAAATCCCAATATATTATTCTATTTATTCCTTTTCAGAACGACAAGAATGTAGGGAGAGACTGGGTGAGGTGTTGACGGAGAAAATAATGTATATTGCAGAGGTGATGAACAAACATGAATACGTGCCAAAAATGCCTAATCAGTCAGAACTAGATTTAATATTTGACACTGGTTACACAGATGTTCAGCCTTATTTATTTAAGGTAATATTTGATTATTTTTCTATTGTATTCATTAAATTGAAAATTTATATTGTTTTTGGTATAATATTAAAAGTAAATGTAATAGAACCAGCAAAGAAATTGTTTGTCATACTAATATCGTAAAAGTCTTCTTAACTTATTTAATGGGCTGGAATAAGGTACATTAAGCTTTTATAGTGGGTTGAAGGTACATATACATACATGTACTTATTTTGTTTCATTGTCATATTAATGATTATACCAAAATTAGTGGATAATTTTTGCTCCAGGTAGAGAATTCCTTTTATCTTTGAGGTCTCTGTTTTTCTAGTCTTTGTTCAGAATAAGTATTAAAAATAGCATGGAAGAGGGTAATACCAAAATAGAAAAAAGTCGATAAAAATTTTGGTATCACTGGGAAGCATGGAGGCCATTCATTCTGAAAATAGTAGCAAATTTTTCATTAGTGATCTAGAATTCAAAAGTGAAAAATGTCTATTTAAGTATCCTCTCAGTGTTTAATGTGCTAAACAATTTGCAGTTCTTGATAAACTGTGGTCAATTCCGAAGTATGATGAATTTTAACTGGTCATACAATGATGGATGTTCCTAATTTGGAAATTATTTTTCAAATATGCTTTTTTCATCCTTTGAAATTGCTGGCAACATGAGTTGTCATGTTATTTTTTAAGCTGTGTCTTTTTGCATGAAACATCTCAAGTTTGTGTCAGTAAATTTGGCTATTCCCAATGATGGTGGCAATTCACCATTCTGGTAACAGTAAAGCTAACTATTTACTATTAGTGGGAATTTTAAAGCAATGCTGCTATCATTTTTAAAGTTTTGATTCAATATTTGGTGAAATAGTGTAAAGTAGTTTCTTAAATTCCATAAAAGCTATCACATTACCCTCTACAATATTTTAGTCATTGTATGTGTTTTCTTGGTATAAAATTATGCATTATTATTCATGAATTTCTCTCACTGTATACTTATTATTTCAGATATCCTTTTCTACGTCAGGCCCATCTTCCACATCAGTTGGTAGTACAATGAAGAAATTAATAAAAGAAACTCTTTCATTATAGTTTTGTTACACTTTGTTTTAATTTTACTGACTCAGGTTCCTCACAAATTTTCTTTGAATGAGTTGTATTCATGTTGGGTGGTTAATTGAGTTGAGAAATGAGTGACTATGCTCACATAACTGTTTTGTTAAAATGCGAGTGCAATGGAAATGAATATGGGTGGGTATTAGGTTTATGATCCTTTTAGTATTAACTGGCTCTCCTGTACAGCTTCACTTAATGCACTACTCATTCTTCGGGTATAATAACGTTAAATAATTTCATATTATCGGCTGTGGCTATGGTAAGAGATTAGCAAGGGTTACAACTGTTAAAAATGATAAAATTTTCCCCTTTGTAGCCTATCAACCTTGAGAGTTTACAACTAATACTTGAGCCTAAATGTATGAAATCTGACTAGCACTTCGCTTCTACCATTTCTTATTACCTCTCATTTTTATTAACTCATGAAAAATGCTCTCAGATGCTCTGCTGTAGCTAGGCAAACCCAGACATCTGCATCCCAGGCAAACACCTATGCCATCAAGACTAGGTTATAGTTGTTAATCAGCAAATTACTGAATCTCATATCAGAATGATATTGTTTGTGAAAACTCTATGAAAATTTATTGTCAGTAAAGTGCTACTGTAAGTGATACTTGCCTTGACTCTTATATAAATCATATATATGAGCCTTTTTTAATAATTTGTGTTGTTCTTTAGCCTTGGTATCCCTTCTATACAAATTCTGATTTTCTCAGCTATTTTTAATTAAAAGAAACAAGAACAATCTACTGTTTGCTCCTTACATAAATCTTAATATAGGACTAACATGTAGCATAGCTTATCATTTCTTTACATTAAGGTTTCGGATCAGGCAATCATTTATAATTTTCCTTCTTTAAACTATTTTTGCAGTAAATCTTAATGGCTCTTTCAGAGTCAAATGGTTGGCCTATGGCACAGTCAGTCCTTTGATGTATTGCCTGATGGTCAAAAGACTGCAAAATTACCTTGTTGTTTCTGCTGATATATGTATAACACTAGTAGAAAAATTGCACTTAATACCTGCTGATATTTCCATAGAAATTACTCCTTTGCTAAGAGAAATCTTTCAGAATTGATGTTAAAATTGATTTGGTTGGTATTTATGTATTACACAGTATACATGTTAATGTCATATTAATTTTAATTGTAGATTTATCTCAGTTCTATGTTAGTTCCTTGTTCTATGTTAGATTTCCTTATCATTACTTGCTCTTTCTTTGCACCTTTCCTTGTGTTAAATCTGAGGATAGAAATAATGTTTACATTTGAGTCATAAGGGAATATTCACTTCTGGAACTATACAAAATTTAAAATGAGACCAATATTGTAAAATAAAAGAAGTATTCTAATTCACTCAACATCACTTTTATTTAGCTGCTTTTCAACAACTTTGAGTTGTTCTGAAGATGTAACTTCTAGTTTGTTGAATTGAGCATTATAGTTAGTGGTGATATTTTGATGAACACATAGCTAAAATCATTCCGAGTATGGGCTCCTGGATAGCCATGTGGTATTTTCACCTTTGATGAAATCGGCCCCAGGTTCAGTTCGTGATGGGAACCTATACATTCAAAATGATCTTAGCTATCAAAGCACTTTTACAGTACTAGAGTGAGTATGACCTTGTTGATGAACATTCTACTTCTTTTCTATAAAATGTAAAGGTAATGAGACACCAAATGTATTTTTTAGCAAATCTTTTAAATATATACTGCATAAGAGAACCAAGGATTCTCCGAATGCCTGTCACCATCAGGCAATATTCCTCAGAAGGGATTATTGTCAGCTGTGGCTACCAATTTTCAGAAACTCCCAATGTGCATTTCAGAGATTATACCTCTGTCATTAAAGGAGGTTGAATGCTTCTGAGGAATTGTGCCCGATGGTCACTGGCATTCAGTGATTTGAGAATTCTTGGTTCTCTTATTCATTAACAACTGAGTTCCATTTTCCTTTATTAATAGCTGCGGTTCAGGCTTTTCGATTAGCATGAAAATTCATGGACTCACTCCTCAAAATGCAATAAAATGAAAATTACAATATTTTTACTGATGCACATCAATTATCTAACAGAATTTAATATACTGGAAGGATCTTCTTCTTCTTACTGGAGTCTGTCTTCCAACAGATTTCAACTGGATGCCCTCATTGTAGTGTGCATCTTCTTTCATTTTCCTGTAATTCTGGCTTCTTTTTATTCCAAGCTATCCCATTCTTTTTCTTCCCCTTCCTCACTTTCCTTCTATTTTCTCTTCAATTATTCTTCTAGTTATGCCCCAACCAAGCTGTCTTCCCTTTTTTGATTTCCCTTATCAGTTTTCTTTCCTCTCTCAGTTTCTCAGTAGTACTTCCTCATTTCTAATTCTGTCTGTCCACTTCACCTTCAGAATTTTTCTCCATAATCACATTTCAAAACTTTCCAAGTACTTCTCATCTTTCTTTTTGACTGTCCATGTTTCACTGCCATACGTCACCACACTCCATATAAAACATTTAGCAAATCTCTTTCTTAGATCAGTTGGAATTCTACATGCTGTCAGAAGTCCTTTCACCTTCTCAAATGCCTTTTTACTTCTAGCTATTCTCTTTCTTATTTTCTGGGTGCAGCTCCCATTCTCAGTTACTATACTTCCCGAAGTACTGAAATGATTTCTCTTGCTCAACAATTTTTCCTTCTGCAGATATATTAATAATTGCTTCATTCCTGCTCTCCTCACTTTTGTCTTTCTAATATTTATGCTCATTCCATATTTTTCCCCACCCTTGCAATACTGTCCATCATATATAAAAGCTCCTCTTCTGTGTCTGCCTGTATTCCTTGATCATCTGCATACTTTGCAGTCTTTATTCATTCTCATCCTACAGCTGCACCTCTTGTCTTTTCTAATGCTACATTTATTAGCTCTTCCACATAACATTCTTGTCTTACACCTTTTCCAATACCTATCTCATCTGTCTCATTACTTCCTATTCTTATCACAACTTTTTGTTTTGTATATAGCTCTTTTAATAACCTTCTATCCTTCCAGTATATGCCTATATTTTTTTAGAATCCTCAGAAGCACAACCCAATTCACTTTGTCAAATGCCTTCTCTCAGTCAACATATATACAGATCCAGACTCACATCTAACATTCTTTCCCCAATCAACCTTAGGCACCCAATTGCATCTGCTGTTCCTTTACCCTTTCTGAAACCAAACTGGAAGGACATATTTTTACAAAACACCAAATTATTTACTCATTAAAAATGTATTTTATGTAGCAGTTTTCTTACCAAGCTCATAAGTTTTCTTCATTTTATGACTGATTACAACTGAGCAAGCCAGCAATTCTATTTTTCTATTCTCTCCAGTTAAATGATTAAATGCTTTATTTTTATAATCTTTTATAAATAATTCGGCATAATGTAAGTCAGGTTAATACAAAACCTCTGTAAACCTTGCTATCTTAATTAACAGACCATTTAAGCTGCAAATATTTAATGCACAAAGCATAGACAATACTGTTCTGTGGAATTTCAGTCAAAAATTGTGAGTTCTGCTGTAATTAAAGCTATCAGTGAAGTTCAGCCGATAATGTGATCTATTTAATGTAAGTGATAATTACTTTAGTTTGTCTTGAATGCTTGTTTGAAATTGGAATAAATGATTGTTTGTTGTGACCTTTAAATTTGGTAGCTTATATTTATCATTTAGGAAAATGAGTTTAATTATTATGTGTTGTAGGACAAAAATGGCAAACGTGCTTTATATTGTAGCATTAGTGAAAGGTGAAGCTTATCATTTGTTGTGTGTGATTAATGCTGCAACTTATCTCTTGTTCCTTCATTGATTTAAGGAATTAACTGACCTAGATTTGTGGAGGATATTCTGTGATGGGGTGATTGATTTCAAGTATAGATGTTATTGATGCACTGATGAGAATTTTGTAGCGTTTTTATTATTTTGGAATTTTGTTGAATGAAATAAAAAGTCTAGACAAATTCGGTTTGATGGATTTGTTTTTTAAATTTTATCCTAATTCTTACTAGCTCTTGAACTATTGATTATTTTCAATATGTTATTGTCATTGACAAACTTTGTTTTTATTTTGTATTACTATTTAGCACATTAACTTTTCATCCTTTTTATTCATATTCTTGGGTAGATTGATCGACATCATTAAACTGTGATCCATAAGTTGTAAATTTATTTTAATAATTATAGTCAATTTGATATTCAGTATTTGTACCATAGAATGTTTCGGCTTACATTGAAAGTGCATACGTACTTTCATATTTCCAAATTGTTAAATATCAATGTATCTACTATCTGTTTGGTATCAAATTAATCAGCAAACAGCAACGAAAAGATATAGGACACCAATTTTAATCAAAAATCGTTAATAAACAAATCATTGGCAATTGCTTCTACATTAGAGAAGCAACCAAAAGTCTTGAACAATAACCGTTGTCCGCAGGCATCGGAAAAAGGTCTACCCGGATTATGGGGGTTTTTTTACCTGCCGCGACTAGTCTAACGCACCAGGAGAGGGGACGGTTTCTCTAACTTTCCTCCCGCACACGGTTGTCGTGAAAAATATACTCCCGCATCTTAAAGGTTAAAGAAAATTATTATGTATCATTAAAGAAAAAGTACAGGCATTAAACCTTTATTTTCTACAAGAAAAATACATATAAAATAGCATAAGAACCATCAATTTGGTTCACTTATACAATATGAGAGCAAAAATCTAAAAAAAGGAACAAATATTTCCAAATCATGGTTTCAGCTTGCTCGCTAAAACTTCATGTTAAAGATTCTACTTTAGAATCCTTTCAGATACTGGTTAACACTAACTCTATGATTAAAAAAAGGGCACTTGTTTCTGTGAGTACATAGGACAAAATAAAAGTTTCCCAGAAAAATAAATGTACCCTCAAAGCAGGATTTCAAAATAAATTGTTTGATCCCTCCATTTGAAACAAATTACTTCCTAACAGCAAAAATGTGCCGGAGAGGGCTGAAAATATTCTTGACAACTTGCACACTCCAACTTTTACCCAATAACTTGAGCCTCTGTGTAGCTGACAAATTTGCAACATCAGTGTAGTGGCGAGGGAAGCCAAACACCTCCTCCAGTTCCGTTATCCAAATACTGCTCATTTCTCCATTCATAAGCATGGGATGATTATTGTCTGGTAAATGCAAGAGGATTAGAAAATCATTGCAGAATGATACAATTGTAAAAATTAAGAAAGCAGATAATGCAACGATTTTCATCAGACAAAGAGAATAGATAAAGGCTCAAAAGACTGTCTTTGAGTCAATACATTAACATTTCTTTCATGATGTTACTTTCAAGTTTATAGTACAGAAACACAAATTCACATATTTGACTGTTACTTTTTAACCTTTGATCAAGGGATCCAACATTTTCTCAAAATCAGAAAATAATTTCTCAAAAGTTGACTTAGAAGGCAATCTTTGCAAAATACAACAAAAATTCAGTTTATTCGTAATATTCAAATTTAGTAATATTCATTTCAATTTAATTATTTAGTAATATTCAAATTAAGTATTAAGTGACAGTGAAAACTTTCCTTAGCTTTAAGATAAAATGTTTTGCAATATTTAAATCATCTACATAAAAGTTATCCAAAATACCCACACAATTTGAAATGAAACTACACAGTCACAATCAGAAGGCTGGCTATAACCTTGTATGGTCTAGCTTTGACATTATTTGTGATTGTGTAGAGATACAGAGAAAATGACTGATTAGAGGAAATTCTACAGGATAGGAGAAAATTTAATATTATATTAAAACGTTCATGAATTTAAATATATTAAATTTTCCAACCCCAAATCTCAACCTAGGCAATATAGAGCTGAAATATGATAATTTTTAAAAGCTAACTAATTCACATTTTCCAAAATGGCTTGCACCTAGTACTCTCTCTGCCAGAAGAGCAGTTTTATTTAACAGGTAATTTTTCTGTAGCCTAATTTGTCTTTTCCTCCCTTTTCAAAATTTTCTTCTTTCCAGATAAAATACTTAATAATCTCTCTATTCTCTCAACTACTAGACGAAATCGAATTATGCTATGCAGAAAATTATAGATTCACACCAAGTTTCCAGCAACCCCAAAACTGCATGTACACTGTGGAACAAAATATTTATTATTTCAATTCATGTAGATATTTTGCTAAGCTGTACGTGTTTTATGATTATCGTTTTCAGCCAATCCACATAAGAGATAATGAGATAGCATTACTTGTTTTCAAAGAATTCCTGTTTGTAGTCACTGTATTGATTTTGTCCACAGTAGCTACACGCATCCCTGTAGATGAAGTAGCAGTTGACAGAGTTGGGCAGTCATTTGTTTCAACTTCACTTAATTGGCTAACACCTGGTATGCTGCTCCAGAAAAATCTAGGACGATGTTGTGCCGAGAAATCTTTAGCATTGATTAATGTCGGCTCACAGCCCAAGAACCTTAAAGAAGAGATAAATAATCTAAGTAGAATTGCTACACAGATTAAATAGAAAGATTTCAGGTAAACTTACTTCAAGCTCCTACTGAAGATTTATCCTACATTAAGAATAACTTGTGCTAGAACACAACAGAGCTATTTACTTTTTCCAACTCCATTCAACCATTGCAAACTTTGAAAATTTTTTATGGTTGTACAAACAAATTTAATTCATGTCATCCTATCTACCCCTTTATATTGAAATTCCTATCTGCATAAGGTTTAATGCCATGCAATCATAAAATTTCTAGGTGATCAAATTGATGAGGTCTTTGTAAGTGATCGAAAAAAATGGTTATTGTTTGGTTTTATTTAGTTCACTTGAGAAAATAAACAAGACAATAAAAATTACTTCAGACACTATCACTGTATGAAAAGTATCAATGTAGAGTTAAAAGACCAAAAGAAGTAACAAGCTCCTAGTCCAAAAAGCAGAATATTCTTCAAATCGTGATGAAAATACAATCACCATTACAAAACCTGATTATAAGCCAGTTTTTAATCAGTCCTTTTATAAGTCAAAACAAGGTTTCACTGTGAACAAATCATACACAGAAGAAACAAATCCATTAACAGATCAAGGAGAACTACTTGGTAATCTATTGATCAACTTACCGGGATATGATTTCTCGATACTTCAAAGGCATAGATGCAACATTTTCATACATCCAAAATACTGGATTCTCACCACTGCCTCTTAGTTCTTGAATAGTTTTCAGCACTCTAAAATATTCGAAAAATAATCTCCCAGTTCCATCAGGAGCTGCAATAGAAACAATTAACACCATCTCAGGTGGCAGCAAGGACTTAAAAATAAGGTATATTAAATAAATGTTGAGTTTCTTTTGAATGATGCATAATTCAACATGGATCCATTAATTTGCAGCTGTTTGTCTCAAAGATCTGAAAGCTAGAAACTAAAGGATAGGGAGTTATGTCCATCATAACAAGTGGTTATTTCTAAAGTATTTGTAAAACGAGTGCCACATTTCTGTATTTGTCTAGTAGGAGGAATATTTCGGAATTGTCAATTGATGTGAGGGACAATATCCGACAAGCAAACAGTGATCTGAGGTGTGACACCTCTGCAAAGAGCAGAAAAAATTAAATGCAAAAATTATTGTCACCTCCTCAGCAAAATGCTTCAGTGAGCTTTGATTAGAGACATCTCACAAGTTTAATAATCTCCTGCATCCCTCCATGCATACACACTTTGGTTATAGTTTATGAATCAATTAAATAATATTTTCGATGCAAACATACTTTTTCACGCACTTGGAAGCATTAATATAAGAATTAAAAACCCTTAAGTACGAATACAGCTAATGATTGGGTTTTTTTTACCTTAGAAGATTTCTTATTTTCTGTAGCATAGGGAAACTTGCTTTAAATAGTAATATTTTTTAGAAGTAGATCAACAGTTGAGGTCATTTAACACAAATGGGCTCCCACTGGGAATTAAAACCAGGACCACTTTCACTAAAGGCACACAAACTACCCAATTGCTAATCAGTAAGCCCAACCTACAACCCTTGTACATTTCCACAAGTTCAATATCAAATGAATTATCTAACTAGTAAATGAATCACTAGAGAAGTCTTCAATAATCATTTACATACCATATAATCCTTTACGGGCTGGATTGACACCACTTATATCATTGCATGGAGAACCACCAATAATTAGGTCGATCGGGCCCAATTCTGCAATTTTTTCAGGTGTTAACAATTCAATATCCCCAATATGGGAGATTTGGTCAGGGAAGTTATATTGGCTAACATTGATAGCTTTCTCATCAATTTCACTCGCATAATAGCAGTCAACGACGATTCCCAACGTTACAAGAGCATGATACCCTGTAAAATAATGTACTTTAATGGAAAATTTTGTAATTTTCATCAAATTTGTAGTATGTTCCCAATTCTGAGGAAGTATATAAAAGTGATAATAGATGACAGTTAACTTGGGAAATTCCTTACCAGCACTTATACCATCAAACAAGGAAAGGACTCTAATCCCCTTGTCTTTTTTGAGGGATATATTTGTAAATGATGGTTTGGCAGATGGTTCAAATAATTTAGTCACCTGAAAGAAGATTGCAATTAATCATTAATCAAACATAACACTGAGTAACAGAAAAGGAATAATGGGTCTAATCACTTCCTAAAAATACAGAACAAAGTAATTTGGATTCATCATGGTGATTGTTGTAGGTAAATGTCACAGAATCTTTGAAATAGGTAATCCCAACTTTAGTTTTTATCACAAGTCACAGAACATGAGTACAGGAAGTTTCTACATTAATTAAAAGCTTAATCTCTTAAAGGTTGTGTGAAATGGAACCTCATTTTAATAAATATACTGATGATATCATGTTTACAGGAACAAAAAAATGTAAGTTCATATGGTAATTTATGCAAATTTGAGTGTTTTTTAATGATTTGGGACTGTTATGATATTTACAGGTTTCGATGACTTTGATTACTTCTACACTGAAAAATAAAACCATACATTTTCCCACCAATCTTCCCTACGAATCAGGAGTCCTTTATCATAATTCTTGCAGATCAAGCAGACCCATGGATTTTTTCCTTTGAATTCCTTTACAGCTTCTTTGGATATCATATCCTCAATGCAAGTGGTACAGTAAACTCTGCAAACAATAAAAGTAAGAATAATATCTAGAAAATTTGAAACACATCCAATTCAAGCCTAGTCATTCACTCACCTACGGCAACCAGGTTTGTCACAAATAAGAAGTTCTCCTGTATTCGCACAAACTGAACAAACGACCTGAATAAAAGATTAGAGTAAAAGACTATGTTTAAATTCTTCCACCCTGAAATCTACATTTCTAGTGAAATTAATGACATCACTAGTGAGCATAGCATTAAAAATGATGGAATTTTATTCAACTTATTAAAAATTGTACATTTATTATTGTATATATCTGATTTTTCTAAGTCAAAATTCATGAATTTTCTATTCAAGTAAATAAAAATTTAATATATTTCCTATCTATAAATTTAATAAAATATTATTTGCTGAGGGGTTTTATGGGAATTGCATAAATTTCCATTAGCATACACAATATATATTATGGTATATCTTTCAAATCAGATTTCAAAAAAATAACTTATATTTTTCCAATTTTTAGCCATGAAATTGGTAAATGAAAAAGACTATCACCTTCACACCTCTAATTCAATATGGGCAGAAATTTCCAATGAGTATCAATACAATGAAAATGAGTACCAAATCCACATTTACTAAATTTTTCCTGTTTTAATTTATATTGTCACAATTGTCATTAAATCGAATGAAAAATAATAGTCCAAGACCTAAATAAGAACCTTTAACTAATATTCCTTCTTTTTACAAATCTCAATTTCATGGGAGCAATTTTTTTGACTTATTTTGTTAACCCTTCCACTGCGGGAACTGCTTTGCGCTGCTAATTTTTGCTACAACTGTGTGCGGAAGAAAGTAACGGAACTGTTTTCTTTCTTGAACAGACCAGTGGTAGCAGATAAAGACCTTCATAATCCGGATAGACCTTTTTCCTAAGGGTTCAGTCATCGGTTGTAGTCGAGAAATTTAATTACTTGTGTATTGAAAATGCCATAGCAAATTTTTATATTAATAATAACTTTTGATTCAATATTCAGTTCAGAGTTGTTTTCTAAGCAGTTTTTTTATTATTTTGATACCAAACAATATGCGTATATCTCGATTTTTAACAATCATATCTAATCACAAATAAAATAAAATGCCCTCAAAGGCAGTCAAAACATGGAGAGTGGGTAATGATGGAACCTGTTAAGCTTGGATTTTCCAAGATAAGGGAAAACCCTTTGAGATACTCCCAACCCAGAACAATAGAGGAGCAAGAGATGGGGCACTGCATTGTGGGGCAGGGTCATTGAAGGAGCAGGTCAAAACGTATAAGAACGTTTTTCCCGCAGTTGCCTTAACAGAACGTACAAGTACGTTTCCCACAGTTTAAGGGTTAAAGAACTGAAGCCAGCAAGCAATAATAATAAAAGAAATTGTATTTTAATGAAAAATTATCAAAGTTTTCTGGTTTTGAGCCTAGAATAATTTTGTAAATGTAAACGCTAATTTTGATAACCAATTAAGCTTTCTAACAAATCCTCTAACTTAATTCTTCTATCTTCTAGGGAGGAGCAGTAAAATTTTGGAATTAGTTCCTCAATCCAATACTTATGGTTTACATTTCTTAAACTCCTTATCATACATATAGATTCTGTAATCAAATTCAAAGTAGCTACTTCTCTAAACTGAGGAGGAAGCTAATACAGAGCAAAGACAGAACCCTTGCAGAGAAAAATCTATAATATGCAACTTTTGCATTGTTAGCACTGGTAATCATGTGTATTGAAACTCACCATAAAGCCGTCCTCATCAAGAGCAAACATGTATCGCTTTAAATTATCCTGGAGTAAAAGAGATAAAAGAAACTGTTGAAATACAGGTCTGAAAACATATTTAATTATACATTAACAAGAGAATGTATATCCTATTAAAAAAAGAGCTGGAATTGTATGCCCTATGTGAGAGGGCATCTAAAAAATTGTAAAAATAATTCATGTTAATTCTTAACGAACATAAGGGAGTTTCCATAATTAACCTATCCACTTTGATTACCATAATCACAAGCAATGTTCCTCAATATGATGTTCAGAATAAGCATTTCTTTCCAGCATGTAGCATTAAATTAGAATAAAATGGGAGTTATTATGTTAAACATGTAAAAATCTGCTTTGCCAGGCCATGCAGCCTGTTGTCATTATTAATTTAAAATAATTTTAATTTGAATTGTTTTGTTGACTTACCTCACAGTCATCACATATGCCTCCATGGAACAGAGGGTGAGCCTTATCAACTCTTTTAGAAGCTTTTCTACAAGCAATACATAAAGTCTGTATACTTTTCAGCGATTCCTGTCTCCCTGTAAGATAACAGAAATAAAAACAATTATAATATTTAAATGAGAAAATGCATCATGATGTAGCAAACATAGAATATACAGAGAGAGACCATCATAGGTAATTCATGTGAGAAAAAAGCCATATGGCTTTCGAATAGCAATATTCTTACATCCTTGTTGGAGCCATATTGCAAAATGGCCTCAGCTATTGGAGCAAATTTAAAAATTTTATAACTAAAACGCTACAGCATAGTAGTGTTACTCAACAGCTAAGATTATTTCACATAATAATCTAACCCCAGACTACGTTATCAAACATGCTGCCCACTTGAGTATCTGCAAGCCCAGGGATAAATGTTATATTACATTCAAAATAATGAGTCTTAAAAGCATAGGATACTTGTCATCAGATGATAAGCACTTATACTTGAGACTTCGAGTTATAATGCAGAACATGCTTCAGGACTATATGCAACAGTTTTACCAAAATTTTGGCTATCCTATGATGCATGGTCATTGATCCAAAACAGCGTAAATATGACCACATCCCAATTTTATTTTGTTCTGATTGGATAGACAGCAAGTCAGATTAAGGGGAGGATCAATACTGAATCCTAATGTACCACATTTTAAAGGTAAAGAATTGATCTTTCAAACAATATACAAAATGTCATATTATAATAGTTCAGGTCTATACTATTGTTTACCCAACGAGTCCTGAAATTAAAAACAAAAAACACTCATTGCCAAATAAGTTATGGTAGTAAGCCTGACAGATGAGGTTGCAGGTCCTGATATTTAAAGTAAGAATTTTTTTACACTGAAATCAAACTTGATTGCCATTACACTGAGGAAATAAACCGTTTAATTTGGATATGATAGAATATTATTTTGTGTATAAATTTACTAATGAGTTAAAGTAATAATCAAGTACAAACTATTGTCCAGATCTTTATTTCCAACGCTGGAAGAACTTCCACTTGCTTCCTGTCTGTCCTCTTCAGAATGGACATCTATTGAGGTTTTCCATTTCATTTTATCAACTTTTTCCTCTTCAGTCATTAACTTAGCTTTTATATCAGGTTTTTTATCAGACATTAATAAACGTTTGACCTTTTCAAGGTCATCTCTAACTTCGTCTGACAAAGACAAATCTGCAAAAATATATTTTTCTCAAATTTGTAAGGAATGAAATGCTTTTCAAAAAGTTTAATAACATAATTAAAATTATAAATAATAAAAATTAATTAAAATTATGCAATGAATAGTACTGAAGAAATAAAGAAAATATCTCAACATTGAGACAATGGTGAATTTTAGATAAATTAAAATATAGCATACCTCTCACTTTAGACGTATCATAAGGTGGAAAACCTTTCATGGCCCAATGGACCAGGGAATCTATATCTGATTCCTGATAGCCATCTTGAGCAGCGCAGTCCTAAAATAGAAAAGTTCAAAACAATCTAAAATATTTGATAATTATTTATACCTCAAATCATCTTTCTATACACAGTTCTGGTCCCTGTGTTGGGATTGCACAAAGTGAAATAGATAGAAATATCATACCTGAAGGGCTTTCTCAACACCTACAGCACATTTTTTTGATTTACCATCACCAGATAGCTTACGGAAATATTCGCGGAAGGAGCAAATCCTATGGTGGGCTACCTGTGGAAAATTGATCAAAATTATTCGACAATTATCATACAATTGCATTAACAATTTCTAAATTTATCTCTCTGTACTAAAAAAAGATCTAAGTATCAAATTAATCAATTTCTATCTAATGCAATAACATATATTCCACATACTAAGATGACTGTTAATCAGCTAGCAAGTATAGCCTTAAAACTAAGTAATGAAAAAATTACTAAATATATTACCTTTAAATTTCACTCAAAAACCACCTGAATATTGAGTTGACTACCTTTGACAATTCATTCATTCCAAAAAATATTTATAATCTTGGGAGTAACAATAGACAGAAAATCATACATTAAAGGAGGTGTAACAGTAAAAATCTCAATACTTAGCTAATTTTCAATATAGGAGAAATGCAGGTGTATGGATACAGTAAAATCTGGTTAAAATACTTTCCAGTGGACCAAGTTAAAGCATCCCTCATAATTAGTATCACAAAACCAAGATGTGATAACTTTATATGCATTTCTTTTACATTAGATAACAATGGGAAAAATTTAGGCTCTCCTTTAATTTTAGATAAGAGAAAATTCTGATGGAGAATATCTGAACTTCTCGCTCTATCTCAGTACATACGTACATGTATAAAACCACTTCAATCTTTTTCAATATTATGCTTTTATCTAGGTCTACAATATATCTATAAAGTGGACCATATCTGTATGATAACTGAACTTTCAGAAAAGAGGTGATTTGGTAATTAGAAGTGACCCTGGGTCTATAACACCCATTTAAAAATCTTTGCCTGTCTGTGACAGCATCATGCAGGGCTATCCAACGAATATTCATGAAATTTATAATTATATTCTCGAGTGACATAAAAGGCACTTTTTAACCCAATACACTGTATCTTCTGGCTATAAATGAACCATTATCATCAGAAATATACAGCATGAGATGGGAAAAAGGAGAGGGGTTGGGGCAGCAGAGGAGATGGCCGCTCTATTTTCCTCCAAAACTCTGCAAATAAACGTTGTCCATCTATGAAAATTTAGGTATTATTAATTATTCTTCCCAGGGAATATATGGCTATTTTTCATTTACCTTTAAGATCCCGGTTCGATCCCAGAAGAGTCAAAGCGTTCTCATAAGAAATACGCATTAACTCCACTTTTACTGGTTGCAGGCTTTATTTCTTTTCTATGATTTAATTATAAAATATGGTCACACAAAATCGAAACAAGCACCAAAAGAAATTAAATTGAATTAAGTTTCCTATTTTGGTTTCAGAATATCGCTATAGTCATAATTTTGATGAAATAAACGAACAGTTTTTAAAATTTTGAGGCTATGAACAACCAGTCTCTTTGACGGCCTAATATTAAAGCCGAACATTTTCCCGCAAGAATGTATGAGGAATTTGGATATATTTAAAAATGATATGAATAAATGATAAACTAAAATGAACAGGAGTCAATTTTCTAAAGTTTTAGTATTTGCTGTTAAGAAATTGGCGGTGTCGATTCGCAGGAAACAACGTACGTCCATTTAGGCAAAGTTTATTAATCAGGCAGACCATACCAACGCTTTTTCGATTTGATGAAGAACTTATCGTGCTTCACATTGAAATATTTTAAATTAACATGCATCCTGAGAGCCGCCTTTCGGCGTGTGGCAGTGGGTGCATGAACCACGACTCTACTTCCCTATTTGGTCAATAACGCATGTAATACTAGCATTTCCTGCAAATTATAACGTAATTCGACGTCTCCTTTCTTATATCTTTCGATTTCGGATTATTCTAGTATCTCGAGCTCCTCGATAACCATGTAGACAAAGCGTTCGTCTTATGTGAAAGGGGTCCCGGGTTCGATTCCCGGTGGAAGTCCCCGTGTATTAGAAGCAGTTTAACAATATTCCTACTAATATCAATTAAGTCACAAGGATTGTATTAATCACACTGCGCTTCCTATTGAGAATCAATAGACAATTTTTAATGGCTACATTAATCTGAAATTCGAAAGCCAGAGGTTATAAAACTTGCTAACTCATTATTGGTCGACGCCTCGCTTCTTTTAATGTATATATTTTGTCTCTGGTTCGACCCCAGACGAGGCATGCGTTCCCAAAAAATTTAATGTAAATTTAAATTTAATCGTTTGCAGGTTCTTTGTAAGCTGAATAATTTAATTAAAAAGAATCATCTTACATACTTGAGAAGATTTCATAAAAATGAAAATCTATGACGATTTCTTTGATTATCGTTGCTTATGGACTTTGATCCAAATTAAGATAGCTTTGAAAAGATTGAAGATTATCATTTTCAATGACCTGTCCCGTTGAAATAATCTGACAATTGAGATAAGAGAGAGATAGTAGATTTTTTAAAATATGAACTACCATATTACTTCTTCATCTATTTTACCCGCTGAGAATCAACGAACACTTCAGCTAGTCATTAGATATGCGAGGAAAGATTTAGAGAATTTCAGTCCAAATTTTCAAAAGCACATAAGATGTAAAATAAAAATTCTTCGTAAAGATAAATGCTTAATCCAAATAGTAAAATAATTAAACTTCTTATTTTCCACACACTATTTAATAGACCAATAATTCTGACCTAGCCGCTATCAGCCATAATGATGTTTAAGAGGCCGAAACCAATATAGATTACGGGACAAATAAGAAATCCATTTTTCATTTTATTAACGGCATTCCGCAAAGTCAGGTCAAATAATATACATTAAATTCTTAATCTAAGAATAAGTAAATCGATTCATAAATTTGAGTATACACAAGCTTAAATTAAATTAAACATTTCATCTTATTTGAGGAAAAATCTCCCATTTCAAAATAAAATTATGATTTATCTATCTGACCACGGATTGCTTGGCTTTGGTCTATTTGAAAATTTCAATAAACAAAGTCTTAAATTTCAATTTTAACCTACTTAAGAATTTATATGTTACTTACAAATGATACTCTGCCATCACGATACCAATAAACCCATTCATAATTTTCTTTCTTCATCTCTTGTCCGCATAGTGAACCATCAATCACAACCGCTAAAAGAGAAGAGAATTAAAATTTTTACATTATATAAAATTAGGAAATACAATACTTGATAGAGAAGCAAAATGATTTGTATGAGTGATGCTTTACTCACCTGGCCACCAATTAGACCTCTCTAATTTTGCAAAGACAAGTTCACCGAATTTTGAACTCGGTTTTTTATCTTTCCATGTTTGGAGAGTTGTGGATGGATCTTTTTTCGCTAATCTCTTTTTGTGAATCTTCGGCATTGCCGATTGATTTCTGAAATGTAGAAATGGAGCTCGGTTAATCCCTTGTGATTTTTTTAGACTTCACACAGATGTTGACAGAAACTCAAGAAAGTGCATGAAAGAGAAAATCACCATTATTTTAAATACTCTAAAATTAAATAAATGTACGAATTCACAGGCAGAAAATTCGGGATTTCATAATTTGATGAGGAGTATGGTCTACGTCTTAAAGTTTCTCATTTGCGACGGAGGTATTCTCAACTTTCTACGAAAAGCTCCGAATCTCAACCCTCAGGATGGAAAATTCTCTGGCCAACAAAAAATATTCTCTAATACATCGATACGACAGGAAGGTCAACATCTTCAACCATGGCAAAACTAGTGTTTCTTTACTCAGTACTCTAGTAACTTGAGGCTGCAATTCTCAAAATTTAAGATTTAATTGGAGATGAATAATAATTCAGTCAGAATATCATCCTTCCTTAACAATTAATGCCTTCCAATCTACATGCCAAAATTAACTCAACGAAGAGCTTCTACCCGTGCATGAATATCTGAGAATACTGGAAGTATCGTAATTCGAAGTATGAAAGTACGCTGCTTGAAACTTGATTGGCAAGTGTCCGACTAATTTAGCACATAAAATAAACTTGTAAGGATAACCAGAGCGATCGGCCACTTCAACATTATATTTATATACTCTTAAAAGCGACGGCAACACGCATTAAGATTTGAAAACGCAAAACAAGACGTTGATCGACAGAGTGCAAGATTTCCGTTCCTTACAAGAAAAGTTTTTCATGAAATTCCTTCAAGCTTATTTCTGTCATTGAAACATGCGGTAACTAACAAACTAGTCTAAGCCCTGCAGCATTATTGTATAAAATCTTGCGACGTAATAGGTGTTTCTATCATCATTACCATGATAACACAGTCAAAGTTCACGGTTCCTCATTAACTAATTAGATTCCAAAACTGTTTCTAGTTGCCATGAGGAGATTCCTCGCTATCTTTAAAATTTGTGACAGAAAATAAAGACTTGCATCTTACCTCCAACACTTACAGCGCACTTTCCTCCGAGATCTTAATTCTCCTACTGAATCCCGTAAGTTCTAATCTCAACACCAAATACCCACCAAAACCTGAGGATCTCATTGGTCGCAGATTCTCCGAAGACTTTTTACGAGGGCTGCCAACTCTTCCGAACTCCATAATTTGGGCAGAGATTTAATAAAATCTCCCGCCTCTCTGATTGAGGAGTATTCCCAGCGTTTTTAATTCATTGAGACTCATTTTAAAATTAGTGATCGCTGGTAGTGGTTACAGAAAGAATTAACTGAATTCTGAGTGTGATAAAAATATCTGGTATTTCAGCCATCTAATATAAAGCATTTCATGATGTAATTCTACCATTCAAAGCACTTCTTATAATAAGGATTTAACCGTAAACATTTAAAGGCTTTGTCACATATGGAATTGCCATAAGTAAATTTGAAATTTTAATAATTTCCGAACAGCTATACAACAAAGATGTAATAATCAAGTAATTGATTATATGTTTCTAGCTGAGTGAATCTCTCCTTGACAGAATTGATACAAATATATATTAAGCTATATATTTTCAAAATTCAACTTCAAACTTCTTTAAAGGATATTTACGATTGCCCTGTCGTTTTCCACATGCTTAAATTATTTGTTTTATAATCGAATTCTGTACTGAGGCTTGTGTTCAAATTCTGCTGTTATTTCCATTGTTAGAGCAATTTCTTAGGCAGATCTGAGTATCCTCTTAATGAAACTACTAGTGGCATTCTTCAAGAAAAGACCTAAAGATTTTTAAAACATTAAGTGCCCTCTGATATCACCGTATAAGGATTTACAAGTTTGGACTTGCATATATTGGTGTCGTCAGTTTTAAGGCGATGTCCTGTCTACAGTATAGTAAAAATCCGATGCCCATGTTTTTATCCTGAAAAAGCCATGTGTAGTATAATTAAACTCCTTAAAATTCCACTTTGTGTTATATGCGTGTTTGTTATAAGCGATGTAGTTTTCCCCTGCTATATGCATAAATCTCTGACTGTCTCAAATGTTCGTTATATGCGAAAGCTTTTAGAATTTTGAAGTTTGAACTTTTACCTGCGAAATATTTTTAAAATTTTTGGCTCAATTCTAGCGCTAAATTACCCAGGTAGAAATATTCGCTAGAAGCCACCATGAAAAGATCTGCTATCTTCGATAGAACTCTGAATAAGGATTCGTTAGCACGCTTTTAGTCTCATTCTCATAATTTCAATTTAATGAAAGAAGGTTCTGAGAGAAAATCATAATCGTTAGAAACCTCCAAAACTTCTGTATTTCCACAATTGTCTCGTATTCTATAGATGGCTATAGATTCACATGTGAAGAAACCATCCTGCGATTACAAGCAACGTCTTCAAAAAATAGTTTGGAGAGAATTATTAGACTGCTTAGAGATAGATCAAGAGAAGTCTTTTGCAAGAAGCGTCACATCATTTACCTAAACTTTTGGTATACGAGATTTCGCGGCGGTTTCCTACGCTTCGGCCCAAAGTGTACAAGTTGGGTTTGGAAACGGTGGTATGCGTGGAAATATGTAATCAGTTCCCCTCTCTTCCCAAAAGCTTCTTTCGCTCATAACGAAGGTGAATTATTTTTACAATCATAGACCTGCTATTTGTCATCATGGAGAAGCAGTACGAAATCTTTTATAAATATGGGATTAAGAGGCTAACTTTGATAAAAATAACTTATAAAAATTGAGGAATTGTATTGTAACACTTCTATTCCAGCATCTACAAAAGATCTTCGTCATAGAACTCCCATAGCGTAATACCGGCTAATTGTAATGTATCTTAGTACAATAATACTCCGTTCTTTCTTCCACCGACTGCGGGAAAGCACCCAAAATTGAGTCACACGACTGAGCGTACTCATAGCGCCACGGACAGCTAACTCTGATGTACGCATGAATCTCGGACTGTGCGCTCGCCTTTGGTGGTCCCGAGTTCGATATCCAGTGGGGGCCCATACGTGTGAAATGATATCAGCTGTCGAAGTACTTCTATTACTGCAGATGAGCGCTCAGTCCAACCATTAGTGAGACTACAATCATGTTGAACGAAAATTCACTCGGAAGGAATACACGTCTGTTTCTGGTCAAGAAAAAATATTGCCGAATCGAATTTTCTGTAACACTTTGTGAACCAGCTGTGTCACTCGAGGACTATGGAGAGACGATTTGAATACACGCCAGCACTCAAGGATCAAGCTTCAGCATCAGTTGACTTGAAATTCAGGACCACAGAGCAGCCAACCTAATACATAGCAACCTAAACTGTCGTCAATTGAGGATGAAGTCGCTCAAAGGAATGAAATTTCAACTGAAAAAATATGTGAAATCACCGCAGAAATCGTTTTGTGTTCGTTCAGAGGGCTAACTGCAGTGTCTGCAAAGGATTTCTTTTTTCCAAGCCCGCGAGCTCATGGTTACCAACACACCTCAGAGGGATGCGGAGGAGATTCTATGGTTCCACCATGCACCAGTTCAAGGATTATCAGTTCGTGACTGCATTATGATGCTGAAGGCAGCAACGAAGACAAGGTAAGTTCTTTTTATCCTTCTTGAAAGGCTTATCAATGCCCTTTAGCTTTTCTTGCTTTTTTCCCTCGACCTAATTGGCAATTTTTGAAGAATTTTCCATTTATCTTTTCGTTATCGTAAGAATAATTTTTGCCAAATTTTCATGCATGTGCTAAGAGATTATCGGCTTGACATCGCTTACATCTATCTTCTCTTTCTGAATTTATGATCGAGAAACTCGTTTACTGTTTCTTATAATTATTCTAAAAATGCAGAAATGTTTTGCTTTTCCTTACCTATGGAGTCGAGATTATTCGTAAGAAAACTAAAATCAGACACCTTTAGATAGATTAGGGAATCGAAGGCGCCAGTCACTGCAGCACTTGTATCAGATAATCTGATTCCTTTGCTTTTATTATTAGCCCTTGTTTCCCGTGGGAAAGCGATAAGGAAAGAAGCGTCCATTGGCATGAGGGATTAAGTGAAAGGAGAGAAATCTGCAGCTGCATGATACACTGCCTTTTCGTCATTCATCGAACTAAATCACATATTTGGATAAATTTGTTTCTCATTCTCGTTGATTGCGTCAAATGAAAATAAAAGTGTGAAATCTTCGATCTGAATTAAATTAGCTATTAAAATAGTCATCGCTTGTGCGGTTCGGAAGTTTAACCATTTGTCTATAGGATATTCGGCACACGTGTGGTATGATGGTTTCATTTGAATGTTTATTATACAGCCTAATACTTCTAACATGTCTTCCGATGACGAAAGATTACTCACCCTTGGCCTAAACCATCCCCGCCTCTATAGAAACAGCTAAGTTGCTACTCCTCCAATATGTGGTATACCGGCCATTATGTGATATTCCGTCATAATTTTATTTACAATGACTTGGGAGTTATCTGCAATCGTATTACGAGTTTTGTTGAGTTTCCTATTTCATCAAAAATTATATACTGTTTTTAGAAGAGGAAGACAAAATATTTGACTGACTTGTTTAAAATTCAAAGAGAGTTTTTGAGAGAGTGTGGGATTCTTTCATATGAAAATATTAATTCTGTTTACAAATCAGAGGTGCACAATGGACATAACTAATCTGTTCGGGAATATTTATATGAATTGTGATCAAATCAATGTGACTGCCTTGACTTTTCCTTTGCATACCTGTTTTTCTTTGGATTAATAAAACTATTATTATATTTATTAGTTTTCGCGCTAACCCCTGACGTTTTATGAAATGATTAGTCATGAGATGATAAGTATACTGGGTTTAAATTTGAATTCCGTTGAACTTTGTAAAAATAAAAACAGTAAACGAATAAAAATATGTTTGTACATACATAAATGAATACAATATGTTCGCAGAGAGAAATACAAGCTTCCGCTTAGAGATAAAAAATGAGAGAATTCGATCATGAAATATACCTTCAACGCAATGAAAAAACTAGATAAATTAAGACCTGCTTCAGACACTTTTCAGGGGGCCTAAGCGAAAATCGCGTCTTAATAATATTATGACTAGATTGTGTAATGCTAGTTATCTAACAACACCTCTAACACCCACATCTTACGACAATCGAGTAAGTTGGATTGATTTGAAATTATAAAAGAGTGTGTCAAATGATGCGTGCCGGTGTTGCCGTTCCGGTGCCTCATGTGGGCATTTGAAAGTACCTACTGCGTCGAGTTGAGTAGGATGCTATAACATAATGAGGAATGGTCTGCTTTTTGCGCAAACACAGCATATTAGCTATATAGCTGCGGTCATTTTTCACACTACAATAAAACAATCTTTTCCAGTTTTGCAATTAAGGAAGAATAAGGAATTTTTAATAGCTGGGGTGAGAAGCGATCAGAGGTGAATAGCATATTTTCAAGACTACGTTCAAATGCCCGCCACACACTCCCTTTCTGGTTCATTCTATATGTTTACAGCTTGGGATCGCATTGAAAGAGAATGCAGCCATAAGAATTTTTAATCTAACGTACAGCCCTGTCAATGAGATGAACGTGATAAGGTGGATCTTACTCTACCTCAGAGTGCGTAACGGCTCCTATAGCGGGATGGAGAATGTTCTGCTTTACGATACATTAATTTCATTCTACAAAATATTCATTAGAAAATCGAAAGGAAAAATTCTAATGATAACGCGAAGCTTGAGATTTGGCAAATAATTTTGGTCAATCGAATGACGCGAATGATTGGCTAAAGCAGGTTGCAATGCATCTGGGAACGGAATAATCCGCGTCTTAAGCGAGAAGCAGGGTGTTTTAAGCGGCATTTTTACCATGTATTTCTTGTGAAAGGGACCGGAAAAACCGCGTAGTAAACGGGATGGTTTAGCTGTGAGCACACTATTTCGGATGAAGTGCTCCTGGATAGCAGCGCATTCAACTTTGGTGCAAGAGGTTCTGGGTTCGATTCTCGTTCTTTTTTGTTTTCATTCCTCAGGATGACTCTTCTCAATTCTTATCATTTCCTGTGAGGAATTTTAATTCAATAAAGAAAATCCGATTCTCGTTAGGAGCCATCGTAAATGCGCGAAATGACCTTAGTTATCGAAGCACTATTTAAAAAATACCAATACTATCGATGATGAAGCTGACGAAAAAGTTGTCTTTTAGATAATCGAGTAAATTGGATTGATTTGAAATTATAAAAGAGCGTGTCAAATGATACGTACCAACAGGAAATTACCTGTTATTATCTTTTCCAAGATTTTTTGGATTAGGAGGCTTTTGAGATGTGGGTATGGCGTAGAATGGAGAAAGTAAGTTGGGTCGATAGAAAAACGAACGAGGAGGTTCTAGAAATGGTTGGGGAGAAAAGAGTAATGATTGAAGTAATTAAAAATAGACAAAAGAAATGGGTGGGTCAAATAATGAGAGGAGAGGGATTATTGAAGAAAGCGATCGAGGGAAGAATGCTAGGGAAAAGACAGAGGGGAAGACAAAGACAGAAGTTGTTAGATGAATTAAGGGGTGGGATAAGTTACCGGAAATTGAAGGAGAGGGGATAATTAAATAGGGAATGTGGGGGCACATGAACCTACCGAAAGGTAGAACACTTTATATATCTTTTCGAACGATAACGATCCTGCAGGAAATTGGTAAGCTTAGTCAGGTATCTCGGGCCTGTTACTTATAAATTTAGCCCCGAAAGTAACGGCTTGAGTCCACGTCATTTGCAGAGTAATCACATTTTTGTTGCATAGGATCATCTTAGCGTAACAATCAAGGCGAATGCTACTCGTAGCCTCTCGTATGATTAAAATGTGGTGACATTTATTCATCATTGAAAATCAGTTGGTAATATTTCCTTCATTCATGAACATACGCTCACGGTTTGAATGTAAATATCTCTCAAATCCAAATTTAACGGGTATGGAGCTTATCAGTGTGATTCATTTCTTCTTCATTATGGAGAACCGTTGCGTTTTAAGCTCTAGCTAGGGGTGTCTCATGACTACCGAGAGAATAACTTTCCATTTTCTTACAGTGATCGCAATTTATTCTTTGAGGCTTTTGATTATTTTCACGAAAATTCTTGATGAATATACTAAAAGGCCTAGTTCCTAACATGGAATTTTATTCTTTTTACATTATAACTTTAACTGAGGCCAACAGACTTAAGATTTAGCGTGCTGCAAAGTTATAGCAAATACCTGAGTTAGCTGCATAAACGAAAGGATTATATTCTTTGGCCGTATGAATGCATGCAAAAAAATTAAATATGTGAGTTTCAACGGGTATATCCAATTCATGAGCTTTGGTTACTGATTTGTAATTCATCAAGCTGTTACGTTAAGAAATAAATTTATTTAGAATATCAGCGAAGTAAATTTTTCGGAATGCTGAATATTTTCCGGGTTCTGACGATGAATTTTAATTGAAATCAAATTCTGATTTTCTCCACGATCATTATACACCTACTACATTTATCTAGAAGAAAAGGCGTTTGAAAAGTCGATTGGAGATGAGTTCATAAAGAATTGTCTCAAAATGCCTCTCCCCCTTACGGAAGTACCCTGACACGTTCCCCTCTTGATCCGCCTCTAAAATGTGGTATACCTGTAGTTATTGCCTGAGGTCAGTTATACCAGTAGATTTTTGTATGCATCATTTGAAGGACATGGAGATAAAAACATTAAAATTACTAAATACTTATTCCTAGACCAACAACCGAATAGCCGCAAAATGGTTGGGCGACAAAGTTCGTAAAAGATGCAATTATTCAAGAATAAAGAACTTCTAAGGGTGGATGCCTTTATTTAGGCACATTAATTTCTCGAATCGATCCCAAAATAAAAACGGCACCATCTGCCGTTTCTCTAAAATACTACCAAAATTAATACTAAATTTCTTCAGATGTTAAAAATGTTAATTAAGTATCCGGTCAAGTTGTTGGATTAAAAATTAGTGCAGCACTAATTTATGTACAAGAGTGAATTTCTTTTATTTTGTTGCATTAATTTAAATAAAAGCAGCGACTTTAAATTTGTAAATCTTTGCGGCTTTGACAAGTGTCACCAAAATTAACACTGAATTGGTATTGAAAAATCCTCGTGGATACGTTCATCACTTGTCTGTTAGCCCGCTGGACGGAGTTGGATGAGTAACAGACGCATGCCTTGGTTTGTTTGTTTATGAGTAGGAGTCTTAATTAAATTTCTCCCTTCCTCTTAGGATTTTCCCTCCCCCTCTTCCTTGGGCGTCATCTCTGGGCTTCAATGAATGCACCTATTGTTTCTGGGGTTCGCAGTGCATCGTTGCTGGCATCGAAATCTGGGCCATGTGGGAAATTTGCTGACTCTTTGTCTCCTCCATGGCTAGGAACTGCCCATTCCGACATTTTGGACGATGTCCGTTAGTCTCACTCATTTTATAAACTAATACCTCTATGTTGTTTGCAACAAGAACAAAATTACGTTTAGAGCTAATTTATGTTTGTCGATCAAGTAAACTATATTTAGTACAGTACTCCAGTACACGTGGAAGAGAAATTATGGTTATGTGGTCATTACTGTAAGGGCCCCAGGATAGCCGGTCCCAGGCTCGATTCCCGATGGGGGCTAACCCAGTATCGTGATGAATATGGGTAGCTATCTGAATAGAGATAGGCTGGTGCTCTGGCGGTGCTATCCTCGTTATGCATTTTTTATTTTAGCATTTAAGCTCCAAAGTAAACGATTGCAAATCGCGTCATTAAACAATTTTTCGTCAATAACGACATCTTAATTCCAGTAATGACGAAATTGCATTGATGACTTCAGCAATCCACGCTATGGTTTGGTACCGTATTAGAACGCTTGGCTTTTATTTATCAAATAATGCACTTTTCCGAGTTAAGGAGCGTCATACCTGCATTACGTAATTTTTAAGTGTTTGCATGGATGCAACTTCCCTCGATGTGGTCAAATTCAATAGATTGCCTGGAGTGATGATGAGTGAAGGAGCATACATGACAAACGTATGAACACGATTTTGTCAAATTTATTTAATGGTGTATCATGTTAGTTCCAAAAACGACTCCTCTGAGAAATTTGAATTTATTTTTTAAGTAATCGTAAGGATCTCCAGGCCAACCGAAAGTTACTCTCCGTCTTCCAAGTAATGCTGATCGAATGAATGGTGACCGTTGGATCAAGTTCTAATTTGGTCTTGAAATTCACTTCGGCATCGCGTTCACAAAACTCCACCCCTATATCGCGATGATGGCTCGGAACGGCTATTGTATTAAACGTTCCAAGCTTTGCATAGCATGCGGGGACATAGTTCTATGTATTCTCATATATGACCCTGGATAGCTTAATCGGCAACGCGTTCTCACTTGGTGAATTCCCGGTGAGGACCAACATTTATCGGTGCCCACCAAGCATCGGCGTCGTGGGAGTCGATGAGCTGACCATATCACCCACGGTGAATGCCACATGGCCTATCCCTCAAACGGATGTCAGTCCGCGGGTTTTACCAGTGTTTACTTAAATACTTTTTGGATTACAGAATCACTGTAGGTGTAACTGACAGCCAAAGCGAGTTTTTAAAGGATAATCAAATTCTTTCGCCGAATGCACTATGTTGTCGGCCTTCCGAAAATTTACATAGCGTAAATGTTAACTTCTTCACTGAAAGAGACAACACAAACTTTTCAAAAGTTATTTTTTTGTTTTAAAAATTCGCTTTGCAATGGCCTACAGTTCAGTGGGATCAAAATAATCGCTATTTCCTTTCCATACAAAAACGCAATTACGTTTCTAATTACAGTAAAACCCAGTTAAGACGCTTTTCAGGGTATCAAGCGAAAACGCGTTATAAACGGGATAGCGTTATATCCGGATTTTGTAATGCTGGTCGTCTTTTATTCCTATTTTCGAAGAATGTTCGAAGAGTTTACATATATCTTATTTGCTTAATTTCAGTGATTATTCGATCTACGACGAAACAATTTTTACCAAATAGACAGTTAGATCATTTCTCCCTTTCTGATTAATTCTATACGTTTTTAACATGAGATTATGACTAAAGGAAACACCTCAAAAAGAATTTTCAATATAACGTTCTACCCTCAGATCCCACCCTATCTCAACGCTCGTATCAGATACGTCAGCGGAATTTTATTCTTCCAGAATTAGTCATCCCAAAGGAGAGACTCGCAAGAGAGCCTTTGGAGACAAGGTAAAGCATTAGAAAGGAGAAGACGGTGACACATTATGTAAAAAATTTTGGTCTATGGCAGTGGTCGGCAAACCGCGGCTCTTTCGCATATTGAGTGCTCTTCCAAAAAATACCACGTGCTGGCCCGCGGAGGTTACGTGACGAAATAAGCTGGCCGCCAGTAACATTAATGACAATTTACATACCTATATAATTCAAGTTTTAAAAATTGGCTCTCAAAAGAAATTTTAATCGTTGTACTGTTGATATGTAGGTCTTTGGACTCATGAGTTCCCGATCATTGGTCTATCGCATTATGCAAACGATTAGCTATAGCGGGTTGAAATGCATCTCGAGAAAAGAATAATCCGCCTTTTATGCGGAAAGCAGAGCGTCTTAGGCGGTGTTTACCATGTGTTTCATGTGGAAGTAACCGGGAGAAAATCTTGTAGTAAGTGGGATAGCGTCTTAAACGGATTTTACTGTACATGTTTTCTTTCCGAAATGATTGCATGGCATAAGATGTATCGAATTCATTTCAATAGATAGCAAGCATGGCTAATTTCCATCCAAATATCTATTTCATAGGGCTCCCGGATAGCCGTTTGGGCAGCGCGTTCGACTGCAATGAAAGCGGTCCTGGGTTCGATCCCCAGTGGGAGCCTATGTGCGACATGACCTCAGCTGTCGAAGCTCTTTTCACACTACTATTACTACTATCTATTTTCATGTTGTCTGTATTCTTGCAAGATGAAATAAATTTACATTAATTTACTATTAAAATAAGGTGGTGATCCTAGAAGATTCCATTGGGCTTTAGGGAAAGTGAGGAACAATCTCTAAGAGTTATTTTTATCATCGATAAGAAAGCGCGGGGTCCGTAATGGTAATGCAAGGGTATTGAATGCTCGCTTTTATTAGCAAATGCAGACGTTATGAAAGAGACGAGAAACTAATTGTAAGATAAGTGCAGGAGCATCCATTATGTATGCATTGTGCGCGACGCCTTGACGCTGAGGTGAATCATATTATTTTTGATAACGCACCTGGACTGGATTCTTAATTTATCTTTCAGGGATCTAGAGATCTATTATTATACCTATATTTTTTGAAATCCGCAGAAGGTGCCGTTTGTAATAAAGGCTCGATTTGAGAATTTATTCACCTTACACCTTCAAAATTTAATTTAAGAAAGATATTCACATTTACGAATTAAATCAAATAAATAAATAACGTCCTTGTTTAGAGCAAAAGTGAGACTATTGAATTCCATCTTCCATTTAACAATTTTTAATATAAAAATACCATAAGTACCACTAATAAAAGCTGAAGTAAAATTAATGGAGAATAAGAGATATTTAGTTTAGGATTCTTATAGAAACTTAAGTAAAGCTTAGGAAAAATATTTCACAGCACCAATCCCCGCTACAAAATCCCTGTCAATTACTAGGGGCTAAGATTGCATCGCGAATTGATCGAAGTGCTGGAAGAATTTGCTCTAGAAAATATTTTAGAGAGATTTAGAATTTCTTAGTGTAACTGCTGACTGTACACCCACCTTTATTCATAATGAACAACTTCTTTCAATATTTATAATTTTTATGTATATGACGTAAAAATCAAAGAAATTCCCTAACCATCAATTTTTGATATCTTTGGAAGGGAAATTATGAAAATCAAACAAAAATGTTGGAAGATTATCAACTGTAGATAAATTATCTATTGTAGATCTCAGGCGTGACGTTGCGATTATAAAAGGCTAAAAAAACTAAATAAGTAAGAATTGCAAGTAAGAATTTAAAGATTACCTAAGATTATATTTATGCCTTGAAGATGCCGTTCATTAAATTTAGTAGTCGTAAATAGTGTCTCTTAGTCATTATTCTGTGAAAGGATTTAGTATTGTTTAAAAAATATAAAAGAAGTTGAAAAAAAATTTCAGCTTTAATTGGTGGATAGCAGCCACTGAAAAAGTATGTTAAAAGTCAACTGCTAAATCCACGTATGATTCAAGGTAGAAGCGTCAAATTGACTGCGTTAAAGCAAAGAAAACTGAATTTTTAAGAGTGAGAGATGCCTGAACCGAGCTTGCAGAAATGTAACTATTGAAGTAGTAATCGTTCCAGAAGAGGAATAACTATTGGAGAAACATGAACCTTTTCTACTTACA
Source organism: Pachydiplax longipennis (assembly GCA_036926295.1). Taxonomy (NCBI): domain Eukaryota; kingdom Metazoa; phylum Arthropoda; class Insecta; order Odonata; family Libellulidae; genus Pachydiplax; species Pachydiplax longipennis. The sequence continues at coordinate 266,928 of JAVFKF010000020.1, forward strand.
CAATGCATATTATAATATTTTATTTACGGTTAATATGATAGGCAAATGGATGCAGAGATCATATTCTGCGCTGAGCTTTACAGTAATGCGTTTAGAGAATTGAGCAAAATTCTTGGATATATAATAGATTAAAATTGGCGAAGGAATTGGCACAAAACTTATAAATATCTCTAACCATTATCTTTGGGAAATTTTAGCTAATAGGGAGGTTTTGCGCCCTTTTCTTCTTACTTTTTGAAGAGCCTTGAAGATAGTGCACCCGAAATTCAAGGGGTGAACTCGGCCTTGGGAGAGGGTTGCGGAAAATTCTAGCGCTGAAGAAGCGGTACGAAATATTGAAGGTGGAATGTCTATCGGGCAAAACCTGCCTACATTACAAAACCTCTACTCAAGGACATGACTAACACTTGCCACGGGGGGTGGGCAACATATGATAAGGAAAGGGAACGCTTTAAGAAAACATGCGTTATGAACTCATTTCCGATTAACTTCTAAAATACCGTTGTGAAGTGGTAAATGTAGTAGATCTATATTGATAGTGGGAAAACTTCACCATCCAATTTAAATTCAATCTCATTATACATGGGAGTTCTGAAAAGTTTCCGACATTTCGCCATTTCTCGACATGTTTTCTGAAAATTTTCTGAAGATTTCTGAAAAAATCTGGGATCGGAAACTTTTCAGACTACCGTAGTAGAATCCTAGGCAAATTTCTAGCACTACAAAGTCATTAAGGATTGCCCCCTTCTCTTTCCTGGATCAGTGAATGTGCTGCGTTCTTCCCTGGCTCATTCATCTAATCTTTTATGAATACTGTGAATAGCTTAATTTTGTACGATGATTATTAAATATTGCATAAAGTTCTTCGAAGTACTTATTGAATATCAGTGGTTCTATTTACATAAGGGCGTATCCAAGGAGTGTGCGATCCTTAGATCAGTATATATCAGTATACATTTAGCACAACATTATGGCATTTTAAAACTTAATTGGGGATGAATTCATGAGAAAATTTCCTTCAACCGCCCCTCCCCCTTTTAACCACTAAGTCAAGTTACTACATCCGCCCTCGCTGGAAGGCATCGTAAAGATGTAAAATCGTTGATTCTCATTGAAGAGATGCAATCGACATTAGAAAACAATTAGAACGATTGAGGAATTAAATATAACGTTTACATATATCTATTCAAAACCTAATAAATATTTTAATAAATTTTATTAAGTTATTTATAAATCAATATTTAATAAAATATTTATAATATTTTTATAAATATTATATTAGATTAATTATATTATATATTTGATAAAATATTTATAATGTTTTATTATATTTATTCTAAATAATTTAATTTTCATAAAACAGAAAGCAATGAATGACCTTTAAGGTTTTTCAATCCAGAGAGAAAATATATTCATTACGGTTAGGATCGAAGAAGTAATAAAATAACGACAAATTAGTTTCCGAAATTGTTGAAAGTTCAAGCTGTCGACGTTAGATAACCCCGTAGAAAAATATCGAGTTCATGACTACTGTCTCGAGAATCTCGACGGGGATTGTGATGGCATAACTGGGATCGACATTTTCTTCCACAGGTGGGCTGCTCTAGAGAGGGGTTAGATCTTTTCACTGATAAATGGATTTTTCAGTGCAGATATTCGAAGACTATGATGCCCGCTGCTGAGTTTGTGAAGTAGATCTACTTCCGAAAATATCCATATTAATTACATCATGCATTTTGCTGTGTACTTTTCCCGCATCTATCACTAAATCTACGTGAGCGTTTCGACTCAAAATTGCTACGTATGAAATTCAACAGGTCGCGGAGGAGTTTTGTGCTCTGTTTCGGTGACAGTGCGATGCTTTGGCTGTTAATTAGGCACAATATGATTGTAATATAATATTACTTAACTTTTTGGCAAATGACGTAAAATAGCGTAGTGTATTACTTATATAAGTAGGATTTTCATCGAATAAGTAACCTTAAATAAGGTAACGTATTTACTATATTAGTACAGACGTTAAAAATGATGTATTAATACATAATTTTAAACAATTAAAATAAAATAGATATTTTGAAGATAAAATTCGAAATTTCAGATTGTGATGTACAGATACTTTTAAAAGGATTTGTTGACATCGATTTCACATATTCAAATTTTATTTACTTCCGAATTTTGTTATCGAGGCATATCTATACTCTTGTCCTTATTTGAAATAATAATCCCTTTTGCACAGATATGATATAACAATAGTCTTCCGGATGAACTCAACAGACCAGATCCAAATATATAATAGACTCCATATTATGTGCGAAATGACCTTATCTGCCGTGGCACTTTTCAAAATACTACTAATAGAAAACGATTTGACTGTAGAGCTTGACCAGGGGTTCCGATTAAAGAAATGTAGATCGGTATGTGAAGAGACAACTACCGTATTTTCCTGCAAATAAGGCGTTTTAGACGACCATCACGCAACCTTCCAGTTAAAATATAGTTTGGGATATACTCGCCGTACATTAAGAGACACCCCTCTTCCAACGCACACCAAATAAAGATTATAAAACATCAAATTTGATTTCAATACAGCAATTCAAATGGTTTCATACATAGGGCGGGGATACGCCCCCTCCCCGACCATATGCAGCGTCTGCAGATTCTCGGTTCGGAAGTTCAGCACCCGCCTATACTATAAGAAAACCCCAGACTTTCGAGAAGATTTTCCTGCTTTAAAAATTCGTCTTATAATCCCTATAAATAAATATTATCTTTATATTTTAAATTTAATTCATAATAAATATATATTATACAAATAATATCTCTATATATAAATTATCTTTATGATAAAAATTCGTCTATTATCGTCAGAAAAATACGGTTCGTTGTTTCTGTTGGTGTTCGTCGCCTTTCGGTGTGCGGCAGGGGATGCAGATTTACACTTACATAGACAATCTTAGGCATCAGTCAAGATTTATGAGAAATTCGAATAGCTGTTAATTTTCTCTTTTGGATAACCTGTCCTATTCACTTATCGTGAAGGGCGTAAGATTCTCGTATTTACAATATCTTTTTTCTATTACTGCCTACTTCTATCGTCACCGTTGACAATCAACGGGAACGTCAGCTATTAGGAATACTATTTTAATCAACTTCAGCTATCAGGAATACTATATTATATCAAGGTTTTCATATCATATGGAAATTTTAAGAGAGAATGACCCTTGTTAGCGTATATCAAATGAATTTTGGAATAACCGTGACTTTTTAAACGGAATTAGTTTATCCCCTACCGTTCCGGACAATCGAGAGTCTACTGTCTTAAGTAAATCCAAGGGAGACTGAGTGATTCGTCCATTGCCGATATGACATTGGCGGTTAGTGTTCGATATTATACATTCATACTTTTAACATGAGGTCCCTGTTAAAATGATATAATTATTTAATATCCACAAAATATTGAACAATTTTCCTTCCATTACTTTCATGCTTTTAAAACGAGCTCTCTGTTAATCTGTTATAATTAGACGATATCAAAAAAAGATTAACAACAAATAAAGAAATCTTTGGGCTTCGGGTGACCACCTTTGAGAAATGATATACATTACCAAGAGATAAAACCTCGTTGTCTTCATTAAAAGCTTTCCGGAATGACGATGCGACGGAATATATCTGCTCAAGATTTTCTGCATGGTGTCATGGAGCAGAGGAAATTTATTCATCCCTTGCAGAAGACTTCCTTGCACAGATAACAGAAATATGTAATCAGTGTCAAACATAAACACCTCCATCCATCGTGTGGTGGGGCCGATTCCTCGACGACTCAGCGATCGTGGACCATCACGTTGGCGGATTTCGTAGTACTCGGCTGAAATCATTCATTTCAGTTGGCGCGCGGCAACTAGAAAGATGGTAAGTATTATATCCATGTCCGTATGAAATAAATAGAGATATTCGTTGTTAGGGCTCGTTATATTAACTTCAGTTGCATTTCAAGTTACGGTTACAATTCACTATTTTTCACTATGACTTCGTAATTGTTCTTGTACTGTTTCTTTTCTGGATATTGTTATTTTAAGGATCTCGTTGTACGTCAATAACGTGTGCATCTGACGTTTGTAGGATCCATATGCTAGCCTTCTTACCATTAGTGATAATAATTAGGATTTACGGATTGTAATTTAGATAACGAATTCATGAGTAACCTTTGCTAACAATAAAAACTTTTTTTCAGAACAATCTGACAGCTTTTCTTTCGATTCCTTGGGAGGATGTTCTGTTCCCTAAGGTTTTTTGTATGCTAAGTAACGAAGATCTCATCAATATGCAGGCTGCTGATCCTGCGTTTTATGACGTTGTCAACATGTATATCGGGAAAAAAACAATAATTGATTCCTCGATCCAAACATGGGATGTAACCAGGGTAAGTCTTGTTTGCTTTTTCCACATTCACATGTACAAAGGTTATTCTTTTATGTTGATGCAGCACAAGGGCAATCATGTACGAGAATATCTCCATTTACACCTACATTCATAATATTTACATATCCACAGAGGGAGGTTAGAAAATTGATTCATGGAGAAAATAATTTCAGGTAAATAGTGAAAACCCTGAAAATTTAATCCTCGTATTAAATAGTAATTATCGCAAATAATTTCGGGATTCAACAAATCATGTTAGTAATATTTTGTTGATAATTTTCATTTTACAGTATGCCATTCTCTGAAATTTAAATAAACGGTAATTCATTAGATTTTTTCAGTTAATCCCAATAAAATAAAAATATTCTCCAAATGATGTCCTTTGCTGTTAAGGTAGGTCAACATTTAATTCGTACATTATTCATGATGAATACGACATTTTTTTGTTGACAGTGTTTCAGTGTCGACAGTGTTTCAATTTTGACAGTGTATTAATGTTGACAGTGTTTCTGTATTTCAATACTTCACTACTATTTCAGTGCTTCAATACACAGTAATCCATTAAAAGAAATCATTAATGTCTTGTATTTGAAGCTTGACTTCAGATAGGATAGTTTAATAATTATAACAAGCATAAAATTTTTCGTTTATAAGTCTTCCCTTTCTTTACTTCAGGCTATGCTTCCTCAGACCAGGAGTCTCAAGAGCCTTATACTACCAGTTGCCATATGGCTCCATGATGTAGAATTAATAGATGTACTGCATAGAAATCCACTATTAAAAGAATTATATTTAACCTGCGGTGAGATGATAACCATCCGTGGATTAAGTTCCATACTCCAAGTCAGGGTATGTAAAGAATACTTTGATTTTGTAAAATATTAGAAATAGCTTTCCATGCTTCTAGGTATATGTATTTTTAGCATTGCAGTATCAGTTTCTTTTTTATTCAATCTAGGGAAAATTTGAAAATATAATTTTCCCTAGAATTAATGTGTTTATTCACATAAAATGTGATTCTAAAAATTTGATGAATTCATTCTATAGAGCTTAACAAGATTATCTTTGTGTGGAATTCCATCTGTGGATGACTCTTTTATCGCATTGCTTGGAAAATCCCATCCTCATCTAGAAGAATTGGACCTCATTGGCACTACAACAACAGATAGGGGATTAATACCTATGTTCCAATGTTGTAGAAGGTAATGACAAATAAAATTTCAAAACTGCACAATATGACGTTATATCTTATAAACAAGCTTTTCGACTTTAAATTGCAGAATCAGAAAAATAAAATTTACCATCCAAAAGGGAATCACGAGAAAAACAGTTTGTGCACTGGTGAACAACTGCAGGAGTTTAGAAACGTACGAGGTCAGCATTGATCATGAGGCTACTTTGGAATTAATCAGGTGAGTATTAAAAAATAAACAATTATTTTAAATTAAGTGACAGTGAATGTTCAAGGTTCCTTTCCTCCCAGATTATTAAAGGATAGAAAGGAAAGTCTATTTAGGTTGAAGGCAAAAGTGGGAAAATCTATTTCTAATCTACAAAGTGAATATTCACTCTGGCCGTAACCCTTAGTACTACACATATCTGGAGAAGATAGATTTATTTACAATTAGATCAAAAGATAGCCAATCATATAATCTTTCAATTTCATTCTGCGTAAAGTTTTATTAAATTTCACAATTTTTGGCAATATATATATAAAGTGTTCTACCTTTCGGTAGGTTCATGTGCCCCCACATTCCCTATTTAATTCCCTCTCCTTCAATTCCCCGTAACTTATCCCACCACTTAATTTGTCTAACAAATTTTGTCTTTGTCTTCCCCTCTGTCTTTTCCCTAGCATTCTTCCCTTGATCGCTTTCTTCAACAATCCCTCTTCTCTCAATATTTGACCTACCCATTTCTTTTGTCTATTTTTAATTACCTCAATCATTACTCTTTTCTCCCCGACCATCTCTAGAACCTCCTCGTTCGTTTTTCTATCGACCCAACTTACTTTCTCCATTCTACGCCATACCCACATCTCAAAAGCCTCCAATCTTTTGACATCCTCTTTTCTTAACGTCCATGTTTCACACCTGTACAACATTACACTCCATAGAAAGGAGAAAAAAGGAACTCGGCGGTCAATGAACTAAGAGATAAAGGTTCTCCAAGCGTCGAACGCGGCGACCGTCTAAGGGCGATTCCCAGGAAACGGATAATCGTTCAGCGGTCCCATTCAGCATTGGACCCCCCATGAAGATGGAAGCATTGTTTCCGAAATGTACATCGGGATTCTGAATAACTGGGACCGCTAAACGATTATCCGTTTCCCGGGAATCGCCCTTAGACGGTCGCCGCGTCCGGCGCTTGGAGAACCTTTATCTCTTAGTTATTACACTCCATACCAAGGATTTTACCAATCTCTTCCTGATTCCTTTATTAAGTCCAATTGTTGGCAATATCTAGTAAAAATACCTAATGTTAAAAGAAAAAAGCCTTGTACTTTTTACACTGAGTAAATTCAATAAAATCATAATACCAAATTTCAGCAATTGATCTCCATCGTCATATGGCATAGAAAATACACTAAGCATATTTACACACATGAAAAATTGGTTGAGGAGTAAGTAATTGGGAAATGAATGGTAAGGAGGAGCAAGCAATGAGGAAAGGGTCAGGTCAGGAATCCAGAAAAAGGGAATGGAACTGGAGGAGCAGGAACACTATCTGTGAGTGGTAGGATGCATTGAATTTCCACATTGAGTGAGGAGAGGGAATGGAAATGATATTCCATAACTAAGAAGTATTTTGCAAAATTAATATTCCATCCAACCATACCAATCACCCAAGGAATAGAGAGCAACCATTCCCTTAACTTTCTGGACTATATCATCTCATTTTCCTTCCCAATTCCCAAACATTCTAAGAAACTTTCCATCTTCCACCCCTGTATTGACTATCTAGTCACATTTCCTCTCAACGTAAAGCTTTAATAAAGGGCATACAATTATCAAATACATTACTATTTAGCTCACCAATTTACAAAGTCAGTCATACAAAAGAATCTTCATTGAAAGAGTATTGAAAGTTTATTTTATTTTTATTAGTTCTATATTTCTATTATTTCTTTGTTTCTATTATTTCTATGGTTCTATTATTTTAAAATAATTTAGTCATTTGTGAATCTCGACATTCCAAAAGCAATATTAGGAATGTGAGGTATAATTTTGTACAAGAAAGATTTTAAAAACCTTTTCTTTGCATCCTTTCACTATCATATATGGAACTATCACTACTATGGAATATCACTCGTAGATTAAGTCATCATTCCAGTACTGAGACAACTGAGAGACTGAGCCTTGAAATATTGAGAATTAAATACCTATAACATGTTTTTGGCTTACCCAATATATATATTAGCATGTTTGATATTTACCTGTATCTTTTATTTTCAGTGAGGTGATGGGAGCATTTGATGAACTACTTCACAAAATGTTATAGATTCAAAGGTCCTTCTGCTTGGAAATGCTGAAACCTTATAACTGATTGTCATTTATCAAAGATTGATTACCACACATTAATTAAAAATTACTTGAATTAATTTAAATAGCATTAAGGTATTGTTAATTTTAAACCTTGCAATCATATTCAATGTAAAAATAAAATCAAAATATTTAAACTTTGTAAAATGTGTCAAGCATTGAATGTTGTTCTATTTTAACTTGTACAAACATACACATTACATATCATAAGCAATCGTTAATAGATATTTGTATTTTTGAAACCTATGCTTAGGTTTCTTTACAGTTTCTGATTATACATTATTTTGACCTAAAATTGTTCCAATATATTTTGGCAAGGGATGGTTCAAAAATATTAGACTCTACTCTTCAGATCCAAAATATTCAATATATTTTATAATGAATCTTATTCACCAGATATGTACCTTTTAATCATACGATTTTCATGACAAATGTGATAGCACATAAATACCTCCATTTGTTATATTAAAAGTGTGTTCAGTATTACTGTAGTTTTAGAAATGTATTTTCAAGTGTTTTGAAGCAGTGAAGATGATAATTTATTTGAAAAATATCACGTTGGTACCTGCAAAAATGCAATGATCTAAGAGAAGATGGATCTTATTATTAGCATGTTCAGAAAAGAATGACAAAAATTTTTGTTGTTCATAACTTCCTCAATGACCATCTTATGTATTCATAATTAATAAGGATGAATGATAATGTAAACTTGTTCATCAATTTGAATATAGTAATAAATATTAAATTTTGCATCATATCTGAGATTTGTTTTTTCACTTATTAAATTTATTAAAGGTAAACGATATGTAAATCAACATACTATCCTTAGAAGGCACTACATTGTATATCCAATTGTGTCTACATATTCTGATTGGATTAAGGAAAGTCCCTTTGTGTCCGCCTTGAAGAGGACATATGATGTGTCATTTTCTTTTACAAAGACTAATGACACAATTTCCATACCATAGCATCTCTGAGCGAATTCTAACCAAACCAGATATCACATTTCTCACAGTGAGGTACTGATAGCTTCCTAATTTTGTCACTACGTCAACAGCATTGAACCAATTGGGAATTAAAATTTGGACTGCTTTCACTGGATGCTCATAGCCTAATAAAGGATTAACTATTTTCACTACAACAAAATAGTTCCATGCTAACTCTCACCTCAATCAGTAACTGGGCCCATAACCTTTCATCTGATTTTGCCCTTCATCAAATGTGCTGTCTACTTCTTATCTGCTACTTAAGGTGACTAGGGTGTTTGAGTGAAAATGCAGAATCATTTATATAATAACAACTTTAATGCTCTCCTTAGGAAGCAAATTATCAATATAAAAACAAACTTGGTTAGATCACAGAATTAGTATCAATTAGATACAGCAGGCTACCCTGCTCCATAAAAATAATGAGAGGTAACTGATACATATCAGAGTACCATATATATATGTAGCACCATCATATTCTATCTCCCACCATCCCTTTGCCTTGTGCATAATTATCTTCGTGCTTGAAGCATAGCAATCAGGTTCATTGAATAAATTTACTTATGAAGACTCCCTTTATTGAAACTCATCTCTCGATTTTACCATCGAAGGACTGCAAATTTTTGCATCTTTGGGTAACTTCATACAGATTCCTTAATGAGATCTCATTATGTATGGTTATTTTACATGCTTTAATCCTGCAAGATAAAGACCAATAGTTAGCTTACAAAATAGTAGTTCATTGCATACATCAGTACATCTCAAAATCGATGAGTCTAATTTACCCTGTGCAGTTCAGGAATAGAGGTATTAAGCCTTTTTCGGTGATTTTTGTTTTATTGTCCTGAAAATCGATCTCCACCAAGTCTTGCTGGGTCTCTGCAAGCTCTATTAGGAATGAGTCATCAATAGAACTGATTTTATTCAGCGTTATCTTCTTTAGGCCCTGTGGAGTAGATCTTATATTAGAATCGATTAGTAAGTTTCTTATGGTTATATATTTCTATGAATCCAATTCTTAAAATTAAAGCACAGGAAATATTTTCAATTACTTCCTTGGGTGCTTTAGGAAGAAATATTTTCTCTTTTTTAATCTTTTCCAACTAATTTATGAGCAACAAAAATCATTTCTAATTTAATTAAATTGATGTTATAATGTTGAGCGGTAGTATTTTTTATAGATACCTGGACCTTGTGTATGGCTCTTAATCCACATATTGTTAATTTTTTTGTTTTCTTAATATTGACTTCCTGTAATGCTTTATTTAAATTGATGATGAGATGTAAATCATGATCTTCTAGCCATTTAGCTCGATGTAGAATTATGGTATGAAGAGATCTTGTCAGAGGCAGGATAGCCTGAATGATAAGTAAAGACTCAAGAAAATTTATGCTTGTTAATCCACAATTCATGCATTCCTAAAACACTATTCTGCATTTATTAAAGAATTAACTACTAAATCATTTCATGATGAGATTTACTACTGTAGATTCCAATACATCTCATGCATCTTAAAAACACATCTCATTGAAATGGTTCTAATTAGCCAAGATACCTTTCAAAAGGTAAAATACACTATAAGTTTATAGAACAGAATTATCAATTACATTAGCTCTTTGTATCATCAAGAACAAGAAGAACCTGGAGATATAAGGTAATAGAGATCAAAGGAAAATCCAAAAATTTAGAAATTTCAATGTCATTCCACTGTGCAAATGTAGCTATTGCAATATGTAAGGTAGATGGAATATGAGTGTGTTATATTGGAATAACTCCTTTGATGCAGTAATGCTTCATCCTATGGAATAAAATACTTAATTATGCTAAACATTACGAAATAAGATAGGAAATGACAGCTTTTTGTCAGGACTATCCATTTTTTCTGGTACCTGTGAAATTGTCATTGTACTCATGAATATCCTTCAATGGAATCACTGTTGGAAGTTTTTGAACAAAAACCAAAACTAAGGATGAAACTGGTCGGAAATAATTAATTTAAAAATTTTAGTTTTCCTATTGAAGTTAAGAAAAAAAACAAGTACAGTGACCAGTGGCATTTAATAATGGAAAGGAATATCTTGCTGGATATTTTAATTTTCTGAAGACTGAAAAGCAATTCTTACCATGGAATATGCTTGTTTTTTGGGATCTACAATTAAATACTCATTAAAAAAGGCTGAATGACTTAAAAACTTAAACTCATAATTTTAATAACAATATTTCCAGCAACAATGGATACATCCATCCAATATTTGAGGCTTGAAAAACCTTGGTATTAAGACTCAAAGTAATTATTTTACTGTCGATTTTTTAGAAATTGAACATTATTTTATTGATTAATCGTTATAGAAAACATAATATCGTGTACCAGTTCTGTTTCAGCAATTTTACAGCACGTATTTGCAAAAGCATTTTTTCATGAGTTCAGTTCCTCAAGTTATTCGCTTTGATTGAAAACAATGTATAGGTGATCTTTTTCAAAGAATTTAATCCAAAATTAGAGAAAAAATATAATGCTCATAGAACTACCCAGTTTTTACTTCTAACTTTCTACTTCTAACAATAATTAAATACACTTTACGATTGTAGATCCATAAATGAAAAATATCAAAGTTAAATTTACCTTAATTATTTTTCCTTTCTCTTTCTGCGTTACGAATGTCTTCATTTGAGAGACATAGGTTTCTACTGCCTCTTTGCACCTCACATCCACATTTCGCAGGTTATACAAATCCTTCTTTCCTAGATGACGGAATATCTGAGGAAACAAAACGTCTTCCCAGGGCAAATCTAAAAATGTCGCCGCTGAACTCTGGAAAAGAGATTCGTCTTTAGAAAATATTCTTCGTAATCTAACTTACCTTTACCGCAATGGAAATTTCAAACTTATAATTTACCAAAGTTTATCTCACGAATTATAATCACGAATAATTTGTTTCATTCGGGTTTGGATTTTTGCTTACCATTCTTTCGGCTGCCGCTCTCAATCTGAGGGAGGAGAAACTTAAGCTCAGTTCCATATCCTGTCCGCCTTTTGGTGATACTTTTGCTGACTCGTAGAAAATTTGGCCGAACAACACGAACTAGAAACGGAGGTGTTTAACTATCACTTTTCCCGTTTCCTGATCTATATGCCTTGTCTTCTCTGAATGAGGAGCAAATCTTGTCGTATGAATTTACTCTTTTAAAGGACTCCACGAATAAAGAAAGAAGCTCCTCAAGTTGGATAACCGCAATGTAAAGAAAATCACGATTAAGACCTGTTGCAAATTTAGAATATTTCTCAGTTGAAGCTGAACCTCCACTTAATGTTGAAAACGTAAAGCCAAACTTTAGCTTTCAACAATCAGATTTTAAATGTTAACGATTTTTAAATGCGCTGTCATTGGCGGGTGCTAGTCAAGTGCATTTTTATTTAAATTTTACCTTGTTTTCACTGAATGAAATTTCGTTTCTAACATATTTGAAAATTCTTTCATTTAAGGAAGGTTAATCTTCGATTTTTTTCTCACATAATTTGGAAAGATATTTAATTTGTATGATATTAGTAGGCAAAGATCGCTATGTTATGTTACGGGATGAATGTATTTATTTTGGAGGTATCGATGTATGTGAAAAAATGAACGTAAAAAAATTAATGGGATAATCCATTATTCCAAAAATTCCTCCTAGACCTTGATTCTGGAGGTTCTTTCAAATGATTTAATTTTTCAAAATATTGGATTTGAGCAGTGTAGTAACTCAATCTACTTTTGCGTTAACGTTAGCGCATTTTAACTGCCATATTTCAAACCTCTAAGGAGATACTTACAAGGAACTGTTCCCTACTTTACGTTAACATAAATTACTCGTTATTATCATTTAAATAATCTGGAATAGAATATCAACAGAGTCGAAGAAGATAATCATAGAAAAGTGGAAATAAAAACGTAAGTGTTATTTTTGTTTATCCGTGAGATATACTGTTTAATTAATCGTCTTATTTGAGTAACATATGTGACAACAACTATATTCCTGTATATTACGGGTAAAATAGAGGTTGCATGAGTGATGTCCTTCATAGCGATGCCTGTTTTCTCTCTATTTGGTCTATTCAATTTGAATATGAAGTCTTCTATTCTATGAGTATTCTTATAAATAGTAGTATTCATGGAATAATATTAGAAATGTCTGCCTCTTAACATCAACCAACTATAGTCACGATTAAATAGACAAAATATATTTTTGTGGTGTATCTCGGTAGATCTGCCGCACGCTACTGGTGGCTTGCACAGCATAAATGTAACCTCGTCAGCATTTTGAGAAATTGGTCATCTCCTTGAATTTAGGCAATTTCCCGTTTGATTCATGTATTTGAGTCAGGGAATCGAACTGGGACCAAACCAGAAATGGAAACGAACCGAATTTTTGTCGTATTGAAAACCGAAGCCGAACCGAAAGTAAATTAAAATTCTTGAAGCTTAACGGAAAACAAAAACGAGTGTTATCTCCGGTTCATTTTTGTGGCTCCCAGTGGCACAAATTTTACTTTAGTGCAATTGGAGGAAGATTACTGAACTTATAAATTCAATATGCAACTCTCTGTTGCTAAATTTCATCCTAAAAGTGTGCTTTAGTGTACATGGGTGGTCTGAAATGTTTCAAACATTTTGCCATTTCTCGACGTTTTCTGAAAATTTCTGAATATTTTCTGAAGATTTCTGAAAAATCTGGGACCGGAATCTTTTCAGACAACCCTGGTATATGATAGAGGCAAAAAATAAAACAAGCATTCAGATATATGAATTATTACAATGTTCACAGCGAGAGTACAATTCGACATTTGCAGAAGCGAAACCAGAAGAAAACCGATATTTATTATTTTCTTTGAACCGGTGAGAAAACCGGAACGAAGAATATCACGATCCGGTATCCTACTTTGTACCCCCCCCAATCGACGAATTGAGCCCACTAGCATGAAAGGGAGTGAGGTCATCTCCGACTACTTTGCGTGTTCTTACTCAGCATTATTACTTTTGAAAATTGTGTTCGAAATTTCAGATTTTAAGTAATGCACAGATTCTTTTCAAGAGATTTTTATCCTGGATTTCACGCATTCAAATTTTATTCCTTTCCGAATTTTGTTATAGTGTCACATGTATACTGTTGCCCTAATGGGAAATAATAATTCCTTTCGCATAGATATAATGAAAAAATTAAGTCTCTCGGATGAGCTCAACAGATAATGTCCAAATATTATATACTCTCGATTATCCGGGGTGGGGCCGGTATGTGGGAAATGACCTTCGCTGCCTTATCACTTTTAAAAATACTACTAAAAAACGATTCGACACGAGCTGAACAAAGGGTGGCAGATGAGGAAAAGTAAATCGATCGTAAATCGAAGTATGTAACGAGACAACCGCATTGTTTCTGCAGTTCTGCGAAGAATGTTGATACTTAGTCTTATCTCTGACGTTCTTCTTAGAAAAATTACTCATACCGCGGCGGAACTGCCGACAAGTAGATTCCGATTGTTCTCATAGAATCGGATCGGAATATTTAGAGGCACAGCTTCATTTTTCATAACGGTTACATGTTATTTTGTTTATAATAAAAGTTATGGAAAGGACAAGTAATGTCGGTGATGCAACTGACCAAATTATGATCAATCCTGCTTAAACTCACATTGAGGCTCTGTTAGGTTATTTGGAGAGAAAGCCTTCGCTGTGAAAATGATGGTAAAATGTCTGCTCAGCACTATTCCACGAAAGGTTGGCGATTCGAAAAGCAAGATCCTCAACATAATTCAATTAAATTTGAAGTAATTATGTGTAGTATATCATTACGTCAATTGATATCCTATGCTAAACGATTCGAAAATGAAACGCTATATTGCTCAACTCATGAAACTCTTTAACACTACGAAAATTTTCCGAATTGATCACTCTTTTTGGCGTTTATTAACTAAATATTGGTATATCCAGGATTTTTTAAACGGGATTATTTTTTTCCCCACCACCCCGGACACTCGAAACTTTTCTGTTCTGAAATTAATCCAAGGGATGCTCCATAACTCGGTCATTTGCGATTAGTTTTCGATATTATAATTTCATACTTTAACATGATTCCCATGTTAAAATGGTTTAATTAGTTGATATCCACATAAGATTACGGAATAATTCTCATTTCATTACTTTCATACTTTTAAAACGAGTTAATCTGTAATAATTAGTTCACATCTAAAAAGGTTAACAACAGATGAAGAAATACTTGGGCTTCGGGTATTATGCTCTGAGAAATAATATACTTTACCAAGAGATAAAACCTCGTTGTTTTCATACACAGCTTTCCGCAATGGCGAGGTGACGGAAGATATCTCTTCAAGACTTTCTGCATGGTGACATGAAGCAGAGGAAAGTTATTCAAAAGGATAAATCATCCGTCTCAGAAAGCCTTCTTACACCGATAACAGAAATATATAAACTATGTCAAACATAAACACCTTCGTTCGGCCCATACTTTGACGACTCAGCGATCGGATAATCAACGCCGGTGGATTTCGTAGTACTCAGCTGAGGTCACCCATTTCAGTCGGCGCGCTGCAACTGGAAAGATGGTAAGTGTCATATCCAGGTCCGTGTGAAATAAATAGAGATATTCGTAGTTAGGGCTCGTTATATTAACTTCAGTTGCATTTCAAGTAACGGTTAAAATTCACTATTTTTCATTATGACTTCGTAATTGTTCACGTACTGTTTCTTTTCTGAATATTCTTATTTTAAGAATTTCATTGTACGTCTATAACGTATGCGGCTGACGTTCGTAGGATTCATATGCTAGCCTTCTTATCATTAATGATAATAATTAGGATTCGCGGATTGTAATTTAGATAACGAATTCATGAGTATACTTTGCTAACAATAAAAACTTTTTCCAGGACAATATAACAGCTTTTCTATCTATACCTTGGGAGGACGTTCTGTTCCCCAGCGTATTTCCTTTGTTGAGCTACAAAGATCTAATGAATATGAAGAAAAGTGATCCTAGATTTTATGACCCCGTCAACATGTACATTGGAAAAATGACAAAGATAGATTCGACGACGCAGAGTTGGAGAGCAACCAGGGTAAGACTCGTGTGAACATCTTCACATACATATTTACAAGTGCTATATTTAGAGTTAATGCAGTACAAGTGTCAGCAACTGCTGAAATTTGCACAATATGTTAGTGATAACTTCAATGTATTTATTGTAGCAATCCATGGTAGAGAACTGATAGGAGTGTTCCTCTTACCTCAAAAACATATTTTATTTACCTGCATATGAATATATCTCATGCTTAAAGGTCAAATTAACAGCCTTCTTTTTGAGGCTTGACTTATGATAAGAACCTTTGATTATTGACATAATTTTCTGTGTTCTGCAGCACTAGCTCTATTATCTCACTGAAATAGCTATAGCAATTTCTCCATTGTAAGAGTAATTCCAACATAACCCAACTTTCATTCGTATACTTAATGTGATTGTTTAACTCATGGTGAGTCACTCTATAATCCTCCAACTTAAAGATATTCACTTCATATACACTTATTCAGATGTTAAGAAATATTTTCAGAATGTATGAATATTCGATTTGCAAGCATAATTTTTTAGTTTACTAGTAATCTCTTCTTTCTTTCAGGCGATGCTACCTCGCACTAAAAGTCTTAAGAGCCTGATCCTACCAGCTGCTATGTGGTTCAATGATACACAATTAATAGGTGTAATAAAACAGAATCCACAGTTAAAAAAATTACGTATAGCAAGTGCTGATATGATAACCCTTCATGGATTAATTTCCATACTCAGACTCGAGGTATGTACAAAGAATACTTTGATTTTAAAATATATTAGAAATAGTTTTCTAACATTCTTCTAGATAATTATATGGTTTTTTTAGCTTTACATCATCAGTTTCTTTTTCAATCAATCTAGGGTAATTTATTGAAAATATAATTTACCTAAGAATTAAAGCTGTTAATTCACTTAAATTTTAATAAGTTATCTCTATTTTAAATTAATTCCATAGGGTTTAACACACGTATCTTTGTGTGACATTCGGTCTGTGGATGACACTTTTATCAGATTGCTTGGAAAAGCCCATCCTGATCTGGAGGAAGTGGACCTTATTGACAGTAAATCAACGGATAGAGGATTAGTGCCTCTGTTCAAATCTTGTGAAAGGTAAAGAAAACACAATCTTCAAAACTGCATAATATGACATTATATTTTATAAACAAGCTTTCGGACTTAAAATTTCAGGTTGAGAAAAATCAGGTTCACTATTCAAAATGGAGTTACTCGGAGGACGGTCAGAGCCTTAGTAAAGTACTGCAAGAATTTACAAGCATATGAGCTCAGCATTGATCATGATACCCCATTGAATGTAATCAGGTGAGTACTTAAGAATTAGCACATTTATTTTAAAGTATGGTTGTGGCATAGTGAAACTGAATGTACACGATTCCTCTCCTTTCATATTATGAAAAGAAGGGAAGTAACTTGAGGGTGAATGTCAATAGGGAGACTCTACTTTTAATCTACAATTGGAATATTCACTCTAGCCATAGCCAAACAGCATACATGTCTGCAGAAGATAGATTTTCTAAGACCAAAAGATGGCCAAGCCTCTGAGTTTTCTATTTCATTCCACTCTAAGTTAGATAAATTGGAGAGAGTTAGCAGTAAGAGATAAAGGTTCTCCAAGCGCCGAATAGCGGCGACCGTCTAAGGGCGATTCCCGGGAAACGGATAATCGTTTAGTGGTCCCAGTTCTTCAGAATCCCGATGTACATTTCGGAAACAATGCTTCCATCTTCATGGGGGGTCCAATGCTGAATGTTCGTTTCATTCAGCATTGGACCATTCAGCATTGGACCCCCCATGAAGATGGAAGCATTGTTTCTGAAATGTACATCGGGATTCTGAAGAACTGGGACCGCTAAACGATTATCCGTTTCCCGGGAATCGCCCTTAGATGGTCGCCGCTATTCGGCGCTTGGAGAACCTTTATCTCTTAGTTCATTGACCGCCGAGTTCCTTTTTTCTCCTTCTAGAGTTAGCAGTACTGAGAGTTACTTGCTTATGTAAATCTTCCTAGATACACAATGTAGCTTGGATTTGTCTTTAGTCAAACAATATGTACAGGGAAATCTAAATTTGTAGAGTAGCTAAAAAGTAACCGTTAAACTGAGGTCAGAAGATGGTTGAAGGTAGTTGGATTCCAGTGTCTTTAGAATGAAATATGTATTTGAATTTAGAGATTATTTACCAAATAGGTTTTAAATGCAGTTTGTATTAGGTAATAAAAATCAATAGGAGAAGACCAAATTTTTCATATGGTTATTCTCATTGTAAAAATTACTATAAATGGGTAAAAATATTCTTAGCAATAATTCCTCAGATTAGTGATAAAAATATTTCTCAGAATATCAGCATAAGTAAGACCATGTATGAATGTAGATAATTTTTAATGTAACTGCTCGATATAATATTAATAATAATTATAGTGCATTTTTATTTATGAGAGACTGTGACTAATGAGTATTTCATCTAAATCGTTCAACCTAATAGATTGCAAATAAAAGTCATCCTTGGTGTAAATAATTGATGTTTTCAAGTAATGCTTATATTGTTTATAATGCAAAATATTTTAACTGCCAATAATTATCTCTTTTAGGGATGACAGTTAGGCATAAAAGAAACTTGCTTGTCTGAATCTTTCATTGCAGTACATTTTATTGTAATATGCTTTCCACTTGCCGCTAATTTAGCTCAAAGTTACAAATTAAAGTCCTCGAATAAATACTTGCACATATGAAATTTTAAAATCTAACATAAAAGGGGATCAAAGTTTGTATAGTAGAGTGAATGAGTCAGTCATCTTCAGATGATAAGCATGCACCAGCTTGATTAACATATCAAACATCTTTATTGACGTGATTTGAGGTAAATCGATTCTCCTGTATATGAAAGTTTATGAACCAAAGCCCTCAAACTTCTACGTAAAATACAATAAATCAAGGAACAAATGCATGATTTTGTCGCTTTTGTAGTGTTGGTTTTGTGTGCCATCTCAATTGCAGTATACAGAAATGCAAGGAAATATCTTGCCTCCTTATTTACTAGATGAAACTTTTCTTTTATTTAATGCAGTGAGACATACCTAAGTTCACCTAAAATTTATCAGTTTACAGAGTCAGTTATACATAATTTCTTCATTGAAAAAGTATTGAAAGTTCTTTATTAGAAAAATTTTAAGTAATTACTCGTTTGTTAGTCTCAATATTCCAAAAGCAATATAAAGGTACTGTGAGGGATTATTATGTACAATAAATATCTTCAAAATCCAGTGTGTCTTTGCACCCTTGCTCTATCATGTACAAAAAGGATAACACATATTTTAAGCCACCATACCAGAACTGAAACAACAATAATCTTGAAATATTGAGAATTTAATGCCTGTATCATATACTTGGCTTAGCAAATAAGTATATTAGCCGATATCAAGTTTGACTTTTACTTGTATTTCCCATTTTCAGGGATGTGATGAGAGCATTTAATGAACTACTTCACAGAAAATAGATGCTTAAAAGTTCTTCTTCTGAAGAAAAGCTGAAACCTGACAACTGACCGTCCTTGATTAAAGATTCTCTGATTACGGCACATTAATTTTAAAAAATACTTGAATTAATTTTAATAGTTTTAAGGTATTGTTCATTTGAGACTTTAAAATCATATTTAATGTCAAAATGAAATCAAAATCTTTAAAATGAAAGAACTTTGTAAAATGTTTTTACCATTGAATGTTCCTACATTTTAACTTTTATAATTTTACGCTTTACGCATCATAAGCAATCATTAATAGATATTTGTGTTTTGAATACCTATGACACATAATTTTGATTTTAAAATGTTTTAGTATTTTTTCTCAAGGGATTGCTTTAAAATATTAGTCTACTCTTCAGTGCCTAAGAAATTCCACATATTTTTTAATGAATCTCATTCAACAGATATAAACACCTTTTGATCTTATGATTTTCATGACATAGATGATAGGCTGGTAAAAGCACACAAATACCTCCATTTGTTGTATTTAAAGTGTGCTTAGTATTATTGTAGTTTAATTAAAGTATTTCAAGTCTGTTGAATCAGTGAAGATGATAACATTTTTGAAAAAAATCACATTTGTACCTGCAAGAATGCTTGATTTAAAAGAAAGTAGATCTTATTATTAGCATGTTCAAAAAAGAATGAAAAATCTAAAATCTTAATTAAAAATAACTTGACTTTAATTTAATTGCATTAAGGTATTGTTAATTTTAGACCGTGCAATCATATTCAAAGTCAAAATAAAATCAAAATATTTAAAATTTGTAACATGTGTCAAGCATAGAATGTTTTTCTATTTTAACTTGTACAAACATACACTTTACATCTCATAAGCAATCGTTAATAGATATTTGTATTTTGAAAACCTATGCTTAGGTTTCTTTACAGTTTCTGATTACAGATAATTTTGACCTAAAATTGTTCCAATATATTTTGGCAAGGGATTGTTTCAAAATATTAAAGTTTACTCTTCAGAATCAAAATAATCAATATATTTTATAATGAATCTTATTCAACAAATATGTACCTTTTAATCATATGATTTTCATTACAAATGTGATAGCACATAAATTCCTCCATTTGTTATATTAAAAGTGTACTCAGTATTATTGTAGTTTGAGAAATGTATTTTCAAGTGTTTTGAAGCAGTGAAGGTGATAATTTATTTGAAAAATATCACATTGTTACCTGCAAGAATGCAATCATCTAAGAGAAGATGGATATTATTATTAGCATGTTCAGAAAAGAATGAAAAATATTTTTGTTGTTCATAATTTCCTTAATGACCACCTTATGTATTCATATTTAATATGCACAAATGATAATGTAAACTTGCACATCACTTTGAATTTAATAATAAAGATTTAATTTTGCATTGTTTCCGAGATTTGTTTTTTCACTTATTAAATTTATTCAAAGGTATAGAAACAAGATGTCAATCAACATACCTTCCTTGGAAGGCACTACGTTGTATACTCAATTGTGTCTACATATTGTTTGGATTGAGGAAATTCTCTTAGTTTCTGTCTTACAAGAAAGTTATGATGCATCACCTTCTTTGGGATAACCTAATGATACAAGGTCCATAGAACTATACTATATTCTTATGCAGTATATAGCCCGGGTGTCACTCTTCAGAGGATTACATGTATTTGATAGCTTCCTAACTTTAGAATGGAATCATATGAACAGCCAGCTGGAATATCCAAATTCAAAGCTCCCGCTTGAGAAAGGCAATATAGCAGGCTACCCTGCTCCATGGAAGTAGTCTGAGGAATATGATATCAGAACCAGGTGATGAGAAAAATTACTAAGCATCAATTCCACAAGAGATTTATTTTGCAACCAGTTTTGACTGAGGTCTAGTCATCATCAGGCCTTGATCGAATTCCACATAATTAAAATTTCCTTCATAGATTATATTATAAATCAGAACTAGTAGTAGCATCAGAAAATTCATTCATTTCACCATCTCTTGTCTTGGTATGAAGAATAAATAAGATATTCCTGGAAGGAAATAATAAATGAGATATTCCTAGAAGTTTATTGGGATCATTAAATAGTTTTAATTATGAAGACTTCCTTTACTGTAACATCATCATTTGATAGAAATTTATTGATTTATTTTTACAAGCTAGTTGTACATCTTCCTGAATTGAACTTGTAGTGAGTAGAACTTGTTCTTCATTATTAGTGTTATTTTATGGAATCTATGTACTTATGAACAATCCTTGTTTCTTTGTTCTGCTTAGAGCTTAGTCAGCCAGTATGTCACCAGTATCCTTAACAGCTAACTCAACAAAACTTTCTTCATTTTCATTTTTTATTAAATTGCGATGTTGAACCTTATTTGTGGATTTTTTTCTTGTCTAATATGTGACATGCAATATCCTGCAAATTTTTTCGTGGCAAGCATTCAGAATCGATGGTTCAATTTAGATAACACTGAAGTAGTTGAGGCATGTTTGGCCCAGTCCATAGTATATAAAACTTTTTCTTGCATAATTCAATATCTAATAATCATCTATGCTATTCAAAATGTATAGAATTTTATTTTGATATAGTAGGTCGTGATAGAGGAAATTATATCCAAATTTAGTTGCAAAATTAGAGCTGTTGTAATAAACTGCAAAAATAGCAGTTGCACATTTGGATGAATCAAACCTGAATGCAAAAATGCCATATTTTCAATGAAAATAATTCTGGATTAAGTCTCTATGCATATTTTATCTTCGTGAACAAACCATTTTTTGAAAATTCAATAGGATTCCGCAAATTGAAATCTGGCGGGAAATTTAGAAATTTCCCAGGGATTCGATAGGAAATGTTAAATATTAAAAAGAAATATTTTTATGTTAATTTTCGTGTTCCCACCGAGAGCCTACTGAGGTGTTTTCTTACTACCTCTCTCATCGGTACCGTCCCACATATTTTTGTGAAAAATTGTTGAACGATTATGACGATAATTTTGATAGTCGATAGTTCGCAAAATCATAAAATCGAGGAATTAATTTTACAGGCATTCTTATTTTGGGAATCATGTTGATAATTTTTTTAAGAAGCAGTTTTGTGGAGATATTGCTTATCGCTTTTATTTTAAATTATCACGAGATATCGGAGCAAAGCAACTGCTTCTGATTGCCTTTTTATAACAATTATTGGGCCCATAACTTTAATTTTACATTAGCGAAGCAATGAAGTAGTAGTAAGTAAGTGGTAAGTGTCCTTCGACAGCTAAGACCATTTCGCACATGTGGGATCCCACCAGGAATCGAGCCCAAGACCGCTTTCAACAAACGCGTACACGCTGCTCCCTTGGCTATCCGGGAGTGCGAAATAAAAAATAACGATTTAAATATCCACAATTATCTTCCGGACGTAGATTTATAGAAATTAAATTCAAAAGTATTCGTATCTCAAAGTTAAGATACTTAGCAATACTTTAATTGTACATAAAAATTCTTAACTACTCTTCTATAGAAGAAGTTGAGAAACTAAAAGTGAAGCTACTCCGCTATTTTGAAATGCGCGCGGTGCGTTGCGGGTTGCTTAACAAAAGCCTACGCTAGAGCTCGGGACACACCTGTGCGGTCAATATTTCTGTCTGTGCGATAGGAGAGCAAGTAATACGTTGCATTAGCTAAATACATCTACTTCATCTTTGAAGTAATTTGTTAGAAAGAGTCTAGGAATCCTACAGGAATAAACGGTAAGAAACTTTTGATGGTGTGGTAGTTTATTTAGTTATTGAATAAACATGATTATGCACTTTTGATATGCAAATGAATAAAATATAATGTTCATGAATCTGACTTGCAGCAGTCATGTCTTGCAGCAAGATGGAAGCCGTGAAACGCAATTACAAATCGAGGGGCAGTAGCAACAGGGTATGTGTGAATACTTGTGCATGCTTATTTATAATGAAAATTAATCCATTAATGTGCAGCTTCTGCTGATGATCAACAAATTTTAGTTCATAATTAAGTCTCTTCTAAAAAACATTATCGCCCTAGTATGCCCCTTCCTCTTTTCGTACAGGTAACCACTTCTTCATTAGGGAATATGAATACAGTGCATAATTCAATATTTTTATATATTTCATCTTCTTCATAAAATGAACTAACAATTTTTTCGATGTATTGATCTTCACTTAGCCATTGAATACCACATAATTGAAATTCAATACGTAATGGATTGTTTGCAATAAATTGCCTAAGGTCCTCAACAGTTCTCTTTATTTACCACTTTTAACAAAATCATCATTAAAACTTATGGATTCAACTTAGGATCTTTAAATGACGATTTCACTGACTTTGCTAACTAGTTATTTTTTCGACCTCACAGGACAAAAGAAGATATTTTAGAACATTTTATAACCGTGAATTGAATACTTATTTCTCCTATGAATGACTTAATTTGTATGATTGAAAATCCTCCTTGGTCAACATACAGTTAAGTCATTCTTTTTCTGATAAAGGTCACTTGAAAGCTTGTTAATCAATTAAGACTCCAATTAATGAAATCCCTCTGCAGTCATTTCTATGAAAAAGTGTGATAATGTATAATAAAAGTAGACCAGTGCAGTGTCTTTCTGGTTTGATATGTTTTTTCAAATTCAAATTCCAGAATACACTGCACCTAATATTTTGATTGACAAAAATTTGCTTGGTTCTATGGGGTAAAATGTATGGAGTAAAAATTCTTAATGAGAAAAAATAATAAATATTGAGTTTAAAGGTCCCTGAATAGCCAAGTGGGTAACTCAGTTGTCTTTGGGGAAAGTGGTTCTGGCTTTCATTGGCAGATCAAAATTATGTCAACTGTCAAAACCTTTAAAAAAATTACCACTAAAAATATAGAAGTGAAAAACATTTGTGATATTATTTTTTAGAATAGACTTAATTATTTAAACTTATTGATTCTGCATACTGTAAAGCTGTGCATTTATGTGTCATTTTATATTAAATACATTTGTTTGTACACTAAATTTGTCTTTTTTAGTGAATTATGATGGCCTATCTTTTATATGATTGTACTTGGTGTGATGTGAAATTAGATGTTATATGTGGGGTTTTTAGCATGTTTATTTGAATGCATATGAATGTTTCATTTTCTAAGTTCTACATGATTTTCATGGACTATATTTTACATGATTCATTTCATCAGCAAATAGTTTTTCTAGAATCGAAAGATAAATAATTACAGAAAGGTTTCTATATCCTTAAATTTTTATTCTAGAATATTTTATTTTTTCCGAATGTCTTTCAAGGGAAAACAAAATCTGACTACATAAGTTCATATTTTACATTAGTGACTTGAGAATAGACAATTTCTCCAAGTGAAGTAAAGGGCCCACTAAGATTCCAAATGAGTGATGAAGAATCAAAAGTTGATAGTATAAAATGCAACTGATTTTCCCATGATAACTCTGATTCAAATTGAAAGGTTTTTGAGTTTTAATTGACCTCATGAAATTGAAACTATTCCACAGAAGCTTATACTATATATCAGTTCAATACTACTGCCAGAATTAGGATAATATTCAGTGGCATTATAGCTCTATTAGAGTACTAGATAAAAATGTTTCCTTATTATTGAACTGCATCAAGCAAAGAATCTGGAGTAGAAAGCTATCTAGAGTATAACACCAGAAGATAACTAATTACTGTGGTGCTATTCAATCATGAGGAATACATATTTTGAAATAGATAAACTATTTATCAGTTTTGCCCCTATCAGGGAAAGCACTAAATTTCAACCAATAGAACTTATCTTTTTCTAAATCTTGAAATAAATAATTTAAACATGAAACTTTTAGATTATCTTAAATCTTTATTGAATGGCAAAATTAATTCTGTTATCAAATTATAAAATGAAAAACGTGATAATTTGTAGCTGAATTTAAAAAAATCTGAGTGTCAAAGGGTTTAGAATGAAAATTCAGCTGTGAGCTATTTTAACTCTAGTGGAATGTAGGAAAGTAACAGATATGATTCTAAGCAAATAAAAAGGATACAAGGAATCCTTTACTTCAAAAAGTTTTTAAGCCTTTTAATAAAGCTTTTCAGAAAAATAAGCACTCACTCAAGAAAACATCAGGTCTTTCTTCCCAAATTACCATAGCCTATTCTTGAGCTTATTCCTCAAACATTCTCCTTTTCTTGCCTCCTACTGAATACATATGCTAGCCTCATACCTCAGCAGAGAGAATAAAACTAATATCTAACACTAATCTATTAATAAACTATGTACACATAATTAATATGTACACTAAATATCTATACTAATATCCATAATAATTTATTCTAATATCTAAACTCAGGACACTATGATTTCCATTTGTAGTATTTCTTGACTGTCATCTTGTTTACCGAATGCAGCTTTTTAAAACTGGGGTTGCAAATAAAATTAATTAATCATTTCTTAAGATGAGTAGAAAATTTCCAATTATGAAAATACAGGCAAATTTAATTATTCAATCAGGTTAGGCTTTTCCATACAGATTTTGTTTAAATAAGTTGATTATAGCTTACTTATGCCCAAAAGTTCTCCCATTTTCAAGTGGATGGTTCAGTTATCTTCATTGAATGCGATTCCAGATTTGATTCCTGCTGGAAGTCCATATCTGAGAAATTACACCAGCTTTTGAAATGTTTTTGGGAATACCACTGCTACTTGTGTCTAAAAGTGGGTTAATACTGCAGAGATGTAAATGCTGTCTCAAAAATTTTCCAAAATTAAAAATAATTATTGATTTACTACTGTGATGTTCATGAATACAATTATTGTATTTTCTGGCTTATAAGGCATGGTTTTATTTTGTGAAGAAATGAGAGGAAAATCACCATGGAGTGGTACACCCAAAATTTATTATTTTAAATAAAATTTTAAAATTTATTTTATTTTAAATATTTTTAATAAATTTTAAAATTCTTGGGGGGCATCTCCCCGATCTTTAGCATAAAAGTGTAACAAAAATGGTATTTTTTATAAATATAAATTCTATTTTATAACACATATAAAACAGCCTTTCTTTTATCCTTGGTCTAGTCACTCTCAAGTAAAATGATGTAAAATGGTTTTCATGTTTTTTGAATTTTTTCCACCATGTGTTGCCAATTAAAAATCATGTTGGGTTTTGTTTAGAATTGAAGGGGGTCCAAGGCCCCTTTGGACCCCCTCCTGGGTGCATCACTGTCATGTGTCTCATATGTTCCATGCAAATGTCAGAAAGTCCATTGGCAATGTATCTCATTTGCCCTTGTGTTTTATAAGCTGGGAAATATGATGATATATCATGATACTTAAAAATAAATTGATGAAATTCATAAGATCAGTTTTATCAAATCTGGAAGGTCTTATCATGCTAATACTTTGAATTCTCTTGGAAACGAGAAACATTTTTGTCAATTTTCTGCAACTTATAGCCTTAAAAATAATGTAACCTCAGATTTTGGTTGTTATTGCAAATAATCTCAAGCCATTCAGAAACCGATGGGAATTCAACTGAATGAAAGGAAGAAATATCCATGCTCAATTCTACACTCCTTTTAAATTCTGGATATGTTAGCTTCAGCTGGAGTAACTGTTGATTTCTGGAAAAGTTGGGAAGGAGAAATATTGGGTTTTAAGACATTGAGATTTAGGCTTTTGTGAAATAAAGGGAAGAAATATTTATGAAAAGAGATGTCCACTAGCATAAAGCAGAATAATGTTCAAATGAAATGAATGGAGATCTTATTGAAAGATAATGGTTATTAGCTTCCAAAATTCAGTTGGAAATAAATCATGCCATGCACATAGGTCATTTTTAATAAAGCCTGAGATAAAGTGTGAGTGATGGTCAAAAATATTAAATCTTTCTCAAAATAAAACAACCAACCATAATTTAAATAAATTTTTCTTAGCCATATTTGGCCTTAATCATCTTTGATATCACTATAAGTCCTAAACTACTTATTGTGTAACTACTGTCTTCGGGCAAAAAATGGGATAAATAAGGAGTTAGATGAATCTATAATTAACCAACTACTTTATCTCATTTCGTATTGTAATAGGCAATGCATAAATATTTCTCGAAATTGATGCACACCACATCTGGGTAGCTAAAGTATACTTTACTTTAATGTCCTGAGTGAAAACTATTTGAAAAATTAAAGATTAGGTGTGCTCTAATATCTTGCTTGTTTCAAGCTCCTTAATTTGTCAAGTCTTAAATTTTCTTTGATTCTTTTTCTTTGATCTTGATTCAGTTTATATTCAATTATGCACTTACGTTAGTAAATTGACCTGGATAGGAAGAATGTATATCATAAAAAGTGATGAAATAATAAATGCGATAATAATAATAACAAAATAATTTGCCCTCTTGAAAAGTGTACTGAGGTTAGAGGCCTTGAAAATACACCAGGGGGTTAGTTCCATCTTTTTCCATCGTTACTATCAAATGATGCTGACAACAATATCAGTGATTAACATTCCAAAAGTCCTTAAGAAGACAGTATCTCCTTAGAGATTTGATTGACATTGGTCACTTACAGGGATATATATGGACTAGGTAGGAAGTTTGATATTTCTTTTAATGTTTTGTAAGTAGTTATGACCCTGTAGCAGAACTCCCTTTTGACTTAGCTCAGTATCATTGAACTCAATAGACATAGATTTAGGAATGAGTTCAACTCTCAGACAAGGTTCTGGTATTTAGGCAAATTCACTCACTACCAGACTTACCCTTCAGTTCATCATTTATTTTAACTATAGCTCTGACAACTTAACTATGAGGGCGCATCCAGCATTATGGAACTTAATCCCACCCCTTTCAGTCGCCGCTGGAAATTCAAAGAGTGGTAAGTATTTTAGCATGCTGTGGATGAAATTAGCTTAAATTTCTGTGCTGACTGCTCATAGTGTGTGCTTCAGATCACAGGCTGATCTAAAAACTCGCTCAATAAATTTTGAGTAATCATAGGAAAACTTTTCTGAAAGTTTTCAGTTTGAGCTCCTTATATCCTATGCTAATAGTTTGCCCTTGGAAATCACGCAAGCACCCCCACTTAGCTGCCTCCCTCTGGATCCACCACTGGCTTAAATATGTTGTATTAGTTTATGTATGTATTTTGGATGCTGTAGAGGGTAGTCTAAGTATGAAGTTAACTGGACACCATTGCTAACAAAATATACTTTTTCAGGAACCTCTTGACATTTTCCTGTCAATACCCCGTGAGGATATTCTCCATCGCGAAATATTTCGCAAACTTAGCTATGAAGATCTGATAAATCTGCAGAAGGCAGATGATTCCTTCTATGATGCTGTGAATTCCTTTATTGGAAGGAAAAGGATATTAAATTCCTCCAACCAAAAACCTGATGTGATCAAGGTAAACTATTAAAAACCAGTTATAATATATATATAAAGCATAATTTTCATAAGTGATCTGAGCTAGATCAGAGAAAATGTTTCATTTAGCTCAGAGTTAGCTTTCATTTTACATAAAATTTCTAAGCAAATTCTCAATTTTTCATAGGAATTAACTGAGGAATGCCTTACTCTTGTTGGTTGTTCCTTTACTAATAAAGCTTCAACATAGATAATTTTATGAAAAAATATAATAAATTATATGTAAAATCTACCTAAATGTTCTTAGAGGTCCCTATTAACAGCAGGATATTTGCCTGAGGATACATGTCTATATTGGAACTGAGAAAGCAAGAATCTGTTTTCCAGTAGTCCTGATTTTTCTATTCAATCGATTTTTTTCCTTATCAACACTCGTGCTTAGGTTTTTGGTGATGATATATTTTCCAGCTTCTGTTTCAATATTGCCAATGTCTATAATCAAGTAGTAACTGAAGCAACTCTTTTATGAATGCACCCACTACTAATTGAACTTTAAAATATTTGTAAGTTGTTTTCATAAATTTTAACTGCTGACACTTAAATATGAAGATTAAGTTATGTTTGAGCAATATGTTAGATTCATGTGTTACAATATTGTTTGTTAAAAAACAGAAATGTATTTCCTCCTTTAATTTTCCTTGGTGGAGGTTCTATTTGTAAATTTCTGATTTATGGTACTATTACATGGAATATATATTGATATTTCATTTGTAATAGTAATATTGATGAATGAAATAGTATTAATCATAAGGTGAAGGTTTCACATAATTTTTCTATTTTAAAATCGAAATCATGTTATGAATATATATGAACCTGTAACTATGTAACCTGGAACTGTATGTAACTTATATACCATGTCTGAACCCACATCTCTGATTTCAGGCCATGCTTCCGCAAACCATGAGCCTAAGGGCACTCAGCTTTCCAAAAGCTGATTGGCTGAGGAATGAAGAATTGATAGATGTACTTGAACGGAACCCGCAACTGGAGGCATTGTACATAACTCGCAGTCAGAAAATTACAGAGGAAGGATTGAATCCCGTTCTCAAAGTTGAGGTATGTTTGGAGTATCTTAAACATCCAACAAAATTTTATTTCCTATAAATCATTTGAACCAATGCTTTGTACACAAATTTTTTTACATTATTAAGCTCTGAAAGAGGTAATTTATAATCATTGCTTAGAATTTCCAGTGTAGAGTTCGCTTTTAGAACCAATTTGAAATAAACCTGGTGTGGTTATTTCCATTTCAATGTATCCCACAGAACCTGAGAAGAATCGTGATGAGAAGAACACCTGCTGTAACCGACTCATTTTTGAGAGAACTGGGAAAATTTCAGCCAAACCTGGAGGAAGTAGATCTCCGTGATAACGTTCTGAGTGATTGTGGACTAGCTCCACTATTTCAGCGATGCCATGGGTAAATAATATTGTATTATATGGGACTGTGTGACATAGAGTAAAACAGCATAGTTTGATAACCATACTACTTTCCTTTACTTTTCAGCATCAGAGTCATTAAGTTTAGTATCTCCGAGGGGGTCACCAATAAGTCTATTCATGCCCTGGTAGAAAACTGCCTGATTTTGCAGACTTACGAGATCAATATCACTGAAGGTGCTACCCCAGATGCAATCAGGTGAGTGTGATCAAAATCTCAATTATTCATTGTCCAGTAAGAATGTTCTTGAGAAAATCCCTAAAAACACCTGTTGACAGACTGGGCTCAGTGTGCAGTGTGAGGCAACTTGCTTTAGTATACTACTATATAGCTTCTTTTTTATTCATCAATGTTTCCCAGAAAACACTTTATTTGCTCCTTGCATGGATTCTTTGTTAGTTACCGAGTCTATTTCATTTATATAATGTTTCCATTGCTTCTAATCTTCTATTCACCGCTGTTCTAATAGTCCCTGTTGCACAACCATAAAAATCACACTCCAAGTATAAGCTTGTGCTATTTGATGCCAGCAATCGTTTTTCTGATTATAAATGTCTCCTTATCTTGAGCTATTCTATTTCTCTTTCAAGCTCATTTGCTAGTGAACTTGCTACCTTAAGAGTAGAATTCTTTTATGTATTTAAGAGTGCCTATTCCTCGTTTTATCTGAAAGTTTTCAGCTACAGACCACCTTTCTGGTTTGATTTTTTCTTATTCTATTTCCCATAAAAACAAAGTTACTTTGATATCTCTTTTTTAAAATACTGATATATTTTCAATTATAGCATGCTGGTTCTCTATCCTTGGATTGAACTTATCCTTTTTCATTTCCTTGACTTCATTGTTTGTCTTCATGTATATGTTGAAGATAATTCATAATTCATGATAATCAGCATTATTGTCTAACTCATTCCTTCATTCAAACTTATTCATATGTTTCATCATATTTTATTACCACTGCTTGCTCTGTATTTAGAGCATGGATCAGACTTTCATTGCGGTGATTAATACCTCTGTTTTAGGACGCATAGCATTTGATCTGTTAGATATTGTCAAGAGTTATCTCAGTACTAAATGTACTAAAGCTATGCATGTTAGATAGTCCTTCTGAATTCTTTCCTCTATTTTTAATCTTAAGGGAAGAATGGCTGCTTTTTTACTTTGTCTTCTTTTGATTCCCCGTTGTTTTTTGATGAAATAATCTTCCCCTTTCCTCTGTTTTCCAATATAGTAATCCTGTAGGAATCCTTGAAGCATGATTGGACTGTGCAAAATTTTTCATATTTATTTCTGGGTTTAGAAAATCACTGTCTTGAAAATCCATGGTCATTTCTCTCACATAATCACACGCTAAATTGTACAGCTCATTTAGAGCTTTTATTTTCTTGGAATTTTAATTAGTTGTTTCCTGGGCCTTTCCTGGCTTTTTCAAGAATCATGTTGACTTTTTCCTTGAATTGATAGGAATAGCATCTCTCTTTGCTCTATTAGCTCCTGCTTTACTCTGCACAAAGTTATTTACATTTATTGTGCAGTTCTTTTGTCCATTCTTTTCCAATCTTCCTTGAACGTCAGCTAATTTAATTTATTTTCAGCATATTAGTCCTGCCGCAGTTTTGTAATTTTTGGGAATTTTTGTACTGCATTCTATTTTCAGTTAGAGATAGGTACTCATCTGTTTCCTTTCCCCAAAATTACTAGGACTAACAGCTTATTTGGGAGAAGTAAACAGTACCTCCTCCTTCATAGGATCATAGCATCTTTCATAGCATCATAGATCCACACTCCTACTTTTCCACTTCTCAATGCTTTTCATTGACTTTTTTAGTTGCTTAAACTTGTGCTGGCACTTCACTAGAATTAAAAGTGAGAGTACCACCTATATATATTCTTCTGGATATGTTTTGCAGCCTTTTATTTGATTTCTGAAAGGATGTAGTCAATCTGTTATCTCATTCTCCAAAAATGTTCTATCTCCAGGCATATTCTCAGCATATCTCCTCTTTTTGTGTCTTTAAAATATTGTCTGTCTAAATCAATTTTTATTGTTGACCAAACTCCATGAAAATTCATCTGTCGAATTATGTTTTCCTATGTAGTATGTTCATTATATTTTCCCTTCCTAGACATCTCTAATATATGCAGTCAAATTATACAACATGATTTTATTTTCTTCTCTAACTTCTTTTATTACTTTGAAAATTTCTCATATACATCATCATCTTCGTTGCATGGTACTTGATTGCTACATAAGATGAATTTGATTGGATTAATCAGAGAATAGTTAGAGAATAAGTTGGCATTTCTAATACCTCAGTGAATATAAGAAGGATTAATATTCGTATAAAAATTAATGCAATAACTTAAGATGGACTCATTTGGTCCCATCAGTAATTCAAAAATGCTTGATGTTTAGGATAAGTTCTTTTTCTCTTTATAACTGTAAGGATAACCACATCTTTATGGAGAACTCAACATTTATATCCATTATTAATTTATTCTATCCATTACATGGAGATGTTTCTACAGTTACCTGTTCTGGATGTAATATCTTGCTGATACTTGTAAGGTTTGACTTTTATTAATGTCATGTATTACTTGTTTTCAGCGATGTGCTGGGAACCCTGGAAAGATTGTATCAGAGGAAGTAAATGGAATTGACAAGAAAGTCTATTCCTTTAGCTTAAATGTAACTCTTAATTGAAGCCAAAAAATTTCTGGTCATTTATTGTATCTCAGTGGAATTTTAAGTTTGCTACATTGCAGCAGCCCTTTCTTTTTTATGCTTTTATATTATGAATAGTTCAAACTTTCTTAATTGCGTTTTATATATTTTGTTTCCTTTATTCATAAATGATGTATGCATGTAGCAATACTTGCCAATTTTCATTAGGTTAGTTTAAAATTCGTTCATTGCATTTCATATATTATTTAGTTTCCTTTATTCATAAATGATGTATGCATTTAGTCATACTAGTCAGTTTTCATTAGGTTAGTTCAAACTTTGTTAATTGCGTTTTATATATTTTTTCCTTTATTCATAAATGATTTTTGCATTTAGTCATACTAGTCAATTTTCATTAGGTTAGTTCAAACTTTGTTAATTGCGTTTTATATATTATTTTTTTTCCTTTATTCATAAATGATTTATGCATTTAGCCAACTTGTCAATTTTCATTAGGTATCCTTGAGAAATATACCTAATGATTTATTTGAATACCTATAGAGATTTCCATGTATGCTTTTGTTGCCAATTATGCATAATGGATGTCGTTAGTGATTATTAATGTGATGTATGTTGTAGAAATTTCTCACCCCTGCAACTACTTAATGGTGCTTTTCTCTATTTACATATTAGATTTGATGGTAAATTTGTGAAGAAAAAACCCTTTGTACACCAAGAGTGCATAAAAATATCATTATAAGGGGTATTGAAAAAGCATGTCAAATGCTAAAAAGATATGTTTAGTTATGAAGAGTTTTTGAATAATTTCTCTTGAACTGAAAGTCCAGAACCTTGAGAATTATTTTTTTTAATTAATTCCTTAGATTTGAACAACTTTAGTTTTAGCATTAGCCTTGTGGGCATTTGGGTGGAGTATCTGAGTCTTTCTCCTTGTAGGACCCATAGCATTCAAAGATCATGCTAAAAATTGGGGAACAGCCACATCACTAGGTAGTGGATTCAATAATCTCTAGAAAAACTGATGAGATAACTTTTATGTCAATTTGCTAACCTCATGAACCCCACAATGTATGCTACTGGGTGCTAATTATAACTGGGCACTACAACTAGTTCCGCAGGTTCAATTTTTAACCCTATAAGATTGAAAATAGATATTTTATCATATTTATAAAGCTAACTTTTTGAATATTTTAAAGGTGGGCATATGCCTCTGCAACTTTCCCCTATATTAACCTCTGGTGTACAAGGTATTAATATTGTTGTCCAAATAAGTAGATTTTAGTGAGGAAAAGAATTTCCTGGGGAAATAGAATTATATGAGAGATGCAGTTTAATGACCTTTCTACTGTTCCCAACTAAAGGTTGATGTCTTTCATGAATGTTCGGGGAAGTCAAATATGCTATGAATATCCCACAAGGTAAATATTTTTAATAAAAATATTGATGTAAGGAGATGAGAGAGACTTCTAGTAGTAAGAGAAAGATGAAGGCTCAAAAGTTTCCCAAGTCCAGGGTTTTGAGGTCCGACAGCTGTTTCAGTGAAAGGGACACGCATTGCTGTCTCTGTCACTGCAAGAGCTGGGGTTAATGATCTGTGAAAACTGTGCCATGAAAGAATGAATATGTGATGCGCTCTTTTTCAAAATAAAACCCCTCAATGCTGTTAATTGTCAAGACTGTAATTTGATGTGATTTAATGTAAAATTAGGTGTCCAAGCAATGCTCTAATTGTCCTATATGTATTAAAAAATGCAGTTTATGATTTTAGTTTTTTAAGTTAGTACTTTCATTCGTGTAGGCTCAGTTGTTCATTCAGTTTTAGTTAATTAATTTGAGTTGGTAGCCATAAGTATTGAATGTTATTAGTGAATAATTCTTATTCATTGTTTCAAATATTTTAGGGTGATATAGGTAAGAGCTTGACGGAGGAGAAATTTTATAATATTTATTTTATAAATGTTACTGAGTCTTATTATATTCGTAAAATAACTTAAGACAGAATTTAGAGCCTTCTCAAAGAGAAGAAAAGCTTATGATTCCATAACTAAATTTATTAGACAGAATAACATACTGCAGAATTTTTGATTTTTATTGACTCATAACCACATAAAAACAGATACATGTACGTTTCATGATATAACCTGTGTTTAACTATTTTTACAACTGAAAGAACAGTATTTTTACATTCATTGATACAGTGAAAGTGATCTTTTATTTGAAGACATATATGACTGCAGTACCTGTAAGAATGTAATGATATAGGTAAATGCTGGGTGTGTTGTTCATCATATAGTTTAATAAATATATGTATCTTCTTTGTATGATTATTTACCTATATCTATTTTATGTAACATCATAAAACAATTTGTATTTGATGAAAAATTTTATATTAAATTTGTTTATTAAAGGTTGATTTTTCAAACATAAAGTTTTATTCTATTATCCCATTAATTTTATTGAAGGTAAAAGGAAATTACTTGTGATTAATGTAAATTGACTATACCATAACATAACAAAACAGAATTCTAATGATTGAAAGTGCATCTCAAATTTATATATGGAGTAATATTTCTTCGATTGATTTTTATTATTTTCTTATTTCATTGAAGGATATTGATGCTTGTGAGTGAAACTCAATAAAACACATAACAAAAATCTGATTTGTACTTCATACATTATAAATCTATGGAATTAGATTTATCCAATCATTAAAAGTACATATAAAGAAAGTAGATAGTGTATTTATGGATGGTTATGAGAATTAGGTTTATAATTAATGTATAAATTGGCACACTCGATTTTCCTTTTCAGTAAGTTGAAATTCAAATATTAATATTATAATTTAAATTAAATTCAGTAATTTAATTTACATTTTTATGAATTTTTCTCTAGCATCACTCTGTTTGCTGAAGATAATGATCTCTTCTCATAATAGTATATAATACAGATAGAACTTTTCTCAACTGTTCTATCACCTTCATAAACATTAGCATAGATTTTTGTTGATCCTACAATATTAATCCTTACATGTAAAGATTCTAAGCTTTCTTGGTACTTGTAAAAATAATTCTCAGGTTTTTACCCAGATATGATCAGGGGACATTGTTGTCATAAACGTTTATCAAACTTCACCCTGAAGAAGATGAGTTTGTCATTGAAAGATAAAAACAGTAATGTCTCCTGATTTTACCATTGATTTATATTTACTAATAAAAGGTAACTTTGTTAAGTGAAAAAAAAATTAATCACATATTTTCTAAGATTATGTAACATTTTGAAATCAAATCGGAAGAGACCAGTTAATAAATTCAAGTCATATAGTCTTAACAAAAACAAGAATAAAAAAGAAATCATTAAAATATGATACAATGTAACTTCTGGTACATCATTTTTCATAGAAAGGTTTTCCTTGTAGACTTCTATAATTAAATTGCCATTCTGTAGCACAGTTGGCAAATTTTTGCTTTCTTTCCACAGGTTATTAAAATAAGTAACCCTTTGCTGCAGACACTCTAACCAGTATCATACCAGAAGAGTTGAGTTCTTCTAATAAAATCTATGACAGTGTAATAATAATGATAATAATATAATTGGCCAAACCGACAGTCAATCTTCCAGGGGGAAAATCTTTAAGATAAATTTTTTTAAGCTCACCTCAGTATGTGAGTTGACATCTTTGTCTCAGGATTTTCTCAAATTTCAGCAAGCAAGCAAGAACTATTAAACGCAACATTTTGGAAATGTTTACTCACATTTTGACTTTTACAAATTCAGTATTTTTTGCTACTGTTTTTCAATTGCTTGCTGACCTTAATTTACTCTGCTTAATTTTATGGTTAGGAATGATAAAGAGCAATTGTAATAGCTCGGAAAGAATATACTGAGACTATACAATTGGAAAGTAGTAAGAGAGTATGAGGCTGAAGAAGGTGAAATAGTCAACATTGAAGAGAGAGGTGATTCTATCCTGAAGGATGAGTTAGATCTAGCAGCATGTAGACTTAAGGAAAATAAAATCACTAGGAATTGATGGTATCTGAGGAGAACTAATCAAAGCAGCTATTGAAAGTCTCCTAAAATCAATCTACAAGATGATCAACAAGATATTGACCAACTAGACACTGGGAAGACTCCAGATGACTTTAATAAATTTGTCAAAGTCCCCTTCTCAATGAAAGTTCCTGCTACTAAGTGCATACAGTATAGAATTATCAGTTAGCTGTTGCAAACATCTAAAATCCTAAATTTCATTTTGCTCAGCAGGATGGAATTTAAAATTGAGGGAGTGTTGTCAGAGGACCACTTCAGGTTTAGGAAATGAAGAGGTTCCAATGAAACTATTCTTGCATTAAGACTGATTGTTGAGAAAAGACAGGAAGGATAAAGTAACATAGGCCTTTGTAAATATGGAGAAGGCATTTGATAATGTAACATGAACTAAGTGTTTCTCAGTTTGAAATATTAAAGGAATCTGGTGTAAACTTTAATGAAAGAGGAGCTATATGGAATTTATACACGGATGAGAAGACAATGATAAAAGGTGGAACTTTAAAAGAGGAAGATAGAGAAGGGAGCTATATAAGTGTGCTCTTTATCACCAAAACTCTCCAATATAAATGGAAGAGTTCTTCGAAAGGATTGATGAGAGTAAGTAGTGCAGGGAAATAAGATTCCAATTATTTGATTCACTGATGTTATAATATTAGCTGAGAATACAGAAGAGTTTACAAATATTCTTGCAGAAATGCATAATATCCTATAGGGGCAATACAATTTGAGGCTGAGTCAAAGCAAGACAAAAGTCGTAGTCACTAATAAAGGAGAGATTGATGCCAGAATTATGTTAGATGGAGAATTGCTAGAGAAAGTGGGAGTTTTTCTTTCTGAGAAGTAAAATAACTTCTCATGGAAGGAGCACAAAGAAATGAAGAATTGAATCCTAAAATAATAGATTGCTTTTAATGGGTAAAAAGGAATCTTTAATTCTATCTCCATCAAAATGCAGTAGAGGAAAAAATGTGTTTAAGTCATGAAATGCTGATAGAAATTACCACTCACTTTTTAACTTTTACTACTTTTTCTCTCATATTCAAGAAATTCTTACCAGTGATGTGACCAGATGCATAAATCATTTTATTTTCCGTGCTGAAACAAATCAATACTTCAAAAATCATGTTATTATGTGTATTTTCTTCAGAAATTTCTTTTAATAAAGTAATATTATAGCTT
Organism: Pachydiplax longipennis; assembly: GCA_036926295.1. Classification (NCBI taxonomy): domain Eukaryota; kingdom Metazoa; phylum Arthropoda; class Insecta; order Odonata; family Libellulidae; genus Pachydiplax; species Pachydiplax longipennis. The sequence goes on from JAVFKF010000020.1 coordinate 305,262, forward strand.
CTACTATATATCTTAACTTAAACCCACTTACTTTATAGAGTGCAAATTGATCACTGTATATAGAATAACATTCTTGAAATGGTTATATATACTTGGCTTATTAGCTATTACTGGTTGGCTATAAACTGAAGAACTGGTGATGGCATCATTAGATCTTTGTTGTATTTTACATAAGATATGTAAAAGGAAGATAGGCCACTTTCAAGAGATGTTCTTTATTGCTCATTGTAACAATTATGCAATTGCAGAAAACAAAATAGGTATAATGCTGCAGAATATGTCATCAGTTCTCCTCTAACTCCTCTACCAAGTATGCTGGACTACATAGAAAAGGCCCAAAGTAGTTGAGTTGCTGCAAAGGCTGTTTACAAATGTTTTTCTGAATGCTAATATTCTTCCAAATCCTCAAAGCTCACGATCTGTAACTCCTAGAATGAAAGGAAAACATTAGAAATATTATTTCTTTTTGGTGAAATATTTATAAAATTTTTCAACACAGCCTTGTTCTACAGCTTTCTTGTTGAAGTGAGAAGAAGTGTATGCACGGGTTTCCACACCACGTAATGACGTACCGTGCCAGTGCGTTACCTCTTTTGAATGGAGAGGTTTCGCCGAAAAAGGGCAACTGGAATTTTTTCGGGGATTTGAGCGATCGCGTCATCAGTTGCCTTTCCCCAGCCCTATGTAACCATATTGTTGCAACAGCTGTAAAACTGCTGCTAAGGAAAAGGTAGGGAAGGTTTTAAAGGAAGGAGTTTCAATAATGGCTAAAAAGCCTGTGTGTAGGAGTGTGTGTAAGCCCTAAAGCCATCTAAAAAACCTATTTCTCTATCGCCCATTTGGTTGGGCCCTATCCCATTCCTGGCAGAACCTACCTCCTATACACCTGGAATACGTCGAATCCCTACCTTTGTTGAGGAAATCCTCCAGCGTCGGCTGAAACTCAGCATTCCATCGGCGTAATCCACCTGTCGGAATCCACATCCTGCTGGTTTGGGCTGGTTTTGGCTGAAGATGGTAATCACTCCACTGATCTTCCTAACACCTTTCAGAGCCTGAACACCCTGAACACTTCACTATTTCAGGAAATTTACACTACACCTCTCTTCTAAAGATACTCCTGGGTAGCTGAAAAAGAGAATTAACTCAAGGGATACCACCACACTTATCTTCTTACGATTTTCCAGGGCTCTGCATACATCACTATTTCAGGGAATTTACACTACACCTCTCTTCTAAAGATACTCCTGGGTAGCTGAAAAAGAGAATTCACCCAATGGATACCACCACACTTATCTTCTTATGATTTTCCAGGGCTCTGCATACATCACTATTTCAGGGAATTCACACTACACCTCTCTTCTAAAGATACTCCTGGGTAGCTGAAAAAGAGAATTCACCCAATGGATACCACCACACTTATCTTCTTACGATTTTCCAGGGCTCTGCATACATCACTATTTAAGGGAATTTACACTACACCTCTCTTCTAAAGATACTCCTGGGTAGCTGAAAAAGAGAATTCACTCAAGGGATACCACCACACTTATCTTCTTACGATTTTCCAGGGCTCTGCATACATCACTATTTAAGGGAATTTACACTACACCTCTCTTCTAAAGATACTCCTGGGTAGCTGAAAAAGAGAATTCACCCAATGGATACCACCACACTTATCTTCTTATGATTTTCCAGGGCTCTGCATACATCACTATTTCAGGAAATTTACACTACACCTCTCTTCTAAAGATACTCCTGGGTAGCTGAAAAAGAGAAATCACATAAGGGACATCACCACACTTATCTTCTTAGAATTTTCCAGGGCTCTGAGCACATCACTATTTCACCAAAATGCAACTTCACTCCTCTTCTAAAGATACTCCTAGGTAGCTGAAAAATTAGAATCATAAAGAAAAGATGGTGGTCAATTTGACCAATGAAAAATGACAATACTACAAGTGATGTTGAAAAAAGTATATGAAAGAAAAAATGGCAAGAGAATGAAAAATTAAGAATGACTTATATGATTTAGAAAAGATTGAAATATGAGTAAATGAAAAAGTAAAGGATATGAACACTAAACCTCTTGAGAAAGAGCAAAACACAAGAAGACAACAAAGATTTAGAGAACCAATACAACACAAATAATGTCTGCCACATTCCAACCTACTAGCTGCCGACAACATAACAAATTATGAGAATAATGGCATGCTTTATCTAGGCATGATAGCTTGAGAAAGCAAAGAAAAATCTTGCAACAAGAGAAATTTCTCTATCCCCAAGAAAAAAACAAGTGTAGTGGCAGAAAATTCAGTATAACCCATCAAACCCTAACTGACATGTGCAAGAAATTAGAAGACATCCAAAAAGCCCTAACATCAGAAGAAGACAATGAAGAAAAAAAAAACTTGGCGGAAAGCAGGGACCCTAAACTTAATTTCTGCAACATCCTAACCTACAAGTTGCTGGCATCACAACAAATTACTACAATAGTTGATTACTCCATACAGTGATGAAAAAATTGATGAAACCAAGAAACATCCTAATGCAAGGGAAATTGATTAATTCCCACAATCCTAACAAATGTAATTTTAGAGAAAACATTATACCCGATCAAACCAAAATGAACTATTCTTCCAGACAAGATAACCTTGCAGAATCCAAGGTTATACCAGCTACCAAAGAACATCCATTAACCCTACAACCCCAACCCATGTGTGTGTAAGAATATTGGAAGAAGGCTTCCATTGAGACCAAACATCAGAAGAAAACAGTAAAAGACTCTTCTGCAAATGCCAAATGGCACCTCTTGTAGACCTCTTGACAAAAAACTCCGATCAAAGACCTCTCATCAAATAACTCTTCTTGGTGAACTCTCAGCAGAAAACTCCCAGCAAAGACCTCAAGACAGATGACTCTTCTTGGTGACCTCACAGCAGAAATGTACAATTGATGACCTCACAACAGTTGACTCTTCTTTGTAACCTCTCAGCAGAAAACTCCCATCAAAGACCTCATGACAGATGACTCTCCTTGATGAACTCTTGCAGAAAATTTGCAATTTACAACCTCACAACAGTTGACTCTTCAGGATGACCTCTCACAGAGAATTGCGACTTATGACCTCATAACTGTTGACTCTTCTTGACAATCTCCCAGCAGAATCTCCCATGAAAGACCTCATGACAGATGACTCTTCTTGATGACCTCTCACAGTGAATTGTGACTTATGACCTCAAAACTGTTGACTCTTTTTGATAACCTCCCAGCAGAAAACTCCCATCAAAAACCTCTTAACAGATGAAATTGATGTTGTTGACTTGTAGCAGAAAACTCCCATTGAAGAACTCTAAATAGATGACTCTTGTTGTTGAACATTTAGCAGAAAACTCCCATCAAAAACCTCTCAACAAATGACTTCTTGGTGACCTCTCAGCAGAAAACTCCCATTGCAGACCTCTCAACAGATGACTCTTCTTGGTGACCTCTCAGCAGAAAACTCCCATCAAAAACCTCTCAACAGATGACCTCTCTGTTGAACATTCAGTAGAAAACTCCCATCAAAAACATTTCAACAAATTACTCTTCTTGGTGACCTCTCAGCAGAAAACTCCCATCGAAAACCTTTCAACAAATGACTCTTCTTGGTGAACTCTCAGCAGAAAACTCCCATCAAAAAACTCTTAACAGATTACTCTTCTTGGTGACCTCTCAGCAGAAAACTCTCATCAAAAACCTCTCAACAGATGACCTCTCTGTTGAACATTCGGTAGAAAACTCCCATAAAAAACCTCTTAACAAATGACTCTTCTTGGTGACCTCTCAGCAGAAAACTCCCATCAAAAACCTCTCAACAAATGACTCTTCTTGGTGAACTCTCAGCAGAAAACTCCCATCAAAAACCTCTTAACAGATTACTCTTCTTGTGACCTCTCAGCAGAAAACTCCCATCAAAAACCTCTCAACAGATGACCTCTCTGTTGAACATTCGGTAGAAAACTCCCATAAAAAACCTCTTAACAAATGACTCTTCTTGGTGACCTCTCAGCAGAAAACTCCCATCGAAAACCTTTCAACAAATGACTCTTCTTGATGACTTCTCAGCAGAAAACTCCCATCGAAATCCTCTCAACAAATGACTCTTCTTGGTGAACTCTCAGCAGAAAACTCCCATCAAAAACCTCTTAACAGATGACTCTTCTTGGTGACCTCTCAGCAGAAAACTCCCATTGAAGACCTCTCAACAGACGACTCTTCTTGGTGACCTCTCAGCAGAAAACTCCTATCAAAAACCTCTTAACAGATTACTCTTCTTGGTGACCTCTCAGCAGAAAACTCTCATCAAAAACCTCTCAACAGATGACCTCTCTGTTGAACATTCGGTAGAAAACTCCCATAAAAAACCTCTTAACAAATGACTCTTCTTGGTGACCTCTCAGCAGAAAACTCCCATCAAAAACCTCTCAACAAATGACTCTTCTTGGTGAACTCTCAGCAGAAAACTCCCATCAAAAACCTCTCAACAGATGACCTCTCTGTTGAACATTCGGTAGAAAACTCCCATTGAAGACCTCTCAACAGACGACTCTTCTTGGTGACCTCTCAGCAGAAAACTCCTATCAAAAACCTCTCAACAAATGAACCTTATTGGTGACCTCTCAGCAGAAAACTCCCATCAAAAACCTCTTAACAGATGACTCTTCTTGGTGACCTCTCAGCAGAAAACTCCCATTGAAGACCTCTCAACAGACGACTCTTCTTGGTGACCTCTCAGCAGAAAACTCCCATTGAGTACCTCTCAACAGATGACTCTTCTTGGTGACCTCTCAGCAGAAAACTCCCATTGAAGACCTCTCAACAGACGACTCTTCTTGGTGACCTCTCAGCAGAAAACTCCTATCAAAAACCTCTTAACAGATTACTCTTCTTGGTGACCTCTCAGCAGAAAACTCTCATCAAAAACCTCTCAACAGATGACCTCTCTGTTGAACATTCGGTAGAAAACTCCCATAAAAAACCTCTTAACAAATGACTCTTCTTGGTGACCTCTCAGCAGAAAACTCCCATCAAAAACCTCTCAACAAATGACTCTTCTTGGTGAACTCTCAGCAGAAAACTCCCATCAAAAACCTCTCAACAGATGACCTCTCTGTTGAACATTCGGTAGAAAACTCCCATTGAAGACCTCTCAACAGACGACTCTTCTTGGTGACCTCTCAGCAGAAAACTCCTATCAAAAACCTCTCAACAAATGAACCTTATTGGTGACCTCTCAGCAGAAAACTCCCATCAAAAACCTCTTAACAGATGACTCTTCTTGGTGACCTCTCAGCAGAAAACTCCCATTGAAGACCTCTCAACAGACGACTCTTCTTGGTGACCTCTCAGCAGAAAACTCCCATTGAGTACCTCTCAACAGATGACTCTTCTTGGTGACCTCTCAGCAGAAAACTCCCATTGAGTACCTCTCAACAGATGACTCTTCTTGGTGACCTCTCAGCAGAAAACTCCTATCAAAAACCTCTCAACAAATGAACCTTATTGGTGACCTCTCAGCAGAAAACTCCCATCAAAACAGAGACAGCATAAATTACCCTCCAAGCAGATGAATCCAATCATTGACCCCTAGCAGTTGACTCCTCTTCTTGACCTCGCAGCACATAACTCCAATCACTGAACTCTCAGTAGATTAACCATCCTTTTCTTCGCAGCAGATGACTCCATTTGATGAAGTCTTATTTCAGGCATGAAAATCTTGCAGACACCTGAATTATTTCTGGTACTCGGAACATCCACCCAACCCAAACCCAAGTGTGTGTGTGTGTGTATTGGAAGCAGACTTCCATTGTGACCAATCATCAGAAGAAGACTGAATGAAAATCAGCAAAAGAATATATTTTACCCTAAATAGAAAATGATTTCCACATCCCCCTGTAGTAGCATTTCACAATCCAGATGATGACTCCAATTCTTGAACTCTCCATTCAGTGAGAAAAATCTTGGAGAGAACTAGAGTCTTCCTTTTTCAATGTAAAATTCCTTTATCCCTGTTCCTAAAAATTGCAAATGCAGAATTTTACATCCGAAACCACAAAACCCTAACCCATGTTTGTAAGTTATTAGAAGAAGGCTTCCATAAAGACTAAAATTTAGAGGAAGACCTTGAAGATAATTTATCCTAAACAGAGAAAGAAGATGTGACCCTAAACAGAAATCTCTGTCACTTCCCTAACCATTGGAAAAATAGCGCCTATGCAGATGACTTTTTTCCTTAACTTTTAAGCAGATGACTCCTCTTGTTGACCCCTCAGCGGAAAACTCCCATCGATGACCACTCAAAAGATTAATCCTCATGTTGACCTTTAAGCAGAAAACTGGCATTGATGATCTCTGAACAGATGAATCCTTATTCTTGACATAACAGCAGAAAACTACCCACGAAGATCTCTCAGTTTTAGCAGGAAACTCCCATTGAAGACCTATCAAAAGATGACTCTTCTTGTTGACCTCTCAGCAGAAAACTCCCATTGATGACCTCTTACTAAATGAATCCCATTACTGAACCATCAGCAGATATCTACAATTTTTAATATTCAGTAGATGACTCTGATGCATGAAGTTTTCATTCTGGCATGAAAATCTTTCATACTCCAGAATTAATCCTAGAACCCTGAACATCTACCAACCCTTTCACCCGAAACCCGTGTGTGTGTGTATGTATGTATTGGAAAAAGACTTCCATTGTGACCAAACATCAGAAGAAGACTTTGAATGAAAATCAGACGTAGAAGAAATGATACCCTAAGAATAAAATGATTACCACATCCCCCAAGTAGCATTTAACAATGATGATAATGATGACTCCTAATGTAGAACTCATTAATTGGAAGACAAATCTTGCAGAGTTCTGTAGAATTCCTGGTATGATGTAAATTTCTCTTTCCTCCTGTTCCTAAAAACTGCAACTGTAGAATTTTCATAACACCCCTTCCAACCCCAACCAATGTGTAAGTGTATTGAAAGAAGGCTTCCATTGAGACGTAACCTCAGAGGAAGACCTTCGATGCAACAGACAAAGAAGATATTTGACCCTAAGCAGAAATGTCTATCATATCCCCATCAATTCGATGTTGTGTATTAGCAGATGACTCCTTTTGTTAACCTCACAGCAGATTAACACTATCCTAGACCTCATAGAAGAAGCTCCCATTCTTGACCTATCAGTAGATGAATCCTCTTGTTGACCTCTCTGCAGAAAACCCCCATTGATGACCTCTCTGATGATATTTCCTATTTTTATGCTCTCAGCAGATGACTTCTTTAGTTGACCCCTCAGTAGATGACTCCTCTGGTAGACCTTTCAGCAGTTGACCTCCATTCTCGACCTCTCAGCAGATGACTCCTCTTCTTGATCTCTTGTTAGATGACGCCCACCACTGAACTCTTAGCAGATATGTACCATTTTTAATTCTCAGCAGATGACTCCATAGGATGAAGTCTTATTTCAGGCATGAAAATCGTGTAGACACCTGAATTATTCCTGGTACCCGGAACATTCATCCAACCCTTTTACCCAAACCCATGTGTGTGTGTGTGTGTGTATGTGTATTGGAAGCAGACTTCCATTGAACATCTGAAGAAGACTGTGAATGACAATCAAAGAAAAGAAGATATTATACCCTAAAAAGAAAACGATTGCCACATTCCATCCAAGTAGCATTTATCAATCCAGATGATGACTCCTAACAATGAACTCTTTCACCAGCAGAAAAACCTTGAGAATTTCTATAGAATTCCTGGAATGATATGTATTTCTCCATCCCCCTGTTCCTAAAAGTTGCAACTGTAAAATTTCCATTACAACCTATCAAACCCCAACCCATCAACCCGAACCCCTGTGTGTAAGTGCATTGAAAGAAGGCTTCCATTGAGATGTAACCTCAGAGGAAGACCTTAAATGAAACAGACAAAGAAGATATTAGACTCCAAATCTTGGCATCCCAATTGATGAATACTATCGTTGACCTATCAGCAGATAACTTCTCTCGTTGACCACTCAGCAGATGAATCTAATGGTAGATATCTTAGAAAATGACTCCTATTCTTGACATTTCAATAGATGAATACTATCGTTGACCTATCAGCAGATAACTTCTTTCGTTGACCATTCAGCAGATGAATCTTATTGTAGATATCTTAGAAGATGACTCCTATTCTTGACATCCCAACAGATGAATACTATCGTTGACCTATTAGCAGATAACTTCTCTTGTTAACCATTCAGCAGATGAATCTTATTGTAGATATCTTAGAAGAAGACTCCAAATCTAGACAACCCAATTGATGAATACAATCGTCGACCTATCAGCAGATAACTTCTCTTGTTGACAATTCAGCAGATGAATCTTATTGTAGATATCTTAGTAGATGACTCCTATTCTTGACATTTCAATAGATGAATACTATCGTCGACCTATCAGCAGATAACTTCTTTCGTTGACCATTCAGCAGATGAATCTTATTGTAGATATCTTAGAAGATGACTCCTATTCTTGACATCCCAACAGATGAATACTATCGTTGACCTATTAGCAGATAACTTCTCTTGTTAACCATTCAGCAGATGAATCTTATTGTAGATATCTTAGAAGAAGACTCCAAATCTAGACAACCCAATTGATGAATACAATCGTCGACCTATCAGCAGATAACTTCTCTTGTTGACAATTCAGCAGATGAATCTTATTGTAGATATCTTAGTAGATGACTCCTATTCTTGACATTTCAATAGATGAATACTATCGTCGACCTATCAGCAGATAACTTCTTTCGTTGACCATTCAGCAGATGAATCTTATTGTAGATATCTTAGAAGATGACTCCTATTCTTGACATCCCAACAGATGAATACTATCGTTGACCTATTAGCAGATAACTTCTCTTGTTAACCATTCAGCAGATGAATCTTATTGTAGATATCTTAGAAGAAGACTCCAAATCTAGACAACCCAATTGATGAATACAATCGTCGACCTATCAGCAGATAACTTCTCTTGTTGACAATTCAGCAGATGAATCTAATTGTAGATATCTTAGAAGATGACTCCCATTCTTGAGATCCCAAGAGATGAATACTATTGTTGACCTATCAGCAGATAACTTCTCTCGTTGACCATTCAGCAGATGAATCTTATTGTCGATATCTTAGAAGATTACTCCCATACTTGACAACCCAATGGATGAATACTGTCGTTGACCTATGAGCAGATAACTTCTCTTGTTGACCATTCAGTAGATGAATCTTATTGTAGATATCTTAGAAGAAAACTCCAAATCTTGACAACCCAATTGATGAATACTATTGTTGACCTATGAGCAGATAACTTCTCTTGTTGACCATTCAGCAGATGAATCTTATTGTAGATATCTTAGAAGATGACTCCTATTCTTGACATCCCAACAGATGAATACTATCGTTGACCTATCAGCAGATAACTTCTCTCGTTGACCATTCAGCAGATGAATCTTATTGTAGATATCTCAGAAGATGACTCCCATTCTTGACAACCCAATTGATGAATACTATCGTTGACCTTTCAGCAGATAACGTCTCTCGTTGATCACTCAGCAGATGAATCTTATTGTAGATATCTTAGAAGAAGACTCCAAATCTTGACAACCCAATTGATGAATACAATCGTCGACCTATCAGCAGATAACTTCTCTTGTTGACAATTCAGCAGATGAATCTTATTGTAGATATCTTAGAAGATGACTCCCATTCTTGAGATCCCAATAGATGAATAATATCGTCGACCTATCAGCAGATAACTTCTCTCGTTGACCATTCAGCAGATGAATCTTATTGTCGATATCTTAGAAGATTACTCCCATTCTTGCCATCCAATGTATGAATACTGTCGTTGACCTATGAGCAGATAACTTCTCTTGTTGACCATTCAGTAGATGAATCTTATTGTAGATATCTTAGAAGAAAACTCCAAATCTTGACAACCCAATTGATGAATACTATCGTTGACCTATGAGCAGATAACTTCTCTTGTTGACCATTCAGCAGATGAATCTTATTGTAGATATCTTAGAAGATGACTCCTATTCTTGACATCCCAACAGATGAATACTATCGTTGACCTATCAGCAGATAACTCCTCTCGTTGACCATTCAGCAGATGAATCTTATTGTAGATATCTCAGAAGATGACTCCCATTCTTGACAACCCAATTGATGAATACTATCGTTGACCTTTCAGCAGATACCTTCTCTCGTTGATCACTCAGCAGATGAATCTTATTGTAGATATCTTAGAAGAAGACTCCAAATCTTGACAACCCAATTGATGAATACTATCGTTGACCTTTCAGCAGATACCTTCTCTCGTTGATCACTCAGCAGATGAATCTTATTGTAGATATCTTTGAAGATTACTCCAAAACTTGACATCCCAATTGATGAATACTATCGTTGACCTTTCAGCAGATAACTTCTCTCGTTGATCACTCAGCAGATGAATCTTATTGTAGATATCATAGAAGATGACTCCCAATCTTGACCTCCCAATAGATGAATACTATCGTTGACCTATCAGCAGATGACTTCTCTCATTGATCACTCAGCAGATGAATCTTATTGTAGATATCATAGAAGATGACTCCCATTCTTGACCTCCCAATAGATGAATACTATCGTTGACCTTTCAGCAGATAACTTCTCTCGTTGAACACTCAGCAGACGAATCTTATTGTAGAAATTTTAGAAGAATACTCCTATTCTTGACCTCCCAATAGATGAATACTATCGTTGACCTTTCATCAGATAACTTCTCTTGTTGACCACTAAGCAGATGAATCTTACTGTTGAAATCTTAGAAGATGACTCCCATTCTTGACCTCCCAATAGATGAATACTATCGTTGACCTATTAGCAGATGACTTCTCTGGTTGACCTCTCAGTAGATGAATCCAATTTTTCACCTTTCAGCATCTAACATCCTTGTTTACCCCTCAGTAGATAACTCCTCTTTTGAACTCCCCATTCAGAGATCAAAATCTCGTAGAACAAAGACACCAAATCTAACCCAGATATGTGTGTGAAACCGAAGTAGATACCCATAGAACCCTAACATTGGAGAAACCTATCTCTAGGTGGTTGACTCGAACAGTTTTGTCAAAGAGCTCGCAGATTGTAATGGTGGTGACCGACATGATGACTAGAAATTCAACCTTAACGTAGTTCCTACCTTTCTTCTGAAGTTTCGAAATGAGTAGACTTCGATATTCAGCACTGATGATCAAATACCATGTTCAGTAGCAGCAGAATAACCACCATTACACCTGCGCGCCCTTGATCATAATTTAATACATTCGTGTAATTGTAAATATTTGAAGACCCAGCAGACGAACGACAAGAGAGCCTAAGAAATGACCGAAATGAAAGTAATATGATGGAAATGAATAATGTGGAAAATTGATGAAAAGAATTTCTCGAATGAGAAAATGACATGAAAATGGATGTAAGGGAGGATGAAGATATATGAATTTGGAAATTTATGAAAAAAATATAGTCAGAAAGAATAAATTGAGGTAACATATTTTACGGAAGGAAAGAATGAAGAAGGCTTGGGAAATGCTACAAAAGAAGCTAATAGAAATCTACTTAAAAAGAAGTGCCTTAGGAAAGAAGGAAAGAGATGGAACTAAAATTAGAAATTAGGTGATAAAATATGGAAAAGATATAATCCGGATGTAGGAGTATTAATCTTCGGGTTGAGTTCCTTGTTGAACGATGGACGGGTTGCCGGTTCCAGCGATTAATTTCCTCTGCGATGACCAGTCTTCGGGTTGAGCTCCTTGTTGAATGATGGAAGGGTTGACGGTTCCAGCAATGAATATCCTCTGCGATGACCAGCCTGAAGAGAAGATTGCCCTTACTCAGAATCCCTGTAGCTCTATCGAGAATCACCGAAGAAATTCCAAGCACATCCTCAGTTACCTCCTAGGTAATTTATTACAGGGTCTCCGAATATTCCTAAAATAATAAATTTAACATAATTTAATTATTTATAGTCCTTACATGGGATATCAAAGAATACATAATTGCTCAAGATTAAGTAATAACAATTAACGATCATAAAATCTACTTCAAGGAAAATCGTTTTACTATTTCAAGTAAAGGTTTTAATAAAAACAATAAATACGGATGAATAGTTTCAGCGATTGATCGCAATCATCAAATTGCTTAGAATAAGTTAATATTATTGTACACATGGAAAAAATTTCTGCGATCCCTTAGATACCTCATAATGAAAATACTTCCATATCAAGAGATCGTCGCTCCCCCCTTGAGAGGTACATTCAAGGTTAAGATTAACTTAATTAAAATCTTAAAACAGCAAAGAAAAGTCTTAATTTAAAAAAATCTCCTGAAAATAACTTCTTACTTGAAAATTACTGTTGTATAAACTGAAGAGGGAGAGATCTACTGCCATTGTTTGCCGCGGTTATGTTTCTTCGTTAATGACCAGACTCCAGTCGTCGGAAAAAATTTTGAAACAATTTTCCATTATCTTTGTACCACTTTTTAAACAATATCTTTTCAATTTTTTTATAAACTCTCTAAATTCACCAGGTTCCATAAATATCCTGAAAATCGAAATCAGAAAAATAAGAATAAAAGAAATAAATATTTTGATCAAATTTGCTGGTCATAAACGGAACTTACAGGATTCGGCATCTTATATTATTTGCAAAAGGCGATGTTTCCAAGGATTATATGTTGCTTCATTTGTTGAATTCGATAGGTAGATTATCCTCGAATAAAGAAGAATACATTATTTGGTCATCCTCTCTTTGGTTCAATATTATCTTGCATCTCCTCATCTTAAAATTTTAAGGTTATTGTCCATGTCATATTTTGATCAAAATGGCCGACTGGATGTTATAAATGCTACTCGGCGAAACCCCGATGAAGCTTCAAAATTAAAGTACACCACAAGAAAGACCTAAAAAAATTAAAGGTATCTTATAAATTACATATTTCTGCAAAAATATCTTAAGACATTCAGAACTCATGCTAACCAAATTTAAGGAACAAATTTTTTTTAATAAAATTTAAAAATATTTTCTTACCTCTGCATCATGATGACGCCATTTTTTGTAATCAAGGAATCATGGGTAATCTAAGCACCAAATTCATGGCCCGACTGAGCACTTCATTTCATAAAAATTCTGTTTCAATTGCATCACGATTTGCAGCTTCTTCAAATTCTTGTCGACTAACATATCGCGTGGTTTCATACGTCCTTTTGCTTAAAAATTCACAAAATACGATCGGCTTATAAGGACTAAGTCGCAATTCACGCCACTATAAATCTTCACCATCAGTGAACTAAAATGGAAGAAATTCATCACTGAATTGAATAAACCACTTTTTAATAAAAATGCAATCAATAGGAACTCGAAGATAATTATTTAAAATCGAAACTTACGATTTATTCGAAGATCCTCTCCAAGTCATTTCCAAAAAGTGCAGAGAGCCCAAATAATCCGTAAACTTTTATTCTAATTCGCCAAAAATCTTGACTTCGTGAAGTAGGAGACACTTGGATGTAGGGGAGTTGAACTATTTTATGTAAAATATGTCAGCCGTTCAATCTTCATAGCTGTCCTATTCCGCTAAGCATCCATGTTAACCGCCAATCATGGCTGCAACCACTGAATGTGTGACCGCCAGTTTGACGGTGCTGCCACTCACAAATAAATTTCTTAAGTTCCAATGGAATTTTCTAGAATGTTATAGTTTTCAACTGCTATGGCTCCTAATAATTGAAAATTATGTTTAAAAAATTATACGTGAGCGTCAATACTTTGCTGCTTAAAACAATCACCATGTTAATTCATGATATGAAAAGCAAATATATCTTACTTACCATAAAAAGATTTTCGCGCCATTGTATGAACAGCGGGATTCAGGATGACGCCGGCTGCCATTGGTCCGATGTAAAATTGGCGCACAATCATTTTGCGAAGACGATGAAACATTTCCTCATAAAACTATCCACATCTATAAATTTCCTCGCACGCTGGCGAAATCGGAACACAATATCGAGAAATCCGGCGAAAATCTTGGGAGTTGAATTTTATAATATATTAACAACGACCAGTCTTGTAATGTTGAATATCTGCTAATTCCGGTCACCTTCGGAAGAGAAATTAATATAATGAATATATCCAATATATTTTGAAAACAACGCTTAATTTTTGCTAATCAAAATTTTTCACCTTTGGTACTTACATGTAAATTATTCCTCACTATATAATTGTAGAATTGGTGCAACGAGTATTTTCAGTCATTTTCTAGGAAATTAACTTCATTCCCGGATTCAAAAAGCATGAAGGTGCAGATTACTAATGAATTTCTCTACAACGATAACTTGCGGGGAAGCATCCTTCTAGACTCCCAGAAACTTGAACGCGTCCATGTTTTAGATTCCGATGAAGGTGGCGCCAGGGACGGTAACGCCATCTCTCTGGTGGTGCCACTGCCGAAGAAAATTCATAATTATCTTCGAGTCGAAAAAATAATTCCAATCATTGCAATCCAACATTAAAATAAGGCTGTTAACTTATAAATAATATCCAACATTAATCCGAAATGGTATAAGCCGATAATTTAAGAAATATTAGGAAATACTTGCCCCCTGGCAATTAGTCATGGCGCCATTTTGAGCGGCGGAATGGAGTACACCGCTACAAGTCTATAATGATAATTGTCCAACGTTGAGGTCCCAAAATACTGACTTCACCTAATTGATTAAAATTAACATTAAAATTAGTAACATTAGAAAAAAACTTAAGGTACTCCAACTATCAGATTATAATGCGAAGCAGGTACGCTCTCTGAGCGCAACGTCTCTTGGTACCTTCTCTTTGAATCTCAAGAAAATCAGCAGTCATTGAAATCTCTCATTCACATTAACGTTGATTGCTTCTATTCCTGATTGGAGAGATACTCCATTAATAGATTTGGTGAGATTTTCTTCTGATTGCAATCCTTTCCTTGACCTGAGACTTCTCCAGGTTGTTCTCTCCCCCAATGTCGTTCACTGAAATGTCGAACCGCGCTCCAAGCGGTCACCAATTCCAGGAAGCGCGCCCTCTCAATACCCCCCGTCAGGTGCTGCCCCTAACCACCCAAATTGATCATAATTCATCTTATTTACAAATGGAAACGGAATTTTTGTATTCTGTGGATTTATTAAAAAAGCGTGATTATTTTTTGTGTTTCATTAAACTATTATTTCTTGTCAGAAGAAGATTAAAACTCGAAAATGGATGGCGCGAAAACTAAAGAGTGGGGGATGTATAAGTTTATTTCCATAACCGCGGGGAGAAATATAAATTTATGTATGTCCTCTTAAAAAATATATGAATATAATAGCAATAGAAAATAATAGTATGACTAATAATTAACAAATTTAGGAGTTCTCAATTTAGCGGGTGACTTTCCGCGTTTCTCATGGTACATTCATGGCGCCAAACAATTTTTCAATAATTTCGCTACATCAAGAAAAGTCTTTCCACATTCCTCTTTTAGGTAATAATATTTAATATTTAAAACGAGATTCATCGGTTTATTGAAATTTTGAAAACATTTACCTACTTTGTCTACTACTAATGTAATTACTACGCGTTCATCTGATTAATTTAACCTGCTATTCTTGGTACTGTAAAAAATCATATTAGCAAATTATAGATATAACTGATTGTTTCTGTGAAACTCACGCATCTTAGTTTTCAGGATAGATTATTTCTCGATATTTTGGAATGCAAATGACTTCATAGGTTGGCGAAAAATTTCCAGGAACTAGCAGTAGCTTGTGGGAAGGGGTGGAGGGGGTGATTTTCCCCTCCAATCAGCGCTGCTGGCACCCCTCTCGTCTAGCACCTCTGACTAAATATTCCTACAACATTGTGATTCACTTTCTCGAGAAATTTTCACTCAAAAAGGTTTCATTCAAAATGATCTTCATATTGTCTTAATATTTTGAAATACATTTTAAGAACCACAAATAAGCCATGCTTATATTTCAAGCAATAAGTTAAGTTTGAGTATGCTCTGATCATCCTTAGAGGAAAAAAATAGCGCATACAACCTAGCTTAAAGAGACCTCATTAGCGATATTGATAGAGATTGCAGTTGACTAACAATACTTGAAGGTTTGAAATTGGCATCTTGGAAAGCTTTCTTTTAAGCTTCAAGATGGATAACAATCCATTCCTTCAAAATTTGGCTGGCTCCCCCAAAGCGCAGACTTCCACCGTAACTCGAGAAATCTAGCACCGTCGAAGCTCGCTCCGTCCGAGACACCTGCAGAAGATATCAAATTCATATTCGAAGTCCCGAATGATTCATTGTAACGATTTTCAGTCCCGCAAGAAGAAGTAAATCTACTTTGAATTTAGGGTGAGGATTGCTGGTATTATTAAAACCTTACTAATAAATGTTTCATATATTATTTTGACGCGCATGCATCACGCCTTTGGTGGCGAAGTGCTCGAAATGGTGTACAATAGCATTATTTTAGTACTTCAAACGCGTTATTTAACATTTTTCGTCATTAACGACATCTTAATTCCAGTAATGACGGAATTGCATTGATGACCTCAGCAATCCTCGCTATGGTTTGGTGCCTTATTAGAATGCTGGTCTTTTATTTCAAATAAAGCACTTTTCTGAATTAAGCAGCGTCATATCTGCATTAAATAATACTCAGGCTTTTTCGTAAATGCAACTTCCCTCGATATGGACAAAATTCAATAGATTGCCTGGAGTGATGGTGAGTTAAGAAGCTTATGTGCGATACATAGATACACGAATTTGTCAAATTTATTTTATTTTGTATCATGTTAGCCAAAAACAACTCCTTTGCGAAATTTGAATATATTTTTTTCAATAATCGGAAGGATCTTCAGGTCAACCGAAAATTACTCTCCGTCTTCCAAGCAATGCTGATCAAAAGAATGGTGACCATTGGATAAATATCTAATTTGGTCTTGAAATTCACTTTGATTTCGTGTTGGTAAAAACTCCAGCCCTCTATTTGCGATAATGGTTTCAGTTGGAGCGTTTCAGTTAGTATGGAAAGCTAATAGGTAATAGCTCTATGTATTTTACCATATTCGGGCCCCCGGATAGCCTAGTTGACAACGCGTTCGCACTCTGTGTTAGCGGTCACGAGTTTGATTCCTGATGAGGGATAACAATTATCGGTGCCCACCCAGCATCGTGATGAATATAGGTATGGCCTATTCCAAAATTACAGTCAATATTTTCTTACGGGAGAAAGGCCTCGCGCCGGGTCGCCTTTACGCGGAGCTATGGATTCGGACGGGTATAATTAAGATTCGTAGTTTACACTGATCGATTCAAACATAAGTTTTAATGAAATTTGAATGAAAATGACTTTATCAACACAACAGTGGAAATTTTATGCTTTTATAGCAAAAACAACAAAGGTAAAAGCGAAAATTGAATGAATTGCCGAGTTTTCACACGTGGACATTTTTGAAACTGCCATTACTCTCTTACAATCCAACATAAAATGCTGATTTTTTCTTCCATTGCTCATTGTATCATCTGAATGCATAAAAGTTACATGAGATGAATTTTAGAGCAACCAAATCTTAGTAAAAAATTATTTAGTTGGAACGCAACTCAAGAAAAAATTCGTCGTGCAGTCCAATTTATACGTCGCCTAAAACTTTTTGGTTTCTCACGTGAGGAAGAACTTGTCTCGAGAGAAATCGAGATAAATGTTGTGATTTTAATTTGTAGTTTGTTTGGATACGATATTTTGAATAGAACTTAAGTTTTTGGCTTTGATATCAAAGAGCGTAATCCGCTTCGCGCTTCGAATCGCCGACGCTTCGAAACCTCAGCTTTACAGAAATTTCAACGGCTCCTCACGAAAAGTAAAAATCACTAATCACAAAACTTGTGGTGGCACATACTCGTATATGATAGAAGAATATAATGATCCGATGGAAAGGAATCAAACGTACTCGATCTCTCGTCAGGAGCAAATATCATGAAATGAAGTTAGAGGACGGATAAATTAATACTCTTCTACAGGATTATGTAGCAATAATTGTACGGGACTCAAAAAACGACTGTGAAAATTAAAAAAAAAAACTACTTTTTTCGCTGAAAACTAGCACAAATCACTGATCTGACTCCTCCGAACGAATGGAAAAGGAAAACTGAGCTCTATTTTAGCTAAAAATATCAAGAAAGTACAAATAATGGCAGAAGAGCAATATAAAGGGGAAGCCGATAGAATTCTTCGGACGACAAATCCACATGTAGAACTTAAGTTTTTGACTTTTATATCTGAGAGCGTAATCCGCTTCATCTCAATTAGGAGATAGCGGATCTGGTCAAGGAAAACCAAATGCGTGGTAGTCGATGCGCTGACCACTTATCACCAACGATGATAGCTGCCTGGCTAGGCTCTATCGCTCATAGGGATGTCACGCCGTGTACTTCACATTGTTTTTTATTTTACAATATGCGGAAGAGCGCTTTACGTGGAGCTTCCGAACGGTTAAAGTAAGATTTTTAGTTCACAATTATCGATTTTAACTTCAGATGTGATTGAATCTGGATGAGAATGAATTTATCGACGCAGTAGAGCATTGCTTTTATAGCAATGGCAACAAAGCTCGAAGCGAAAATGGAAGGAAGGTTTGCGTTTTTCGCCCGTGAACATTTTGATAGCTGCCGTTGCTATCCACCAACCCAATGTAAAAGCGGTTAATTCCTAAATCACCCTGTTTCATCAGAAAGCATATCACATAGTATTCATTTTTGAGTGAAAACATAGTAAATAACTATTAAAGTGGAACGCAGCTGTAGTAAAATTTGGTAGCGCAGTCCACAATTGATGTAAAGTTAAAGTTTTTTTGTTACTGAAGTGAGTAAGGACTTGTTGCTAGAGAAACTGAGATGAATGCTAAAATTTTCATTCGTTGTTTTTTCGGAACGATATCTTGAATAGAGCCTTCATTATTGATTTTTGTATCAGAGAGCTTATAATTTGCGGCCGCTGCGTATGAGTCTTACTTAGGATTCCTGCGGGCCGAAATTGAGAAACGTCGAATATGCCTCTGTTACGGCTAAATACGTCATGGAAATTATTATATATTTATTTATTTATCCAAAGATTCGCTTACAGCGATGCCGCCAGTTTAAAGTGAATGCCAATTAACAAACTACAAGAAAATATACATAACAACATGAAATAAGGAAATGAACAAATAAAAAATACGACAGAAGTATATACACAAATACGAATTAAGGAAATTGTTTACAAGAATCTTTATACAAGCATTCTTTCAAGAATGCATCAAGTAAAAGTCTGAAAGGGTCTATGGAGGGAGGAAGGGAATTTAAAAGATTAGGAAGTCTGTATAAAAGGGAACGTTGCACAATGGATAATGTAAATCTAGGGACATGTAGAAGAGGAGTTAGTCTGGTTGCCTTAGGTGGAACATGATAACCAAATAATGAAGTTAATTCAGGGATGCCTACTTGTTGTGCTTTCTCCGTATGATATGGGTGAATCTTGGTTTGCGTATTCTCTGGTTGAGTTTGAATCGATCAAGTTACAATGCGAGAAAGGAAGAAGCGGCAAACAGAAAAAGATCTATTTAAGGTGTGAATCGGAATATATGGAATATTCACTCAGACGGATTAGTGCAAAGTTCTAATTTACACGTAATTTTGGTAAAAAAATTGGCACATATTGAATGTGAAATAACTTCATACATCATAAATCTTACCCAAGGATCCTTAAATGCCCTGTCATTTTAAACTTATTCTAAATCTAGCTACAGAAATTTCAATTCCGAGTTTTTCGGTAATAAGGCAAGAGATACAATGAAGTCCATTGTTAATACTGGTTAAGACTCTTTTAAGGGAAGCAAGCGACAGTTGCTTTCTAGCGTGATAGTGTTATGATCGGGTTGTGTAATACTTATTGCCTTTTAGTCATACATTGAAGTACGTTCTGCTTCCCGCACATAGTAAGCTTCTTCCTTAGTTACATAATTTTGGTCATTACCCATTCTACGATACAAAATTTTTATCAGATAGACATTTAGCTAAAGGGAGGAGTAACGAATTTTTAACAGCAGTGATGAGAGGATATCACAAAGAACGACCTCACTAAAACTGCGCTCAGCAGTCCATAAAACACTTTCTTTTATTTTTCTTTCCATAAAACACTTCTTTATTCGATATGTTTACAGCCTGAAATTGCCAATACCAATTGCCAATACCAATAATTGCCAAACGCAACTCTTGTTAAACATTCAATCGGATGAAGATGTGTGTTCAACATCGGACGGCGACAGAAGTACAAAATTGTATAAGGAAATATTTTTCAGAAATTTCAGTTTCAGAAATTCGGTCAATTCTAGTTTAGGCAAAAATAATTTAAATTTGAGGTAATATTTTTTTAAGTGCTTCGACAGCTAAGGTCCATTCGAACACATACGCACCGCCGGGAATCGAACTCGGGACCGTTTTCACGAATTGAATACGTTGCCCACTTGGCTATCCAGGAAACTACACAACTTAAATTAATTTAATAGATTTGAACGAGGCAATTGAGTATATAAGGAATTATATGATGCACGAAAATAAACTGAAACAATAAAAATTAACGAGGCATGTTCATATTTTGTAAGTAAATAGCCGTACGTACTTAAAATAAAGAAATTTGTTTCGACGATAAGCGAATTCGTTTTTTTAACCACTTCCACATAACAAATGTCAGCCAAATATACCACATATCGGATCAGACGGATGTGTGGTAATGAGTACATCCAGTGTTTATGGCCGACCCCGCATTGAGCGGAAATGAGCTGTCTTATTCGAAAAATATCGCAGAGCCAATAGATTCCGCTAGAGACAAGTTACCTTGTATAGTGAATACAAATTTCTTAGTAAAATAATGTTTCGCGGGAGTTAAAAGCAGATGCTGATCAGAATTCGCATTTCTCATTAGCTATAAACATGATATTTTTCGTTCATCAAGAAAATCATAAACACAATATTTTTCGCTCATGAAATCTAATCAAAATTTTCTTTTCTCGTCCTAGCTCAAGCAGTGGCACATTCATTGGGGGGGATGAGGCCTTCCCCCTCTATACTCTAGCCTAACTCTATGCCACACCCTAATTAATCTTAAATTGGCAAGTGACAGGGTGGCAGCAACTGGAAAATTAGGAAAAACGTCTTTCATTATTATAGTTGAGAGTGACTTAAAGACTAGACGGAAGATAAAAGAAAGGCACTACTTATTGCGACAGTCATTATCCATTGAAGCATAGATTACAAGCGCTGTTCATTATAAGTACAGCATAGTAGAGAAATAAAAACTTATGACATTTTTTGTCTATAAATCTGATATTTCTAACTATAGGACGTATAAATGTATAAATAATGTATGAATAAATATATTTGTATATATAGATGCATAGATAAACTCATATAGCCTACTATAAAATTGAAAATATACTTATTAAAATAAAATTTTGGTTACGCTTTTTTGCAAATGATCGGGCAGATGGCTCTCATGAAAATTTCTGGGTGCGACACTAAGCTCAGGAGCAAAACATAAAATGCTTCAGAAATCAATAATTTATTAATTGGGAAACGAGAGCCTCTTAGAACCGGTTCGAGGGTCACATGTGGTCCTATCTTCTTTTTCCTTATTATTATAATTAAAAATGAAATTTTTGAAGAAACTGTTTTAGTGCGAAATAAAAATTAGTGATAGCTAAGCTGTGGTGTAATTCACATATATGGGTGAATTACAAACATATTTCCAAATGACTGACGTAGAGCGCTAATGACTCGGCTTCTCAATGGGTAATTGATGATGTTTTGCGTCTGAAGAAAGCGGAAAATACCAGAGAGAAAATATTTTGACATGATAAGATTATTTACGGGAAAGTTTGAGATGGTATTTTGTTATTCATTCTACAACGTTTTTGACCTTGAATGTTTAGACAGAGAAACTAGCTACATATAAAACTACATTATTTATATGTAGGAATACTTTTAATCATCAGTTGTAGTGTGGAGCAAGAATCTTACATTTTTAAATCATCGATTTGGGAGGTTTTTAAACTGGTTAATCTATAAAACGAATTTTTCTCTCATCTTCCATCTAGATATATCATGCGTCTTTTTTTAAGGCGAAGGATTTGATTTTGTCCTACAAATGCCTTTCCATCACTCGAATTCCATTTGCTATGTAAGATTAAAATGCTTTATAAATGCATGTTACCATGCTGCCACCAGGCCACAACGTCAAATTGCAGCAGTATACTTAAATAAATAAATACATCGTAAGTAATCCAGCCTCCCGCGTTTTGACATTTCATCCCAACAACTATTTTAAGATTCTTTCTTTCCCTCTATTTTAACATGAACAACTATGTAAGTGGAATAAAATGCGAATTATAAATCTATCTCATTCATCATTTTGTGAGGCAATGACTATCACTACAGGTTACTTCTTTATCTTTTAACTTTTTATATTTTCCCCCTATATTAAAGTAGGAAAAGAGGGATGATAATCGAAACTTACGTAAAAGTTGGGTCTTTCTATCGCATTAAAATTCAGAACTGAAAAGTAAATTTAGTGTTTCTGTATTTTTATGTGTAAGATCTAAAATTCAGACAGAAAAAAGATTGCATTCTCTTGCTATCTTTAAAAAGCAATTTGAACCTCGAGCCAGCTCGTGATTCAAATCTCTTCCGGAGGATCATCTGGCGCTGGCGCTGCAGGTTGTAAAAAGTAAATAAAAACTCCTCAAGTTGTCAGTAGTCATGTTGTGAATTCGCCTGAACCTTTCCTTCGTTATTCCCATGATGTAACGTGATGCTTCCTGATTCTTGGCTCGTACTGTCCTTGTTAATCGTTTTAAATAGAGGAAGATGGTCGTCCAGTTAATATAGTGATCCAGCGTGGGTGGCTGGGCTGATTTAATGCATTCGAGCGAAAATGACAGGATGATAGGCATCGGTATACTCAAAATTTACTTCTGGATTTTAAGTCTTACGTTACTTGTTGTATTAGAAGCCACAGGTAAGAACTAGGTTGCGTAAGTGAACCTTTGTCAGAATTCAGCCATCGGAAACTGTCAAGCTATCATAAATTGTATTTATTTGAGTGATTTGAGGCCTATATTTCTTAAATTTTGTGTTTTTGAAGGTACCAATGGAATATTGCCCGAAGCTAGCCAAGAGGGAATACTTCGCCCCTTCCGAAGTTACTCCGATCTAACCTTATTTCATTATGATGTACCCCCTGAAGTTACCCAGGTTACTTGGGAATTTGCAGCGTTTGCAGACAGCTCTACCTGCCCTGTTAAGGAGGTTCAAATGTAAGTATTCTTGTGTTACTTGTATCATGTGAGAATGGGAAATAAGTGTATCGTTACTTATTTCCCGAGCACCATCATTAAAATTTTGTTTACTATCTTGCTGGACTCGGATTTTGGTTCCTTATGCTCAACCAAAGTAATAATTAATGTTCTGCTGAATTTGAGATACCTCTCCTTAATTTTTATATTTGCGTTTCCTGTTTGCTTATTATTAAGTTAATTATCGTAGGTATTGGAATGTTCGCGAAGTATTGAACTTTTTTTTTGTTTACTTTGTAATGGAATGTATTATTCTTCTCGGTTGCTCTAGTTAAACGCATTTTATTTTCGAATTGTTTACTTGGAATTTTGGAAAGTAGTAATCGGGTGAATGAGATTAGTGTTTAGTTCTATTTTATTATGTATTAGACGATATGCACTAAATTTTTTCTGGTTGTTTTCCATCTTCAGCTTCCTGCAGTATTCGTGCAGAATACTAATAAGTGAAATAGTTTTTCAGTTTTTCAATCTTTAATCGGAAAATTCGACTCTTGTACGGACAGGATGTTGGCAGTTATTGTTCAATACCCAGACTGAATTTCATTGTTAATTCTATACATTTCTTTTCTCAATTTATTTTTTAGATACATACAACATGGAAGCTACCCAATCATAAATCCAAATAATTCAAGTTTTCCTCCAGAAGCCTATATAGGGAGAACATCTTTACATCATGTAACTGCTACTGCATCTTTTGAACCTCGTAATACTTCAGTATTTCACATTCCAAATCCTATCCCTGGAGGTTGGTTTGCTGCTGCGTATATATCTGATTGGGATTTACACTTGAAACAAGAGGTAAATTTATGCAAATAATGGGAAATCCATTTCTTAATGCCTAAGTACGATACTTATCTAGATACAAGATTTGAATTCCCTGTTGATTATAATTGAAATATATTCTGAAGATTGATGATTTCAGAATAATTATTGAATGCCTCTAAAATTTTAAAGTTATAAAGCACAAGTGCTCACACTACTAGTAGAATTCTTTGCCAAATTATTAGAATATATGTGTGATCATCCCCATCCTTGTAAGGATGAGCTCAAATGGATCTTATTCTTGTGTTTGATTATCAGTTCAGTTAATAAATTTCATAATTAAGTTGCAATAGTAAATTACATTTTATTGGAGTTTGTAAAAAAATTTGTTATTTTTCTGTATCTTCTTAGTATTATGAGACAATTATCCTCTCTTTTTTTTCTATCTGTTTCCTCATACCAATGTATTGCTGAAATAAGGGAAATTAAATTTCCTTCAGCTTGTTAGTTAATCTGGTATTTCTGTTTGATCGATTTCTAAAAATTTAATTTCTCTGGAAACTAGTGATTCACACATTTCATTGTGAAGTGTTCAAAGACATATTGTTAGGGGAAATGATTTTCAAGAAGTTGAAGAAGTTAAAGATAAATATAGTTTTTATTAAAACTCATGGTCAGTGTTTAAGTTGCTGTCCTGCTTTGCATAAGACGATTCGATCGAAAAACTTATTTTGACATTGAAAAATTCCTTTTTCTTAATGACCCTATGCCAGAAGATTATTTTTTCTTCAGGGCCTTAGCCACAAATGCCACTATAGTTTGGGCTCTGTGGCACTCTGGTCTCAAGCTACAGCAGTACCAGTAATCAATATAGGTGCTGTGAAAGAAATTTTCACTCTGGAACCACTTTCCTACTACAAGTAAGCTTCTATTTCTTTAATGTATGGGATCAAGATAAATTCAGCTATTTGCTCTGATATTTTCTAAATTTCTGCATGTTATTCATTTCAGAATATATATTCCCTCTGGAACATGGCATTTCAAAGTAAACATTACCAATTGTAAGTTTAGAGTTTCCTCTGTGAGAACTGGAAATGGAAACGAGACCATACCTTTCTGTATCCAGTCACTTTCCTTAAGAGCTAGAGCCTTGCCATTTAGTGATATCAGTGGTAATATAACTGAAGGTGGAGGGTATGTATTTCACAATACCGAGCCTTTCACTGAATGTTATTATTACTTGCTGGTAGTCTCAGCTGCCAAAGTTTCTTTTAATGTTGAAGTATCCACTGAAGGTGAGTAAATTTCCAAGCCTGACTTTTGAGTTCCAAAAAATTTATGGGAAATTTTTTATTTTTAAATTTTCAGCCATAGATTAACCTTTTTAATGCATGCTCAGATAATATTTTTCTTACATTGGTAATATTTCACCCTATATTATTGGTAAAAATCTACATGAAATTTTTCTGTTGGGAGGGATAATAACCTGACCTTCTGATCAATCATGTTTAACATATAATCAAAGAAGAAGTTTTAACGATGTGGAATTCCATCAGGTGATGAGAAAAATTACTAAGTCTTGATTCCACAAGAGATTGGCATGATGCAGACTAGACCTAAGTCAAAACTGGTCGTAGAGTAAATCTCTTGTGAAACTTGTCATTTTTCTCATCATCTGAAGTTTAGCATAGATTTATTAAGCAATTTCTGCAGTTATTAGCTCAATTCTTTCTTATATAACAGGGAATTACATATTTTCCTATCACGATAACTTTAATTGTATATACATATACTTATAGAGTAAAATTTGCATCAGTAGCTGGAAGATGAACATATAGTAGTTTATTTTACAAAATGAGTATTTCTTGAAAAATTAAACAAGGAAGTAAACCCATTTATGTTTATTGATGGAATTTTAGTATTTTCCAAAAAAAATCTGTTTAAACCAAAATAACTGATTTAATATTAGTTCATACTTATAATGAAAATGGAAGCTGTACTATCTTCATCATCATTAAATTGGAATTTGTTCCATTTCTTAAAAAATAGAGATTTGATTATTAAACTCAGTTAAATCATCAATTGAATTTATTAATTACACCAGATATGTAACTTGTGACTGCTTTGGTCATAGCTATTTTCAGTTATTGTAAATATATGGTATTTGAACCTAGGATAGCACTGCAGATGATTTCCCATTACTCGCATGTTAAAAACTTATTCCAGTATTTCTCAGATTTTGGATATCTAATTCCAATGTAAATTCCTCTTTTTCCACTGAATAAGCACAGTACATTTTGTATATTTTTTAAAATTTGTCGATAAAGAGCACAATAGTTATTAAGATAGAATAAACACTACCCACTGTTGTATATTTGAGAAAATTTGTTTGTTGACCTTTTCCTTACGTTTGGATATCATGCTTAAGTAATTGAAAACTATGCATTGAAACAAGTTTTAAGGTGCACAAATGACAAGAGGATATTTCCAAAAGGCTTTCTAGTTTTATGTAATATAATATTTCACTCGTTAATTTAAGTCTTTAGTGTTTTTAAAGCACTTTATATAGACCCTCAGTTCAATCTATGAATCTTAAATCTTAAAAAAATCATGTTTAAAAAGATGTATACTTATCTCACTGAATATCTGGAGAATTAAAAGTGTATAACAGCTGGAATAGATGTTAGAGGCTTAAAACGTGTTTGAAAATTTTATGCTAAACATTTATAGGGCTAGCTTTTAAAATTAGAATGTACTGGAGGTAAATATAAGTTTCTGGAGGATTACATTTTATTTGATTTAAATTCCAAGGTAAATTTAATTTCCAAGGTAAAGCAGCACTATCCAATAAAATTCAAATTAATTGTTATACTCTTGCTTTTCTGTCCTTAATAATATTCTTAAAGTTCTTGTGGTTGGATGTTAAAAAAATTCTTTCTTTATTAAACACAAAGATGGCATGGGAGTTGATGTTCTTAAGATATGTCACCTACAGTGATTCCTAAGTGGCTAGACCTTATCATTCAAAGGGATACCATGCTATAAACGTTACAACATTTCTATCTTAACTATATTGTCATACTTTGCAACCCTAAATTTGACACACACATATATGGTAGACATCAAAATTAGAGTTTAATGGCAATGCATTAAATGAAGTACTAATGTGGTAATGCGGTAGTATTACAATATTTATTTACAAAAATTAATATAATTGCAAACAATAGAATTATGCCAAAGACATTCAGACATACTATTAGGCTTTACTGATTTTTGATGTTTCTGTTAAGTAATATATTTTAGATCTTAAGTCAGTGGAACTTTTTGACTTCTACAATGAACGATGTGGATGAGTGTGTTTGTTCTTTTCCTGTACTTGTGCATCATTATTAGCCTTAGTTAATCTAAATTCTCATCTATATTTTATGTATAATTTTACTCTTATCTTTATCTAGGGATACACTACTCTTTAAAAATCTTTCCTATAAATATTGAACATAATTTAGAGCATAAATAGTTAATAAGTACAACCCAGTTGTCTGGCTGATTTAGTGATTTATGAGGTTGGTTTAATTTTGCTGTTAGTTATCAGCATTAATCATATAATAATTTTTCATAAATGCTAACTGTGGTAGATTATCAGGTTATCTCATTACTGTCAATTAGGAAATCTGAATTTCTAGTTTTTATGTATCTTAGTTAGGTTTCTTAATTTGTATTTCTGTTCTTTCAAAATATTTAAGGGCATATTTACAATATCCTTATTCATGGTATTCTTTTGATAGTCTCATTATTAAGTTCCTGTAAGCCAGGACATGTATAGTGTGTAAAACTCCAGTACATTCTCTATGTTTTTATGTTTACTTTTCTGATTTATTTTCTTTTTTATCCTTCTATAGGAACCCTCAACTCTCACTGTAAATGTAATTAAGCAAGGGATAAAATTAGTTTTTCCATCACTGAAAAATCTCTCAATATCCTGTGATGTGTTGATGAGATATCTCACAAGAAAATGCTTGTAACCTCTCTCATTCATTCATGTTGTGTTTTTAATGCAGTGAAATTTTAGTCTATCTAAGATTGTTTATTGTTCTCCTGCAATTCTTATTTGTTTTTGTTCTCTTATTCTGCATACCTTAATGATTCTAACTTCATTCTTCTTAATTTTCCATACTTTTGTATGCTTCTAACCCTTGCTAGGATATTGGTTTTTGATGTAATTATACAATTTAGAACATTTAAGCATAACGAGACATCTCATTATGAAGACCATTTGTTCAGTTTATTAATATGTTGCTATTTCAGAAAGTCTTATAGTAAAAGGTGTGACATGTGAATTAATCATACTAGTTTAGTTTCCATCCACAATATTGTGTTCTTTAACTGATTCTAATATAACAATTAATTTGGAGTTTTTGTACATATATATTTTCAGTATGCAACCTAAAGATTCTAGGGAGAGGTAATATAAAAAGACTTGAGCATATTAAAGAATCACTGACAGCATCTATCATGAATCGCAGTGAAAGCATTTTTGAAGCTAACTGGAGCAGTTCTACGTATTACCCAAACATAACTCAGATAAACAAGGTTGGGAAATTAGCTAGAGCACAAGATGGAGATACATGTCTACCAATATTTCAGCTGGCCCGAATAAAACATTCGGAAGACTTCTCTGATACATATCTCTTACAGGTTTGTACAGAGTGTAAAATGCTAAAGATGGCTTGATTTTCTTAATCTTAGGAAATTATACAGTTTTAAGTATTGTAACATTTATGATCTAATGTTTCTGTTATTTACAGTAAAATATATTTTCAAATTCAGGCATATAGGTTATCAAAGTTAACTGGTAAGGTTAACAGTGTAAAAAGTCTCATCTAACTATGTCAACTATAGTGAATCAAGACCCTTAAGTAATTTAAAAGTTAACTTTTTAAGATCAAGTTAGTGATTTAATGAAGGTCTAGCTTCTTCTATAATAAAATTTAATTGCTACCGTGAGATAAGAAGATATAAAACTACTAAAAGTGTTAAGTCATTAAGAAAAATAAAAATACTATTGCAAGCATATTAGTTGATACTGTCAAAGGCTTAATTAGATATTATATCATGATTAAATATCAAAGTGTTTAATTAGATAGAAGCTAATATACATTTCTAGAAATAAGGAAGTGGTATTAAGCTTTCAGTTACTCTGCAATTAAATTTGAATCAGTCTAGGAGTTAAATGCTAGTAAGCCATTTTTATGCTCTTATTTTGAAGAAATATATGGCTCTTTTATCTCTGTTAAATGTCATAAAACAAGTAACCACATTTGATAATACCTTGTTGTTACCTCTTGTCTTAATATTCCTATGTAATCATCTCATCAAATTTGCTTGTGTGCCTGTAAACTTGTGATTTCTCTCTATCTCATGACAGTAGTAACTTTTCAACTGGTAGTGTTTGCATCTTTACCTAATGATATTATGATTCCTCATTACAAGTAGTGCCTATGGGCTGTCGAGAAAAGTTTAAAGCCGCATGCCTTTTCAAGTCATTGACTCTGAAAATGAGAAAAGTTTTTAACTGCATGAAGTCTTTGCATAGTTTTATTTTACTTTAATGAAACAATCAACCTTTGCTTGTTTTATTAATCTAAAATGGGTTACCACCCTATATTATTTGAAATGATTCATCTGCGTATTCAGTCACTGTTTTGAGATTTTTCTGCTGGATTGTTAGTGAATGGAAATATTCTCTAATTTATTCCTACAGCATACTGCATTAAATATGTAATTCCCACAGAGCATACTTTCTTAGACTCTTATCAGCCTTTGTGTTTATGAAGTCATCGATTTGCATGTAAAGGTATGGTGTATTCATCTATAATTTGAGAAGTTTGAATTTTAATTTATAGCATATAATTTCATTAAATGTTCCTTTATTGAAGAAAGATCTTGTGCTTTCCAGGAAAACTGCATGAAGAATTCTCTCGGGTTTCTAGCCAGGTCAGGGGATTGGTTAGAATCAACATATATATCTTCATATCTTGAAAATGACTGTAGAGATAGTGGCCAAAACGTCAATGATAACCAACACCCTGACCCAGATGGAAACCGGAGAGATATATTTTCATTCCTTTATTATCTCTGACTTAATTTTAATTTACCATATCCTCTTGAAAATATTGCATGCACCACCTAAAATAAATGTAGTAAATTTATAAAAATTATAATTTACAATGTTCAGTGGAAATAAGCTTTTAGTGGGAAGTGGAAATACCTTTTGATATGGTTATACAAGAAGTGAAAAAATGCGACTTGGCCGGGACTCGAACCCGGGTCTCCCACTTTCTGGGCAGGTATTCTATCCATTAAACTACCGAGCCGCGCAGTCTCACTTCTGTAAACGGGAGCTTAGCGGATTTTTTCACTTCTTGTATAACCTTGGGTTAGTCGCACAACTTAATGTGCAAAGTAAAAATTACATTTCCATCGTTGTGTACCTTTTGATATATCTGAAAGGTTTATTTTCTAACTCATTTGTGCATGGAAAAGTATTTGCAAGAGAAACTTTTGTACTCGTAGTAGACAAATGAATTTCTATAAAGCACCCTATCCTGGAATCAACAGATTCAAAGGAAATCTTGGATGAGCATCATATTTATCAAGTTATAACTATAATTAAATTTGTGAAATGCATGTTAGCTAGCAAAATTGTATTTACTTGAAAATGAAATTATTTCCTCAAGATGCATAACATTAAACCTATTGAGTTATGAGCTATGCTATGCCCTGTTGATGGGAAAGGGTGTTGAGGGCCAATATTAGGTTTGAATGTAAAACAGCCAATGTACTCTCAGTTCAAACTGTGCATTGTTTATGACTGTTTTGGAGCTCATTTCACTACTTTTTTGATTCTTAATATTATATATAGCTTAAGTTTGGGAAGTTGCAAGGAAAAGAATCTGTTCTTAATATCATTAATTGCTCTCAATTTTATGGATTTTATTATTTTTTACCAATAAAAATTCACATACAAGGAAACTGGAAATGATTCTAACATTAAATATCATACTCTCATTTTTCTATATTTGATTCTTGCCTATGTTGTTGAAGCTCTAGCAAAATTTTTAAGTGTGCATTGTATACTAATGGGTGTACTTCAGGATTCTTAATATTTCAAGATACTTGTGTGATAATTTCCTTCTGTACTTTATTCTGGATGAGTTAAGTATCAGTTTAGTAGGATTTAAGTTAATGGCATCAAGCATGAATGTTAAATAATATGAATTTAAATATTATCATTTGGGTATAATTAATGGATGTCTTGGATGCAAATTTGTCTTCCACTTATCCGTAGAAAGCTTTTAATGCTGAATGATTTGTGTTAATGTGTTCCTAGTGCTTAAGTATTTCAATGTCTGAATTTCCTTTCTTTCAAAATCATGGTAGAGTACTCATTTTTTGAATATTTTATTTTTGGTAGGGAAGTTTTCAAAAGATGCAATGATCTGTCATTAAGGAATATATTTTTGATTTTTAACAATCTCATTCTCATTTGACCCTGGCAGGTATCTTAGGTGCAATGATTTACTTCTTGTAATATTAGCTAGCATCACTGTACCCTTAATGTGGCCGGGTGTAGAAATAATTTTATTCATCCTATGCCCCCTTGCATTAATGATTAATACATAGTGATCAAAACTATTTTGGATTGTGAAAGTATTCAGGAATGAAGTTTATATTTACTTTGTTGTAGTGTTTGTTTTTTTAATGTTAGATTAGGTTTGAACTGTTAATTGTAACTTCAAATTTTCATCCTCATACTTCTTATTTCGTAGTATCACTTCTACAAATTGTATATTTTAAGCGAATGTAAGCATATAATTTTTGTCTAATAGGGACATGGATGGTTCACTCATTGGATTGCATTGTCAGAGTCCTCTCCCATGGTTGTGGAGATGGCTATTCTGCCATACATAGATATTGGTGGGACCCTGAGTATTGGAATACATCTTGATGAAATTCTTGTGGTAAGTAGGTTCTAATGGCATTCCATATTTTATTTGTGATTCTCAATATTACAATTTTTTTTCTGATAGAAAATATGAAATCAAATTTTTAAATTAGTGGAGATGAATATTTTAATGAACATCATTTGAGTTCCAAAAATAATTTCTAATAGCTTTTACTCAACATAATCACTTAAAATGTTTTGATAAATCTTTATAATGAGTGGGAAATTAAGATTTGTTAACAATTAATGAAATATTTTGGTTTGGATATTGCTAACTAAAAATTATTTGAAGTCTCAATTTTAAAGTTTGAAATTTCCACATTATTTACTAGTTTCATTGTGATACTTTTTGTTATTAATAGTGTTTTGTCATCAATTATTGTGCTAATTTAGCACTTAATATTTTGTGAATTTCCTCTCTTATAATTCATTTACTGTACCCTAATCTTACTTTTTAACTCTGACAATATCTTTATTTTTTCCTTTACTCTTTGCAGAATGCTACTAAGCAGCTCCTTGTGGTGAATGCTTGTATTAGAAAAGGAGCTGTACCATCCCGTGTAAATGGGAATATAACATGTGATCCTGATTTGAAGCTGACCATTACATCTAGTGGACTAGATACCACCGATGCTACCAAATATATTCCTTATCCTGAGCCTGATAAGTGGTATATTGCCTTCCAGCTGAAATGTTATTTTAATGGGTAGGAAATAACTTAGTTTCCATTGTTTGAAGTTAAAAAATGTATGTTTATAATTAATTTTCCCTTGTATCATACCCATTTTATTAATTCAGGACACTGTATATTTTTTGGTTCTCATAGATCTGCAGTACCATGTGCTTTAGAGGAGGTAATGCTCTCTTTAAATATTCAAAGTGTACGATGTGCATTTCCTGTAACTCCTTGTGGCACGAAAGGCGTTTGCCAAGAAAGTCACAAAGGAGTGCATGTTCTCACTTCATGTTATTGTTTAGGAGGTAAGAATATGTTAATATTTGTATAATTAGTTATGATACAACAATGGAAGTGTTTGCATTTGCCCATCTGCAGTTACTTGCTTTAAATCTCTTGGGTTAGTTTTAGCTCTTTATTTTATTGTCTACTGTTATTATTTGTAATTTTGGGGCTTTGCTGTTTTTCTTGAGTTGATAGCCTTACAAATGTATGACTATTTGAAGTCCCTTAATTATACCATTTTCTAAGGAAAAACTATGGGAAATTTTCATTCTTTGCTATATTACATCAAATGACTTAATGTTCATGGATATTGCTGTTGCGTTTAATTGTTTTATTCTCAGAAACTAAGCTTAATTGGGGCAGGTTTCTGCATCTTCTTCTCAGTACCATCTCTCTTTACTTAGTTTGCTTTTACTCACTATCTTCAATTTTTCATTTAGTTAATCTGTTTTATGAAACTACTTCTGCCTTTCTTTTCTGAAATTCTTATGTTTTCTCAAACTTATAAAAAGTGGAATGTTTTCCCTCATGAGCCACTGTACTCATTGACCCTTTTGGCCCAAGAAATTCTACTTATGTTACTGTTTCTTCTTTGCTATAATATCATTTTTGCTTTGAGCATTTATAGTTGCCTTAAATTATGTAACTTGACTTTCTAATGTTCACTCTAAACTGTAACCTACAAGTATAAATTATAAACATATTAATTTGTTATATTGATTGGTTGGTGTTTCTTCTCTTTAGGTTATACTGGATGGGGATGTACAGATGATAGTAAAGCGCTTCCCCAAAGTGCTCTTTTGTTAAATACTCTTCTCCTTACAATGAGTAATATATTCTTTTTACCTGCTGTGATTTTGGCGATTCGCCAGAATATGATTTCAGAAGCGGTCATTTATCTTGCAACAATGATATTCTCAACTTTGTATCATGCATGTGATGAAGATTTCTATGGATATTGTGTGA
This sequence comes from Pachydiplax longipennis, assembly GCA_036926295.1. NCBI lineage: Eukaryota > Metazoa > Arthropoda > Insecta > Odonata > Libellulidae > Pachydiplax > Pachydiplax longipennis. The sequence continues at coordinate 339,473 of JAVFKF010000020.1, forward strand.
CTAAATATGAGGTAATATTTTATTTTAATGACTCTTGTTAAACTTTCATCTATAAATGAGATAACTAAAGATTTTCAGGTTTAAATCAAATGTATACATGACAGTTTTCATGTCTTTGTTGTGTAGATGGAATAAATTTTTATTGTTTATTTATGAAGATATGGATGCAAGTATTAATTGGGGAAAAGGATGTTGATTTGAGTTCTCACTTTTGAAATAATATGAATATGTTAGTCCAGTATTAAATGTAAGATGAGAATACTTTATGGGGACTCCAATATTACTATTATTATTATTTACTGCAGTTTGACTGTTATTAGTTATCAGATGACCCCTAAACATTGTCAAGTAACGCATAATACACAAACACTCCACAATCCCTTACACTAGATGTCCCATAATTAATAACATTCCAAAATACTATCACTATTATACAACTAGTATTAAAACACACCCAAACAACAGACTTATTTTATAGATCCCATAATTACAGTTAATATATCGTTGACATTGTTCCTTTGGTAATCCATATGTGAATTCATCAGTTTCTCAAACATCACACTCACAATATACAAATAATTACAAATCTTTACATAATCTCACCACTATTTCTCAACAGACTCTAAGATCTACTTCTAAATGCTTTGTTATTTTTTGGCAAGGGTTTGAAGACCTCTTCAGGTAACATATTCTATTCTTTAACCTTTGAATTTGTAGACAAATACTTGACAACATCAGTCCTTTGACACTTTTCTTATTACAATACATTCATTATTGAACTCATACTATGAAAAATTTGTTTGCTCTAATTTATATCATCTTACTTTATCAATGTCTGCAAACAGGTCCTCCAGTTCTGCGATTTCTTCTGCTCTATATTAGCATTTTGGATGACTCTGATTGCCATGGCAGAAATACCTACTCATTTGATGTCCACTTTCCAAATTATTGGAGTGATTATAATAGCTGTTGGAGTGGAATATAATCGCACCGGATTGCTGGTGTTTATCATTCCATCAGCACTTGGTGTATCTGTTCCAGTTAGTATACAAACATTTTTAAGCCTCAGTTTCATCGTAACATTTATCATATACTTCAATTTCTTTTCTGCATTTTCCTCTACTGAAATTGTTAGTTTCTCCTTGTGCTGTAAGAGAAACTTGATTTCAGGATTTGTAACATTCTGCATAAAATATTTCTAATATACATGAAGGAAATTAATTTTTGAGACATAATGATATTACCATCATGCAGTGCTATTGAAGAAAAAACTTTAATCCTTTTTCAGGTATTTTATTGGTGCTTACGCAGTTACAGGAAATCACATATTTTATTTAAAGTTTCATCATTTCTGCAAATGCTTCCTGGAATTATTTTAGCTGGTACAGGACTTGCAATGTTTGCTTTTGTTGAAACTGAAGCCAATTATCAGGTAATCTCAAAGTTAATTTGTTGGTGATATTTTTTGTGTTTTATGCTCAGGTTTTTCTTGTCTTATTTGAAAGAAGTGAAAATGATTGCAATTGTATCTCTTTTGCTTTCAGTACGTCCATAGTGCATGGCATGTTGTTATTGCACTCTCTCTATTGTTTCTTCTTCCTCGGGGATCGAGGAAGAGAAATGATGACCCCAGACCAATTGAAGCCGAGCTTTATGATGTGAATGATTGTTCATCTTCTAGTCCAGTCTTTGTCATCACCTCAGATTTAGATAATTTATTAAATACATAAATTATAACACTTATTGTGTTTACTATAAACATTATAACTATTTTACTTTACTTTTTTACTTATTTACTAAACGAATAAAACAAATTGAATGTTTGCATACAATATAAGCTCATTTTCTTCTCTACCGTCCATCTAGAATGTTTACCTTTCAAGGATAGTGAATTCAGGTATCTCTAATTGTATGAACTGTTACATTAAGAATCCTTGGATTTACAGATTCATTTCCTGAAAATGTGAATGCATTTTCATAGAAAATTGCTCCCTTTTTAAATCTCACCCAACCTTAAATTGCAGGCGGATGAATAAGGCAAATGTATAGAAATAGGATGGATGTTCCATTTTAATTGGTTAGTTGAATGAAAGCAGGCTTCCAAAATTATTAGGCTGACTTTATTTAAATTCCTGAAATTTTTAGACTTTACATTTCATCAGTGCTGAATTAAGCTAAAAATCCCACAATAGCTCTACAAAGTATTCTGGATAGACTGTTCCTATGCCACTATCTATTATGTAAGGATGATATGAAGGGATAGACTTGTATATGGAGTTTTTAAACTTGCTGCATAAACCACAAGCATCATCGACTTAGCTTTTTTTGTAATATAGGTTCCAAAAGTAGACCTTCAGATAAAATTAGAAATCAATCCCAGCTACCATGGGCTCCTACCGAAAAGGCACAAATATTTTTCTAATAAGAATTTAATTAAAGTTTACTTTCTGGAAAAGATAAAAATTTCAAATCAAGATCTAATTAGAGGTGTTTTTCTAATATAGACTGAAAATACGTCACCAAAATGATCCTGGGTTTGATGCTAGGTTAATTCAAAATTATCACATAGGAACTATTTCTGAGTTGATAATGGGTTAACTTCAAACCTTAAATATTCTTCCACAGGAAATGTATAGTGAACCTGGGATTTTTGTTTAGGTACTTCTAAAAGTAATTTTAACTTAAAACTTAAGATTTAATTGGAGAGGATGCTTGCTGAACCCAACAAAATGATATCTCCTTAAATATTTAACTAACAATTTTTAATTTAGCATATGAAATAGAGTATTTATTTATATATATATGAAATAGAATATTTAATTTAGATTATAAAATATTCTGGGAATAATAATGATTTAGTTAAGGACTATCCCATAAGAAATATATTGCAGTGAGCTTGAGAATTTGTTTAAGTGTTTCCTGAAATAATGGTTGACTTACCTAGTATGATTATATGAGACATGGTTTATTAATATGTATGGCATTTAAATATACCTAAAATGACCGTAGGTTCAATCTCAGGTGACTATAAATATTCTATCCATAAGAAATACATGAGAAACAGAATGGTATAATTCAGTGTTAACGTTTTAGTGATTAAGTGTTAACATACGCCTGGGACCCATATTATAGCTTAATATTTTCTTGTCTCTTAGCATTTGTGTTAGGGTTTACTGAAGGCCTCCTTGGAGATATAATAAGGATCTTTCTAAGTTTTCCAATGAATTAAAGTGTCCTATGTAAAAGAACTTTGTAATTCTATGAGAGATAACAATTTTGAGGTGTATATATTTGATATATATCCCGTTAGCTTGTAGTATGCAGGTGATTTTTCTCTTAATAGATTCTTCATTGTTCTCAAAGAAGTCTGCAGTCTTTCTATAGATATTCCATTAGCATGTTGTATCTACATGAGTAATAAGTTCCAATATTTTATTCATCACTAGAAGTATAAAGGTCTTTAAACAGTCTTACTCATACTGTTTAGCCTTTCTCTGTTTCAAATGGAAATAGCAGTTTAAGTTTTTATCATTTTTGAAAGATGTTATACAAGATTTTGCCTTTGAAATAACTATTTTGTTTGATGCACTGTCTTACATGTACAATCATATTTTATTTAACAAAATCCTACTTTGAGATCTGCCTTTTAGGATTAATGATTTTGTTAAGTAAGGAATACCAGCACATGACATACTATTGATGTGACATCAAGTATGATCTAAAAAGTTTTCATCTTGATTGGAGTCAGTTGAATTTATTTTCAGATTTACACTGTTGTTCATTGGAGAGAAGATAATTAATTGAAATTTAATTTCCTTCCAGGTTTTATTCTAAATTATAATATACAAGTTTCATCAATAATAACACATTCTACAGAAATAATACAAAACTAGCTAGGAAAATGTTTCATAAGTTGATTGACTTGCTTAAAGGTTAATTTTTTCTCTCCAGGGATAAGGATACCTTTTTTCTCCATTTCTTTCCGCTTACTCTTGGTATCCTGAAAAACAAAACATTCACTTAATTCTGGATAGTAAAATAGCTAAAAACAAGTTGTAAATTTATTAAATACTAATCTAAATGGAGCAGATCCCTCACTTTAACCTATACTGATGATTAACAGCTGGGAATTGGCAAGAAAAGTATTTTAAAATATTTGAAATGTTTGATAAAAAATATTTTCTACGCCATAAAATTTTATTACACTGTTTATGAATGGAATTGTAAGTCAATTTATCTGATTAACAAATAAATTTTGGCCATTAATATAAATTGATTTTATAAACATGGCCTTACGATAGTACTTAAAATTTGTCAAAGATTTTTAAAGATGATCATAAGGCCCTTATGTGTTTCTAACATTCAATAGCCAAACATTCAACACCACATTTTGACTTTTAAACAATTTATTTATTTTGTGAAAATCTTCCAATTTATCTGAATTATGGGACACAGAATTTCTTTTACAATGAGAAAGGCTTGAAAAGTTGTGTATTGTTCCACTAAAAGATAGTTTCTGATAAAATGAGGCATTTATATAGCCAAGTGGGTAGTGCATTCACCTTTAGAGAAAGTGGTTCCAGGTTAGATTCCCTGTAGGAGCACATAAGTTCAAAATGATCTCAGCTGTTGAAGCACTTTTAACAATACTACCACTGTTTACATTAGGAAAATGTAGGTGGGTGTCTTAAAATATTAGGTCCTGTGGTCTCTGAAGGTTTGCAAGGAATTAAATAACATCTACAGTTATTTTCACGTCAGGTTATTCTGCATTCCCAACATTTCTTTTTACTATAGTTTAATTAGAATGATACAAGTTTGTATGCCTACTAAAATGCTTTCTTGACTTTAAATTAATGTAATGTTCGGATTGCGGGAATAACAGATAAGCAAGAAACGTTAATTAATTTCATTAATAAGCTTAGGTTATAAATCTTCCGATTTAATGTTTGAAACATATGAATATTAAAATGAAAACAAAGATATCCGCCTGGACAAGCCAGGGAAGGACTACTTCAGAAGAAACCTTGGAGAAAAAATTAATTTGCGGGACGCAAAGCGTTTCCCCAGATTACTTACCAGAAAGTTCTTGTAGCATTTGCTAAAACTCTGTATTTCATTTGTGCAGGGCGTTTGATTAAACTCATTCTTCTTCAAGCATGCGAAGAGAACGGACATTTCTTGAATGCAGGCCACATCTACCGAGATTGAAACCATACTTGGAGTTAATCAATGTGAATGTCCATATTCCAACAGCAGAGCCAATAAAAAGTAAAATCAATTATACCTGAAGTTTTGTCGCCCTTTCCGGATACAGACAATTTTAATTTTAAGGGTAATAATTCTTGGAATGGGATGGGTTCCCTCACATGTTTAGTCTTGGCATATAATACGCTACCAAATGTCCTCATCCTGCTAATTCAGCACACACAGATCACGAATAACTGAGGCAAAGCTACGGAAATAAAAACAAAGAATTGTCATCAAAATATTTACGTTATCTGAGCAAATTCATCATGCAGATAAAATACACTTATAATTAAAGCATCGCACAGCAACTTCGCAAAGAGTACAGTAAGTTTTATTAAAGGTCGAGCTAAATAAAGTTTGGATGGTAATCCTGAAAATCAATTACCATAAAAATAATATGATTACTACCCGAAGAAAATTAATGTGACCGCAGACCGAGTTAAACTACGGCCGGAATAGTAACAAAATGCGCATCGCAATGCATCACTTCGTTCGGAGTTCTGCCGTCGTGACATCGCGCCACTTGCGTACGATTTAAGCGCATTAAAACCACTTGCACGGACTTCGGAAGGGCAGAACAGTTTCGCAGTGTCGTAGCGAGAGCAACTAGGCGACTAAGGAACATAGTAGATTCTCATGTGAAATGGCTAGTTCCAAGATTTCTGTGTGTGAAACTGGGAACGACGACCCGTTTTTAGAGGCGGAAAATTTTACACAAGATGTGTGCTCAGAATTAAAACTTCAAACTCTAACATTTGAAAATGAGAAGGGAATCAACTTATACAGCCGATATTGGAAACCCGCGGGACCTCCTAAGTAAGTTTTATTTTCGTTTAAAGTATTATTTTGACCGCAATATTTTCGATTCTTGTGTGTAGTGAAAACTACTTAATATTATCTTTTTCTTTCCTTGTGAAGTTACCGTAAGATTCTTGTTTGAACTCTGTTTACGAATATTGTAGTTATTTCTATCTGAAACTTTTTTCGGGATTTCCGCTGTGTTTTTTGTTTATTGATACATGAAATACATTATTACAACTTAAAAGTTTTATAAATGAACTAAGTTAATGTGAACGTCTTAAAAGTTTCGAACCCTTAATGGATCTATATTTGGCAGTGTATAGCGATTATTTTCCTTTAATTAGCAAAAATTTGTTACTTCTTCCGAATTATCGTTGATAATCGGACTTTTAGAGTTGTTCCACAAATCTTTCTGTCGGAGCGATGTTTGTAAACTTACCAGTTTCTTGTGATTGGCGCGAAGAAAACGGCCTTCTCCCTAGTGATTGGCCTTTTTACCAGACTGGAGTTCCCTAATCCAATCAAATCTTTTAAAATTCTTATCTCATACAAGAGGTAAATACAAATCATTTGGTATCTGAAACGCGTTAACGGACGACATATTTATGGCATTTTGGAACTTTTGAAAGAATCCTCGGGCTATATAACAACATTATGGCAGAAGAAGAATGATTTCATTTTGAACCCTTTAACTTTATGGAAAAAATAACTTTTTCAATGATTCGTTTAAGTTAAAAATCAGTTAATTGTATTCTTAAACAATATCTTCAATTTACTTATCTTCTCACTTTCGAGTTATCAACTTCCACTTAAAATATTCATGCAGCTCGCAAGCAAAGGAATTACTAAGTTTTTATTAATAAAATTTGTAAACCACGTTTTGAACTGCATCTTGTTAGAAAACCAACCATTGCGAAATGTTAGCCTTAGCGCATACTCACGGGCGCACTTAGCAACGATCTAATATTAGTTCCCATTGGTTCTGCGCGCTTACTTTACCTTGTTCTATTGCCTGCAAACGCTATGCAAGTAGCAGTTTATATTGCGACAAGCTATAAATTCAATTCATTGACCATTTATATCAAAATATTTTCGCTATTTCCGTCCTCATGGTATTGAAGGTGATGAAAGCATTGATTTATTGTTGATTTATTAACAGCCGGAAAACTTAATGAAACGTATTTTATGTCAGTGTCCAGCTAGATTTTTCAATCCTTTTCCCATGAGCCAATTTTTTCCTGTCCAGTGACGAATTTTTGCTTGAAAATTTCGTATAATTTTCTATTCTATCTTTTAAATCTATTCTTCTGGTTACATCTAGATGTAAAAGGTGAAAAATTGAATGTTTAATTTGGAATCGATCCCAAAACGTGAATCACTACTCACTTTACATAGCATTGAAACTAAACAATGAAAATCAGTATGTTTAATGAGCCATTATTATTGAAAAATAATATCAAATATTTAATAATATTGAGGAAGAATTAATTGAATCACTTGCGAAGTTTTTATCGGGGCTATCTAAGGTAAAATCCTGGCAATTTGCGGTTAAGGCTAGAAACGAATTTTATTGATGGGTCATTCTTACCAGAATAAAATCTTCAGAAAGTATCGAAACCATGGGAGCAATAGCATGAAAAAATATGTAAAATGTCTTTGAGGTTCTTTCAGATACTTTTTCCATGTTTCAACCAGCGATTTATTTAAAATGCCTCATGTTTTGCTTTCGCATCTCACAGTGACTACTCAGCTGTATGAAACAGCTGTATCCAATCACATATATCAAAAATATCCTGTCGATTGAAAATTTTGCTGAAATGTCATGGAATATATTGCTGCTTTTAATTCCATTGCAAAAACTTTAAAGTAACATCAAGGTCAAGAATTTAAAACCAAAATATAAATCCTTGAATTTGCAAGAAGATGACTACTTTCTCAAGAGTATTTTCTACTTTTAATCCATTCACGTACGTGAATTTTTATTGCACCAGGAAATAGCGGAAATCTCATTTCTGCCAATTAAACTCCCAAATACTCTAGATAAGGATCGATAACGTTTTTACGCGAAGCTTTCACACATTGGATTCTGGAAAGAGATAACAAAGAATAAAATCTTACAGTGATCGCTAACGACGAGCTAGCCTTGCTAATGATTTTTTAAAGCTGACGATAGGAAAAGGAAGGAAAATCTTCGTCAGCCCTTTGTTATAAGTGCTTCGGCAGCTGAGGTCAATCCACACGGGATCCCTGACCGGGAATCGAACCCGAGATCGCTTACACCTAAGTTGAACGCGTTGCTATCCGGGATATCCCAAGTGTATATGGTTCAGGTGTGATGGTCTTTGTACTCTATACATATATGACATAACTCATTGTCACTATTCGATAACAGATGTAATCTCATTTCCTTATATTTAAGTGGATAGCCAACAATGGTATAGGTTGAAAGATCGTCAGCTCTCATGTAATACCTATGTATATTTTTCCACGATATTGATTCTACAGTATCAAGACAATTTGGAAAATTTCTTGGTTCTTTTCAGTTGTTTTGATTCGGTTTTGAATTCCACATGAGCATCGATGAGTACTAGGGTTTAATTAATATGGGAAAGAAAGTTACTAATTTGCTGTGGGTGGTTTGTATATGCTTATTTATAAAAATTGTTATTAGGCAATTTTGAAGGACTCGCTCAAATGAAGCCCACTGTATCCTTAAACTCTAATTTATGAATAGATTGTTTGTGGAAGAGTTGATGATCAACGACTATCTAAAATATACTCTTTGATATCAAAACGAGAATGTTTAAATCTATGAAAGGCATGATTCTATCAAAAGCTATATATTTTTGTGTTCTTTCTGCTGGTAGTGATCCTTAAATTTACCAAATAGCAAGTGAATACATCATCAAAATTACTTCCAAATCTATATCACAATAACGATATTCTAATATTTAATTTCCCTGTGTTATCCGTATACGTCCAATCTCTCAAAACTGCCGATATTCATCACCGCTGTTATAAGGAATTTTCTGATGAATAGGTCATACTATAGAGCCGAATTCGGATCGGAGTTAATGCAAAACGGACTGCAGATTCTTGGGCGCATGTTTTAGATTAAAACAGTGCACTCATAATTCGAGGCGGGAAAATTCCATCACGTTTTGCACTCACGTCAGAAGAGTCGTATTTCCACGATATCTTGATAACGCGGAGATGCCGCGGAATTTTTAAATATAGAGGAAGTGTGGGTGTAAGTGGGTGTGGGTGTGTGAAGAAAACAGGCTATGAGCGTGGAATGAGGGACGGTGCCTTTGGGAGCACTACGGTAGTTGCCTGTTATAGGGCATCAATTTGCGTCGGAGAAATTGTACCTAGAATAGAGAACCATTCTATTGGGATCGGGGTGAACTTATGCAGTTACGTTGTAGTATGACCGGAAGAATTAAGAACGCTATTTCGTATAGTTAGGGTTGGGAATATTGTCGCAATATTTTCCATTTGCGGTAAGTTTAAATCCTCTTGGGCACTTGCAATGGAAAATTTTCGACAAATTGAGTAGAATTTTATCATACAGTTAAATAATGGTTTAACAATAATTAATCATTCAGTAGTAGTAAGTGAACTAATATTCAACTAAATACTCTAAAATAAATTATTTTGCACTATCATCTTGGAACTTGCATGGGAAAACTTCCGACAATTTGAGTAGAATCTTATTATACAGTTAAGTAATGCTTTAACGATGATTAATCATTCAGTAGCGGTAAGTGAACTGATATTTAACTCAATGCTCTAAAATAAATTATTTTGCTCTGTTATCTTGTCACTAGTAGCTTACTACACAGCCTTCTCCCGATAAGGAATTTATCAGAGGACGGGAAGAAATATTCTCAAGATGCACGAAAACGAATTTGTGTTTGTAGAATGTCGATATTAACACATTAAGGACATAAATACTTAACTTCAAAAGCTGATAAAGTTAGAATGTAACTCTTTCTTTTCATCCGTATTGGTTTTATTCTTAACTTTGGCCGTATCGTAAACAGCCACTCTAATAGAAACATCTTGTGTTTGAATGCTGGCTGATTCAACTCCAATCTTTCCACCGGAAAGTATAAGAATAATCAAATCAACGGATGCCTTAAGATCTTATGGCACCTCGAAGATGGAATCGAACTTTCTCTTCCTTCGGGAATGGGTTTTATATAAGAATTCCTCACCAAAGAGCCCTTGATCTATGATTTCGACGATGGCCTTCCGTGCAACTTAGGTAATTGCCGTAACGAACCTTGGAGACGCGTGTGTCGTCACTGGAGAACATAAGCCAAGAGGCTTTGCTCCAGGTTTCGTTAAATTTAGATCGGAAGAAATCAAGGATGCAGTTATCTCTAGGTTAAGGCTCCCTTTGTTGTTAGCGGAAGCTAGTCTGGTTAATTTCAGGAGAACCAAACTCGAGCAGTAGGTTGTGATAAATTCTCAGCTAATCCGCATTACGGTTTTAGATGCAAGTGCTGTAGAGGAGGATCGGAGCGGATTTTGGTCGACAGAAATTTTTAGTTTCTACGTTTTAGACACTTATTTATCACGGCGTAGCGTATTCAGCGATATTATAATTTTATCAGCAAGACGTTTCAAAGAAATTGAACGAAATTTTTTTTGGATGGTTATCAAAGGCGTCTTCGATATTTATTTACGTTGGTTATTCAGCTTCTTGTTTACTACTCGGTAAATCTTTCATAATAAAATCAATCTGGAAAGATTTAACTGTGTGGAACTCCATCCTAGTAAATGAGTGGGAAATAACGACTTAACAGTGGAATTTTGTTACGTTATTTCCCACGCATTCATAATAATTGGAATCCCGAGTGAGAGTTTCTCATCCTGCATGCATTCGTTTTTTTATCTTACATTCTACGCTTTGCTACTACTGATAAGTAACGACCTTGGAAGTTTTTTAAACGATTAAATGTCAAGCAAAATTAACTTTGTGATGGCTGGTGAAGTGGTACTTTTACCTCCGAAGATGGCACGAATCGTTTAATAATTACGCTCGGAAGACTTTCTCATTTTTCGAACCAAAACAAACAGATAAGAGCCGCTCTTGCTCTCGTTTACGCTCGAGTAACTCTTTTCAAATTCTGTACGCTATCCTTCACGCCGTAATGCCTTTTCGTTGTCTCGCTCATTTGATTTGGGCGAAATTTTAAAGGAATTTTACGAATTATGTGAGTCGTAGAGTGTTCGATATTCAGCTCGCCGATACTAGGATGACATCCTTTCCTCGTCCGAAAATATCTGGCGTAGCTTCGGTAATGAAGCATTTTTTATGAAGCGGACGCTGAATGCAGCTGTTATCAGATTCGTTCCTTCCTCTCTCGTCATCATTTTTCCGCTGCCCAACTTTTTCCTTTCACTCCTTTGAACTTCCGCCTCCATCCGATTTATATCTTCCCCTGCTTCTGCTCATTTTCACGCGATCCGGTATTTATTTCCTTCGTATTTTGTCACGCGTATTAATCAGTGGCCTTCTATGTATGTACTGTGTATGATTACAGTTTTTTCTGAAATGTATTTTATTGCTGTTTAAAATAACATTCCAGGTTTTAGCCCTGTGGTTATGTTATCGATTACGGCATTGAGGCTAAATACGGTTACAAGTAAGGCTACATAAGCTAAGCATGCATTTCTGCCTCATATTCCACTTCTAACACTTTCATTTTTTAAATATATTTTCTTTCGACTTCGAGAATAGCGTTTGATCGAGAGCCCAAAGCAGTAGAACTTGCGTAATAATGCTTATGATTTTTAGTTATGGATATTGCATCTGTTATCAAAATGACTTATTCTGATATAATTTATGGCAGTGCGTGTTATATATAACACAGTGTAACTTCAGGTAGCGGGCTATTATTTTAAATGTATATCCGTACAACGGTCTACCCTAAAGACCTTTTTTGATTTTTTAATTGAATTGAAAGGCCGTAGATTAGGCCGCATGTGAAACCACCAGACCGCACTAAAATGATATATCGCATATCTTGACGATACCGATTTCGTTTCAATGAAAATTAACTTCATCTCTAGCTGAGCTAAAAGCGAATATTTTCAATTTTATTTTTAATTGACATCCCTCGCGAGACTAATATGCAATTATTGGAGTGCCTGAGTTAGTTGCAGAATTTAAGAAAAGTTTTTGTTTCACATCTTTTATATTCTTCTCGTTTTACATACCTTCTTTGCTATCTCTCGGTATGTAGCGCTCTTTTAATCCTTCTTTCCCAATGATATGGAGCCGCTATTTGCTTGCTGAAAAATTTTTGTCTATATCTTTGATTTTCTCGCGGAAGTTGATTTGTCAGTTTATCTGAAATACACATGATGTTTATAACGTCTTCCGAAAACACGTTATCTCTAAATTTAAAGAGCAAGTTAAACCTAAATGTCATCTTCTTTTTGCTTGCGAATTCATCCCGTATCAGCGAGAATCTTGGTGACTCTTTCTTATCTATCACATCAGTTAATGACAAAACTTGTGGGTCTCTTATCGGGTCTCATTTTCATACCTTCTATAGTTTATTTTTTTAATTTGCGGGTCCCAGATCGAACCTCAGAAATTTTATCGTAATCTATAATAATTGCTTATTCGAATATCTGTTCTTTAGGCCATCGATCTGTGACTAATTCAAATGGTTAGACGGTGTAATAACGTATTTAATGTTTCTTATCAAGACAATTAAGGGCAATAATGTTTCCATTTTATTATGCAGAAAAAGAATTGATATTATTTAATTCATTGATGCTGTATATCAATTATAAAAAGGCAAATCAAATGTAAAATATGTATGGTAAGTAAATGTAGATACGCATTCATTCATATACAACCTAACATCGTCCTTCTTCTAAAAGAACTTAATTTAATTCTGATCTCGGTGAATAAGTGATATTACTGTCTCAAGTGCCCAATTGTCGTAAATATGGAAAAAAATATTATATATACAGAAAGGCAACGCCTCACCATAGGTATATCAGAAGTTTTGAAAATCAATATCAGTATTTTAATTTCATTTTCTATACAAAGAAAACCAATATTCATAATGCTGTGAACTGCCGATTCGATTTTTCATGACGGGGCCAAAATAAGTCGAATAAAAATGCAAGATAAAGGTTGATTTTGGAACGGAAATACCTATATTTTTCATAGTCTGGTCTATGTAATTTCGATATGAGATCAGACAAAACGTCAAAATGAGAATATAATTGTATTGCTTTCTTTACTTTGATTCTTCACCGGAAGAATTCATGTTTGATGTAATCGTGAGTTTTCTTGATAATGTGCGAAACTTGTTTTCCTTATCCGAGAGACAATGAGAATTCTGATACGTAATCAGAACAAAATTACGTGATAAATTTCCAAAAATTCATTCAGCTATCGGATGCATTCCTCCAAACTCCATCCTTTGACGTTAGCTTCGGCATAGGTAAAGTTTCTCTCAATCAACTCATTGTACTGTTACATGCGAGCAAAACACGTTTGTATGACTAGGAGGTTTTCTAGTAGGTGCGTAGTTTCTCCAACTCATGAAAACTTTGCCTTTTGTGGGTCATAGTTGATTTCGTATGCAGGTAATCAGTTTGGATTTTCATTTATAGCTACTTGGAGAAAAATATCGTATTCTAATGTACGAGAAGTTAGAGGGATAAAATTTATTTAATCAATCACTCTGAATGCAAGTAAAATTTCAAGCTATTGCACCTGCTTTGAAATCTCCTTAATTGCAAAGGAAAATGATTCCTGGGAAACAAATACAACATAGTTTAAATATAAGGTAATCTTCAACGTATCTGAAAAAAATTAAGTTTTCAGTAAGCTTTGTTGTCTTAAGTATGTTGAACAAAGCTTAGTAAACAAAATATTTAATCAATCATATCGAACAAAATTAGATGCTTCCAATGAAACTGCCTAAGCAACAGTAATAAATTAAGTATGGATCGGGTTGTAAAGTTTTTCAAGTATATTTAAAATTCTAGCACCTTCCTTAATTGATAAACGTCAAACATATTAAGAGTGAATTTTAAAATTCTTAAATCCATTGATATTTTGTTTGACAAATTAAAAAACCACTCCGTATTAGTAAAATATAGTCTTCATTTTTCCCTAACAGGGAATACTTTGGATTTTAATTGCCAATCCTAGGCTAAAATTTTAATTTTCAATTATTAGCAGTACATTTTGTGGTCTAGCATCACTTTTTCCTTCTAAGAATTCGTCTAATGCGAAGAAAGCTACGATATTCGGTATATACTTTGACGCGGAAGCGCTCAAAACTTTTATTTTCAATTAATGGTTACAATTCATGCTCTCGTGATTCTCGCTTAGGCTTCAGAAATTTGTCTGTTGCATTATTGATTCATTCCTTCACATGCAGGATTACACTATCTCGCGACTACGGTTGGGTAGATAAGGGAGTGGAACGCGAGACAGTTTTGCATTGCGAATAAGGTCACGGAGATGGAGCGTAGATCATTGGAACATAACCTTTGTCTGGCGCACAAGAGATATTTTCATAGCTTGCAGACCACATTAAGAAAATTTTAGAAATTATTTCGTTCTTCTCAATAATTTATTGGATCAATTGATGCATAAAGTAACTGCTAATCAGTAACCTTTTTATCTAAATTTTGCAAAATATCAAGCAATAAATTTATATGAGGTAACTACTAATTAGAAATGTTTTTTTTTCAATATTTTTCAAAAATTAAGTTTTATCATTTTATTACAAAAATAAAAACCCTGTTTAAACAATAATCTTAGCATTTGCTTTAGTTCTCCTTTACGTTAGTTTGATATTTGCATTGCTTTTAAGTGAAATATTTTGGTCCAGTGTGACGTTATTTATCCTAAGGGTTGTATTTAAATTTTAATTCATCTGCCGATTTCCTTAATTAATTTAATAATCTTTATTAGTGAAAATGCCTGTTCGCAAATGCAAGTATATCAAACAAGTATAATAAGCTGCTTTCTAAGTGATTAGAATAGCCTCCTTTGAAAAGACGTAAAAATTCAATAGAATCCCCTCTTTATATTTTTAAAGCAGCTCATAGTTTCATTAAAATTTGATTAGTTGCAGCCGCATTCTTTAATAAGCATCATTATAGGAGGCTCAGCTGGGAATTGCAGATATTTTCGTCATTTCTTCTCACCTCACGACACTTTCCATGAACGGTACATAAGAAACATACTGGAAGCTATTCATATTGTGTTTCTTAAAAGTTTCTTCATATCTAAGGAAGTGAATATAAGAAACACCATGCTCTTCCGGGCTCCGATCATAGGGGTGCACCATAATTTCACAATCATTAGTTTTAATGATAAATATTATCAAACTGTACATACTTGATCCATATACTCAACATCGCCCATGGAGTTTACTTAATGATGATTCCCTCTATTTCAGTCTTACTTGTGTATTGTATTGCATTCTATTTTGTTAGAATATCAGAGGCAGGCAAATTGGGATAGCTTATTTAATATTAAACGCCCACGAGGTTTAGTCGCTGGATAGGCCAGTGCTGTATCAGAATGGACTCGAGTAAAATTGATTTCGTGGTCATCCTACTTTCATTCTATAGGCGAAGAAAATTACACATTTATAAAAAATAACTTTTCCGTAAATTTTTGTAGAAGTAGAGGATTTTTGTACACGATTCTCTTCTTTTAACATGACGTATTTTCACAAGATATCGCCAAAGATTGAATTTTATTTCGTAAACTAGTTTCAGCTTGCACTGTAGATGTCGTTTTTAAGGCGTTCTTTACTTAATTACTCAATAAATAAATAAAAAAGTAAATATTTGCAATTGCATATTACCTATGTGTTTTTGAACGAAAGAAATAACCACTTAAAGAATTACAACGAAGGGCGCAGATACTTCAGAAAACTATGAAGCATGAGACTTTTTAGGAATGACTTTCTTCATTCTTTGTCGAGAACGCATCTGGTATTGTTTATATTTATGAGAACAAACTGCATGCAGCGGCTAGGAGATGAATGAAAATCTAACGTCCTTAGTCGAGTCAACTCTTTCTTTCAATATTCTGGCGGGACCGGATCGACTCTGTTAATGAGGTCACACCGGTCGGAACGAAGCTCGCCTTCGAAAGGTAAACATATGTATCTCTTCGTTATTTTCATGCGCTCAGGAGGACGCATATTAAGAATTCAATGGGATATCTCATCTGCGAGATTCGTGAGAGCAATGGGATACTCTATAATACACTCTGTGTGTTCTTTATGGACCCATTACCGTGTGGCACATGGTCAGATAGACCCCTGCGTGCAGTCGCACTCGCATCTGAATCCTACCTAGTAATTTCTGCATAAATGATTACTAAGGTAGAAATCGATCTCCTCTATTCTCGCTCGTGCTTGATTCCAAGTGAGCAACTACCGGAGGATCAAAACCTACGATAAAATTCTTCGGTGGAAGCTGAAGTTTTGTATGTTTTATAAATTCACCAAAAATTTCTCTTTCCAGCGGAAGTTTCGCTAAGATTGAATTATCACGCCTGTTATGTCATCCTAACGAATGATGCGAGTCTCTTGCAACACACGAATTTGCTAATTAAGAATTCCCTCGGATCGTATAATTGCTGCGGGACGAAAAATTGTTTTCTCTGGATATTGTGTCGACATCCTTAATTTCCGAAGTTGTTAATTCCGTCCTCATACCGAAGTATTTCTAGCGTCTTTTTGTCAGTGTCGGTGATGATGCGTCAGTTGTGCCCCAATAGATACTTCCTTTGGAACGCGTGGCTTCCGCAACAGGAAATGTGAAAGTTTTCTCTATTCCTTCTGAGATAGAGAAGCTTTTTCCGAGTTCCCTCTTGTTTCGATACGGGAGTGTTTGAGAAGGAAGATATTAGAGCTGATCTTGAATCGAATCAGGAGCGAAACGAAAGAATATCAGCCTCATCGAAATTGATTTTCGTCGCATTAAAATCGAATTTCTCTTTCGTTATCAATTTTCAAGTGATTATATCAAGGCGTTACAGTCAACAACGGTGCGATTCTTGATAACTCTTTCAGTTCGTCTTGTAACATTTTTTGTTCTGGGAATAACTCGTTTGGCCGAGAAAACGTATTTCCTTAAGGTAAGTCTCGACGTAACAGTTGACACAGTGTTTACCTCCTTTAACGAGGTAAATATTCCGTAACAAAGAAACAAAGGGCTATAGCCCTCCTAAGTGCTGAGTTGCATTAATGTCATCAGCGGATGATTCAAAGCAAAAATTTCCAACTTTAAGTTCTCGAAAGAGTGTTAAATGGTAAAATTTAAGTACTGCAAAAGAAAAAAATAGCTGAAGAAAATGTATTCAAACTTGAGCGTCGAACCAAAAATTGAAACTAAGAAAGGAAAGTTATTTTATCCGGGCTGAAAACCGAATTCGAACAGAAAAATTAAATTAGTTAAATTCTTGAGCCGGAAAACTGTTATTTATTCCGTTCCGATTTTTTGGTACCTAATAATACCTAACAATTTACTTACGTTTATTTGGAAGAAGGTTTACCAATCAATTGTAACCACGTCTTCAGTCTGCCAATCTGCATGTTTTATTCTAAAAGTTAGTGTAATGCAAGTAAATGAAAAAGTCAGAAATGACGAAGCTAACTTTTAGAGGGATATAAAATTAAAACAGTCGGAGCGAAAAACGGTTCTAACCGGTTCGATGTTGGCAGATGCAAAACCGGCAATGAACCGAAGTTTATATCTATGTTGAATAGGAGCGATACCGGAGCAAAATATAAAATTAATCGATACCCTAATTCAAAGCTATTTCAAACGTCTTTGTATGCGTTGATCTCTATTAACTCTTGGAAACGAAATTTGAATACGGTTGTAGTTGGGAAGAGAAGCTTCTTTCCCGTATGGATCGTGATGGAGATTTTCTGACCGAGAGTGCTAGATTTATTATTCCTAAAATACCCTATTCTTCACAATGCCAATTTGCGGTGGCCTCAAGTGTCCTCCAGTGCTATTGTTAGTGAAATTATCATCTTTCAAAGCATTTAATCTAAGTTATCGCTTGCGATGAAGTCGGTCGAGTACTTTCATAATCGTTCAACAAGACTTTACCATCTTTTTAAAACGAATTGTTTTAATTTATCAAAGCGATCATAGCATATAATTATCTCCTTGTATCTCTTAAAAATCGTTTTTCAATAATTGAGTCTTAAATGAACTCTTTTGATATGGTAACGGGACCATATACGATTGATATCTATATATTAATATATGATATAATCTTTAAAAATACCTTTTATTGCCAGTTCAATTATTTTATAATTATACCACGAAAATATTCTTTATTTGAGAAAAATCTTTCTCCTCTCCTACATCATACCTTGAAGGAAATTCATTTACTAATTAGATATTTTAAGCCTTTACAAGATGTTAGATATCGATCCTATTCCATATTAGTGTAATTGATTAAGTAGAACATCAAGTCACTTATCGTGTCACATTAGCAAAAATAAATCCTATATCAGTTAAATGAATAGGAATATGAAATTGAAGTGTTAATTCACCAAAGTTTTTTTTATTGCACATTTGGAGACATGAGTTCTTTGACAAATTCAGATGAACAGAAAGTAATATTAATTCTTTAACTGAAATATGACTAATTGTGGGATGTGTATCTACTGTTTGATGGTATTTTCTCTTCTTGATTAATAAAATTAATTTCTACTAATTCTAATTCCGATAGTAAATAATTTCTAATTGTACACTGAAAATGCATTCAACGAATCTTACATAAATCGCTCCAATGGAATTAGTCATCCATGTTTTGAAAAGAAGCTGTATTTAATGATCCGTAATGGGTTTTCCGTTCCTTAAGTAATGCGTTACTAGCGGAACGGAATCCACTTGGAGGTAACGAGATTGGATTCAATACAAATTCCATAACAGTTGCAAGACAAGTATGATATTAATAGGGAAGGCTAGTATGAATTAAAGATAGGCTTAGAAGGTCATTGTTGACGAGTGATGGAGACCTCGTTGTGACACGATCGCGGAAGGACGATCAGGAAGGATTGGCAGAACTCATTAGTATGAGGTGCTTAAGATGATAATTTATGATGAAACTCTTTCCACGCTCAAGGGGATATTTGTAGTGTTTCTGGTAGCAAAATTAACGTTGCAACATCCCATTTTCGTCTAAGTGTGCGTAGTTGAAGTTTATGGGCCAAACTGGGCGAGAGCCAAAGTAACCTGGGATTGTTTGCGTCTCATGGTTTCCCTTTCAGTTCATAACGATGTCACCTTTTCGAATTAAAAGAACATTAAGAATGAGTTTCAGTTATCAAGGATGGAACATTAGAGATCTACTTTTTGATGAAATATCACTCTTAGGGGCACAGTGCAGCGCAAGTGAAACTTTATGCATTATCATGCGTGATGAAAAACGAATTTAGGTCGATGTAATTGTCTCCCCATTAATTTCTTGGAATAGGAACCGCGTATGTTGAAACAGCTAACGAGACGAGATGAATATCTCAAAGTAGAGTTCTCAAAATGTGATTGACCGAAACTGGGACTTACTAATGTAAACTTTTTACGTATCATCTAAAAAGTAATGTGGTGAGAAAGGTGACTATCTCTGGTTCTTAAACATAGGTTAAATAGAGTTTATCGAATAATTTCGAGTTTTCGATAGGCAGTATTAATCCAGCGGGATTAGAATTATAATGAAGCGACAATTTGAAACTATTCTAACTTTGGAACTACAAAAGTAATATATGTGAGATTCATTCTTTGATAACAGGGCATCGAACCAGAACCGAAACAAAAAACTTAACCGAAAAAACCGTCGTATTTGACGAAGTAAAAATCGAAAATTAATATTTTCGAACGCGAATTGAAACCGAAAACCTTTATTAATTCCATTACGACTGTCGATTCCAAACAATATCATTTAACTTAATTTTAAACTGATAAAGTGGACTTGAAGGAGTGAAGGTGAAGATGAACTATACTATTATATACTATTTTTTAATATGGTGCTCATAAGTAAGTAATATGTGTACCAATTGTCTTGTAGTTCACTAAAATACTTTCTATTCCAGCATATTCGGCTTGATAATTTGATAATTATTTCTTTAATATCGCAGCCTGAACTTAGAATGTAATCGAATTTCATGAAACGCTAAAATTGGTAATTAAACTTTCTGAAGGGTATAGTATCTCAATCTTCTGAACGAAGAAACATCGGTTCAAATCGGTAAGATGATTGTACACAGAATAACCGGGACTAGACCGAAATTTATTTAATTGAACCTGAGCGAAGAACTAAGAACATTACAGTTCGAGTTTGGCAATCGAGTTTAGCATGGTATTTTTGCCCAAAAACGGAAGGAACCCAGTTAAAAAAAACAGAATATTTATAAGATATAATCGAATGAACATAAATAAAGTAGTAGTCGTGGCGTAATTTCCAATTTTATCTACGTGAGTACGTTCTGCCACTTTTAAAATCATTCGAAAGCCATAGTTTCTCGAATTCTCTATAGTCATACGAGCTCTATGTTTTCGTTGGCAATCGCAGCTCCTCGAAATAGGAAAAAGCGTGGAAACTGTTCAAGACGGATAGGTGCACTTTCTTTCCACTTCCCCTGCACTTGCGGTGCCTACTCTTAGTTGCTTTCACTTACCCGAGAGACTTACTTAATTCATATCACGTTAGAAAATTATTCGAAGAAAGTAGTTTACTTTGGGCTTTCGTTTTACACACACTACACCTTCTACACTTCCTACACACCGATCGGATGAGTTATCTCTACTCTTTGATATTAGTAGTATTATCTTTGATACTGCGATGATGACTCATGTATCGTACGGATGCGAATGACATTAATAATATCAGATAAGAGATAGAAGAATTCAAAAAGAACAGTGATAACAGAATCTCAAATGTAACCTTTATGAAACTGATGTTCTAACCGGTAATGTGGATGATAACAGTGGAGGTTATTCAATTTTAAACTGATTAAATGAAATGAAAAACAAAACTTGACAAATTCCGCTAATAATTTCCACTGAATTTAATAAATCAGAGTTACCTCATATTTGTAAGTAATCGTTTAATTTCAGGCCACCAGCGATATTGTATCAGTTGCCTGTAGTAGAAAATCTTGGAACAAGGCATTGGCATGATGAATATGGCATTGATGGAACTTTATGGCATTGATGAGGAGCCAAGTATATTGTAGTATACGTTATTTGGAAATGTGATAATTCATTTTATGTATGGAGATGGTCTTAAATAACGTGAGACTTATAAGCAAGTGTAAAGGCATAAAAAGTAAAGGAGAATCATAAAAGAGAAATACGCTGAGTCTTCATGGAAAATTTTTCAGCAAACAGGCAGAGCTGAGGTAGGAAATCGGCATCCTTTCTGAAATAAATCCACGTACAGTGAACTCCCGATTATCCGTGGGCGAATTATCCGTTTTATGGAATATCCATGGTTTTTTTTGCTTCCTCGAAATTCCCGCAGGATTTTTAAAAAGATTCAAAAACAAATAATACATAAGTGTTGTCGCTTTCTAATACAAGCAGGAATGTCGTAAGAAAATTTCTATGGAGCAGTGAGAATACGAACACAAAGAAATTATCGCTGATAAAAAGGTCCGTGGTCGGGTGAAGAAAATTCTTAATGAGTTCATGAAGGAGTCGGTAATAGTTGGCTATGGGCGCTGATAATAATGAGTTTTTTTATTAACTTTAATTGTGAACATTACAAGAAATAAAAGTACAAGTTTGGACCAGAGCATTCATCCATGTTTCTTATTGTCCGTGCATTCTCTCCCATTATTAACCCGGATTTTTGAGAGTGTTCTCCATTTTGAATTACTCTAAAACCCGTTTAAGTCGCTTTTCAAGGGACCATACTGAAAGTGTCTTAAATGGGATAGCGTTTTAACCGAATTTTGTGATGCAGGTTGCCTTAAACAATAGTTTTGAAGAGTGGTCTTCTTTTCGGACAAATAGAGCACCTTAGTTACACTCCGTCCTCTCCTCTCCTACTCTCTAAATGGGCTCATTTTGAGTCTCCTCCTTTGAATGACTAATTTTGTGAGAATAAAATGAAGATATCGCGCAGCAGAACAGTCTATCCTAACTTCAGAACCGTTACAAACACTGATTGTGAGATAGAATGAAATCTCCTCTAATACATTCTTTCTGAGGGCAGAAAGTAGATTGAAAAGTAGCTTTTCGATGTTTCCTTCGGTACAACCTTAAAAAGTTAATATATAAAAAACAGCAAATGATTGTGCTGTGGGCTGATGAGCGTAGTCTCGGAGAGATCGCGATGCACTCTCTTACTGCTATTAAAACAAGGCTATTCTTCTCTAATTGTCAATCTGGTGAAAACAGCTTCATGGTAGAGTGAAACATGACCAAAATTAAGCAACTTAGATGCTATCTTCGTCCGAAAAGCAAACCATTTTCCAAAAATATGATGCAATACAATCAGTGTTTCTTAACCCGGTTATAACGCTAACCCGCTTAAGAAACGGTTTTCGCTCAATTCGCTCATTTTCTCAAGCGGGTTAGTTTCTTGGTTCCCCGAAAAGCGCCTCAACCGGAATTTACTGTATGTACTGAACAAACAGTAAATGTTAAATCAAGCAATTACTATTATACTTGTCTAAATTACGTTGCTAACGGAAATTCTTTAGAATCTTAGCCAGTTATATCCACTTTTAGAAATAGTGATACGGGACTTCCCAGCTATTTTTTGCGCATGAAGATAAGGATGAAATTTTATCGGACGTAGATCTTTTATGTGATTAAACCTTTTGCTGAAATGTCAATGTCATCCAACCAAAACTTCATTAAATTGCGATAAATTAAAGTTCCAAAATTGTATAAAGAGAATCACAATAGCATAGGTTTTATGAAATCTCTATGAGCTACTCTGTTTCATTAACATATTTTTCGGAATTGAAGCTTATTAAACTCCTAACTGCACTGCATTTGAATACGTTATATATTTAAATTAATTCGTCCACGAATTTATATTTGCATCGAATTATTAATTTTTCAGTTGCCTGCCTATTGAGCTCAGTGTAACAGCGATGTGTATCCAATAATAATTATTCTCAGAATTTTTTGCTTATCATTATTACGTAAATGAAAAAAACAAGGAATATCAGAAAGGATTGCGAATGAAGCTTAATTATTTATTACTTTCATAGAAAGTTTAAAAATATGTTCATCCAATTCAGGAACGTGAAAATCAATACTGTGGTTCAAGAATTTTCCTTAATTAAAATATATTCCAAGTAAAATGCATCAATTCTAGATGATTCATGCAATTACTTTAAAATGGGTAAATGCGTTATGAAACATGAAAATGCAATTAATATGCTTGGAAAGGATCTTCATGAGCATTAGACGGGTAATGAGAATATAATACACTCTAATTGAAAAGTTATGTTAACATAGTGGCGGTATTTATATCTCGCGTGAATATGGAAGACTAACTTATAAATCAAATACGTTGCTAAATTATGTAATCTAAATTGATGTACGCATGCATATGTAATTATTTAGTAACATTGTATCAAGTAAATTAATAATTGTTAGAGGTAGTAATGAAAACTTAATTCGGCAATCATAGAGGAATCATATAACATTTCTGTATTACAGTTTCTATGTAGTTAACATTACCATAAGTAATGTTATTAATATTATTAACATTAAAGTAATAATTTTTGTAAAGTTACCTATATAGCAATGATAATCTAGAGTAAATAATCTACAGCTCGCTTGTACAACCTTTTCGGTGGAAGAACCTCAGAAATATCAGAGCCAATCGGGATTCCTTAAATTAGACTTCAATTCACTGGCTTAAATACTTCTTATTTTCTGTTTTTTTTTCAATCTCTTCCTTTAAAATTCAGATGAACATTGATATCTAGTTATATCATTAAAAATGTGCATGTAGAGTAACAAGTTATTCCCTAAACAAATAGTGTTGAGTTCAGTCAAAACGGGTAGTTTTAATTAATGGTCTTATAGCGTTTTTGATATCTACACATATTTTATCTAAGGATAGGTTTCTAATATCGAAATTGAATTCAGCTTTGAGAAGACTGGCGGACAAGATTAAAAATTTTAGCTGTATTTTATACAACTTATTACTTCTATTTCGCTCATGCTCTCATGCATGTATTTTTTATTTTCTCAATAATTCAGTCTCTTTCTCTATTGCCATCGTTAAAAGACCCGCCTTTTAATTCTCTATTTTTACGCGAGAAAAAATTTAAAAAATCAATATGTATCTTATCATGAAATCGCTTTCCTTTCCTCGAAATGTATGTATGAAATTGATATGAGTGTAATACATTCAAAATAATACTGATCCTTTTGTGTTTGTTTATTTTATGTATGTAACTTCTATATGTTTGATATGGCTGATATTTTATGTAAATTTACAATATACTAATGATATTTTATGCTTGTATATATAATGAATTTTCTATATGTTTGCTATTCTTAGAGCTCAAAAATCATCTTTTCTTTTTCTTTATTTCTACTTAAATTTTACCAATATGCTATAATTTTAACATAATCTGACCTCCTGATGAGCCACAAACTGGCTCAGGAGGACTAAAATTGTCATATAAATTCTCAATTAATGATTTTTTTGTTTTTATAATTATTACAAATGCTCTATTGTACGCATGATTGTAATCTTTGTAAATGTGCAATTAAAGTGTTATGAAATTAATAGGAAAAAAGTCATACTGGCAATTGTGACACCGATTCTCGGCTTCCGAAGCAATACTGAATCTTTATACTTACTTCATTTCTCTCGAACCTATATGAGAAAGCTCCACTTGCTCGAAGTGCGCGTTACGCAAATCTCGAACAAAGTAAGTAATGTTAAGGAGCGAAGAAGATTTTTCAAATTTCAAAAGGAAACTCATCCCGACTGAAATTAAGAGCATCTACAATACAATGAAAATGTAATATTTTACTTCAAGACCGTATCCTATAGTTTTAAGAGATCAAGTGATTTTAAAAAC
The DNA here is from genome assembly GCA_036926295.1 of Pachydiplax longipennis. Taxonomy (NCBI): domain Eukaryota; kingdom Metazoa; phylum Arthropoda; class Insecta; order Odonata; family Libellulidae; genus Pachydiplax; species Pachydiplax longipennis. The sequence goes on from JAVFKF010000020.1 coordinate 364,621, forward strand.
GTTTCTTTTTAATCCTAACCCTCGACCTTATACCTCTCTCGAGGGAAATTAGTATGCTGGAAGCGATGTTTTCCTCTTCTATAACTCTCCATTAAGCGAATCCCTAAACGACTGGGAACGAATTCGTCTTTTCTTATTTCAGATCCCTTCTCCATCTCATGAAGCATCCTTGAAAACACTCATGAGATGCTGCGTTTTGGTGTTTTTTCCAAGAACCCGTTGATCTATTTATCCTTTCCACCTTGCAGTTTCTAATATATTTCCCACGGGAGAGTAAATCCTTCCCCGAAGTAAACGTGTCTTTCAGTAGATAGAGAAAGCTCAAGAATCGTGTGCCTCATCGAACAATGCGTACTCCTCCTAGTATTACATCGCAAGTTTCCAGCTTAATGTAGATGATAGGTAAGAATAAGAGGTCTTGGATTCTTATTGGAATTTATCTCGATGTTTCCCCAGGAGAATACGGAGAAGATTCGAGTGTACGAAGACGGTGAATAAATTGAGAAATCATCGAATAAAATTTATCTGTGAGAAAAGGATATTTTAAGATTGTGAAAATCGCGAGAGATAAAGCCCCAAAGGGAAAAAGAACTGTGAGGCGACCGAGGGATAGAGAAAGGTATGGCCTGGATGTGGGATTAGTAAGGTAGTGAAGGAAACAGGCATGAGCCCAGGAGGAAAGAAGGAAGAAGTAAGGATATTTGTAAATGCGATTCACCTGTAATGTCAATGCTTCACAAGGATCATTATTTAATGAATTAAATGAACGAGGAATAGCGCAAAAATAATTACCTATTCACTTCTTCAATAGAGGGATTCTGATCACAGTCTTCGTAATCTCCGATATTTCTGAGCATATGAAAATTTCGTCGTTAAATTTGCAATGAATATTAATTTATACAGAAAAATTTCGCTAACGGAACGAAAAAGTTTGGGCCAAATGTGCGAAACCTTTCTCCAAAACTCATTGCGAACTGATAATAGCAAACGTTTTTGAGTGCCCCACAGTACACAAGTTGATTCTTGAGAGGGGATTAAATAGATGGTACATCATCAAGATATACCAATGTTCACTTATCTCTTTCAAGTGATGTGTATAGAGGAGCGATCGATTACGCGGTGTTTCTGAGGTTCTGATTTACCATAAGCTTCCGAATAGGAAGGAAACGATGAATGCGAGGCCGCGTCCGCTATCTCATTGAAGAGGATTCTACAGAATGGAAGTTGTTCGTGCTCAAGAAATTTCACGTCTAATGCGCTCCATTATTTCCAACTGTCTATGGAGTGAAGAGGAAGTGTTTGGGCTGCGCACGTTCGCCATTCTTCAATAATCCACGTACTCCAAATGTATGCGGAGGAAACTGTTGCTCTAGAGCACTCATAAGCTCTCTATACTTGGGTCCATTTCGGATGCAGATTGCTTCGAATATTTCCGAGTGGAATACTGCATTAGTAAGATTCGAGACGATGTTTTTTTTTCCTTTCGGGGCTCTCGAAGAGAATGGAACTCGTCTCACAAATGCAAGAAAAATCCCCGGCTTAAGTTGGAATGTATAATATTGATATTTTCGTTTAGCTGGGTGGCATATTTATTTTGAGTATAAATTATTTTGAGCATGTAGATGTGATAATCTAGAGAAATCATTTTCAACAAAATTCTTACTGTATCTCGTTGATCTCTCCACTGTTTTTCAACTTAGCACAGGATTGAGAGCACGTCTTAATATTTTTGGAGCACACACATCTGCGGTAAGACGAGTATAAAGCTCGGTATCATATACCGTATGTCAGCAGATGCGATAGAAATATTAGAGAGTGATGTTATTTCATCTTGGTCAGGTTCCATCTGGAATATCCGGCAAGTATATGGGGTCCAGCAGATGAAATGTTTCCGAGTAAACTCGAGAAAGTACATACCAAAGCGATAAATTTTATTAAAAATGCTACCAATAAAAGACAAGTGTTACAAATATGCTCTTAGATGCAGGTTGGAAATCCTTGAAAGAAATGAGAATAGGTTGCGATAGCTTGATTAATTCATAGAAAACACGTTTACAGAGGACATAATTGATACAATGCGGTCCCACTGCTGCTTCGGTCGATCCGACAAGTTGCGTAAAGTAAAAAACATAGATGCTAAGACAAACCCTTTTAGTGAGTCATTCTTTTCCCGAATAATAAGCAATAACAACAAGCTAAAGAATAAAAGTTGGGTTAGACAACCCCTGAACATCAAACTAAAAAATTAGCTCACATTTTTTCGCGTTTACACCTGCTGACAAAGGCCGAAAGTCGGCTTGCATGGTATTCATAAACATTTTTGCTTTCATTATTTTCAGTGTTATTCTGTATATGTGCACAAAACACTAGTGATATTATTTTTTCTCCATCATTTATTATCATTCATTATAACTTTATTTCTTTTGTGGAGTACGAGACAAAGAAGACCGCCTTAGAATTAGGCTAGCTTAGGAAATAAAAAAAATGCTTCGCCAACTAAGATCGTTTCGCTGGGCTAGTCGTATATTAGATCAATGCAAACACGGCATAGATGATTACCTTAAAAACAAACTTGATAAAACATTTGATAGGGAAATAACCCCACTCTTCTTAGCTCATCTATTCCCGATCTCTTCTTTTATTTGTAGCATTCCGTCCGCGTTAAGAATAGTTCGACATTGACCTTCGTTCACTTCTTTACCCCTCATTGCCTTAGCGTGTAGAATGAATGGTTAATGATATTTCTTTTCCACCTCCGACATGAAACACGCAAGATAGAAAACGATAATTGAATTCTAGATTTCGAAATCATCGTAATCTTTACCGTCGTGGGAAGTATTGTGCCAATTAGCAATTACGTAACTTGGGAATCGTAAGCGGAAGTTGAAAAGTGATTCGAGAATGCGGAAATATCTGGTAGACGTGGATATTCTTGAAAATATCCTTTTATAAGTTAAAATCCTACTATTTTAAGGGGAGATTGCCCTCTAACTTTTAAAACAATACATATATGCATAGTTTTAGCACTCTCAAGAATATGTTTTCTTTACTTTGGTGAAATCGACGAGTGCGAAAGTATTAAAATATAGACTTCTTCATGGTAAATTGATTAATTTCTCCCCTAAACGACTGATTTATTTCCTCAATTGATTTTTCGTTCAACTTCAAGAGGGTTGATCAAGAAACATTTCTGTGAGATGATCACTGACAATTACGGATTTGCGCCTGTTTTAATTTTATTTTTTTCTTTAGCACATTTTCGGTTTACTCTTTCATCATGACATCCATCTCTACCTTTGTTTTCTAAAGAGGATTTTACTGACAGTGAACCTCACTTCTTTCCAATCAACCCTTAATTTTCCTCTAGTAAGTCGTAGTAGTCACCACTGCAAATGTTTCACAGAAATCGCTCGAGTTCAATAAAGTACATAAAGAGGTAAATTATACGACTTTCTAATTTTCCACGGATTTTTAATATCGGCTACCGGTTTCGTAAGAAGTTCTTACATCTTCAGGCAATAATGAAAACATTTGCAGCAGTATATAACCTCTTATAGTATATATACTGCTGCAAATTCTTTCATTATTGCCTGAAGATGTAAGAATTTCTTACGAAACCGGTAGCAGATATTAAAAATCTGTGGAAAATTACAAAGTTGTATAATTTATTATGGCTTTCCACAAAGTTACACCAGAAGATATTGATTTCATACATAAAGAGGTACTGAAATACTTTTTCTTGGTCATGCGTTTCTTTTCAACTTGTTCATAACCGCAATCCTTCTACCTTCGCTAGATTAAGAGGATGAGCTTCAACCGGTTACTTATTATCTGCGCGTGAGAATGCGTTATTCTAACCTAAAAACTTCAAAGCATGCTTTCATGGGGTTCTGTTACAAGAATGTTTTCCTGGAAGAGAGATGCTTGACAGGCCGTTGGTTTACGTAAACGATTTCCTTTCGAACGCGAGAAATGAATGACTATAAAATTTTCACTTAAGAGACCGATAGACACAATAGACATCCACATTCTGTCGAGAGAGTCCTCGGGAACAATTGATCACTTAATTTCTTTGTCCGCGTGTACACAAGGGTATGAGTATACATAAGATATTACTAGATACTAAGATACTATGATATTCGTCTTTATCCACAGCCGAAGAACTTTCTCGGTAAGATCAGTTCGCCTTATTTTTAGGCCGTTTAAAAAATAGCACCAAAACGTATTTTATATTAATATTTTCAAATGATGTTATAGGAAAAATAATTTTATGATAAAAATAATTATGATATTACTATTCGAAGTGGCAAAAGGTGTGAAGTGCTTGAAATTTTCAAGCAAAAATTGGGATAACAAATATATAAACTGAAACATCCGATTACTTTCTCATATTTTAACGTATGTAATATAATCAATTTTCCTAATGGTCGTAATGAAAATACTTATATTAAAAAATTAGCTTCTTAAGTATACGTCGCAATTATTTGTACTCTCTACAAAATTGGAAATACTTATATGGAACCCTCTGTTACCGTAGCAATAACATCACTGTTGCTTGATCCGAATGCATCTTTGAGACGTTAGATACGCAGTATATTTCGAGCTGGTATCCTGAAAGATGTTTGAATGGGCTGCTAAGTAACAAACGTACCACACACGATCTCCCGCGACAACGCAGATGTCTTTGTGGACGATTCCATTAGTCATTAAACTCAAGGGAGAGAAGCATCTTCGTAATGAACCCTCCTACCCGACTGAAACAACTCCTGTTGGAGTATATAAGTACCCATATACACACTCACATTTGCGTGCGTATCGTATGAATTCAAAGATAATTTAATTCGGAGTTATATTTTAATTTTCCATATTTATGAACCACATTTTATTTGCATAATTAATGAGCAACCTTTGGCATTTTGCTATCGAGATCTTATATATTATATGCGGATACACGTTTATCCTACATACATAGTAGTAATAATAATAAATTTATTCATCCCAGGATAAGCAGATGTATGTATGCGACAAGTCATTTACAAATATTCATTACAAAAATCTACCTAATTAAAATAGTTACATTTATAATTTACAGCCTATAAACTCATTTCACACTAATACAGATATCACATCCTTATCACAATTACAATTGCAAACTACAGTTACAAAATAGTTTTGTGAAATTTTGCATTAATTAAATAAATAAGATCTCTTAATCTATCTCACATATTATTAATATCAAAAAAATAATTACTCTATAGAAAGTCTTGCCAATCAAGTATTTTTTAGACTTTTAGACAAATATTCTCCTTTAATATTCATTAATTCAACTTTCAGCGTATTATATATTTTCAATGCCATTATTTCGGAGCGGAGGATAATATAAATGAGGCAATTCTAATCTATAATAATATAAAAAATTAACTCCCAAAATTGCATCGTTTTCATGACAGCTCAGTATTTTTCAGGGGCCTGAGGTTGTGCTGCTTTCATATCCGGGCTTACATCTACCAGTTTATCGTATAATCTAGTTGGTCAAGCAAATCGTTCCAATACATCATACGATCTCGAAGATGTCTATACACATCCAATTTGTAATCCAATTTATCTTCCAGTTTGATTCAGGCGATCCCTTTACCGGTGATGGAAACCTCGACTACATTATAGTGCTTCACTCGCATATTTCTCGTGCAAACAGAGCATTCGTTTGGAATGTTTTATATTGACTAGAAGAATGTGAATCCATAAGGAAATGAAATTCTTTATGTTCTCAACAACTTCCCAGTTGAAAATTTTTCATATAACGAAACTTATAACGAAAAATAACAGGTAACTACTTCTTCAATGCATTTCACCGAAAACTCTCGGCATTCCCCCTCAATTTCTTCAAAACATTATTTCACGAAATTTGTAACAAAACAATGAATTAAATCGATAGAAATTTCAGAAAATGAACCAGAATGAAATTCCAAGAGCTAACAAACTACTTACTAAGGAGAGAAGAAAAAGCACGGGTTCAATAAAATAGCTATGTATTACGAATTTTCCTTGAAAAGGATATTTACAAATTTTTCTTGCGAGTATGGTAGTATTTAGCTATTATCAAATCGCTTTGAGCCTGAGTTCATTGTTTCTCTGTGATGTGAATATTTAAAATCAATTTTGGCTTTCTTTCTGAATGAGCTAAAAATAACATTGACTTTAAGTAGAAATTCAAGCATTTTTGGTCCTTTCCCATCAAAACTGAAAGACCTATCCTTTTATTTTAATACTTCTTCTTTTGTAAATACGTTTAATCTACTTTTGGATTTTTTTGGATAATACTAATGATTGATTGATGATTGATTTTAAAATGATCGATTTGCTTTTTAAAAATTTAAAGAAGGTTCGGAGTTTTCTCTGCCTGAGAGGCGAAATCTGTGCCGCGTAGAAACTCATAACTATTTGAGAAGTCCGTCTACCTTCCACACCGACGTGGAAGAGTCGCAACTGTTCTTTTTTTATTTCACTGGTTTGCGCATTAAGGAAAAAGCAGTTCTCACGTGGACCAAGAATGTGGTGCCGTAGACATTGGATTTTAGAGCGAAATAAAATTTCACGTGCCGACTGATACGAGAATTAAGATATGAATCGCAGGACTGTCAAAATTTCATGAGGATGGATTTGACAATATAAGATATGAAAAACACAAACAGGTGTGTTTAATATCTTAAATTAAACACACAATTACTAAGAACGTGCAATCCACTCGGCGGGAGAGTGCAGACCGAAGGTTGGACGATAAATTGGAATCTCTTTTATTCGTTCCAACTCATCGTTTCAGTTCTAAGAAATCGAATTCTCCTTTAACCAGCCAATCCAATCTCCAATCTCGTTAAACGCACTACAATTCGACGAATCTCTCTACGAATAGTACAATAAATTGTTAGGTGTAAACCCACCTTAAGAACTTCACGCATAATTATTTTCCGGAAAGTTTTGCTGTTTTTCAAATCCGCGCGAGTAATACATTTGTGATTGAACAATGATATTAGAACCTATTTGGATGTGTATATTTCGCTAATTCAAGTTTATCGAACGTTGAAAAAGGGTAATCAATCAAAATCGAAGATACTTAGCTGAATAAATTCATACACGTTTTCAAAATGTTTGAATATATTTTTAAACTGCGGAACTTGACTTATAGCCCGATAAATGTTGCCGCTCCGCTTTGAATAGGATCCATTTTTTATATCAATGTTCTTAGGTTCGACTCCAGATTACGCACATCATCGCAAAAAGAATACACGTATAGTTCATTTTAATCTCTTTCAGGTCTCATCTCTTTTGAAAAATTAAATTAGAAATAATGAGTCGAATTGAGGTGATATAAGTATCATACAAACGAGTGATTAATGAAGTTTCTTATCGTTATCCTGGAATCTTTTCTCTATGCGATATTGCAAGAGGGAAGAGAGACAAATTTTTTCTAGAGTTATATTTTCCACTGCCGGTTCAGCGAGTAATCGCCTTCACCAAGTGACCATCTCTAATGCATTAAAAACTGGAAATATTACTAGCCTATTTCTTTTAACTCATTGTTATGGATTTCTACAATACGATGCGTTCCTCCACGGATTTTATATTGCGAAAGATTCTACTACATATTTAAAAATTTACAAATTTTAGCGCTTTTAAAAGAGCATTCATGCATTCAGTCTGCGTTGTCATTGATGAGGAATATAGGAAGATGCTCAAAAGAACTGATTGAAGATATAGATTGAATATCATTTAAATTAAGTTCTGTTTAGCGTCGAAGAAGGTTTTTTCTTCCTTATCGCGAGAGGCAGCAAAGTGAGAGCAGTCAGGGGGTTGGGGCACTGTAATCGACCAGAGGGCAAAATTCCTCCTAATAGTTTATAGGTGAGGAACATTTTTCATCAGTAGGCTGTATGTAGTGCCATTCAACTGCATAAATAACATATACATCGCATCTGAAAACATCAAATCAAAGTTGAATAAGCTCCGTTTTATTTTCACTTAATTTTCACTGATTTTCACTAATAATAAACGAAACTGTATGTTAAAATTATTTGAATACGTTTATTATTTTCAGGAAGCGACAAAAAGCCCGCATGTAGTAGGTTACTCATCTCTGACCTTGTACATAAGTATTAAGATACACGGAACTTTTGTAACAGTTTTTTCCGTCCTGGGCAGGGAACGTTTTTTCTGGACATAGTAGCTTCTGGTGTAAAGGATATCGTGATACGGCTTCCGGATTGCCAAGTGTGCAGCGCGTTCGCCTTTGGTGAAAGCGGTTCCGGGTTCGATTCTCGGTTATAGTCCATGCATGCGAAATGGCCTCAGCTGTCGAAATATTTCAAACAATAATAATAAGTTTTCATGGATTACGTATGGAATTTCAATTAATCCAATTTTTAACAATTGAGTAGGCATTTATGTGTATCTTATATTTTTCCAAGGTAGCACCAATATTTTTCCCTCACTGCCACCAGATTCGTAATTTTTGAAGAATTTTTTTTAAAGTTAAAACAATTTTCTTGAAAGTTTGATCAATAACAAACCCTTCCACTAATATTTATAAGAACGTATAGAAAAGTATTGGGCATGAAAACTTTGGAAAACATTTACTTTCTCATTCCTATATAATAGAGTCGAATTTATTACTGGAGCCAATAAATAACATAAATTGCCACAAATGTGACTCATGGAAGTTTTTCTAATATTTATGGTCTGGAGTCCCACTCTCCGTGTCTCCAAGACAGCGAGGTCCCACCTATGAGCAATGAGTTTGTTTTACTGATGGGCATAATAAAATATTTAACGTATAGGTTTTAGATAAGAATCTATGAGCATATCGAAAGATATATTTTCAATCCAGCGAAATATCCGAAAAATAACAAGCAAAACCAATAAAATATAACAACATCAGCCTCCTCTAGTCTCACCTTGTGGGACGTGTCACACCATCTGGGTAACACTAATATTTAGCATTTTCTCTTACATTATTCTCTTATGTTTATAATCACCTTGGAACGAACTATTCTTCCTGTATCGCTTCTTCTCTCACACGAATTTTTTCCCTTTTTCAAGTTTACACGATTCTCGGCTTTGATTTTTATGACAGCTAATTATCAATTAAAGGGTAACATTCAATCAATACGGTATTTATAGTAACAAAACGTGGATTACTGGGCAGCCGATGATTCATGTTTAGATTTTGCCTCAGTTTATTGGTCTTCGGTTATATCAGCATAGAGATATCGGCAGCTGCGATCTCGAAATATATCTTTCATCAGCGTCATCATGACCTTAGAAAAGTGTTGCAGCTGCTACTTCATTGGCGTAAACTGGGATGGTAGTCATGCTCACTACTTCCGGGTTTGGCTTACTTTTTGGAAGCGTCTCTATCCATTCTCTATTTTATTTATTGCTCGGTTTACTTTTTATTTGTACTATTATTTATTTATAATCTATTTATTCTCTGCTATCTTTCTAATTTATTATTAGTCCAATTTATTATTTTTATTTGCTATTCTTTGTTCTATTTTGAATTGATGTATTCTTCATTCATAGATTCTCTATCCATGTATTGTTTCATATAAAACCCGTTTAAGACGCTATCCCGCTTAGTACGCGCTTTTCTATCTATCTAGGTCTCTTTAACAGGAAGCATATGGTTAAGATACCACTTAACACGTTCTGACATCTGCTTATAAAGCAGATTTCTCCCTTTCCCTAACTGCAACACACTATGGCGAATCTTCACCTCTTCCGATAGGCAAAATTGTTTACATTACCTAAAACGCCGTCCTATCTGCTCTACTGACTCCCTCTGCTTCTACCAGGAATAGCAGTGCAGTGTGCGCTGTAGAGCGCAGTTTTGATTAGATTGTGGTTGATGGCCTCTCTCCACCGCTGTTAAAATTTAGCGATCCTTCCCTAGTCGGCTCTCAGTCAAAAATTGCTCCGTTGAAGAGGGAGACGTTATAAAAATAGAGGAACAAAGAAAGTTGCTCTCATTGTTCGAAATTCTGGCCATTCCTCAAAATTATAACGAGAAGGCATCCATTGTTACAAAAAATTGTCAGCGAATTTTCTATAAAATCTATTTACAGATATGGCAAATAAAGTGACTCAAAAAGAAAAAAAATCGTTTAATTAAAGAACTAAAGTACTTATTTAGAAATGAAAGAGTAAATAACCCTTCTCTTTTGTTTTCTAATGTGTAAGAATTAACATGTCATATCCCACTAACACGCTATTTTGCCGATAATGCGTTTTCACTCCTTCCCTTAAAAACTTTCCTGAATGAGTTTTACTCATGGAGACTTATAAAATATTATAAAGCGTTATTCACCTTCCTCCTTTTTGAATTTCAAGAATTATTAAATTGAAAAGGCCCCAAGACCTGAAATAAACGTGCAAAAAATAGGGTGCAAGAAATCTACATGCGCTCCCGATTATAGTTAACCTCGTTAGTAAAATTAGGTTCGTAGTTTAAATAAAATGTGCTTGTTTTAATAACTTTGATGCGATGGAGTACCTCCAAATATCAGCGAAAAATTGAGGTTGATAAGACTCGCTTTTTCCTGTACGAAATTTTTGTTCAGAAGAATGTCCGTATCACATCTAGACATCTAAGATCGCTTTATGATTGCTGTTATCACGCATAAAAGGTGAGAGATAGACTTGTTCCGGGTCTTATTCCCGCAACGGACTTGATTTTTCCTCGATCATTAAGCATCAACTCATTCAATTTAACTGATTCGTAGGTCCCAATCATCTCATGCCATATCCACTACCATCTTCCATTGGTTTCTGGGAAATAAACTAACGTATCCGGTTGTATAGTTGACGATCTTGAATCAGATATTACGAGTTACTATAAGAAAAACGGAGTTAAAAATCAGGATTATAAATGCTTAAGAAAATTGTATTCATCGTTAAACGAAGACTTTTAAGGATGTCCCATACTCGAAGTGTAAAATGTCAACTTTTTCTATCACATCCTATCAATGTGCAAAAGGGTGATTTTCTCGCTTATTTCTCGCAGGCGTATAGGAGATTTTCTCCCTACTTCCGAGAAATTCCGCTTATTCCGTTTTAAATCAAAAGTTGATTCCTTTTGTCCTAAATTTCAGACTGCAAGTACTTTACTTCAGTCCGTTTTCTTATACAGATATAATATCAATGCATAGATATTTGTACAGAGTTATCAAATTATTCTCATTTTATTTGACTTGAGATCTATGTATGAACCAGCGAAACTTTGTCAGTAATCAACAAATGTTACATACACTTCTGTATATTATTCCAATATCCATTACTTATAGTACATTATTGCTATTTTATAGTTATTATTTTAATGAAATTTTTTATGTTTGTGTGTACTGAGGAAGCTTTGAAACTTGTAGATATATTTATTTTATTTTTTATAGTGATCGAGCAACTTATTCTATTGAGTATATGTTGTTGTTTTTTGGCTGAATTTATTAAAATTTACTGAGTTATTTGTTCTTATTTATATTAATATTGTGATTTGCATCCACATTTTTGTTCATATTCACTTTTTAGTGTGCTATGGACGATTTATCTTTACTCTATTGAAATTGTATTCTAACTATATATAGATTTCGAAGACATTAGTCCTGATCTAACCCCAATAAGGACTTATTTTATAAGCTTGCGTCCCAGATAGGAATCCAAGAGGTATTAACTAAATATGACGATGAAAATAGGGGATTTTCGAATTGAGGAAGTGAATTTTGTTGCAGGAAAAAGGAATTTATGGCTTGAAAATTTTACAATCAAATGTCGATGCGCGGAAAACGTTTCTACTGCCATAATGCCGTCTGGATACTTCTTCCTCGCTTGCATTGGTATTTATGCATACACACATCATGTATTATTACATAATCATTGTTATATAATTGACTTGTTGTTCCTCCATTACTGACTCTCTCACTTACTGGAAAAGACTTATTCTTTCTAGGAATAGATGTTTGTCTCTTGTCTCATCATTGTTATTCACTTGGAAGGGAAAAACAAGAGGGACGAACATCGCTGTGCTATTTCATCACCACTTTGACGCTAATAACGTTACACGCCTGAGAAGTTTTTATTCGCATTGTATTATTAAGAGGCGTTGTCCTTCGGAGAGGAGTGAATTGCGGATTTGGTAACTTTTGTTTTTTGCGAGCATTACGTTATTTCCCGTTTCATTTCGAGGAGACTCATGATGTTCAAGGATTTGAAATTTTCCTCCGCCCAACTCGGCAGAGATATAATAGACGTTTGAAAAAATGACATAATTTAAAGTCAATATAAGATTCAAGATTCATCGTCTATAGTTATGTGAAAATAAGATGTTGGATTGCAGTTTTCGCGGTCAGAACGAACGGAAGAGAAGATTTGATAAAGTTTATTTTCCGTCAAATAGATATCGATATCTTAGAAGTACAGATTACTCGCGAGAGGTGTTTCTTTCGAAGAATTCAATTTGAAGGAATCAATGCTCCTTTCTGCGAACCTATTTCAGCGGTGCTAGAGCCGTACTTCGAAGCCAGGATCACGGCAGAAGTTAAAGCTGATGTAACCTGTGGAAGTACAGTTGCTTTGTATTTGCTGTAAATGATTGATCAGAGCATCATCAGAAAGGGAGTTTAGGAATTTGGGAAATGCACTAGTAACGAATTCAATGTAATATAATCTCCTTACGTTATACATGATGTATAATTTATAATTTATAATTTATAATACATAAGAATAAATCATAAGAATCATAAGAATAAGTAAGACACATAAGGTGTTAAACAAGCCTTTTTATACGATAATTATAATATATCTAATCATATGATCGCAATAATGTAAAATTGAAGTTTTTCCTGGTTGACGAAAAAACTTTTAACATTGTATTCTTAGGGTTAATTTTATTACCATCGCAGTGAACAGTCTATTTTGTACTAACATTGTTGTACATTTTGCTAATTTATTATTTGGTACTTTCAGGGCATTGGTTTGCATCGTGCATGGCTTTGGCGAATATCTTATATCCTACTACGAACTGGGACAAAGACTGGCTAGGGAAGGCTGCCTCGCCTTTGGCCATGATCACAGTAAGTATCATTTAAAAAATTGTATCTTTATTCATATTTATTGCACAATTTGTGCTGAAGTGGAGCAGAAATTTCCTCCGATTTATCGCCTCTTATAAGAGAAAGATTATCATAAGTTATTCACTGAATCTTTGAAATAATTTTTAACGTACGCTACTGTAATGCAGCATTTCCATCAGTTAAGCCCAGCTGAGTATGGCTGAAATATGCTGAGTTTCTGCTTGTGTTTGTGACTCAGCAAAGTGATGGAGCGACATTTTTAAGGAATTTGATATTCGAGCGAGTCGAGTTTCGCTATGTACTCGCATGTACTCAAATGAGCCTTCATGCACTCTAGTGAGTATTTCTTCCACAAAAAAAATTAAATTTTTTTTAGGTATGTGCATTATTTTGCCCATTGTCAATTTATTTTCATTCGAATTGTATTTTTAATAGCATATTGAATAGAAACTTTTCAGTATGTGAGAAACCTTGATAATTACTTGATTACAGCAAAATCATAATTATATTCATAAACATGGTAATAAATTATTGATATAATTTTAATAAATATTTTTGTCACGTGCTGATCAAATCTGTAAACATAGGAAAACATGTTCATATAATATTAATATGTAGTTCGAATACACATTCATACACAAATTGAAAATATAAAAACCCACGCTTAGTATAACGAGATTACACACTTACCCTGGGTATCTTAAACCAAATAATTTGCCTCGTCAGCACTTGCTGTCATGTTGAACAAATTACCTAAGTGGCAACTGTTGAGCAATTCTACAATGTTCAACATAAATATATCAATAATCGCTAGATATGAACAGATATATTTTTCCTTCTACTATTGGATAAAGGGTTGTTTGTTTTATATGTTATCTGCAATGTGCAAGAACCGGCATTTTATAGAATACCCAGTAATATACACTACCGGAAATTGTCAACGTCAAAGCATGAATTACTTCATATTTCATGAATCTTTCTTCTCCCGTGTGGAAACACATGAGCTCACTGTGCCGAAGGCAAACATTTTCCTAATACGGAAGGAAACTTTTACTCGGTAATTGCGAAAATGAAATAATGGTTTGCGACGTTGCATTTAGGAATAGCTTTGGCTGGGTTTGGTTGAGTTCGGTCGGGTGAGGCCCGGATATTTTATTTGAAAATAAATTAAAACTTCCGCAAAGCATAATTGGAATTCCTGGCGAGGTTGCTAATACGGTAGTGTCAAATCATAATTTGCTTGAGTTTATTTTAATGTAATTAAAATACAACATCCCGTCCCTCGCCCAACTGGACTCGTCCCAACTCAGCCAAAGTCATTCCATAATGCTAAGTCGAAAATTATTCTTTCATTTTTAGATATTTTCTTACTAAAGACCATTCCAATATGGAAATTACACACTTTGTTTAAGATCATACTTTTCATTCTTTACAATGCCTAGAAAAGTATGTAACAAAGCATATATTTATACCTTGCCGGAATAAGGACAGGGATTTTATACATTGCCGTGTTATTTTATAGAATGCCAGTTTTTCATACGTGGTAACATATCGTAAGTACTATCAGCTGTGTACGGAAAGGATGCTAATTCTAATTTTAAACGCATTACAAGGATGGTTTAGCTGCATCTAATTTATATGAGTCATACTTCTACAATCTTCTCATCTTATTGCTTCATCACTTCTTTCAAGAACCCAAATTCGTCTCTAAATTCATTAAATGCGTAAAATATTTTACGGTGCTCTCAAAATCAAACATTTTGAATATCGAGCGGGTCTCTGACAAGTAGCCACACGACTACCAGTAAAAAAGTAGATAGTGGTCGATACAGCTGAGACTAACCATGTAAAATGTATCCATTTTTCATATCACATAATTCCGAATCATCTTAAAATGTATAAATCTCCTTACTCTGTTCTCTCATTCGATAACATTACACCACGTTCCGTTTAGAAAATCCGCTTTCTCTCCGTCATCGTCGATCCGTTGCTTTTAGAGGCACGTTTACAGATTAAGGGAAAAGTGAAAATATTCAAAACACGAAACTAGGCGGCGGATCGTCCAAAACTTCCTGCTTCAGATTCTGCGCTTCTGTTTCATCACCTATCTCCGGAACAAAGGTCGACGGATCTATTTTATTGTCTGCCAAACGGTTGGAGAAGCATTCGGTTCAAGGCCAGCGGTATTCGTGTTATTTCAGCGTGACACCATATTCCAGCCTCCAGCTTGCTGCCACTGTTAATTTCCGGGCACCACGTATGTCTGCACCAAATGTTCTCCATCAAACTTGCTTCGTAATGTGTTACATGATGATTTTGTACTGCTCTTCGCAACTAGATGCGTTTTAAAATTTTCATTACATCGTCAACTTTTTGGAATTTCTTTAGAGCAGCTAATTCTTTAAGATATGATTTTTAAGCAATTTACCGATTCGAGGTTATTTGAACATAAATATAATCCGCTGTTGGCATTCCTTTAAAATCTTTAACAAAACTACTACACAAACTCCAACAATGACACAATAAAAAGGAAAACTATAACGCCCGGTGTAGACAAGACTATGAATTTATCAGGTCAGAATGCCTTATGAAACATTATAAGCGATAAAAGGTGAGGTGTTAGAGGAAGTGTTACATGTGTTTCTTCTGTAAGAGAGGACGGGGGGGCGTTAGGTCTCGAAGGATTATTCACATAATGGGGAAGGATATAACAATAAGCATAGCATATACAAAATGCACTTTTAGGTAGTTCAAATTTATTCTTGCGCTCAGTTTTATCGTTTATCGTAAGACAATGAGATCCTACTTTCGCGTTCGGTAGATCTGACGCTTTTTGGGGAATTTAAATTTCTTTTTAATTTAATAAATGAACAGATGCACAGAACTCTCTTGATGTAGCCGTTATTGTTCATTATTATTTTATTTTTAATTCATAATAAAATTTATTCATCATTATCTCGAATAAGTCAGAATTCAGCCCAAAATCATCACTTGACTTCTTCTTATTGCCTGATGTATTTCCTGATTCCTAATTCCTCGTACGTCGTTATCCATCTTATTTGCAGCCACACTTTTCAAAATCAGGGCCGAATTTCGCTAGTAAATCACCAAAAAGCACCTGACATAGGTAATGGTGAGAACCGGACCCAGGATTTCTTTTATGAAATGCAAACACGAAAGAATTCCGGCGACAGGATGGTCAGCGTGCTAGCGCTCCAACCTCAAAGTCTCGGGATCGAGTCCCCAAAAATCAGATTTTTCCACCTTGGGAACATTTTTAAGTATAAGTTAATAGTATTAGTTATTAAAGTGGGTGTAATTGGCTCTTTCTATTCCCATTAAGGAAATTATCATAATTATCAAAGATAAATTCTGTTTCATTTAAAGATTAGCGAAACATCAAATTTCGGTGAAAGGAAATATGTATCTCTTAATTTTAATAAATAAGGATGACTATATCTAATATTAACCGTAAAGATAACGTAGAATAATTAATAATGAAACAAGAACTGAAATTAAATTTACTATGTCCATGGATTAAAGAAAGACGATCATTATATCTCTGTGACACGCAAGGAAGGAAAAAAATCAAAACACTTCGGGTAAGACTGGCCAGAGACTAAGTCCCCAAGCCCCCAGGTTTGGGGGACGCATGACGTTCGTCGAAGGTTTGGTTTGGAAGACAAAGAAATTTCGGCTAGCAGTGTGTATAGGATTTGTATTTCTTCCCCTTGCTTTCAGCTCTACAAAAAAAAGCGCCCCCTAGCATTCTGCTCGGCGGTTCCCCTTCCTTTTAATCCAATAAAACTCTATATGTATTGGTCATTTGGAATGCGTCGAGGCAAAAGTCCTTCTAAAAATTCAGAACTACTGAAAGTTTTCTCTCTTCAGGTGTGGAAGAATAAGGCGTATGGTGGCGAGAAATGCCAAACCTGTTCCGTATTTTTCTTTTATTCTAGATTTCCCGGAAGTAAACTTAAATTAAACATCCTCATTCGAACTAAATCCTTTTCTTGAGGAAAAAATACGTTCTTTCGGAGCATATAGATTTGTACCGAATGTTCAGGGCATACATATTTTATTGCTTTTCTAATCTTTTGCCCTCAATTCTGTTTCACTCTCAGCTGATCGATTTTCTCTATGCATATGTTATGCAATATCGTATATATGTATTATATTCGTCGAAATAAGATAAGAAGCCTTTTTATGATGTATTTGAGAGAATTCGATAGAAACAAAGACTTCTCCAGTCTACAAAACCTACAAGAGTATGTAATTTGGTAATTACAATATTGTACAATGAAACAGTTTGAAATCAGTTGGGGCTCAAATGATTTCTTTTGCTTTTTTATGTTAAATTTCAGCAAATAAAATACAATTTCAGAAATCGTTAAAAAGGATTTAGAGGGGATTTTTATTAAAATATACCTCGATATGGTTTATTAAAATATAACTCGTTGCAGGTAAATTGTCGCATTCCATTTATCCACGCATATCTTATTTTATAGACATTCAATGCTTTTTCGTCAATTGCTTATACATAAAACCCCATTTTGGGGATTATTTACTGGATGAGTTAGTCCTGGGTTAGAATATTTCATAAGGATTGATAATTATTTATTGTCAATGGAGATAGGTAATCGGAACATGTTGACCGTTTGTAGGTTCATCCTCAACGAAATTCTTAATAAATCAATAGATTGCAGTGGACGTTAATCGTCTACTTTTTCGGAGTGTTTTTTTGCTGTTAATAAATCTATTTTTGACTTTCTAGCGTATTTTTGATGATAATATTAGTAATAATTATAAAACGACCTTATTCGGACGAAATTAAGTCTAGTAGGTTTCTTCATACATCTAACTCTTCGTCAAATAAAATTTAAAGGGAAGAGATACCCTGAAAATAAAAATAAAACTAATTTCTGAGTTAAAAACCTAAGTTTGCTTTTATTCTACATCTAAAAAGATGAAAAATTTGCCTACTTTTGTATCTGTATTCTGTGTGAACACAATGTGAAATGAAGCATTTCGAAGTTGCTTTAGTATAAGTTAAGGTAAAAAATATATAAAAAATTTTATTCCTTCATTTTATAATATCCGAAGAATATTTTATCGAATCTTCCTACTGACTAAGTTAATAAGTTGTTTATATCCTCTCTTTCCATTAACCTGTAAGCAATAGTTAGGAACCTGTTGCGCTCTGCAGCGACGCCACGGCATTCCAAACATTTCTTAAAATAGCGTTTTCTCAGTCTTTGACTCTCATTCAAAAGGTTCTCTCTCTTTCACCAATAAGGTTCTCTCTCTTTCACCAATAATTCTCCGTCTTTCACCAATAAGGTTTGCTTTAGCTATTCATTGCTTACTTCATTACTTACTTCTCAATTAATTGCAGCAGCTCTGACTCTAAGACTGTTGCACCTTGATTTTATGTTTATACGTAATTTATTCATCGCTTCAGGATGAGTTAATTTCCCAAGAAAATATTTCGCTTGATAAAAACTTTGAAAGATACCCACGATTTTTGGCTATTTTTCACAACTTTAGTTCATACTTAATGCATTAATTTACCAAAACCAATTAATGATTTCGGATATTGCCCGAAATCTTTACTCACTCTGCGACTTTACTTTTACGCCTTCCACGGAGTGAGTATTTCCATTTTTGAAATTTCCAAGGAAATTTCTATTCCAACCATTGCATAAATTAAATGTTTTTTGGCTCAGCATTTTGAAGTAACATTGACTGGGTTGGGTTGAGTCCGGTTGGGATATAGGATATTTTGAATAGTATTTAAAATAAACCCATAGAACTTATTATTGAAATTCACGAGGAGGTTAGTGAATAAGGTGGTGTCAAGTCATAATTCGTGTAGGTATATTTTGAATACAATACAAAAATACCATACCTATCATTCCCCCCACCCAACGGGCCTCAACTCAACCTAACCAAAGTTATTCCAAAAATCTAAGTCGAAAACATTCGTGCATTGCGAAAATGTATTGAAATTGCGAAACGACCATACCCAATATCGATTGGATATTTCATTTGGCCCGTCGCCCGAAATTTTATAACCAAAAGAAGAAAACTGAAAGAAGGACCACAGAAAAATGCTACGACGTATATACCAGAGTATAAAATGCGATTTTACTGCTAGACTCTTCTTCCTTCGGCTCTTTTATTCTTCATTTCCTTTTACATCTCTGTGAAAGTTCGCACGTTACTTGAAATAACAAAAATGAATTGCAGAATCTTGGCGTAATCTCTTAGAACACCCATAAATTTTGTTAGCATCTTCGTGTATTTCCTCATGCTCGCTTTCAGCAATTGCTACTTAGGGAAGTACAAATGATAAGATAATGGAAGGGATTAATTCCGAAAGAGGCCGGATATTGATTCAGTATGTCAAGCGCTTTATCTCATGTTTACGTCTCGTTGCCTTATTAAATCAAATACGCCTAGCATCAGAACAATGGGATGAAGAAATCTTACCATCGACTTGAAATGATCAACGTACGTATTCCTATAAGGATGACAAGAAGTGATTTTTTAATTCCTACGTGTTAGAATTAATGTAAATGGTAATTTACTCCAAAATCACCGTCCGTAGAAACAATGAACGATACGTAAGCTGGCGTGATGCTGTAAGTGGAGTCAAGGTGCTTGGTTTCGTTTTAACTGCAACGAAATAGGTCTCGACATCTCAGAATCAATTTCAGGTCATTAGAGGAAACTGGAACAGGATCAAGGTTTGCCGCACTGTGATAATCAAGGCCTTATGAGAGATGGCCAGGGTTCTGCATCGTGAACTTTTAGCAATCGTGACTTGGAATTGCAATCCCGGGATCCCGTCCAATGTATGTACAACTCCCGATATCCCGGCATTAGGGAGCCACAAATCCCGAGATTTCTGAATTTATGAGTTATTTGTTGACAGAGGGTATTAGATATTAAGCTGTGTTTCAGCTGAATTAAAATATAGAATCTGAATTTAATGAGTAAAAATTTTTATTTGAATCTATAATACGTTATCTATTGATGAAAAATTAACATTAGAGGGAATCGAATAATATTTGTTAAATATCTAATTATTGCGCTGTTTTATTAAAAACTTGTTAAACATGCCTATTATTTATTTAAGGTATTGATTAGTGACAGAACATTAGATATAATTTGCTTTTTAAAGACATTTCACAAATCTGTGAATGATTTATTTAAGGAAAGTTTTAATCTGTTTTTTGCTGTTGCAAATTTAGAAAAGTTCGGTTTAGCTTAAAATAAGTCAATTGTTTTTAAACTTTCCTTACGTCGTGTTTTTTCAGTTTTACTATACTGAATATGTTTTTCACTATTATTAAATAGTTATCCTGTACGCATGATACTGATTCATAAATATATAGTGCATGGCATAAAATTATCGATCATTTAAGATTGTTTTTTTATCTCCTTAAATAAAATAAATAATAATAAATAATAAAATACTATTTCTTGTCAATTCTGGGATTGTATTATTTCTTAGGGATTGCAATTTCTATTCATGACGCGCTCCGCTGCTCCTTTAGCTTTTGAGTTGTAGTTAGAAATAAGTTAAAGTTTTCTAAATTTAGTAGTCAACAGCGTATTTCCTGCATTCGTGAGTAAGAAATTCAAGCTCGATTAATTCCTTTGTTTGCCGCATCTAGAGTTTATTCGTGGGTTCTCAGATAGTTTAACTCACTTGCAGCTCTCAGTGTAACAAAATTCTCACTCAGCAGGTATTGGTCTTGCGTTTGATTTATCATTAACTTCTTTTTGATAGATTTCTGTCAACTAAACCTCTAAATCCAAAGGCTTTTGCTATGAGTATACTATTTAATGAATTAGGAAAGTTGTGAGTTAATGTGACAATGGAAAAAGATCTACAAGGTAAATGATGGATTGGATGAATGATAATGAGAACCTTTATGCACTTCGTAGATTCGTTAACGCAGATGAGGTGTAGAATGGTAAAAATAATTTAGGTTGATGGGGAAAACTAACGCGGAAGTGCTGAAGATAACAGGAAAAGAGGGGTTTCATTACCAGTAATTAAGTGGCGGCAGAGGAAATGGGTGGGTCAAGTATTGAGGGGAGAGGCTGGAGAAGAAGGGCTGAAGCAAGTAATTGAAGGAAGGATACTAGGGAGAAGAAAGAGTAAAAGACAGAGGCAGAAGTCGTTGAATGGTGCGAGAGTCAGGATAAGTTATCAAAACATAAGGAAAAGGGCGTTGAGGGAGGAGGAATTAAGGATTTTAAGGGCACATGAACCTAACTAGAGAATCCTTATAATGAATGCAGTTCATTATGTCTAGTTTTTCATGCTTGTGAATAATTTTAGTTAGAATTATTTTTTGCTTAACATATGAAATAAATAACCCATTCAACAGTCAACGGATTAACTAAATCATTCCAAGCATCGAAGCTCTACTATTAATCTATGACTGTTAATTTAAATTATTAATTGTTACTGTTAATTAAATTTAATTTCATTATAAATGAAAGACAGAATAATGATGAGCTATTAATATATTATATAATTATATTAATTTTTGTAATATTTATTAGGTTATACAAGAAGTGAAAAATTAGACTTGGCCGGGACTCGAACCCGGGTCTCCCGGGTCCCGGCCAAGTCCCAATTTTTCACTTCTTGTATAACCTTGGGTTAGTCGCACAACGTGCAAAGTAAAAATTACGTTTCCATCGTTAATATTTATTATTTTAGAAATCATCAAGTGATAGAACGATAGCGTAATTTTACCGATCCCGAAATAATTTCCGATATTTCTTTAAATTCGTACGATGCTTATATATATTTACTTGTTATCCAGCGCTAAAATTTTGCTTTAATGATTACTCAGGTGCACGTAGTTTATTGGAGAGTAAGCGATTCCATGAGGTAAACTATTTATATTCATAACATACGGCACAAAAAAGTGCAATCAAGTCCATAACGCCGATTCTGCATATCCAGTAACGATAACTTAAATATTAACTCTATTTTCCTGACCAAATCGTGGATTTTTATTTCTCATACTATTTTTAAAAGGAACCGGAAAACTTGCACCTTGAAATGGTCTCTCATTTATATGTTTTGATGGAGTATGAAGAGAAAAAACCACGGTAATCGAAAATAGATGTTTAGAAATAATAAATAGAGGATTGTTGGTTTGGGATTTGAGAAAGAGAGAGATCCAACGAGGCAACTATTTGAATTCATTTTTTATTTCATTTAATTTCGATTTTATTTTGTAAATTAATGAATCTCAATGTTTAGAAAGAGATTTAAGTTTTACATGGAACTGAAAAATAGAACTAATGGTATTCTCTCTTCTATTCTATTCATTCTATACGGAATGCTTGAGAACCGGGCATAGAATCATAGATTCTATTACTTAACACAAAAGTAAGTGAATAAATTCACATTTATTCAAATACATTCAAATACCCAATTCTGGCCTGGAATATTTTACTTTATGAATAGCAAAAATCGGCATGATCACATCCGTTCTCACATAAATTTATCTATTTGCAATCAGCACGAGAGTTGGAAAATTTAATTTAAACTAAAAAACTCAAAGGGCTTATGCTCGGAATCGGAAATTCGGTTAAAATTTTCTAGTTCCAATGTCCGAAAAAGTTTTTATATTCCCGATAAGTTTTAATCTCCCGATATAATAATAATCCCGATAATATAATAATATATAAAATGTCTCCCGATATAAAATTTTATATAATATCGGGAGATTCTAATCCATCGTCCCACAGCTAGAATTATCGTGTACTTTTGTGATGAAATACCCCGTCTGTACAAATTAAGGGCTAAACTTCGGTGAGGTTTAGAAGCAACTAATTGAGAAGTGAAGTCACGATGTCCCAATCCGTCCGTAAAAGCGGTTTGTCGGCGTACTGCAGCACGATAGATCGGTTGAATCGAGAAAGCGAAAAGTTGGTCAATGCGTCACGTCGATAAAGTGAGGATTCGAAGAAATGTCGATCAAACGAGGCATCGGTGAAATGTAGGTGTCAAATCAGGTGTCGGATAATGGAGTGTGGGTCAGTCAAGGTAAACCCGAAAATCTGATGACTAAATGGATAGGGACAGACGGGAGGAAACGGCCAGCGTTAGAATTCAGTAGTTCTCTAACGGGCATTGATTTATGTGAATAGATCAAAAAGCATGCATGGAACGTAGATCAAGTAGTGAGGCATCGAAAAGCTCAAAACAGAGAGAGTTGGAGAACGCTTAGGGATGCAAACATCCGACGTTGGGTCGATAACGGCTTATGATATACATGTCATAGCGGTCTTCATAGTTTGATCATTTTTAATTAATGAAGTTGTTGTAGACTAGACCTTCTGCTATTTAAAGGTTTGGGGATGATGTTCTATTACCGTATTTGGCGCCTTACAGGACCTTTTCTCAAAATTAAGACTAAATTAAGAATCCCACCTCTTATATGCAAATATTAGATTGTCTTTACCATTTTGTATTCAATATGAGTTTATCCTACTTCGCGGAAAGCCATTTACTGAATGAGAAGATGGAACGTCGTATTTTCCACAAGATATTTTTTATTCTATATTTATAATAAATAATATCCGCAAGATATTACTCATTTAGTCGACCGGTTTCGGTCTACAGCCATCCTCAGGTCCTGAAGATGGCTCTATGCCGAAACCGGTCGACTAATGAAAAATATCTCGTGAAAAATACGAAGTTACATTTTCTCATCTAATATTTAACGTTTTCATTTCTGCAATATCGAAGAATTTGCGATCGAGATATCAAACGATCTTGATAAACAGGATATGCCATAATGGAAAACATTATTCGAAAACGGAATTTTGACATCAAACGGCACTAAAACTTGGTGGTGTTAAAAAGTTTTTCTTAGGTTTTCCTTACTGAAAAGTCTCAAATACCAATGCTTCTTACATGCCGTAAAATTCGGTAATTGTGTAGAACATGACACGACTAGTTCGGTACCATTTCCTTTCAAAGGAAAGTAAAGTTGTTTTTCGGGGGTATGAGCTCTCCGATTAGGAATTCGGTTGAGAGCATCAGCGGAACTTGTCTCAATAGAGAACGTGTCGCGCCGGCTGTAATAGAATTAAGTCGTT
This sequence comes from Pachydiplax longipennis, assembly GCA_036926295.1. Taxonomy (NCBI): domain Eukaryota; kingdom Metazoa; phylum Arthropoda; class Insecta; order Odonata; family Libellulidae; genus Pachydiplax; species Pachydiplax longipennis. Next base: position 388,881 of record JAVFKF010000020.1, read on the forward strand.
GTGGAAAATCTTTGGTTGATCAAAGCGCCGACAAGAAAGAGAGAGAACAACAAAGAATATAGACGAGCCGACGATGGGTTACTGAGGAATGCAAGTGATGAATTGATGAAAATCAGTTTCACTTTCAAGAGACTGATGTACTTCGCTCATTCCGATGCTCTGGAGAAAATTTAATTCAATACAACTTTATTTTCTCTCGGAAAAGGAAGAAAAAGTGAACTTTTCTCATTAGCTATAATCCTACTCTATCAACTTGCTTTTAATAGGACTGTAGTTCCCTCGGAAAATTTAAACCGGTGTTTCCTCTATGAAATTATGAATTTTTTGAAGTGATTTCCCTTTCATCCAAGCATAATTTCTCGTGATATTTTTTCTGTCAAAAGCTTTTAAAAGAACTCTTTGGGGAAAATGAATGACAAGATGGTTAGCATTGTTGTCCATTCACACCTTTCCTTTGCACAAAAAAATTAGTCCCATGCGGTATCATCGTATGAGAATGATAATCTCTGTTCCATACTTCCATTTAGCGGCAAAGAAAATGAAGACAAGTAGTTTTGTTGGCCTCTTCTGTCGCAAGGCTAACTTAGTCTAGAAATTGAGAAGACAAAAATATATCTGCTACTTACACGAAATATAAAGCTAAATATATAACCCACAAATTATTTGATGAATATAATGAAAGGGATTATTGCATAGATTAATTTGCGTAAAATGCACTCCAGTCCGAAATGTTATCTCCTCATTTGGGTTAAAAATCATTATAAGCTGGAATTACAAACCTTCAAGAGTTGCTGAGTCTTTTTACTTGTTATTAAAATTATTAGGACTAAATTAGTTGAAAGTTAGAAATATTCTATTTCATGTCAACTTGTCAAATGCCTCCAATATTTATTCCGCCCTCTCTTGAGGTACTATCTCCCAAACTGCTTTATTAAAATACATCCATGTCAAGGATTATAAGTTAAAGAGAGCGATTTAATGCTAAGAAATTGATTGGAGTAGACAGAAAATAGCCATTCTAATCACGTTTCAGATGCTAAATCCCCGAGATTTTATGCTACATTTCCACGGGGAGAGAACCTAGGTTTCGAGGCTTATCTCAGTTTTAGCCTGTATTATTTTAATAACAGTGGAACCTTACTCATTTATAGTGAAATTACCACTAAAATATAGCCTCTTTGTATTCAAAGCATGGCTTGAGATTTCGGTCCATCAGGGGGTATCTAGAAAATTGCCAAGGTATGGGAGAGCGATGTACGACATTGTCCGTGTGAACTCATTTCCAATTAAATTTTACAATGCCATTTTCCCGTACATGTATAGTAACAGTGGAAAAACTTTAATTTAAATTAAGCTCCTCGTCAGATCCTAGGCAAATTGCTAGTACTATAAACTCATTAAGGGAAGGGCGATCGCCCCTTTACTCCTCCCCCGGTTTTGCCTATGAGTTACATTGATGGGAGCAAAAAGCAGGCGGAGAATTTTCCGATTGTCCTCATTCGAAAAAATAAGCAATATACTATTGTCTTATCAGACAAAAAGAAATCATGAATACATATTTCCATTTTGCTATCACGAAGGTGAAAATGTTACGTTCAAAGCTATGGCGTGTTAGATTTCGATAAGATTAGAGATTATAATTAAGATGAGTAGACAAAAATGTGAAGAGAATCCAAATTGAAGCGATATGAATACATAATAGAAAACGGGAGACAGTTCCGAGTAAAGTAGAAAGTAAAAATACGTGGGTAGAACTTTAGCAAGCTACTTTTATTTCGCATCGTGAAATAAATTTAAGAGTGGGATTCCTAACCCACTGCTATGTATCGAGTTATCTTTGGAAATAACGGCGTGTGCAGCAAACGGCATATCATTTCCTCAATTCAGGTGGAATATTTGCCGCTGCGTCGTTGCTTTTAAAGTAGTTAAACCCTCGCGGATAGAGTTCGATTTCTAACTCTAACTCTCTTCGTAAAGCACAGCACTGTTGGATGCATCAGTTTCAATCCATAGAAATCAGCGAGCCAATCACCTGCAATTACGCGCCTTTCTATCACATTCTTTTAATCGACTTATTCGTCGAGTTGTTTTTGCACTCTCGCCGGATCGAAAGGCTATGCGATTACTGGAATCGTGAAATTCTCCGGAATCGTGAAATTCTACGGGAAGAAATATTTTGCTTTAGTTTTACGTTGAACCCTTTCAAGGCCACCTTTTACCGAAGTAATCAGTGTTCGTAAATTTTTGAGGGAAATTTAAATAGACTTGAATATTCTTGCGGTTAAATATATAATAATAATTAAATACCCGTACTTATATAATTATTCGTATGATAATTTTAAATTATTATATACTATAATTTCAGTGTTCGTAAATTTTTGAAGGAAATTTAAATAGACTTGAATATTCTTGCGGTTAAATATATGATAATAAGTAAATACCCGTACTTATATAATTATTCGTATGATAATTTTTAAATTATAATATACCATAATATACTATAACTAAACTATAATACACTATACTAACTTTAAACTATAACATACTATATAATAAATACGACGTGTAACTCGAAGTTAAATTGAATAAAACCGAACAAATTTACGTACCATACATAAAGTATATTACTTTCATGTTATTCCCTTTCACAATTAGATACCATCGTTCATTTTCGTTTTGTATTTCCGTTACTTCTTGTCTGTGCAGCACCCTTTCGTTTTAGCCACATTTATGGAAATTCTTTCACATATTTCAGCATACCTCAGGACGCGCGTTAAGACTCTGCTGAATTATTAATTATTAAATTATATATTACCATTATTATTATTGACCGGGAACAGAAGACTAGGCTGTTGTCTTTACTTCTAGAAACTTCGTCGATAACTAATATTTGTCGTCACATAATCTAGCAGCTGATAATATCATAATTTTTCATGCTTAGAAGTTAATCAAACAATACTTTTTGTTTCTCACTGGAAATTGCTATCCATTGGAAAAATTGAAACTTGGAAAATCATGGAATTTGAGAGGCTAATAGAAAGATAAAAATTTAGGAAATGATACAACTAAATCCTTGTCGAGGATTGCTCAAAATATTGAATTATTTTTGTTGCCAGTTTCCACTGTATCTGAGCGTGATTCTATGATTATTTAAGGGATTTAAGCAAATCGCAAATGTCACGTATATAGGTCCAATATTGAAGCAGTTCTCGATCCTGCTCCTCGAAATTTTGAAAGCGAGATGCATGTCCACCGGCCTTTACTCAATTAGTAGGATGAAAGTCGGAACTCTATCCTGATTTAACTCTCTAACTCTTCTCTTTTCATATCACGAGAGTTGTTGAGAAACAAAGCTACTGGATTCCCTTTACTTGGATATTTGCTTGACTACAGTAGATAACAGAAACAAAATTTTTTCCCTCGGAAACATAACACTTCATAAAAACATAACTTTGAAAGTAACATTCCAACTTTGCTTATTCTTGTTCCGTAGTGTAAGACAAATTGTTAAATTCGTTATTTATTTTTTCTTGCAAAATTTTAATTCATCTTAGTTTCTTTTCTCGGTGAGAAATTCCTCCAATTTACTACTTCCTCAGTGGATTATAGTTATTATTTACGTTTACGCGGTAAGATCAAATTATAATAATGACTAACTTAGTAATTAAATTAGTAATACTTAATAATAAAATATTAAACGATTCTGCGTATCATTAACCTTATCCTCTTACACGATAATACGAGTTTGTTTTTATATATCTCATGCTCGGTGGTCAAAATATAAGGCTGTGATTTTATCGTGCTTTTCTTTTCATCTTTTGAGAGCTCCTCAACTTAAAAATTATTCACTAAGAGAACTTTATAAATATTAAAAGCATGTCCCAATGCAATAGTTATGAAAAGTACCGGACACTCAAGACAATAAGAATAGAATCGTACTTGTTGAACCTTCTACACCACCAATAGTAAGATAAAATGTTACAACAAGTCCAATGAGGACAGAGTCAATCGAATCCTAAAAAAGGGCAAGAAGAATGGCTTCAATAACCCACGACCTAGTCATTCATCGTACGTTGACCTTCTGAACAACATCAGACTTCCTTTTCTAACAGATCAACGGAGTTGCATAATATTTCCTGAAGAACGACTGAAGAAACTGACTTAAACTGATTGAAATAGAGTTTTTACAAAATGATGCGAGGCTAAAAACTATATCATGAAGAAATATGAATTTAAAATAATCTAAGACTAAACAACCGACCGTTGACTTCATTGGTACGGAACAAACTCCTGGTATATCTTTAATATGATATATACACTCATGCTATCTAATTGCATACAAAAGCACACAAGGAGTTCTTTCACGGTTTTTGAAGTCACAATTTTTATTTAAACGCCTTGTCATTCACTGTTGGTTGGGAGTTTGGTCATTGACGTCATCGAACCGGAACTGAAGTGAAAACCGAAACAGAAAAAAACAGTTACTTTTTACCGGAGTCGAACCCGAACCGAAACCGAGAACTTTTATTTATTCCGTTCTGAATTTTTGTTCCTCACATTTTACTTCTGTGTATGCCGAGGAACGATTTCTAAACTCGTATAGCTACGACTTGTGACTAACTTGTTAAATTTTATTCCAAAATTTAGCATAATGTAGTGTAGTTGAAAGTATCTAGAAAAAAGTTGAATTATTAAAAATTTATAATATAATATAATATAATATAATATAATATAATATAATATAATATAATATAATATAATATAATATAATATAATATAATATAATATAATATAATATAATATAATATAATATAATATAATATAATATAATATAATATAATATAATATAATATAACATAATATTGCAATAGTCGGAGCGAAAAATAAACGGTTCGAACCGGTATGACGTCGGCGGATGGAGCAAAACTGGAACTGAACCGATATTTCTATTTTTGGTTTAACCGGATAGAAAACTTGCGAAAAATATTGCGATTCGATGGCCAGCTTCTTGCTCAGCATGCCTCTGGTAAAGCGCTGAAATCATAAATAATTTCATATTGAAAATCAATTTTTGAATTGGAATCAAAATTGGCAGGAAAAAGGTGCCGAAAAATTCGTTCGTCTCTTAACAGTTTGGATATACTCTCTTCTAAGAAGTAAATAACAGTTAGCGGAAAATATCTCCTTTTTAAGTCTTTTCTTGATAGCTTACAAAGTTCAAGTATCTTTCAAAGGATAAAAGCGCATTAATGGCAAACTTTAATTTATTTTCACAGCTCTGAACTGCATCCGAATGAGAACTGTACTAATATCCTCATTTTTGCTTTTATTCTCATCTGCTGCAGATTTTTTGTTAATAAATAACTTAAATTCATTAAATTTTGATAATTATGTTTCATATATAAAAAAAATGGGAATTTTTAAACTAGTTGCTCCTCTGGCTATTAATTAAGTTGGCTTATAATTGTATCAATCATATAGATTACGGTCGTTCCGTGCTATATTCATTAATTATAATTTTCACGTTCTTCGTCTGTATTCCGATTTCTATATTGTTATTCATCATTTTCACTTTGTGCAGCAGTATTCCAACTCCAGGGTGGGTTAAACAAAAGAGTGATTTATAAGAAAGGAATTTGAGAGATTTCCTTATGGTTCAGTTCTACAAAAATCATTACGTGACAGTTAGAAAAATACATTTTTGGACTGCTTTGAAAATAAAGTGTGCGGGTTTTTGTGTTCATACACATATTTTCGTGTCTAGGGTGAGATGCAATACAGTTTTTTTAAATTTCCAATTCATCTTACTTCTGCTTAGTCTAAATTGTCGACAAATTAAAAATATAGTAAGCAATGTTTATCTCTTCAATGTAATTCATATCCTCTTCTAAGTGAATGATTTAGCATGGGAAAATGCTATATTTTTCTTAAGCATTCATAATGTCACTTCCACTAGTCTCACTACCTCACCCATCGGCACAACTATATGTAATCGATTTTACAATCTTTCTTGATGAAAGACTTTGATGGAATGATTACTCCGAAGTTTTCCAAAACGTTTGTATGAAAAATTAAATAAAATTGAATATTTTTTTCAAAAAGATATCATATTTTACTATATATTTTTTTATCAAATTTTATATATTATTTATTGTTTATTATAATCGAATTTACACAAAATACAATATTTGTAACTTATAAAATATAACATAATATTTTCATTAATAATTATTTATGTATTTGTTTATATATAATTATCAATTTACCCTCACGATTCAAGAAATATGTCAGAGTTATCGTGAATTAACCATGACCTTCAAGGATACGTTGTTTAACTTTGCGTGTTCCTGTGTAAACAAAGGATATGTGGAAGTGATTTACTAGTACGTGCCATCAGGACTTGGGTCCAGATCTACTTTATGGTAGGATGCTCTAACTAATTGATCTGTAACTGAGGAAAAACCTCCCTCCGTTTTACACGACAAAACGATTGATCGCTCTGACCTCCGTTCATCCTTGGGAAAATTACTTCTCTTAAATTAGTTAAACATTTTTCATATCGCGTGACAAACGTTCGCGTTAAAGCAAGCAAACGTTTTTGTGTATTAGCCCCCCGAAAATGATGCTTCATAATTCATGAATACGTTATTTTTATATCGCGAAAACATTTTTATTTTATTCACGAAAAACTTTCAGTTCCAGGGTCAAAAGTATCTATTATGGAAAGAATGGAAACACTTTAACGATGTTTTCTGAGATACGCAGCTTGCAATGACATGATATATTCGTAAGGAGAGTAGACAGTAATGCCATTTTATCTTCAAGATAATGAAACTTAACAATTTTTTAAAATATCTCTTCATGGTTTGATTAGAGCTACGCAGGATGTATAAGACTCACAAAGGAATATGAGAGGGTCAAAGGCGAGAATCAATTCGGGTAATAAATTCTGCTGCAGTATTCAGCGAAGGAAACTTTATTTAACGGGAAGAAGATCAATGCGCTAGAGTTAACTTATTACCTCTAGGTTATAATCTAGCTTGTATGCTAGCCTGTTTCATTCGCGTTAGTATCACATAAAAATCCTGTATTTTATTTTAGAGATGAATATTCCCTTTGCTTTAGCTTTCTCTCGGGAAAACTTCAGCTTCATTGGGGAATCACAAGGAATTGAATGAATTTTAGCATATTTGATTTTATCTAATACGTAATTACTGGGATGAACTTTGAAAGAGAACTCATTTCGTAGAGAAGTCACCCGTTTCACATGCAATAAATTCCTGAAAATGAATTGGAAATTAATCCTCGTTTTTGATTAATTGGATGCCCCGTGATGACATACACTGCAGAAAAAATAAAGATTATTAGCTAATTATTATTGGTGTGTTAATATTCCGAAAGTTTATTATCCATAATGATTGGTGATTGAGTGATTACATTTTTGATGTTCCTACTGGTAGATATTTTTCTGTTCAGGTTTATACATAGTTTTAGGGGATTTATTTAATATTGATACTGAATAATCTAATTAAGAGTTATAACTGCAATAATGTATGCTCAGAAGGTTGCGACGCATTCGTCTTTTATACTTCAAATACTTTTCGAGATTCACAAAGTAAGGGTGACGATTTTCCAGGTATTCTACGTATAAAAGTATGCATGCACCAATAATTAAGACAATTTCAATGAAGCAATGGAAGGCCTCTTTAAACTGTATAAAGGAGTAGTTGAGGGTGTATATTGTAATTCTTATGGTGCCAAAACCCCATTATTACACTGTATTATTTCCAATTAATTTAGTATAGGTGAAGACTATGTATTATTATTAACATTAGTTAAAAAAAGAGTAGGATGACGAAATTTGCGAAAATAAGCGAAGTTAGAAGCGCACATTCTCTTTCAAATTCCCTTTTCTAGAAAAATTTCAACGTTAATTACATTGCATAAGCTCATTTTAATGCTCTGGAGAAAAGCTTTATTTTCGTAACATTAAATAATTAAAGATTTGTCAGTTTATTTACTAATTTGTTGTCAAAATGTATTATAGGTAAAAGATTATGAAATACATGGGTGGTCTGAAAAGTTTCCGACATTTCGCCATTTCTCGACGTTTTCTGAAAATTTCTGAAAATTTTCTGAAGATTTCTGAAAAAGTAAAAGAAAAAGTCTTAGAGTATCTTTGATGTTGAAAACCAATTCTTAAATCCAAGTTGCTTTTATTCCGGATTATTTCAATTGATTGATATGTCACCGCAATCCAACCTTCGTTGATGAGACTTCTATTACATTACAGGATCATAATTGCCGAGTAATTCAAAACAACACCGAACGAGCTTTTCTAATCAGACTTCAACCATTCGAACGCCACAGCCGCTTAGTCATTGTGTCTCTTCCATTTCACTTCAATTTGTTAAATACACTCCTCTACACGAGTCTGCACTTAGGAAAATTGAACGTGTTGGGAAAATGAGGAAGTTTCCGGTATTATTTGGAATTAGACTTCCGCTCGAAGAAGAAAAGGCTGCGAGAATGGTTTGGATAAAGTAAGATATGCGTAAACTGAAGGAATTCTGGTGAGTGAAGCGAAAAATCTTTGAAAGTTATTCCTCACCGTATCGGCAGTCGCTGCTTAGTGAATTATCTCCTTAGCAAATCAGCAAATACCTTCTGGAACTTGAGCGGTATTTGAACTTCGTACCAAAATAATAGTGATGTGCAAGTAATTGTGAAATTGTGAAATATCCGAAAATCAAATATTTATTTTAAATTATTATACACGATTTATGCAAAATATCGAAACTTGAACCTTATACTCGAGTACATAAAATACATTTTTGCCACAGCAGTATCGGTGTCCATTAGTTTTTTGTCATTAATTTATCGCTTCTCGCTTAGGGTTATGTTTAGTTTAAATTATACTTCTAAAACGTCTTGGTAAGTGTTTTCAAGCTGTTGGACTACTTTCCGCCACTTCTTATGATGATAAATCAAGTCAGACAAGTCAAGGCTGTAATTGAGAAGAAACCCATTGGAATGTTTTGATTAAATCTAGGACATCATTTTTTTCATAGTGGACCGACGTTATTATCATTATATTCATCATTGTGAAAGGTTTGGCGCTTAAGTTTTTCATTATGAAAACAAAGAGGGTCGTTTTTGATGATGTAAAAATTCTGAGAGGATGGCTGTTAAAATGAAAATCGTGTACAAATTTCATCTCTCTCGGAAAAAATGAAAAAATATTTAAATGCTTGTTTATTTCGATTTTTCATTCAGATTAGCTTCAGAAAAATGGAAAAAAACTTGAACTTGGCTGTATTCTTCCCCTTTATCACTCTGCTAGAGGTCAAAGTTTCAATATCAATTTAGTAAATTTTTACCTACCACGATAATATTTTATATTTAATCACCATCCGTGACTCTGGTATGCCGCTTTATTTTGAAGAATAATATTTTTCTAAATAAGTTGTGATGAGCTGAATGGCATTCATGACATTTTCGTTATTTATTTCGTGATGCTACACATTATAGCGCAAAAACGGTAAAGCAGGTTTGAAAGCATAAGATTATCATATCTCTAGACTGAAAAATTTAAGTCTTCCATTGGAGAATCATCAATTTCCTTAATATGATTTTATGAAACAGAAATAATGAAACATAATTTCCATCAAACTGAAAGAGATGATCAATTCATTTTATTTCTTAGGTCGTATGGCATTACTGATCCATAAAATATCTATTTTTAAATCCCTGTGATATAATGTCTCTTCATCATTTTGTCTAGATATGTAACTAAAATATATTATTATTATGTAATATTATTATTATTGAATATTATTATTAAATATTATTATTAGATCATTCAGTTACCTTACCTTTAATCATAACTGTTTACCCTTTCGTTCCTTTAGATATTATCCAATTTAATTTTAATTTGTAACAGTTATTGTATTAATTACTTTTTTCATCGTACTGTTGTGCTTTATCGATTTTTTGTGAGCTGACTTGGTATTAATTTATTATTTTTTGTATACCTCAGACCATAATAAATATTATTACTATTATTACTCCGCAGTGGGCCATGGAAGGAGCTCTGGGGAGAAGGCGACGCAGCAAAGAATTGAAAACTACGCAGTGGACATCATTTTACATGTGAAAAAAATGAAGAAATACTACCCTAATATTCCAGTCTTTGCTGTGGGACACAGCATGGTGAGCCAAAATAAAAATTGTTATCAGGAATATACGTGATATCGGTATAATTCCTTTAAAATCTATTTCCATTTAGATGGAAAATCTCCGAGCGACGATAAATGCTAAAGGAGGGCATCAGTTAATCAACCAAAATCAATATTAAATAATATTTATTTCTAGATACAAGTATTCTGTTTGGTAGCTCTTGCCATTGGCCGAGAACGTCTCTTCTTTTGTTAACGTTCTTTAACGTTTTACGTAAAAGGTAATCAAGAAATGTGACACAAATGAAAATAGATCTATACCCATACCACATAGGAATTTCCTATGTGGTATGGGAATTTCCTATGTGGTATTTCATAAAGGTCTATTTTCATTTGTGTCAATCATGATTTCCTACCACAAAGTCTTGCTAGAATCAATTGATAGTTCTTATCTCTCTATTCATGATGGAAATTCGAGTTTATTCCTCAACAGATAATTCTTAATATTCATCATATATTTATTCTGTATTTATTTAGAAGTATTTTATTTTTTATGAGACGGATCTTATATTTTTGCCGACGGATTGCTTCATGGGAATATTTCTTTTATTCTTTTGTTCTTTACTTTTGTGGCTTTGAATGCATCTTTTTGATTGCTTGCTTTCCATAGTATCTTTTAAAAGTACTTTTTAACTTAAAAAAACAAAGGCATCTTTCGATATCCCTCATGAAATTGATCCATAATTTCTCCTTGAATGAAATGACTTTCCTCATAATTTCCTCTTGAATTCCTAATGAAAATTATGTGGTGTTTCATATGCGAATGTTACGTACACCTCAATGTTTCTCCCTAATGTTTAATTAGATAGCCTTTGGAATTCCAAAAAATAGCTCTTGAATGATGAATTGCAAATATATATTTACTTTTTTTACCAGCATGCCATCTCGAAGTCGGTATTGCAGAAATATTACGTTGAGCCCAAAGATTGCTTTTTGGAAAATCCATCTTGCAGCAATGTAAAATTTTCAGTTTTCGAAACGGCAATATCCCTTCTAAGATGGGACAAATATTCATTTCTAAATCTTGGAACCCTAGATTCCTTCTCGTACTTCAACCAAACTACGAATGGAAACAAAAGGCAAAGATGGTTAAGAACTACCACTGCTGTGCTTCATCTAAGATGCGAAACCCTAAAAAAAAGTCGCAGCCTTTCATTGTTTTTCTATTCCACCGTAAGGAGTTTGAAGTTAGTACTGGAACATTCGAAGAAGCATCGAATCGATCCGAAAATAATAGACTCCGCTGAAATGCGTCGGTAGAGGAGGGATTCATAGAAATTTCCGTTTCTCTCCAACTTGACGCAAATCTTTTCCTCGTTTGCATCGTCGACACGTGCTCTCAACAATCTTACCTTTTGCCCCCGATTGGAACGGAGTTTTATTCCGATCTCGAATTGCGTGATTATCTTCCGCGTCAAAAGATTTTTCGCAAGTATTGCAAACGGGATAGGGAAGTGTCTGAGAGAGACTGCAATTAATGCCCTATATATAGCATCCTATTTCGTGAACTTTACCATAGGCAAAGACGATCGCGGCGCTGAGTGCGGCATGTTTTAAATTGAAAAATTCATCTTAGTTATATTTGGCGTTAAGAAATTTCGGTCGCTGTATTTTTTCTCTAGAGCTCCCAGTGGGAGACTTGATGAGGACTTTCCATCGTGAAAAATGGAAAAACGGTAGCTATCTGAATTAATAGGTAGCGAGTTTCAATTTCTATTTAAGATTATCATGCTGCTAGGGTGAACATTATCCAGTCATCCGGTAAATGATGCTATGCTAGTTCAGATTCAATATAAGAATATCGCGCTATGGGCTTAATCTTTATTTTTTTAATTACTTTCTTGGATGAAAAAGAGGAACACAAGGATATCTGTGTATTTACCGAGGTAAAATATGCAATATCGATAGAAATATGTAGTTAGTTGATAACTATTTATATAAAGTATAGCTAGTACACTAATTTATAGTGCATATAGAAGGGTAGTCTGAAAAGTTTCCGACCCCAGATTTTTTCAGAAATCATCAGAAAATTTTAAGAAATTTTCAAAAAACAAATCGAGAAATGGCGAACTTTCGGAAACTTTTCAGACCACCCATGTACTATACGTAAACAAGTGTATTAAATGAAAGTTATAGTAGTTATATCCGCAATAGTATTCATAGAGAAGGATCGATCATTATTACTTCTTAATACTGTTCGAAGCTGGCGAAGTATGGAAGAGTTCTAATTCAAGGTTTTATTTTAATCATATAACAAGTTGTTATAAGTTGTAATTGATAGAATCTCAAAATTGAAAACAATGAAAGAGGCATCTTCTACTTTTTCTTATATAACTTAACTGCGGTTGATTCCGTAGACAAATCGTATTTCTCAATACCACAGTGAATAGTGGAAAAGCAGAAAAGTAAGGGAAGAAGGAAACCAGATTATTTATTTCAAAGGTCATTTTATTTCTTCTGTCGAATAAAAATAATTCTGGCTTGTCAACTGTCTTTCATTGGAAGACATCCTGTCATTTGTCATTCGTAAGTTTATAGAATTACTGTTTTTCCCCATTGCATGTTGCTATGCGGTTGAAGCATTGTATGTTATTTAGTATTATTTCTTGGCACAGAAAAAAGTTTCCTTCGCGTTTTCTTTGTTAAAGATATTTCGTCGCATTTCAATATGCAGCACGTGGTTCCAATTTGGGACTGGAACGCCAAACTTTTGCCTAATGGGCGCTTGGACGCATTGAATGGACAGCATGCCAATCAAGGGCGTAAGAGGGATTTGTCAATGATGGTGTTTCAGATTTGATGATTGATTTGAATTGAAGAAAATCCAGGGGTGGAAAAATTTCTGCCCGAAATAAAATACATATTGAAAAAATTAGATTATTTATAAACATATATACTCAGCGAGGCGACAGTGGAATGTGGCAGGTTATAGTATTTCTCAAATATACTTTTATCGATCTATCGATGATTATAGCCGGTCTATATCGAGATGCTAATATTTTAATCTCATCAGTAAAAATACTTTTATTTAAAGAAATAATAAAATGATAGAGAATTTCAATTTCAGTCCAACTGTGCCAAATTTAGAACATATGCGCATCCATTTGGAGGTCGCTCATGCAAACCTCTATTCTTTCTAAAGGAATATTGTCGGTGTCGTGTCAGTTATTTTTTACATTTAGATAATAAAACCTTATTCTCCACGGGATATCGAAAATTACTGTACTTGTTGCTGTTTTATTTTCGTTGTTCTATATTTCGACGGATGACGTCTTTTTTGACGCTGCAGATATTCTTCGTACGATTACACAATTTTTATTAACATTAAGACGCAGAAAGGAAGCAGTTCCTCAAATATATTATTTAGGGGTTTGAAACAGGATGGCTAATAAAAAGAAAAGGAAAATAAGATTGATTTACCGAACAGCAATACAATAAGATATTAAAAAATAGAATGATTTAAAAGAATCTCCAAGATTAGGGTCTCGGGGATATTGTTTCAATATTGGGATTTACTCTTCATTGTTTTCATATAAAACAATATTTTCAAGCCATATAATTATCCCATGTAAGGCATAGCAATTTTTACATGAAACAAAGAGATCTGAATCCGTACCAAAAATTGAGAAAAAATTACAAGATTTTCCTTCCTCGAGGGAACCCATATTTTGCCTAAGAAAAGGCCTAAGATCTAAGGAATACATAAGTTTTATTGCCGTTTTTATTTCTTCCTTCTTTACGAAAATTTCCAGTCTCCCTATAGGAAGGCCATCCTTTCCCATAGTGCATTTAATCTCTTCTCATCTGAACCGATAAAAATCCCCCTTGACCTCTGATACTAATAATAGTTTAATCATCAATTTATCTTGCGATCACGCATTGAAATATTCCAATCGCATCGGATTTATTCAGAGCTATGGTTGTTCAATCATTATTTTTATTTGTATTTTTCAATTAATGTGGTTTTCTTTCCAGTCCTGTGACGAGTTTTCACTAAGTCATGTACTTTTCCATTCTAGTTTTAAGAATTTTCTTATTATAGATGCTGTTTTCAGAACGACTTCATTTTGAATATTTATGTGAATCACTTTGTTGGGATTTAGTTTTCCAGAAGTGTATAAGAGCTTTCATTATTATCACTATCAATATTATTACTACATATTAATCATTATGGTTGTTTGATTAGAGTAATAACTCTAACTCTGTGCATTATTTAATGATTTGATGATGTATTAAATTAGTTTACTAATTATATTTCATAATTAATTACTTGTTCCCCTATTTTTAGCCGTTGATCTGGGTTTCAGGTTGGTTGGTCAAGGTCAATTAACCTAGGGAAGAATCAGCTAATCAAATTCTCCGATATATTCCCGATTATTTTTCTCCTTTTTATGACATATGAGTAATTCAATCTCACGCTGGAATAGTTGCGAGTCCGATAACAAAATTGGATTAAGGCACTCTGAAATTGCATTGGAGAATCCACCCATGGAATATTTTACACATTAATTGTCAGTGAAAATGTAACCAAATGAAGTATTCGTCGGCACGTTTATCACATCCAAGGTCAGAATATTCAACTTTAACTAGCCGATCGATCGGTTCCGGGAATTTTATTGAGAATGCACGCGGCTCGCGCAACCTGTGCTACGATAGGATTTTGGAAAATTTTCTTTTCCTTGGAAATTCAGCTCTGCGAGCGAACAAAATCAACGAATTTTATAACGCAGCTCTCATGGCACGTGGACGTAATTGGGGCATGAGTTTTCCACGTGTATCCTTTACTCCGGCATTACTTTCCGAAGTTATTGTAGTACAATTTCAATCAGCGGCATCGAAGAGTGAAATTCATTCGGAGAAGGAAATATCGAGACTGAAATATAGACGGATCAAAAATACAGGTTTCATAATCTCGTGAGTTAATAAATCTCGTAAGTTCATAGAAAGACTTAGGTGAGAAGATACTCGTGATTTGAATGGAAGAGTCAGGCGACTGTTAATGTAAAGTTTGAAGTGCCGCTGTGAGAAATGAACGCGGTAGATAAATGAGCTTAGAAATTTATCAAAAAATTGACAACTTTATCGCGGTATCTTTTATAAAACCGAGAGAATTTTTCTCATTTCATTTTCTTATTTTTCATTTTTAATAACTGATCTCAATTGAGATACCGCGCTGATCTCTGTCGTTTCTTCAAATAAAATAAATAAATATTTTTCCTCCTCCGTAAGATCTCTTTCAAAATATCTCGGAAATAGTTTAATTACTACTCTATGAGAATGACCTAGAAAGAGGTTAAAAATCTAGAAAATATATTTTTCCAATATAAGAAGATTTATGAATTGTGGAAGCGGAAATTTTGAGTGCAAACAAATTCCAAAATGTACATTTTATTCTGTTGTAAGTCGTTAGTTATTAAAGTCGAAAAATCAATGGATGGACAAATCCTCCTAATTAAGGAGACTGTATCATTTTGAAGTACTTCACGTGGATGTTCAATCTTTTCCGTTCGTCGCATCATTTGTTTCCGAAATAATGTTTCTTTCAACTGTTAAGATTATCTCATCTCCATTCGTGGGTGATAATGGTCCATTAATGATTTTTCATCAGTTTTTCTTGTATTTCACACACTTATGATTAATGTTAGATCACAAAGTTGTGTTTAATATTAAAATAATGATTCGATTCTAGACACCCCAAGCTTTGTAGATTTGACTGCCAGCAATAAAAAACATTTACATTTATAGTGTTATATTTTACTATTTGATGCGCCTACCTTTAAAGCAATAAACCAATTAAAGAGGCGTGAAAAAGAAATAGGGAGGAAATGACGTTAGAAAATCCGGAAGTATCGTTATCATTGCGGCTGAACGGGATGACGCTCTTATGTAGACGTAGATAGCGTTGCCTGAATCGATTTTCCGGGTGCAATTAACGAGAGAATCTTGAATGAGAAGTTCCGAATAAGAAGTTACTAATTCTACCCAATCATCCGTAATTATCGATTTCTTTCCTTTAAATTTCTGCTTTTAGAATTCGAGGATCCTTTTTCTGGCATCCGATAAATGTAGGAAAGAATAATTCGCAAAATAATCAAGAGATAACTTAGAGTGGCGAACTTAGCTTTGACAGTTCTTGCCAACCTCCCGGTTTTGAAAATGTTCCCATTGGGAGCGAAAAGTGCATATCCCCAGTAAATTTTTTCTTAATGGTTTTTGGTGGATTATTCTTTTCCTTGTTTCAATCTTCAGCGGCCTTATCATTCGTATGAATTCAATGAAAGATTTTCCCGCATTTGAAACTTAGTTGAAGATTCAGATTTCAATCCTAATCAAGGCATCGAAACCATACTATTCTTTGTTCCGGTTTTCGCTCCAGTTCACCGAAATATAAACATCGGTTTAGTTACGGTTTTGCTTCCTCTGCTGAATCCAAACCGGCTCGAGCACTTTGTTTTCTCTCCTACCAATGTAATATTATACCCTGTAAGTTCTAATTTCTAACTATTTTTCATGTAAACACTACACTGAATTTAGAATAAAAGTTATTAATAGTTATTTGCAATCGTAGCTACATGGGTTCAGTAAAACTTTCTTTAATTTCGTTAAAGTAAAATATGCGTGATCGGTGACCAATAATAAGGAATAGTAGGAAATAAATAACGGACATCAATTGCAGTTCCAGTCAAGGATTCCAATGTTTTCGTTTCGGGTTCTTCGGAATTCGCTCCGACAAAAATAACGTTTTTTTCAGCTTCGGTTAGGTTCCGGCTCGATGCTCTGCTTCTAACACATGGAAACCAGCGTGTTACGAAACATGCACGGGTTAAGGTCTTTCGACTTGTTTACATCTGCTCCGAATGGAAAAAAAATTTCACGAAACGATGGAAGCCTTCCGCTTGATTGTTGAATGCATCATCTTAAATGACTCGTGCTGAATGGATTGATTAGAGATAATTTGATGAAGACTATCGGACTAGTCTAAAGGTCAGGTTTTACGATTCCTCTACAGACCGCTTTACAAATTTGAATAACTGATACTTAAACACACTATCTGCTTGGTGTATGATCTATTTCTGTAAAGCTATGAATGTAGGCAATGTTTTATTCTTCTAAATATTTAAATAATGTTTAATTTTAAGGACAACAAAAATTTTCCTCTTGCATAATGATGTACTATAAGTAGAATGGATGGAATAACTATGAATTTCAACTGAAAATCATTTCCCTTCGTATTCGTTTGAAGATATGAGAGCTGTTTTAATTCCCATTGTATTTGTGTAAAGTTAAATCCTCTCCATTCAATGGTTGTTAAAAAGGTCATGAAAAAATCATGTATCTTTTTCAGTTCATTTCACAGCCCATTCACCTTCGTTCGTAATTGCAACCCATTGAACTTACGAGAGTAGAGCGTACTCCAATTAGTCGTTAAATTTTCAAATATTTCTCCTTTAAAAGTACATTTTACGTTTTCGCATCATAATTAACGTTATGGAATAATATTACGAAAGCAGAAAACACATTTTGAAGAAATGAAATATAGGAAATAAATTGTTCTGCTCATTCGCCGTTAATATTTTCATAACAGTGTTACCATTTAAATAGTTTATGAAGAATTATTATTACATAAACATAAAATAATAACATATTACAGAAATTGTATTTAAATAATCAGATTAAGATTCATAATCAAATTATTAGGATTTAAAGAACAGGAATATTTAAGCTGTACTTTGAAAATCAAACGTCATTTAATATCCTGCAAAGGTGTCACGTCTACGAAATTTTTATTATAGTTTAATATTAGGCTTTCCAAATACCAATTTCGCCTTTCTATTTAGACTGATATCTAGAAAATAAATATGCGAAAATATATTCTGCCGGTTACCTACTACTCTTATAGAATATTGATTTTCGTCAACTCCTTAGTGCAACAAAAATTCAGAAGATGTGGGTCTCAGAATTCATAGTAGATAAGACTTTCCGGACGTTTTAATCCAGTAATATTTTATTTGTTCAGAGAAAATTTTTAAAGGTTTTATAACTTTTATTATAATATACATTAAGTAATGTTTCTAAAAAAAGGATGTTTTAGATAAATATTTTGCTTGAATTTTTCACAACATTCATACAAATAAGATGAAATTCAAATAAAATTAAAGAATCTCCTCTCTGAAAAATATCTAACAATATGATTTACTGCCCTTACATCTAATACTAATATGCTATAATGTTTGAGTCCTCCTCGAGAAGAACCTAAGAAGTCCTACCGTGTATGTTATTATATAGTATACAATGTATAATATATAATACACAAACATAATAATATTTAACCAAATGGAGCAATTTCAGGGGGCGTCCCGAAAGAAATTAAAATTTTCGCAAAATAAGGACCACCCTAGAATAAATATACACGTAGTTACATACAAACTTTCTGACGTATGTAAGCAAACTCCAATGCTGAAGTTATCTTGAAAATGTTTTTTTTGCAACTAAACTCTTTTGAAATTCTTTTGTTTTCAGCTTCAGTTTTATTTAACTACGAGGCCTGTGCAGAGTTCCCTCTAATCTTTTGCATATTTGAGAAGTACGAAATTTACTGCAGGTGCTTCGATTACAGAGATGCACCACTATAACAAAGAGAGACTTTTCATTTGCGATTTTCTGATTTTATTCATTCTGAGAAGGAAGTAAATCATATAATCTCCCTACTCGATTCATATTATGCAAGGTCATTAATGAGAAAACTAAAGGCTTTCAAAATCTCCAATTAACAGTGGGCGCCCTACCAATAAATTGGGCGGTATTTAAAAAAGACATATCGAAGGTAGCTTTAGTAAGACGTAATTCTGTACGTGAAATTACTTTTTCCAGGCGTTGATAATTTGAGAAACATTGACTATAATAACGCTAAGATTACCTTGTTTATCGATTCATATGATTTCACAATCTCTGAAATTGATTTACAATGAAAATGATTTAATTGCATAATTGTTGCCAATTATACTTAATGAACATGAAAGAGACAGTCTTCTTATCCATGAGTGATTCAAGGTCAGGAAATTCCGGGTTAGGGAAAAAATTTTCTTTATTTTGCACGTTGAGTGGTCAGACATATGTAGTACATTTCACGACTGAGGTTGCAATTTTGAACAGTAGTGTATAAATACATCTCATTTTTGGCTAATTGAAATTATTGATTCGTGACATTTTGGAAATGATTTGTTGAAAGGTCAACTTTTTGTGCTATTCGAATATTTTGCTATATCCTATCCTCGACGAAATTTTGTAAATTGTAAAGCTGTCAAACCACGGTTAAATCATATGGCTAAAATAAAATGTTTGCCAATGTTTTTTTATCTGCGCAACACAGATTTAAACTTCAACTGCAGTGTTTCGACTATGATGAAATCCCATGGGTGAAATTTTTTATGAATAAAAAACTAAATTACAGTTGTGAGCGATTCGGGAAAATTATCAAAACAGATATCGTGGACGAAATGGTTGATTTTATTATTTCAGATAGCGTTCAAGAGAAAATGAAGATGCGTTTAAAGGAAATAATCGTCATGACAAATAGCTAACTTTTGCCTTTATTCCTCGTATCATTAGAGAAGCTAATAGCAATCAGATAGGGATATCGGCGTTCATACTCCTTCCACACGCCATTGAAGGCTTCTTATATGAATATGTACTGTATTTTAGTAGGGAAATTTTCAGCGCTTCTGTTTTAAGTCATAGATCTGCTTAACTTTACTTGTTTCAGTTTCCAGTGGCCATCCGATATTGTAGAAACCTGCAAATTTTTATTTTTACCATAATTCATTCATTTTTTATTCATAATTGATTATTTTTTATTTTAATTTTTTACCATAATTTTGAAAGTGCTTCCTGTATGCCGAAATACATAATAGGAATATTGCACACTTTTTTACTTTGATTTTGATATTTCTGAATTCCTCCAAATACTATTAAATACTTGTCGAAATATGCCGCTTAAAGCGCACTTTCATTTCTGCATTTCTTGCATTCATGCAAATCTTCATTCAATCAAACGGCTCAGCATTTTTATCGGGGATGTTGAACCTCCGATAATTTTTTCCCGCACAGGTTTATTGACCCTTATTCACACAATTCTATCGTTGGATTTGCCAACATCGTTTGCTAATGTAAGTACTAGCACATCTGACATGGTGATAAACATGCTAGCGCGCACTATCTCATCCATTCATAAATGCATGATGTAGCATTTTTCCGCACCTCTTTCTATGCTAAACCTCAGCTCATTATTAATTTTTACGCCACCCTCAGTTCCGGTATGAACTGCTTTCTCTGTGTGCAGTTGCATTTCATCGACTCGTCGCTAAAATAGCGCTTTCCACACGCCTGTCCGATTCATTCTGCATCGCGCTTTCTCTAAATACGCGAAATGCAGTTCTTCTTTTCTTATTTTCAAGCGCTTTTCATATATCCGGAGGCGTTTGTAAATGGCAACATTTTTCGAAGAACTTCCGCATTGGTATTTATGAATTTCAACACTTTGCGATAGACTTGAACCGGAATCACACCGGAAGTTTTTTATACATCTTTGAATCGGAGGATACAACTTTATGAAATAATTTGGAGTCTTAAACTATCCATCCCCTTCCGAAATGTTAACGCTTCCCTTTTTCTTAGCTCTTTTTATCTTCTTCAAATCATAATTATTTCTTTCCTATTTCAATAAAAATGTATTTATTTTATATCAATATAATTCTATATTTATAATATTATATATATTATTTTAACATTAAAATATATGTATATTATTTTATATCAATATAATCCTATATTAATTCCTAATCCATGCAGTACATGTATTTCTGTCATAAATATTGTATTATCTCCTTTCTCTCGGTCAAGCTTAGTACTCGAAAAACAATGTATTTAGAAGTTTTAAACAATTCTTCTCCATCCCCAAGCTTCTTTATATCACTCGCATGAGATTTGAGTACATCATTCAGTGATATTGTATTCTGTTTATAAAAAACGGAATTACTAGAACTTTGGCGTAATTTGCCGCTCCTCCCGAGGCTAACCGTACTTGACACCACTACTTCTAATTTCTCTCACCTAAATGTTAGCACGTATTTCTTCACGTCGACAGGAAGCTAAGACGTGATGTTTTAGCTATTTTCTGGTGACTCCTTCCTTCCACTGATTTCTTATTATCTTAGGTCTGCGGTTCACGAAGTCTTTAGGCCCTTCTGTATCAGGAAACGCGCTCACTAGCGTTACTTAAACTATGCAGTATACTCTTTCTTAGCGAATCCTTTATGCCTGTTTTCTCTATAGCTCTCGGTGTTCACGTAAAAAGCTCGGAATGACTATTGATGAACGTGAAAATTTCATTTAATAGAGGCAGGAAGCGTGCCACGGGTGGGGAGCCTGCTGCCTCTAGGCCACATGCGGCGTTATCGCCACTTACGGAAAATAAGCATGAATTTGAATATTGTTAAGTACAAGGAAGAATACAAAACCTATACTTTCCTACAAATAAATTTGCGGAAAAGTACATTTTGTTTGTCGTTTTTGTGCTTAGCAGGGATAACTTCCACCAAATAACAAGCGAGCCTTATTCATTTAAATAATTTTTTTACCGATCTCGCGCGTTACCTCTAGTGAGAATGAAGGCAAATATTCTACATAACTTTATCTAGTGGGTAAATCCTTTTTCTCTCGTACAATTTCCATGGTATCAATATATATTGATGGTATATGTATACACCGAATGGTGCATACCATATATACTAGTATATTAGTATATTCATGCGATCTTTCCATCAAAGATTGTTCTTCCCTCTTGACTTAGACAAAAGAGAGATACAGTTATCCTCTAGATGATGTACACAACTGAAGTTTAGGGAAAGAGGATGTTACTTTTGTATATATACTGAGCCGCAGTAAATATTTTTGTCCCCATGGGCCGAAGGATCTCTAGCAATCCAACGCTATTTAATCAAACGAAATCACAGTTCAGAAAAGTATTCAAAAGGATATAAAAATTGATTTTTAAGGCTTTGCACTCTTGCGAAAATTCAATATCATCCTCGATCTACTTCCGTTCATCCTCCTCACTTTTATGTCCTTGTTTATACTGGAAAGTTGTAGTGTGGAACCAATAATTTCTACTTCTCCTATATTAAATAAATCAAATATATTACCAAAATTGAAATCACCGTGAATGCAGAGTTTTATTCTAAATAGGAGTGACTATTTTACTGGTGACAGGTAATCAAGTCACAGGAAAAAAGTCACAATTAATTTTTGATGACCAGTATAAAGTTAGTGTTCAGTGACATGTTCAGAGAAAAATTCACAATTTTATCGATTCAATCAGAAAAGGGTAAAAGTGAGCATAGGTCATCATCACAAAGGCTGACACTCAAATTAAAAATGATTGCTATTGCTGTTTAGAATGCAAAAATGTTCATCGGTAAGCTCTTTTTACGAACTCGTGTTAAGCAGCGTTGATTAGGTTGAGTGATCGACTGAGGCGCTAGGATTTCCTATATTACATAGAAATCTAGTGTAATAAATCCATTACATTCGGAGAAGAAAGCTTAGATGACCTTAAGTACATATCTTCTACCTATTTAAATATTTATAAATTTATTTATTTATCCATCCGAAGCTAGTTACTTAAGCACTACTACTTGGTAAGCAGACCAGACCTTTAACGTAACGATTACCGTTTTGCAGCTGACCTTTTTTCGTTAAATTTAATTGGAAACGGTGATCCTACGAAATCAAGAGTTGCCAGAAGAAATGAAATTTATTGAAGATTCTTATTTGTATCGTCAACGGTTTCTATTTATAGTCACGATAATTTTGTCCAAATATATAGATTTTCGTTATATATTCGAAGACAATTAATTCAATGTATACATCGCTGCTACTACGGTTACTCATTGTTTAAACTATTCCAGAGATTTAGTCAAATGTTGATTTTTATTTGAAGTCAAGAATAATTTTATCATCAAAGCTTCGTGGAACACTAAACCCTCCTTGCCTCGCTCCGACTCTGTCCAACCTTTTTGGAAAAATCCAAAATATTATATAATATTATTAATGTAAATAATTATTATAATATAATATAATATAATATAATATAATATAATATAATATAATATAATATAATATAATATAATATAATATAATATAATATAATATAATATAATATAATATAATATAATATAATATAATATAATATAATATAATATAAACCTATTCCAAAAATGTGTTGGTTTTATTGTATTCTCAACGGTAAACCGATTTTCTTGCAGAACCAACCTTAATGGAAAACATCGATGTATAGTTGAATACTACTTCGAGACATTCCATAAGAATGTGTACTTACTTGTTAAACCTCAAGTAAAACTTAAAAAAATTTCTAAGCAATCAGGAAACAAAACAGCTTTAATGTTAGCCAAATTAAGAAACATAAAAATCAAAGAGAACACCAAGAGCATTATTGCGGCTCTTTGAACACTAATATTTTATCTCCTCCCGTACTTAACCTTTATTAATTCCAAAATTAAGCATATAATCATTCAGTCAGTGAGCACGTCTTAACTAATCATGAATTTATTCCACTCGTGAAAATGTTTTTAATTTCTAAAATTATTCTCCCTAAACCTTGTTTTAAAAGATTTGTCGATTAGTTTAATTTCTTAGATCGTTAAACCTATAGACTCAGCCTTTTTTTCATTATTTCCGTTAAAATATATTTTACTTATAGGAAAGTTGTGATGTAAGTTTCGTCAGATGATCTCCTGGTTGGATGAAAATACGGGGAAAGTATCTCCGCTCTGTAGATTCTAGAAGATCTGAGGAGAATACTCGACTAGATGAAGCCACCCAACTGATAGGCGTCGTCTCATGTATCACACCATAAGAGGTTAGATTCTGGACGAACCACGTGCATGACGCTTCTATTCATCGCACATTTTCATCCCAACGGTATCCGAGCGCTGAAACGCTGGGTTGCTCACGGCTATTCTATAATTACTTCTAAACTAATACGAAAGTATTTACACGAATATACTGGTTCAGTATCATCCTTAAAATTTACAGCTTATGCTAATGCATGAGCATTTTGAATTAATCATTTAATAGTCGCCAAAATCTCACTAGTCTCCATAAAGCCTTGTTATAATTACAGAATATGAATGAAGTGAAATTAAATTTCGTTGCATCGTTGTTTGTTTCGTCGAAAATTAATACTCTCCTGTGCAAATTTTTATTGGTATTTCTTTCTTTCAAGTGTTGCTTGACGAAAGGTTAGATATGAGGAAAGAATTTTTAGTCTCGATTTCCCAATAAAAACGAATTATTATGTTTGATGAATGGAAATTTTCCATTAGTTATCTGATAATTGATACAGTAAAATATATGTAAGACGTATTAGATTTACTTTTGTCTCAGTCCAGTTCCCGAGTGTGATAAGAAAATTACTGGGGTATTAACATTGATGAGTTACGGAATTTATTTAGGTTACCTCGTATTGAATCACATGAAGGGTAAATCTCCGAAGATATTTATTATAGAGGGCCTGAGGATCCAACTAGGCTTCAGGATGTTGATTTTAATGTCAGGTTACTCGAAAACAGTTTTTCTTCGGATTGGATTTTATTAACATTTATTCAAAGCTTTTTGCCTTTTATGAGGCGTTCGAAAATGGAAATTTTAGCTGGAGCGATGAGCATAACTAAAACACGCTTTTTCATTCTGTTACATTCCTTTTTACAGGCATCACTTTCCTCTCTTTCAACGAAGAATTTGTAATGCTCATGCAACAATGGTTCTCTGATGACTTCACGAAGATGTATAATGCTCTTCCCATAGTTTAATAATTACCACGCAAACTCGTAACAAATCATCTATAAAATACACCAAATATATATTGACCTAATTATACAAGTGAATGTAAAGTAAAGAAAAATTTGGACGAATATCATTGCTTCAGTCGAGGAAGTCTGCTTCTAACACACCAACAAAATCAAAGCTATCCTTTTTCGGGATATGAATCTCATGAAAATGTTTAACGTTTTCAATTTTTTATTTGATTTTCTTGGAAATATTAGGGGTAGTCGGCATAGTTTCCTCTAATTTTTGCTTCGCTGGGCATAACGAAAAGCCTTGAAGGCACTTTGTTTTTCGGAGCTGAGCTACTACTGCCGAGGGAATATGCAATTTTCCTTATTTTCTTGCTCTTAAGGACGTACCATTTAATCCTACTATGTTCATTACGTGAAAAGCCTTTAATGTGAAAAATAAAACTAAAGGCTTTTAAGTTTACCAACAAATAATGGGCGCTTAAAAAATGAGTCGAGTTGCACATAAAAA
The DNA here is from genome assembly GCA_036926295.1 of Pachydiplax longipennis. Classification (NCBI taxonomy): domain Eukaryota; kingdom Metazoa; phylum Arthropoda; class Insecta; order Odonata; family Libellulidae; genus Pachydiplax; species Pachydiplax longipennis. The sequence goes on from JAVFKF010000020.1 coordinate 414,503, forward strand.
ATATGTATCCGAGATGGTTTTTGGAAGTCATAAATCTACACGTGCATTTTTTCAAGCAAAGCTGATTTTTTAAAAATGACTAATAATACGGGGATTACCGTCAACTCATACGATTTCACAATTTCTGAATTTAATTATTTATTACGTAATTATTGTAAATTGCGATTACCGAAATGCAAGAGACGGTCTTATTGTCCACGAGTTTCTCAAGGTCAGATCTTTCGCGATGAAATTTCTTCTTTTTTTCACGTTGAGCAGGCGGAAGTTTTATTCAGTACAGTTTACGACTGAGGTAACAATTTTGAAAATTAGGTAGGACGCTTCCAGGCGCGCAGCTCAGAGGGAACCCTGGTAATCAAAGTTCAATTTCATTTTTAATCTCAGAATAATTAGTTCCGGGAACTCGTGGGTTAAGTCTCAGTATGAAGGTTGATCAAGTATGAAGGTTATTATACTAATCTTATTGAACATTGGAGCTTACTATAACGATAAGAGATAAAGGAAACGGAAAACATAAATCCGAGCATAACTGGTGTATGATGAAATTCGTTAGCCGGTTACAAGGTCGTTCAGTTCCTCTATTGAGCTATAGAGAAAGAGGAATTCTCAAACATGATAATCTCCAAAGTGTCAATGATCTAGCTTGCTTTTCCTCTGGAAGAAATCCGGAGAATTTTTAGGTGTTATAATTGATGAAAAATTAACCTGGAAGGAAAATTTTGAAAACAACATTCAGAAGGCAACAAAAACTGAATTCGCCTTATCTGTTATACTATTTGACAGATCTTAAGAAAACATAAAAAACCAAACTCCTAAAGTATCTTTCAATTATACGACCTATGCTCACCTATGCATCACCCACTTGGCATTAAACATACAAAACCTACGTATGAAAGCTGTATAGATTCGAAAATAAAACACTCAAAAGTATTTTAGACGTTCCATATCACACCAGAATTTCTGAAATATACTAATTCCATAAAATGTCACCTCTCTCCACAGCTTAAAATAGAATAACACAAAACTGAAACACATTCAAAATTCCTTATTTTGCACAATGTGGGATTACAATCTAAAAACAACTATCAACAAATACCGTCGCCCAAAATCTGCTTTAAATGAATAAACCCTTATCCTAGCCATTTTACCTTGAATTGAGCCAGATGCTCTCCCTTACCCCGTGAATTTGAATAAAAAGTTAACTCAAAAGTGTTGAATTGGAAAACCATGGATAAGACCCCGAGTCAGGAGCCATGATAAAAATTTCCAACAGGAAGTGAACTTTATTCGTTCGTTCGCTTTTTCTACGGTATTTAAAAGCCAGATTTTGGTATTTCGGGATTTTCTTTTACATTTAATATGTTTGCAAGATTGCCGCTGCGAGTATTACTATCGGAGTGTTATCTGAAATATCAGAGTATCATCGTGAGTATAATGGGAACTTCATCTCAGTCTTATTATGATTCTGAAATAAACAAATCTTTAGCTAAGATTCATTGACCTCCTATCTCCTTCTTTATGACTGGTCCTTATTTCTAAGTAGACTGTTTTTTTCCATGAATTTTTGTCTCATATCCTCATTGTTATCTCTTTTCTTCTGATAATAAGATTGTCATCAAATCTTGTTTCTTATTTGGTGCTTTCTTATCAACAATTCCACCGACAAGAGTGGAAACAGGAAGGGCTGACAACCGATTTTGCGAGAATATTCGTGCACGCAAAAATGTTACATTTTTCCTTATTAGATTATAGTATTTTAAAGATTCTACAAGGTTCTCTCTCGACCAAGTCTGAGGCGAATAATTCTATGATATTGATATAATTGCCGGAATATTTTTATTGCTTTACTTAAGGTGTTATATTTATATTCCCCAAAATGGTGGAAACTATTGATTAAGTTCCATTAAACTTTTTTCATAGGTTCCGAGCTCACACTTTTATACGTAGACCACGGTTTCGAAATAACAGAATACCGTAATAGCGGTGTTCTAATTTTGTTGCTATTGAAATCTGCAATTAGGTTTATTTTTAGTTAATGAGGTTCAAATCAGCTCTGGAACGTGTATCAATGTGTTAATAACCTAGCATAGATGCTAATGTGTTAGACAAATTTTGGCAGGAATAATATTCCGAACTGTGAAGTCAGAGAAAATAGAGAAGACCTGTTCTAAATAAGTCTTTAAAGTCTTTATTTTAGGCGATATTGAGACTGAATAGTCTCTTCTTCCATCTAACCTTTCGTCAAAAATAATACACACATAAAAAGTTCTGTGTAGGTGAATAGAGAAATAGAGAGGAAAAATTTAGGAGTGGATTTAAAAAATACCTAAGATGATATCTTAGGAAAAAATATCCACTGCAGGAAAACACCCGCAAAGAAGGGGGTGTGAAAAACCTGCGCAAACCTACTGATAGTACAAGCTAAAAATTATGAAAGAAAACTATGTATGAATAGAAAATTACAAAAGCAGTACTATAAAGAAATTACAAAAACAATAATAAAATAAAATCAGAAAAAGAAAAAAAAATTGCAATAGTAAACAATGTAAATAAAAAATATGATAAAAACATAAGATAAAACATTCAAACTAAAGTAATAATAAAATTAAATCAAAAAAGAGGAAGTTGCAGGAATACGTCATGAGAAAATAATAAATATCACAAAAAATAATAGAATAAAACATTGAAAAATAAAAAACATGCAAAAATGACATGAGAAATTTAGCAGTTAATTAAAAGTAAAGTAGTTTTAGTAGTATTTTAGCAGTTAATTAAGTAAAATACGAGCTAAAAAAGCATGAGTTGGAACATTACTGGAGCACATTGAAAGACCTACGGCTTAAGAGAAAAGGGTTTTGCGTTTACTTCCTTAATAAAGGTCGTTCAGGAGCGAATGAGGAAGTATTTGGCATTATAGCACTTGGCGCTAAGATGCAAAATACTTTCTTTTGTGGATCGATGTAGATTTCGTTTAGAACTTGATTCATTAAATATGAGCAGTCATAGAAAATTTAAAAGAACGCAAACATCAATGTCTTAGATGAAATTCAAACACCGAGGCCTTTGAACTGTAAGTCAACTGCGCTAACTTTGTCCACACAGGAATGTATTGCGGCAAGAATGGTTTTTATTGATCAAATAAAGAAGAGGAAGTGTGTGGGTCAGATCTCAAGAGGGGTGAATTGCTTAAGAGATTGACAGAGAGAAGGATGCTGGATAAAAAGACAAATTGAATGGCAAGCGTGGAATGTGATGAGTGAAATTCACGGAATTCTAGTCATCGCGAAGTAAATAAAAGGTTAATTGAACTCTTATTTTAGAGCGGATAACCTGGGGGTTTACTCGTAAAATGAATCAAAAATGTTTATAAATAAATATAAAGCTTAATATATACCGACTAGGAAATTAAAATACTTATTATTCCTTATGCTTATTTTAAGATCTTATGAGATAAGATCTTACTGTCCAAAAATAATGGGAATTTTTTCCTTAAAAATAATTTTTTAAATAGCTTGCTAACAGTAGTTTGAAACTGATTTAAAATTATATCAACGCTATTTTTAATATATCAATTTATGAACATAAAAGTATTGCGATTGTCACTAGGTGTTTCAATTCAATAAGACCAACAGCGTGGTGAGGTTACATAAACTGATGTTTGAATTAAAAAATTAATTTACCGAGATGTATGGTTGTAAAAAACATTCAATTAATTATATTATTTATTCAATACTTAATACATTTAATCATGTTAATTAATAGTATTGGTAGTAGTAATCGTAGTACTATTAGTAGTTGAGTATTTTCAGTTTCATCTTTTTCAATTAACACTCTAGGTTAATTCTTTTGGATTAATTAAAGCATTGGTCCTTCAATTCTATCGAGTGTATATTGGGTATCAAATAATTTTATCAAATCGAAAAATATATAGAATTGCGAGTACTCAATATTACAACATTCCTTACATAAAATCCTTGAATTGAGTCTATATTTATTTAGAGATAAGGAAAACGAAGGATCCTAATATTGTCAATGAAAATCTTCTCATGTATGTACCATCGCTTATTACTGGGTTCATAAATTATATTTAAGCCTTTTGTGATGAATTTGTGACCATTATTGATTTCAACGTCAATCCTCTAACCCTTCCCCCTCCCAACCTTGTGTCAATTAACCAAATGCATTCGTTCAGTTTAAATGATGATTCTCCACTGCGATTTAAATGGTCCTGCACTTAACTTAATGGATTTACGTCATAGTTTGTTTGATATTGTAATTTAGAATATCTTTTCTAGTAGAATTGTCATCCTTTTTTGAATATTTCATTCAAAGTCCAATGTCGAGTTTGGTTTATCTGTTAATCTCCTCTTTGTACCTACGCAATTTAGAAATCAATTTATTTGACGTTTGATACACCAAATCCGTCTGCCAATAAATTAACTAAATTCTTTCCACGTTAGAAAACTCTTACCTCTGGTGTATGATTTTAATAGTTAAGGAAATATTTTTCCAATTGAGGTTTGTCTAATATGTTTGTGATTATATCTATTCCAGGGAGGAATGGTAACGCTGCTTACGGTCTTGGAGGAACCAGAAATGTTCGCAGGAATGGTGCTCGTTGGACCTTTCATTTCAATGCACTGGCATGTCACACTACCCATCCAGAAATTCCTCGCCATCACATTAAGCAGATTCATTCCTAATTTTGAGGTAATGTTAACTATGCTGTTGAACACACTTTAAGGTTTATTTCATAGTGTGCTAGTCGCTCGCTTATTTGTCTTAAAAAGATATACAAGTGAATGCTTACGGAATCTCTAAATTCTAATGATGGGTTTTGAAATTATACATGTCCTAAACTTCTCCTAAGTTATATATGTTATACAATGTATACATGTGATAGAATTTTCTTGATTTAGATATTATACTAAACGAAATACCCGCTTAAATGGAAGATATAGTGTCTCCTCAAGTACACCGTTACTTTTGAGGAGTGATTACAATCCCGTGTACATCGGGCGTCTGAAATTTGTTTTGATAGGAGTTTAGTAAATGATATTCTGAGCGATTTATAAGGTTAAAAGGAAAAAATGGGTACAATTATTGGAAAAAATAATTTAAAGGTAACACGAAAAATCATTGAATTCTGGGCCATATGAGAATAAATTTGATATGATGATTCGTTTCACGGCTTCGAAAAAAATATGCTTTGCACAACTGGATGCGAGTGACCGCAATTGCATTTTGTTGACCGGTGATGCTTTACTAAAAGTTGGTTATTCTATTCAGAGATTTATAATATTTTCCTGAATAGAGATTTAAACATTTAAAGCCTTCTCCATGTATACTTCAGCATTTAAAATTGAAATTAATTTGGTTTGCTAATATAAGAGCAAACTTTGCACTCTGTAACGATCCTCTCGTACACGAAATATAGCATTTTAGTCATGGAATATCTCTTTCTTTGGATAATGTGAAAATCTGATTGGCCTTACAATATAACCAAATATGAGTATATTTATAAAGTGGTACTTCTCAGATATACATATTCATATCTGTGAAATATGTTGAAACCGATAGACCTAGATAAGTTGAAACTTCCTTTTTTCTTCTTGGTCCTAACATGCTTGAAGAATTCACATATATAAATGCAGAAATTGATCACCCTTTCCGTTTTACAGCACAAAGTAAAGATTGGCTGAGTAAAGAATTTATTCTATAGGAAAGATCCCTAAAGAGTTTTAAGATGAGTTGACATAACATCAGATGACGTTGTGGAGAGTTCACATATTTTTACATTTTCGCACGTATTGATTGTTAAGAAAACTTTTATTTTAATTTTCAAAGATATAAGAAAATGTTGGGGGTGATTTCCACCTGAATGACACGTACAGTTCATTCTCCTCCGTTAATGGAATGATCCGTACACACCTGCCTTAATTTTGACTCAGTTTCCAAAAAGAGAGGTCCATAAGCATAACTTAAGGCCAATCTACTCGGCCTAATGCTAAAGCCGGATCTGAAGCTTTTATAGCAAATATGTCACTGTGTAATTTTATTAACGGTAGAGGAATTACTAGGAATGTTTTTTGTGACTGTAACTTGACTCACTATCTTGAATTTTATTTTATACGTCGACAAAAATTGTGATGTTAGTTACACATCCTATGTGTGTTCCTATCAAGAAAAAACCGATGATTGCTTACACTGTAGATAAGCAGTATTTCACAAATGCTCGTAAGCGGAAGGTGGCATGAAGGTAACTGTTCTACATGAGTTGGTAGAGAATGCAAAATTCTTTGTGTTTAATTTTAATATGCATTTTCATCAATTCAGAATATACATCTACATACATATTTGTCCTGATAGCAGCCTTTCGGCATGTGAGACGGATGAACGCATTTTTCTATTTCTCTAATCTGTTTTAGGTTCGTCTCTTTCATCGAAACCAATTATTTTTAAAGCCGTTAGTTGAGTCATAAATTCCCTTGACTATTCTTGCAGTGACGGAGAGAATGGATAATACCTGATAAATCTCCCGAGAACGTGCTAGATTCCCTCATTGATGATATATAACAAAAGTTACAATCTTTAATTGAAATCCTAGATGGATATATTTTTCATGAATTACGAATTCAACTTCTGTCTGTAGATAGTAAAGTAAATAGACGGTTGGATAGCATAGGGTAGCCTAGTTGACAACGCTTTCGTCACAGGAGGAAGCGCTCCTGGGTTCGATTCCCGTTGAGGACCAATATTTATCGGTACCCACCCAGTATAATGATGAATAAGGGTAGCTATCTGAATTACGAGATTTCGTATCTGGTCTTGAAAAGCCAAATATTTGCAGCGGCGTGATAGTCAATGCACTAATCACGTGAATGCCGTCTGGCTAATCCTTATCCCCAAAGTCGCGACATGGACTTTACTTCTATCTGTAGGGCCTCATATACCGTATATATTCTTCAGATAAGGTCTAGCTCGCGCTAGAATATTGTATTGGTTCTTCATGGTATCTAAACTAAATGTATGAAATTGCTCTTAAAGTTGTCACATTATTAGGCAAAAAATTTGATCAGAAGAACATATCATATTCTACCTACGCTTCGTCCAACGTCATGAAGAGACCACGTATATCGTATGTCATCATGTATTCCCTACAGGATAATGGCGCGCGCTGTTGGTACTGTTCTCTAAGGAACCAATTTTACTCTATGTTGATTTTCCTGTAAATCAATTATCTTCAAATTTTAATTTCTATGGAAAAATCGTCTCTTCATGACGTTGGTAGTATAAGTATAGTCGAGGTCTCACAGGTAAATAACGGGTGTGAAAAATCAATGAATATCAGAGAATGGAAAATTTTTATGAAAGGAATTTAATATGCTTTTCGTTGATTGAAGGATATTGATATGTTCTTTAAAGTGTTTGCGAGAAAATAAAGAAAAGAATCACTCTCCCGCAGCCTTAAAATGATTACTCTGTGTGTTAGAATAAATTCTCCAACGGAATTCTATTTTGTTTTGTTTCTTCAGGGAAATATTCTAACGTCTCTGAATGGACGTTAATGCAGCTGATATTTTACCTAATCTTATCCAGTTAAGAAACCTCATACCCATTTTCATTCTTTTGAATTTAAATTTATTTTAAGATCACTTTACGTTCGTTGTTGAATCTAGTGTCTTTACAGGTGGGGAAGATAGACATTAACGATGTTACTGGGGACGCAAAAATGAGAGAATGGATACAAAGTGATCCTCTATGGTGGAAAGGAGGAATCAAAGCTCAAATGGCGGCAGCATTTATGAATGGAATTAACGTGAGTATTTTATCCAACTCCTCAGAACAACTTAGAGTCGAAAAACTACAAGTTTAATCATAGCGTAAATCACCCTTATATAATTACTGAGGAAACTAACTATAACACAAATGGAGTTAATAAAGTTGGATATTTAATATAAAAGATACTCTTACAATGAAGGTTTTTCAACTTCACATCATTTTGAGTATACCAATTTTTTTTCTATCTGTATAAGAGATTTATGGTTTTTGTATACTTGAGCATCTCATTAGTTTTCCTTGTAACTATAGAAATTAGAATGATCTTCAAGCTTCTATATCCCAAACATTTTTACTCTAAATAATATTTTACATTTGTTCCATCTCTCTATTATTTCATTTACCTTTACTTTGGTTTGTTGTTATTTTGATGTTGGGATGGTTATATTGCTATATCATAATATGGTGAATGTATGCTGAACTAGATTTTAATATGAAAGATCAATTACATTTCAAGATCCTATGCTAAATCAGATATTTTCAGATTGCGATGTTTTCCCCATCCAAGTAACTGAAGTGAGTCTACAGTTTTAGCTAATTATCTCACTTTTTTGTAGAGACTGGCTTCTTCTCTGGACAGCATAAACATTCCAATGCTGATAATACATGGAGAAAAGGATATGCTTTGTAACCCAGATGGCTCCAAACAGCTTTACAATCTCTCAAAAAATCAAGATAAAGAACTGAAGGTAATTGTACAACCCAAGGTTATGTAACATATTGTATAATGTAATGTTTCTTATGTTCATATCATTTAGGAAGGAAGTTCTGAACGAATGAATCATCTACCATTAAAAATAGTGGAAGTCATTGAAGTCCATCTATACAATAATATTAAATGAAAGTAAATAGAAAATGTTTAATGTTAATTGAAGAGTAACTTAAAATTTTGTGTCAACCTAATCATAAAACACACTGAAATGAAAATTTAAAATAAATCGTAAATTAATCTCAAATGATTGAATTGAAATTTAACTTGGCACATGAAGTTGTGTGACTTGAACAGAAAGTGGGAGACCTGGGTTTGAGTCCCAGTCAAGTCACAATTCTCATCTGAAAAATGGAATGTATTCAAACAAACAATGAGAAGGTTTGTTTTTGCATTCTTAGGATTGATAAAAGAAGAATATAAGAACATTCTCAATATTGTGCAATGATTTTCAAAGATGTTAAATTTAATAATACCTACTGTTATTTTCCAGATGTATCCAGATGCTTTACATCATTTATACCTGGAAACCAAAGATATCAGAGAAATGGCTCTAAGAGATACTGTAAATTGGATAACACAAAGGGTGTCATCTTAAGAATGGATCTGAAATCCTGGGAATTTAGTCAGCCTTAAGAGTTTCTAAATGACAGCATGATTTGGGTGACCAGAAGTAGAAATTTCAGAAACTTTCACTTCCTTTAACTTAATTTAATTTTATTTCCACATTATGCTCAGTATGCTTCTGGTTATGTTCTGAGTTGTGAATGAATGAAACAGCAATTTTATTAGAATTTTATTCATTTGAAATTTCATTCATTATCTGCTAAAGTCAAGAAAAATATAAAGCTTTAAATGTATATAAAAATGTTTCCAGTATGAAAATAGTGATTGAAAACTTACACATCATTAATCCGTCAAAGAAAAGTTTGTCTTAAGTTTTAACATTGAATATGCATTTATAGATATCCAAATACTTAATCTCAGGTGAATATGAGTTGAGTTATTGTTTGAACATTCTTTGACTTTTCATGAAAATGAGTCTCCAGCTATTTCAGTGGTATGAGTATTATATCATGTGTAACAACTTAAATTTAAATTTTTGTTGTTGTTGGATAATTTATTTTTTTACTCCATGTAGAGTAATTACATCTAAATCCTATGGAAAATCCAGTTTATACTTAATTAGGTATAAAGTATTTTATTCTTGAAAAGTCTGTGTTAACACCAGGAACGTAAGTCTGGTCACTCCATTCACAATCGATTGATCCTATGTAGGAATAATATTTATGTGTGATAATGTTCTGTATAGTATATATTTTACAATGATTTTTACTTGAGTTCTGTAAAGTTTCTTTTACTGTTGTTGTTATTGGTTTCAATAAATTTTATCCTTTATTTTTTACTTATATTTATTTTGAATTCAGTTAAAATTATTTAAATAGTAATGATTTGAAATACATCTGGTTGACTTAATATTTCTTTGCATATAACAATGTTTTTTTGCAGTGAGAGAGAAATTAATATTATTATTCTTATAATTTTGTTATTTTCTCCCTTCAATTTTCCTCCCTTCCCTACACATACTAGCTTAGGTATTCTTCAGGAAATATTCCTATCTGATTTTGATATAATAAATCTATCGTTAGATGCATCTTTTCTGCTTGGGATAGATGAAAGAATAGGCTATGATGAAATAAGATGATGAATATTTTGGAGAATATTATACTTATCTAAATCTTTCAATCTGTCACTATTTTTTGAATGATGATTTATTTAGTTGAGAAATGACAACTACATATTTTTAAATATATTGGGAATAATATCTATGTAGTTGATGGATAGTTGTCATGATTTTCTTTTTTAATCCTAACTGTAAGGTTAGTTTTATTCTTTATCCTCATACTAAAACGCCACCCTATGAAATACTTTTTTATCTTATTAATATTTCTTAGATTTATATTACTAATTCTTCTCATAGTAGTTATTTCACCACTTTCAGTTTTTACTTATCTCTACTCTAATTCTCATCAGAGAACTTTATTTATTTCACCAGTACCATAATTATTTTATCATTAATTCTTACAACTATATTTTCTATAAGAAAAAGAAGCCATACATTATATGGCATTCTGATATCTTTCAGACAATAATTTATTCCACAAATGAAGATGGAATTCACAATCTTTCACTAAAATGATGGGTTGGAAATGACAAGAAATATAATCTAGCTATGAAGTGGTTGATGTATGCTTTGTAGAATATCTTTCTTTGTTGTGTACTATGGAAAAGGTACTTCACCTTCTGTCACATCCCTGGAATACTTCATTTATCTGATTAGCTAATAACAATGAGTATGAGTGCATCTGAGTTTGTTATTTCTCCTTATCCACTCCTTTCCTTTATACACTAATATTATAGATCAGTCTCCCTTTGAATTAAATTAGTAATTCTCAATTGGGCAACTATTCCTTGTTACTAATGAAAAGATATATTTTTCAGCAGGGCTCCTGGATAGCAAAGTAGGCAATGCACTATCAATTAGTCTTGATGATGATTAAATACCATTGCATTATCAAGTAGGTATTTTATACTAAAAAGTTATTCACTTATGGCTTCATATTCTGTTATAATATATTAAATAAATATTTAACTATATTATTATTGCATACATATAAATGAGAAATACTCATTGGAGAGAACAATGAAGACCTATATAATGAGCTTCACAAACAGGACAAATGGTATTTCAAAACTACCAGATTAGTTTTTCAAATTATATTCAAAACTTGTTGATCAATTTCAATTTTAATCCTGAACTTATAATATACAATATAATTGTACAATATATAAATATATAAAACAACCTATGGCTATTCTATACATTAACAACTATACAATCTTAAATAATAATCACTGTTGTGTAGGAATTTATTTATAGAACCCAGTTAAGAAGTTGTTCAGGAGACTTAGTGAAAACTGTGTCTTAAGTGGGATGATGTTATAAGATGGTAGTGTCTGTGGTGATTGGTCTGTTTTCCCCTCTCAGAAGATTCATTCACATTATCAATACCTTATATCCGAAAGATTTTATGTCTTCTCAAACAAAACTTATGGATCAGAAATAATTTGTGAATCAAAATATGCATACAAAAATGTTTTCACCATAACTATATAAGTCATTTCATAAGACCTGTGGTGCTTTCTTGAAGTTGTAAATAAGGTGGTAACACCGAGAGTTATGTTTGAATAGAGGGACTAAATCTCCTTAAAGAAAAATAGGCTGAATACTTTTTTTACTATCACATCCCTTCTATGCAAGCATTTTTGATCTAACTATCTATTAGACAGCATTCCGCAGCTGTAGATTGATTTTTAAATAAATAATAAAGTAAAGTCTATGGTGCAATGGTATCCATATATAGTCCATGGTATTCACCTTGGGTGACATGTGGTCAGTCCATTGACTCCTACACTGCTGTAATTACCTTTTTCTAGTCCTTGACCCACTACCTCTCAATTTACATAGCTTCCCAATTATTTCAATGCTGGGTAAACATCTTTGTCCCCTCCGGGGTTCAAACCAGAGACCTACCCCACCTTAAGTGAATGTGTAAATTTCAGTAACTGGTAGTTATTCATCCATACCTTTCATTTAATACATATAAGTACATATTTTCATGTGTTATGCTATTGCTATTGTATATGTGGAAGCCCACGTACGAAATAACCTCAGTTGTCAAAGCATTTTTTACAATACTACTTCTGTTGTATGTTCCAGTTTTTCCAGTCAATAATGATGGATTATTAGGGTATTAAATCCTATGTAGTTTCCTCCATACTGCAAGATAGTCTCATTCAAGGATCATTGTGGTGTTTCTTTATCTGTCAATCAAAATTATTTATTTATTTGACACTTTTGGCGGGGTTAGGCCAGTATGGCCTCTCTTCCACCCAAACTTCATAATACTACATAAAATGTTTAAAATAAACTCAAGATTATGAACTATAGTTAGCTTATTTACATCTATCTAATTACAAACAAAATTGCATAAAATAAATTAAATAATAATTAATTAATTAAGATTCTGGTTGTAGGAGAAAAACTCCTTAAATCTAAACTCAAGGTATACAGAGAAAAATCCACGATGCAGGAAAATGCCCACACAAGAAGGGGAGTGAAAAAACCCACAAAAGCACAGAAGAAGAAATATTAGCAATTATTAATTTAACAGAAAAAGAATTCATCATGTTGATTTCGTCTGGATGATACGCATACATCCCACATCGGATTTTAAGTTCATTTTATGAAAGAAATGAAAAGCAAGAGAGTATTCTGCCCTAGATAACATGTAGACAAAATTACTATTTGTAGTTGACACTAGAAGATTTCAACTATCAAATTGAAAAGAAATTGGAACTGGAACCCAGTATAGATATACTATTCCTTTAAGGCAATCCTGATGGTAAATAATAAATTTGTCTGTAAAGTACCACTAAACCTATATTCATCCATTAAATAACTTGTTTTCCACAAACATTCAATTAATATGAAATACCTTATAGTATGACTCATGTGCAACATGCTTTTTTGGAAACTCATGAGTCAGGTGGGCTTTAAATATGTATTTATGTATGTACTATCTATACAAATAGCCAATAAAATAACTAGAGTGGAGAAAATGTAAATTTTAAGTAAGTAAGAAAAAATTTTAGTTGTAATTGAGAGAAAAGATCCAATGGCTTGGTTGGCATCCTAGGATCCCAATTAGTGAAAAACTTGTAGGATTCCAAGAAGATTAAAGTGCCAAGCAGTAAAGGCTGTGTTCTAAACCAGAGTCAAAATTATTTCTTATAACATATTCAGTTACCCCTTAAGAGATAACATATAAATGATGGCTATAACATTGGAAGATTTGGTGTTATACCTTCTAAAGATTATTCACAAAAGCAATATTAAAATTTAAAAATTATATGTTACTGAATGTTATGATATGAAGGAATATTTTCATTGAAATTCTCAGATAGATTGTCAGGGTCAATTCCCTTCATACAGTATTGTAAACTGATCATGACAAAATGGTATTGTTTGTGTTTCCTAATATATAACTTCAATTAACTCAATATTACAATTATGTCAATTTAAAAACATTGCTGCTAAGAATTCAAGCCATTCTAGTTTTCATATTTATGCAGTTATCATTAAGAAAGCCTGCTTCCTAATATTTTCAGTACAAAAGCTATCCATGGATCAAAGTGATCTGGATTTAATAATATATTGTCCTTGTTAAGCCCTTATTCTCTTATTTATGCTATTCAAGTTCCTCATCTGTAATGGAGCATAAGAATGAAAAAAATTTATTGCCTATACATAACTGTGCATAAAAATATATCAGTGTATCAGACCGTAAATTATATGAAGGGTTATCAGCATGGAAACATTTTTGTCATTTATGAGTAATATGGTAAAGAGATTCTTCAGTTGGCATGAGTTATATAATTAGAACTTATAATTTTCTCAAAATTGTAGTTAGTTAGTTAGTTAGAACTAAAATTGATTTTCTATTTTCAAAAACAAAAAAAAATATAGTAATTACTCTTGGTATTCTCTGGTGCATTGGAAGAAACTATATGAAATAATTTGACAGCTCTTATAGAAGAAACAAATCAAAAAGTAAAGAGTGAAAAGAAATTTAAATATAGCCCCAGGGCCATGCAGCTGGATAAAGTGGTAAGGCAACTGCCTCAGGTGATTCTTGCACAGTACTAAGTTGAATGTAAATATCTCCTTTTTTTATATATTTGATGTTTTTATAGAGCAAAATGTGAATTTTGACAATAAAGAGACCCTTGGTCCCTTTTTTCAGATATTTCAACTAACATTGACTAAAATGATTTGGGAATAAAAGAAACAGCAGCATATGACATCTGCCCTCTAGCAGTAAATTTATTGGCAGAATCCAGTATAGCTCACACAAATGTGTGGAATTTGTAGATAACTTAATAGAGAATGTTATCAAAAACTACACTGAAGATAAATGTGGCTCAAATGAATTTTAAAGAGAAATTTGTATTATTGATGGTGTCAACAAAAGGAAAAGGGAGAAGAATATGCATTATATGACTCAACTCAATTGCTAACACCCAAGAAATGACTTTTGATTGGTTGAGATGCACAACAACCAAGATACAGGTCAGGTTTGATTAGGAAACATAAAATTAACTGTATTTTACATCTCAAAATTAATGTAATATATATTTGCTAAAGATAAAGCAAAGAACTAAATCAAAGTGTGACGACGAAGAAAAAGAAGTTGTTAATTTTTCCATAGCCAGTCTCTGTTATCTTCCATATAAAGTCGACTAATAGGTAATAAGGAAATTATAAAAGAGCTGAAATAAAAAATACCTCAAATTCTTTTTTACTGCTCTTACATCTACAAGAAATGGTATAATACTGCTGGTAGCACAAATTGAGCTATAGGCATTAACAGGTTCTCCTCAATAAAATCAGATAATTTTTTTCTTACGGCAGTAGTAATACCTCTGCTTACTGCAGATAAGAGTGAATCAGAGGAGGAAGAGGAAAGTTTGTTTCCCTAGTTTAAACAAAAATTAACGAAATATGTAATGTTATTAAAGAGTATTTTTTTAATATCATCTCAGATTTGCTCACAGGCAGAATTATCCAGAAAATAGCTACTATAAAGTTATGTAGACAGGCTAAAGAGATTGGCTTTTCATTACTTGAATTCAGTTCATTCAAATTGTTGTTTTTACTATTCTATATATCCAGTCTGAAAAAAGAATGCAGTCTGCAAATATGTCACATCCTCCATGGTGTTACCACTTTCCTAATTAGAAATAATTAAAAGACTATATAATAATAAAGCAAAAATGAATAAATTTAGGAAAACCAACCTCTTAATCTGGTCACCCTAGCTGAATATCACCAAGCTTTATTGAGTTGATGCAAATGAGGTCCTGATAAAGTGAAAGGCTAATGTTAGATGAAATGCTGTATGTGATAGTAAATATATCTGTGAACTTCTGAATTAATCAGAATGTGGGGCTATTGATAGATTTGAAAACAAGTACGTGAGGGTTCCTGTATAGCCATAAGGGCAGCACGTTCGACTTTAATGAAAACAGTCCTGGGTTCTATTCCCAATGGGAGCCCACGTGTGAAATGACCTCAGCTGTCAAAGCACTTTTAACAATACTACTACTACCAACAAGAATATAATATGGCAGCTTATGGACATTTGCAATATACTTAAAATTAGTTTAATTTTAATTAATCTTTAAAAATTTAAGAATACAAGCAATACGACGAGAAGTAAAGAGGATTTTAATGAGCAAAATTTGAGGCACTTAGATCTAATTTATTTACTGCTGTACATACAATGACATCGATTAATGTTAAAATTGCAACATTCACTTTAATGCACTATTCAATATATGACACACAAGGCATAGGGAAAAGTTCTTGAATGGAAATAAATAAGTAAGGTGCTTTAAGAATTTCTAACTCTGAAGGTTGTACGTACCATAAGTAATCATTAGGCTGTGTATAACACGGCTCTCAAGCTGCAGTTTATTTGCATATTGCTGGTATTAGAATATTCAATCATAAAATATTTTACTTTTAATGAAAATATATTTAATTTCTGAATTTAAAGTGATGCTAGGAAAGAAACGTTATTTAAATGAGTAAATTTCTTTCATAGTGAACAAGTGACCATACTAAATACTCAAAATGATTGGATGTGAGCAGAAGGCTGCGGGCTCCCTTCGTTCTTTGATCTTGTACTTTATTTATAGACTTCATTTATTGGAATGGAAGCATGAGAAAATTTGACAATATTAATATATTAATTTTTCTTAATATATAGTTAGAATTTTTATTTTTCAATTTTCCCCTCGCCTCAGTTCTACGTATTTCCCCTCCACCCACTGCAAATTTTTCACCCCCATCCACCACCTTCCCTATCTATCTTAACACTTCCTCAAACTCTCCTCATTCCCCTCTTAAGTGAGCCTTGCCCACCCCTCTTTCCATCCCTCGACTATTCCCTACCCATCCCCCGAAGAACTAACATTTTATTACCTAAAGGCTAGATAATAAGCCCGAGAACAAAACGATTCATTTCATATTCAGTTACTTTCGAGTACACCTCAGAATAAACGTTCAGTGATGTCTCTAACACCATATGAAGTTCGTTCATTTCTGTGGTGGGTCGCTAACAAAAGGTACGTAAAAATTTTAGATAATGTTTAACTAAATGTAATAATACTGAGTAACAGTTCATTTAAAATTCTGAGATAGATTTTCAGGATACCACCTTCAAGTTCGCAAATCTTCACGTCTAATTACTTTAGCTGGTGTTTCTTAATAATAATCAACTTTGACTAACCCGCGTTAACTATTATGCGATTTGGGAAATACCAATGAAAAGAATTTCTAGTTTCTAGCCCTTCTAGTTTTTATATTATGCGGTTCTTCATCAAGAAATGCAGCCTCTAAATATTCTCGGTACGAAAGCTTGCAGCCTTTAAAATGAACGATTCATTACCGTAGGTAGAGAAATTTATGCAGGAAGTGTAAAATTGTGACTTGGCTGGGACTCGAGCCCAGGTCTCCCACATTCTGGGGAGACCTATTCTATCCTTGTTTATAATAATTTCCAAAATTTATGGGAGAGAAATTTGAACAGGACTGTTGATAGATTAGAGTTATAAAAAAGGTCCTATAGCCTTATTTGTCGCTGTTCGAACCTGCGTTGATGACTGAGTCTGGTAACAAAGGGAAGTTGTTTCCAAAACCCAAATCTGGAAGAATGATCATTTTTATAGATTATTATCATTATTCATTGAGCCCCGAGGATGTCAGCATAGCTATAAAAATATGCATTGAGTGATTCTTACAAAATCGGTAATCCCTGACCGAATAGAGTTGTAAGAGCATTTTTACACCTCTCACTCTTTACTACTTTCAATTGAAAAATTTTGTATTTGGTGAATTGTATCTTGAGTGCATTATTTATTGCACTATTTTTTAGCTATCATGGCCATTATTAAAGTTAGAAATGCATCGCTAATGGAAGACTTTCGTAGATCATTCCATGTTCAATTAATCAGTAATGTGGTAATGAGTATGTTCGCCATTTAAGCGCAGTGAGAAATATATATGAAATTTATTATAATTGTAAATCAATGGAATGTTTTCTGAAAAGGAAAAAAATATATCGTCCGAAATTAGAGAGAAATTCATTCTAGATTATTCGAATTCAACGGCTATCAAAGGTTTATGAGGAAATGTCATTTCTTTATTCTCTCTCGATAAAGACGATAGCTTAAAATATATTTAAGTGAAACTTTAGATTTTCACTATGCGTACTCATGTAAAGGTGACGCAATCGGCGGTGATGTAGCTGCTGCACGGTGAAATCTTTCATTTTTACGGCGAAGGATTAGAGATTAGTATAATCGCAAGAGATTCTAGATAGGGCACACTTTGGTGTGGAGATATCCGGTGACTTCAACGCCGAGACAATAACAATATGGCCCATAAAGTCTTTACTCGAAATACTGAGAAAATCACTTGTTTTCATGTGAGTCATGTGTTTCCTTACACGAATACTTAAGATTCATTGTTCTCCGATTGCAATATCTCACAAAAATACGTATTGGAAAGACGAGATTCAAAGGACGAGTTTAAAGATTTACAGTCCGAAGCGAGAAGTCCTCTCGAATCTATAATATCACCAATAGAAAACGGAGAACTTAGTTTATCAAAAGAAATTCGCGAGGGTTGAAAATATGCAGAAGCCTGGGACATATACAACGGGGGGCGAAGTTAATCAATTTCTGCTGCCGTCACTCAAGGCTCATATTCGTCTTGTATCACGTAATCATATAAATAATGTTAAAATGATTATGATCTAATATAACTAAAAGTATTCACACATTTACTTTTTTCCATATCTCATCCCTTTTATGCTGGCAATGCAGTTTTAACTATCCGTTAAACATAGAATTTCAAGGCAATGGATTAATTTAAAATAAATGGTGGTATTGAATTACAGTAACCAGTTGTGATTCATTTACTGAAAAATTTTCATACATAATTCGTCTAAATAAATATTTGCTGTAGTAAAGAGAAAACTGTTTTACGATGAAAAAGTGCTTTTCCTATGAGCTGCGTGAAAGTGCCAAAGCATTTTTCTTCTACTATAGCAACCCCTTGTAAATAAATTTTGGAAATCAACTCAAGACGCGGAGAAAGACTTTTTCTACTCGTACTGAACTTCGTTGAATAGGAGTAGGTTATTCTCAAGACGGAAAATTAACACACCAAAACCTTATTTTTATACTCAAAAACTAAATTTTATTTGCTGATCTCCCAGGTGGAAATACGTTTCCTACGTAGGTAACAACCAACATGATTTTTGTCTCTTCCGACAAATTATTTTTCCAAAACATTTTTTTATCTACCTTCGACCGCATCTCTATAGATATAATTCTTTGAATCTTTGTAGCTAAGCACATTTAACAAGGAAGGTATCAGGAATCCTTTTCATAGAATTCTTTCAATTGAAAACTCTCCGTCCAGTTCATTTTTCGTATAGGCATTACTATCATGAATACTTTTTACAGCATTAACTAATAATTAATTCATTGCATTCCAATCATTTGAAACCTTATCACTTTATGGCAGAAACAAACTTACTGAAATGAAATGAATTGTAAATATAAGAAAACTACTGAAATAAATCAATACAAATCAATACAAAAATGAATAAATACAGAAAGACATTTGAGATTTGCTTGATTGTAAGTAGTTATAGTTACGCAATCGTGAACCTATCATATTATGTATCTACATCGATCTTATGAATGGAAGGAGGTATATTGTTTGTCATGGCCACCATTAACAAATCGACGGCTTCTTTCTTGCTGCCCACCAATATACAACAAAACGAAAGGACCAGTACTCAAGAGAAAGTTTCCAAAAGAATGCAATAAAAATAGTCATCGACATCTACAGCTGATAGTGAAATGTAATGTACTGAGTTCGAGGAAAAGCAATAAACGTAGTGAGTCATAGGTATGCTTAAAAATAGAATCCTTCTGTAGGCACGTATTCCTCTGATAAAATTGCTAGGTATTTATGTTTCTCAGAAGAAAAATTTAAACGAAGGTAATGATATGAATTAACGCCAAGATAACTCGTCCGGGTTTCTCTGTTAATGCCGCATTTTTGAATTTTGTCTTCTCTTCATAGGAATGATACTTTCTTGGTTTTAACAATTCGCGAATTACACAAAAATTTTCTAGTCTTAGAAAATTCTGTATCTTTTCCATTTCAACGAAGCTAAATTTATACTACACGATGGTAATGAATTTAAAATAATGGCCCATGAAAGAGGAAATGCATTCTGGATCCGCTCACCCTATCTGTAGGGACATTGAAGATATTTTTGTGAAATAGCAAAGTTTTAAGAAATGTATAATGTCTTACGGTAGCTGATACTGGCTTTTTATTACCAACCACCCACTTTTGTACTCTTATTAATAAGTTCCGTGACGAGACACCATGGTGCAAAACCCCGCGGACGAATACAAAAGTAAATACGAAATACAAATGCACAAGTAAAATGCAATCTTTCAGAAATTCGATGGAAAAGTAAGCACAATATAATAAGGAAAACATAAAATAACATTCAAGAAGTTTTCCGTCGTTAATTTGATATCTTAATCTCTTAAAAAATCCTCAGTTATGTCTACTCTACTACAAACATTTCTTGTTTGGCATCCTTTCGAAGTACATTAAAATTTCCTTACTTAATTTACTTATTGACATTTTATAATCACTCACCTTCCAATTCAGTCACCACTGAAAACTTAGTTGGGGATCACTGTCTTCGACGTTCTCAAATCGGAATCATGGCGTATCATGCTATGAGTACTGTACGAATAGCAACAATTACGTTGATTACTGAAATAATCTCAAGCCCAGGTGGCGATTGTTGTAATTTAGTTGTTGTTTTGAAAGTTAAGTGAAAATATCCTTCGCAGGTGGAGTGCTGTGACACAAATTAGCAAATATATGTGACGCAAGATTTACAAGAGATATAATTTAGGGAAAATATCCCTTCGAAACCTTCGAAAACACCCATAAATTAACAAATAAATGTCAAAAACGCCCCAAGAAATGAGAGCCTATGTAATGAGCATCCTTAGTCGGAGGTACGTAAAATTTCAGATAATATGTTACTGGTATTTAAAACACTAAATCACATTTCACTTCAATTTCTTAAAATTCAAAACTATGATAGCCAAAGTAAGGGCATAATGTTTTAAACTGTACAGTCCTAAATGTCATAGTGTGCGATTCTCAATGAATAACGTCGATCAACTCACGATTGCCATAAAAAATCGGAAAACAGCATTGAAAATATATTATGACCCTCTAGTGCCTTTCATAATAATTTGTTCCTCAACAAGAAAGGAGGCTTCCAAATACTCTTGATAAAATATACTACCATCCCTAAGCTGAACGACTTCTTACTACCTCAAATACTTACTTTATTGGCTTTACTAAGAATTTTTATAACGAGTACCTTTAGTTTCTTTGACGTGACTGCAAAAAGCAAAACTGCTCTTACTATTTTATGAGTTGGTCTTTGGATTTTCAAAGATACAAAAGAAGCTAACATATCGTAGCTAAGATAGTTATAATAAACTTTAAAATAGAGGAAATTGTTTGATTGAATGGCCTTAGATTTGTATTATTTGATAGGTTAGAACGTGGTTTGCGATTGATGAATTTGCCTATATTTTAATTCTAATGACTGGCAGTTTTCGACGTTTGACTACGGGAAAAATAAAAATTAGAATGTTGGCTTCATATTGCATAGAATTTATGTCCTCCAGTTTAAAAATATATGTATGGAAATACAGATAAGGCTTTATTTATAACAATATGTTGGATTTATAGTTATATTGAAGTAATATTTGGGTGAATGGAATGGCATTATACGCTTTATCCGTGCCAAGGAGGAATTGGAAAGTTCAGATGAATTTCGCTAGAGAGCTAATTCTTATTGATATTACCATATGTTTAAGATGATTTTAGATCGATGGACAAGAAATTGGCTGCGTAGAATATTGTAGTGGAGTCATTCGTATCCTTTTAATTCGCTGTTTTCGTTAAGCATTTGGATGGTTTCTTGATTCAGTACTACCAACATAGAAAGCCTTTCAATCTAGTCTCGAAGCCACGATTCTGAAAGGAATAGTTTTATCAATCCTTTCCATTAAAAGATCTCTCAAAAATGCTTCTCTGCAAAAATAATTCACGTAGGGAGATTGCAAATTATTCGGATATGTTTCGTGAATAATATATAGAGACCGACAGAAACATCTTGCACTCTCTAAACACAACATTAATATTTATGAAGGAAAGATAATTTTTATTCTTTATTAGAAAGGGGAACTGCTGACGTATGCTACAGAATGATTTTTTGGTGTTTACTCCTACCTATCGAGGTCACACCAGTAATTTTTCAGGAAATTTAGTCTAATGACTGTATCTTTAATTCAGGTTAATAGTAGAACGATATTTACTTTGTCAAATAATTTCTTCTTCAAATAATCATTAGAGGGAAAATCGTAGGCATGTGAGGGATAGGAGGAAAAAAATATCTTGATACCAGAATATCAAACAATGGACAGGTCTGATGTTTGCTCAGGCATGCCAATACAGCAATAGACCAAGAGCAGTTTAAGGAAGCTAACCTCTGAAAAAGAGAAGATTGACTGAATGTATCTGTAATGATTAACATAATAGAGTAGATAGCTATATACTTTAAAAGGAGCAAGGAGGAACAAATAGAGTTCAAAGGTATTTTAATATGGCGTGTGGTTATGTAAATATATTAAAACTGCATGTGATATATATGAAATATATAGGTACATAGCTCACATTCACAAATGGGCGTCGTGTTTACTTGAAGAAATGAACCAGTGGAACTGGTGATGCCAAAATGGACTGCTACATGTTGTCATTCGTACTGCAGCTAGGTTTTAATATATAAATATTTCAGATTGTCTTAATGTTGCTGGTACTTCGAATATATATTAACCAATGAGTTCTATAACTATTTCAGATAAATATATTCAATAGTATAATAGATATTTTAAAGCCTTATTTGCTTCATGAGTAAGACATATGTATAATATATATATATATATATATATATATATATATATATATATATATATATATATAATCTGCTTTTTTTATTTTGCAGGGATAGAGGTCTAAAGGAAGTTTACATGAGAGCAGCAAGAGAAATATCTGGGTGTTGGAGAGTGGTTATGGTTGGTCGTAAAGACTGTCGCGTCATGAAGAAGATAGACGAAGTAGGTTTTTAGTGAATAACCTTGCTTTCCATGGAAAAGGAAGACTTTGATCAACGATTCATCATAGCATCAAATACTTTTACCTAACTTTCCTTTTCTCCTCAGATGCTCTCGAAAATTAGGATAATAGCAATATGTTATACATTGGATGAAATACCGCTTGCTGTACAGCATGAATTTCAGAAAATGAGTGGTTCATCATCAGTGAGTATTCTCCTAGCCTTTTGAATATTTATTGAAATTGAATTAAGATATAATCAGTTCGTATAATATTCATCGTTGTGCATATACTTATATCTTTACATATTTATTCATTCAGTATCACTAACTCCCGTAAGAAATACATGGAAGGGTTTTTTTTACATTAATTGCATACACCTCCCGACGATATAGAGTTATGTAATTTAGAGATTCGTTTAAAAGCCAATGGACAGTTACATATCGATATTTATCTACAAAATATATTCTTGGTTCGATCCTGCACTCGAGCATGATCTCACAAGAAATGCATGTTAAGGTCATTATGATCTATTGCTCACATTTTTCTTTAACACAATTATATCAGCAATGATGGTTGTAGGAAATCGATTCAAGAATCCAAAGAAAGGAAATTGAAAAAATATTCTTTCTTTGGTCGAAGAATATCGTTCCGAGTCGATTGCTATAATTAAGGCAAAAACGACGAAAACTCTGCGTAACATTGCGAGTATGAACAACCCTTCCCCCCAGGCGACAAAGGAAATTGTTGAGCTCGACTCTCATAAAGAATACATGGAAAAGATACATGAAATACATGAATACATGAAAAGACTCATATGAAAAGTTTGGGAAGAGCCGACGTTTTAAGGTAAGGAAAGCATTAGTAAACTTTGCATATAGGAATTCAGCAAAATATGTTTACAAATAATGGTACTATATGCTTTGGGTGGCTTAAAGTTGTACTCTTTGAATAAAGAGTCAAATAATAAATGCTTAAGTACTCAAAATCATGGAAAATTCCGCCTTTGAAATGAGTTCTAAGGTGACTATGTAAACAAATGCGATATTGTTTCAGCAACAGAGTAAAAAATACTATGTGCATGAATGTTTTTGTGGAAGCTATATATTCACTTTACAATGGATATAATAGTAGAAATTTTTAGAAGAAATCAATTCACATCGTCTTTTATTTACAATACATGATTGGAGGGAGATTATTTTAAATGTTGGTTCTCCTAAAAGATCAGATATATGCAAAAATGATTGTATATTTATTATAAGTTAAATTCATATCTATAAATTTTGACAGGTGATTATTTTAAATGCTGGTTTTCCAAAAAGATCAGATATATGCAAAAATGTTAGTATATTAATTATTTGTTGAATTCTATTACCTATTTCCAGTAAAATAAGTAAAATTTTCATTCATAAACATATTTCAAGGCAATGTTTAGAACAGACAATGGCTAGAAAATAAAAAATCTTATATACTTTTTTTAAGGAAAAGCTGATAACGTTTCTTTGGCTGAATCATATTTCTAACAGACAGTTAAATGAATTATAGCTAAGCAGCAGTAAATGGTAAAGTGGTGATAACTTTTTCAAAAGAAGCTAATTATCACAATGTGCAAAATTAAATGAGGAATGTAACTTGAATTTGATTAAAATTTATTTATAAATACAAGTAATAAAGATAATACAAAAATATGAATTTAAGTTAACCTCAAAGTCACTGGAAAATCTTAAAGATATGGTATCTAAAATATTATATATATGTTGAGTCTTACGTTGATGAAATGTATATACAGTGGAAAATAAAATGAAGAGCAGAAAGTTGTATAGCTGAATACTTCATAATTCAGATCCATCTATGAATCTTCTGCAGTTAGGTATAAATTGATGTTTGAAATGTGGATTACATGTTATCATGATGGCAACTAAGTTGATTTAACTGTATAATAATATGTTTACATAGAAAAAATAAATTTCAGTGCTTATCGTCATTAAATCCAAATATCCTTCCTTCTTTAGCTACTAACAGCATGATTTTTTACATCCATTTGTTCCTTGATATGCAGAAGTTTGTATTTTCCTTTAGAGGGATTACAAATTTTACAAAATTTTAATTGGTAGATATGATTGTATCTCTTCTCTTTACCATCTTTAATTCATCCTTTACCAATATATTTTCAATTCCTTTTGCATTCATTGCACCTGATGAGGAAGATGTTATTAAGAGCAGAATGTGGAAACAATGTAATTTAATGTAATTATGAACTTCATTTTACGATCTACCTTATTCTTCTTGTGAAACTTGAGTTTATGTTAAACATTAAGTCTTAAAATGAACTCTATCATACAGCAAATAAAATTAATTTTCATAATAATAAAGTATATTTAGAAAACTCAGTTTCAAAAATAAAAGTTGATTCCATTATGGGAAACGTATTCATATATCAGAATATTTAGCCATTCACGTTCATATTTAAAGAGCTACATATACATACTACTTACATATGTTTTAGAAATAATATGATGCATATAAATTTCATATAGATACCCCATGATATTCTAATATACCTCACCACAGTTGTTGAGAAATGTTGATACTTTAAAGTATCCTAGGAGCTATGTGAAAAAAGCCAAAGCATTGATTTGTTTATTTTAGTACCTTAAAAATAACTCATAAAATCAAATATAGATAAATATCAATTCTAAAATGTGGAGTTGGAAATGTCTGGCATAAATAATCTACATTTGAGTGATATCTTTTTAATAAAAGTTAACTATGTGCATCTCATTGAGACTGCAGGAGGAGCTTGATAGTGCTCAAGGCACAATATGTTAGAGGTGGGTGACCAAGTTTTCTAGAGCTCTAAGTGTATAAGATAATTGTCTGAATAATTATTTGCAACAGATTTACATCCCATTTCATAATCATGATATAGAAATTTTTCTATTGCTAGATAAATGTACGTGTGGAATTAAAATTTGTAGTAACCTACTAATGATAAGAGACAAAGGTTCTCCAAGTGCCGACAGCGGCAAACGTCTGGGCGCATTAGGGATTGTGAATAAATATTGACTGCTAAGCAATTAACTGTTTCCTGGGAATCGCCCTAGACATTTGCCGCTGTCGGCACTTGGAGAACCTTTGTCTCTTAGTTCATTGACCGCTGAGTTCCTTTTATCATTCTTCTACTGATGATAACTGATTATATTTTCACCTCTTACAGTTTCCAAAAGTATGGGCAAATGGCAAATACCTATGTTCATTGTCAGAAAAGGATATGTTCAAAGATCCGGAGAAGTATGGACAAAGAGTATTGCAAAAAATTGAGAAGAATCTTGCTTTTTGACTGTGGACTGATTTAACCAGCATTTATATATTACCTTATGTCAAAATTTATCTTTGTTACACAATTTGCTCTGTGATCTACATGTGTGATAAGCTTAAAAACAGCTCTAAATACTAAGTCTATGAGCTATTTTTCAACTGTTTATTGTTCCTTTAGATTTTAGCAAAAGCTGTTAAATGCATATTATTCAACACCCCGTTATAAAATGCTCAATTGTTTATGTTTATTTAGATTTTAGCAAAAGCTGTTATCCAGTTGTTATTATTTTTAAAATGTTTATTTAGAAGTTAACAAAAGCTGTTAAATGCTTATTATTCAATACCTCATTATAAAATTTTCAGTTGTTGATGTTCATTTAGATTTTATTAAAACTGTTAAATGCATATTATTCAACACCTCATCATAAAATGCTCAATTGTTTATGTTTATTTAGATTTTAGCAAAAGCTGTTATCCAACACATTTTAAAAATGTTCATTCAGATTTTAGCAAAAATGTTAAATGCTTATTATTCAACAACTCATTATAAAATGTTCAATTGTTTATGTTTATTTAGATTTTAACAAAGGCTGTTATCCAACACTCCATTAAAATTTTATAATTGTTGATGTTCGTTTTGATTTTAGAATAGCTGTTAAATGCATATTATTCAACATCTCAATTTTAAAATGTTCATTTGTTTATGAATAAAATTTCTATAATTATAATCAAAGATACTTCAGCCTTCACCTCATGGAATCTGGTTATATAATTCATTGAGAAAAGAATTCTCAATGTATTTAAGTTGTATCTATTTAATTATAGATCTACAATACTATTTCACTATCAATTTAAGATAAAATCATTTTTACTAGACCTGATGATGACGTTTTGGTGTTGAAGCTGGTAATTTGTTAGTTAAAAAGAATTTTTGGAAAGAAAAATACTTTGTGAATTTTTTCATAATAATAATATTTATCTAGTTATTCTCTAGAGAGAGAAATATTTCATGGTGTTCAATTTATTATATCTTACAAAGGTAGTGTTGAATTTAATTTCACTTTCATTAAATCATCAAGAAACCTTGAGCATATGTTGCCACTGGTCAGAGGCTATGCAATAGCTTTTACTTAGAGACTATCTATACACACCTCAATTTCTGCAACTTAAGTCAATTACTAGTTATAAAAAATGTGGAATCAGTTCCCTGTATTATTAATATGATATTGAGCTTTAAATTTGAATCAATAAGAACCAAGTTAGAGATACATGCCTGTGAATAGTTGTTGAACCTAATGAGTAATTTCTTTACTTCTTTGGGATCTTTGATAATGGAGTATGACAAAATTTTGAATGCATATTTAATACTAGTACTTTTAAAAGTGTAGGATGTAGGCTCCCACTGGGAATAACTGTGAACCAAGGACCACTTTCACCAAAGTTAAACATGTTACCCACATAGCTGTCTGTGAGCCCTCAATACTTATATACTAAGCTTTTTATGTTATTTATGCTGCAGTCAAAGGTATTCTTTAATATTAATATGATGACTGCTAATTTTTCATGAATTACATTTATTATTTTCTGAAAAGATGGTGAGTTTTTTGAATGTGGAATGCTATCACAAAAATGTTATTTAATGTATGTCCTTTAAAGAAGTTAATGCATCATATTTCCTCTTTAATAATTCTAAAAAATAATTGACTTCTCAAAATAAAGCAGTATTCAGTATGAGAAACTTAAGTTTGCCCATTATCAATTACAACACTTGCAAAGATATATGTTTTAAGGTTCAGTTCTTGAAGCTTACCTTAAAATAGAAAATTTTTAACTTCAACGTACTATGTCAAGGTGTTTTATTTTGAGAACTCATAAAGGAAGGATTTAGAGTTTCTCCCAGATTGCTTACTGGGCACAATGGTAGAATATTTTGTTTTAATATATCCTAAGGACTAAAATTAGCATCAATTCAGACTTTTGTGATCTTTTCCATTGCTTTTGTCATTGTAGAATGAGTTTAATGTAATTCTGATTTTGTAAACTTTTTATAAAATATTATACGAGTACAAGTACTTTGGCAACAATGTGATAAGGACATATCAAAGGTTTTAAATGATACTTCTTTACTCATAATTATGTTTTGCTTTAAAAAAGATTCATTGATATAGTTAATTATTCTTTGAAAAGGTAAATATTGGCTTTGTGAAGCAATCAAAATTTTGAAGTTATAATTGGGTGTAATCTTATAAAAATTGAACTCTATAGTCATTAATATTGCTTGTGATTATTGCCAATAACTGGCAAAAGAACAAGGTATTTATGCTAATTATTGCCTACTCCTTCTAGCTCACTATTTTCAGGAATGAGTGAATGGATTATCTAGAAATGAGCTTTATGCAAATTATATAGAACTGACTATTTCATATACCTTTACTCCTTGCAAGTTCTAATTAGTTATATTTCTAATCAAAGAAAGAGGACCAAAGTATGGAGTCGATTTATTTAAGCTCTTTATCTGAAAGTAAAGAAGTGTCTATTAAGAATATCTCTTAGGTTAAAAGAACAGAATCTCAATAAGAAGACTACATCAAATTAAGTATATGGTAAAAGAAAAATGGAAATATATCTAATGTAATTGCTCAGTAAATTTATACCCTGATACTTCTCCTTGCTTTTCTATTTAACAGAAATGTTTTAAGGACTAAGAAGGTTTTCCCTTGAGATGAGTTGAAATGAAGGTAAAGTCAACCATTCAATTCAAGGATGGCTTCTGTAAGTTGTTAAAAAGTACTCCATTTCTTATTTACTAAATTTTTGTCTAAATTTAAAAGTGTTATTTTTGACTCGAATTTGACAAAAATCTCTTAAGTTAAATGTATTCATCCCTTAAATAGCACAGTGTCTCATATTTTGAAATATATATTTAAAGTAAGACAAAAATTACTTCCAAAGTTACTGATACTAATTGTATGATAAAAAAGGGTAAGATGGTTAGTAAGGGTTAGATGAAATGATACACCAATAAGTCTCAGTGGTCAGTTCTGCCCTTCAATAAAAACTTCATAATAATAATATGTTTTATATTGAACTTTTGACTCCAAAATTCTCAAAGCTATTGCCCTGTGGATTCTGCAGAAATTTTCGAAATAAAATTACGAACGGTAGGGATAAGGTGATATTAAATCTAAGGAAATTTTATTTTAACGTTTCACCCAAATTGTAATTATAACATAGTAGTAAAGTTATTTTAAAAGTACTTTGACAAATAAGGTAATTTCGCTTATATATTCCTCTAGGAATGGGACCCAAACGTGCTGTCATCGAACAACCTCATTGCCAACCTAGATATAATTTTATTAAAATTGTAATTCTTCAGCCAAAATCCTAAGTTTGAAAATTTGGAACCTTAAAATTAATTTTCAGATGAAATCATCAAAATAAATGAAGAATTTGTGGATAAAAATTTTATTCCTGAAATAAACATCAATGCATACCTCTTTATTTTGAATATATTTCTGGATACACAGAAGTGCAAGCTACAATTATGATACCTGTATGGGTAACAGGTGTTTTCATTCAACACTTTTGTATTCTCTAACTTCAATTCAAATTCTCATATCTTACAGTTATGTGTTTGTAATGGGTTTTAGCCAGCTGCTAATAAATTCTCTCATTTCTTGCAAACCAAAATATGATTTGAGTTATAGTTTTTAATTTTGTTCCGTGTTCATTTCTATGCCATTATTGAAATTTTTCATGTATGACATACTGTGTAGTCAGTTATTTTTTCTCATAATGTTCTTTTCCTTTTTTTACTGTTATTCTTAAGTAGATGTATTTCCATTTTATCCGCAATTGAAAGTGTATATGTATTTCTTCCTTTTAGATGCCTGCTTTATTCGTAAAATCTTAATTATTCTATCTGGAGGTTTTTCAAACCCCCTTCTTTTGGGTGTTTCCCTATTTTTCCCCTGTAGGCTATTTTTCCTAAGCATCAACTTCCATTTTTAAATCCACAATACAATTTTCTTCCCTGCACTTTTCATGCCATCTCTTTCATACAAATTGACAAAGGGTTAGATATAAGAATAGATTTTCTAGTCTCAATCTCGCCTGCATAAAGACGTTTATTATGATTATTATTATTATTACTTAAACGAATATTTGAAATTATTTCATGTTTTACCTAAAACACCTAAAATATACTTTGAGCAGAAACCAACTGCGAATGCATCAATTCACATTTAAATATCAAGGAGGATTTCAATAGAAGACATTGCGTATGGATACTGAAATACCATTTCAGAAATTTAAATGAAAAATTTAGTCTGGGTCTTCTGTGAACTTTTGTTTTACGAATAAAGAACCCCTTGAATATTTGAAAATATCGTCATGTACTTTGTCTCATCCTTGCTTTTGTTCTTACTATATTATTCTAGGTTTTGATTGCTCAAATTCACCCATGTTCTCATCTACATCGAAAACCCCTTGTCTACTTAGAAAAATCGGTATTTCCAAGAGAAGTAGATTCTGCCGTGATAGCATCGGAGATAGTAAAATATTAACTTATAATTCAAACCGCTCACCATTAAGCGGGTTCATATTTCTGAAATGCTAGTTGACATTTTTCACTGTTTGCCACATGGTCTAACAAAATCTCCATGAGCTTTCCCCCTTGTGATCTCGAAATTTTTCTTCCAGTTGATTTTGTAATAATGTAATAATATATTTTTAAGCCTTCATTTGAATTTACTACAATACATATTCATAATTTTTCACTAATTACGCTGCCCTTACAAAAACTAAATAAGCTGCTAGTATCTATGCTTTTCTTTTTGTAACCACACAAGTACTGTCATTTATTCCTTTAACTAAATGTTAAGTATCGTCCGTTTCATTCATCCCGCTTTTTCTATTTTCCTCTCCCGTTCAATTCATCCAATCTTCGCCGTACGCCATTTTAGTCATCGGGCTGTCGTCTATTTTACCCACATGTCCAAACCAATGCAGCACACCCCTCTCAAATTGGTATTTCTTACACTTCCTTGTCATTCATCACTCCAGTCCTACTGACTGCAGCTCCCACGAATTTTCAACCTTTGCTTCTCGCAGTCCATTCTCGTTGTTACTCTTTCCCTTCCTATCGTAATTAAAGCTTGGAAACTGTCCTCATGAGGGAAATACCTCTGATGTACTGTGGCCATCAACTTTTACACCGGATTTTCACGGTGTAAACTTTCGTATGAAGATTCTGTCCTACGTTATCAGTCCCTTGCTCAAATGGGAAGGATGGAAGAAAGCAGAGAGACTATGATGATGTCTTAGGAGGATGTGAGTACTAATGGAACAGGAATATAGAGAAAATATATGATTGTGAGATATGGAATGTTGATAGGACTAGACGCACTTTACGTGGAATGTAGAATAAATGTATGATATGATGTATGGATATGTCTTAGGTGAAATATTTATGCAATAAAAATAAAATTATGGAGGATTGTTATTAATGCATGAGGCAGATAACGTGCTTACCACCCCTGAAAGGGAGTAGAGTAAGTGATACCCACATTATTTATGTAAAATTCCATCCATGCCTCGGATTCTTCCCATTTTTTTCTCGATAATGAAATTTATACGGACACTCAACGTTATACTACGCATATTTTTCTAATATGTTCGGTACTAGACGATGGATCCATCCTAATTCCGATCGAACTTAATTCTAACTCAGTTTTCTCCGAATCCAGTCCATTTTTAGTGCTTTCAAGGTCTAAAATAAGAATTTCTATCCCTCCATTTAAATCACGCGACCAACACATTTTGACTAGAATGAGTGTTATGCAGGATCCCCAGTTCTTTAAATCGTCAAAATGTTGTTTACTTCCAGCAGCCTTTTATGCGATCATGCATTTTATGTGTGCTTATTAGGACGCAGAAATAAAGCGGAACTACGTTAGGATCCATTAAAAGTGGGCCACGGAAAGTTTGGAAGAAAATTCCATTCCGTTAATAGCGGGGACCAGAACCTCTATTTAATTTTTGTTTGTTGTCGGAAATAGTTCGGCATATGTGAAATTTACGAGTCGGAAACGTCATGGAGCAGAAAAAAGGAAAATTGTATTTATAGGAGGTTGAATAGCAAGGAAAGGTTCTATGTGACGCCAATGGCACTCGAGAAAAAATTCCAAGGATTAGCTTTATAGGAAGAACATTTTTTTTATTTTCTCTTTAGAGAAATTCGTCGGTAGTAAGAAATTCGTTCGTCCAATTTGAAAAAAGAAACATTGAACGAAATTGATTCCAAAATTTTTATGTCGATTAGAAACTTCTTTGAATTTCGTGGAAAAGAAAAACCAAGCGAAAGTTTTCTGAAGTGCTTTGCAATTCAACATTTATTTTCATATGTAATCGGACATATTTTATACCGGTTATTTTTAATGTATTTGATGAATAGGGAATAGTCGCCGCATTAAGATGTGGTTGTTATATTTATATATATCAAAGGCTTCTACGGATTTTCATTTAAAAGGTAATAATATACCTTTGATGTTGAAAGTTACATTTGTATAGGTAGCATTATGTATTCGTGGGATTTTTATTAAGTTCATATTAACGTTGAGATTATGAGATATACAGCTCACGTGTGAATAACTTCGTCTGTTGTGAATTAAAACTCAAAAACGGCTCTTGTCGTAGAGAATAATTGTACATAACAAAGAAATACAGCCATTATCTCATGTTTTGCGAGCTTCTGAACAATCCCAAGCACTGACTGAACATGTACCTTTGGTTTCATGCCTCTTGCCTTCATATCGACAGGTCAGTTCTCAGTTTTTAAACCCTCGTAACCTTTCACCGATATCCTATCATCAGTCGACCTAAGGACCCCGGCGCATTTGACAAACCCAAAGAAAAAGATGGGAATTAAAATAGGAAAAAATCTGGCGGCGTCGCCAAGAAGGGAGAGAATGGAATATTTGAAGAAATGATTTGATAGAGAGACGAATGTAGCGGATAGTTAGAAGGAAACGCGGCTGCCCCAGCATCCCAACTCACCCTCCATCCGTCTGAAAATATCCCCTTCTCCCTCTCCACCACTGTCTCTTCCCGCCCACGTCCCCTCTCTCGTCCGTGATCTGGCTGCGAACATGGCCGCGTCCTACTTTTAGATAGAAGGAATACTATGTTTTTTACTCCGGAATAAATTATATTCGAACCGATTCCGTCTTGCGTCGGAATCCGGCCTCGGGGTATTTCGCGGCGGAAGAATCTGGCATATTCAACCATCAAAAATCCCGCGAGGGCTACCGATGAAGTGGGGCGATTTTTCTGATTTTTCTTCAAATTACGGCGGAATGACGCGGTGGAAAAAAATCGTGACGAAATGTAGCCATTGTTGGCACGAGGTTATGACGGCTGTACATGTCAATTACCCCCCGACCATGACGAGGATTTAAGACATGCCTATTAAAGTGGCTAAAAATAGTTCCCGTAGCCTCGCAATCGGTATACGCCGTGCGAGTCCTCCAATTAACCAAAATAGGACTTTATAGATAATTAGATTACGGGAGATGGGGGGCACGCCGGAAGATGGGAAGGGTGAGCTTTTTCGATAGGGCGGGACCGAGAGGTCGCCTCTCGGAGACCGGGATCGGTGCCAGGTCGGTTTGGGGGAGTCGACGGAAAGGGGTTGCCTTTAGAACGGCGATTGGCGGCGCCACACGTTATCCCCCGTTCCACGCGTTTCTTTCGCGCGGCGGAGCGTATACCCGAGTTTCCTAGAGGCGATGGCGGCGTAGTTTGGTGGGTGCCTCCTGTATCAGTTCTTCCCGGTGGATTATGGTGTGACGAGCAATTCGGCCGGATAATGGATAGCAACGACGATGGTCGCGGTAACGATGACGATGAGGCATTGCTGGCTTATTTTCTTCCATCCGTGAAGGATAGGGAATGTTCGAGTCAGAGGCAGAGGCCGGATTCGAGGGCGGGTGAGGCCGAGAGGGCATCGCCTCTGCACGCCCCTTCACCTCCGGATCCTCCCAGTTTGCCCCCCGCGTACCAAGAGCCGGAACACTTCGCCTTCGACCCCTTCGAGTATCCGGAGAGTGAGGTGGCGAGAAGCAAAATGATAAGCGATGCCCTGCAGCAGGAGGACGAGTTTTTGGAGTACCTCATGTCACTTCCCATGTCTCACAAGTTTTCCGAAGTGGATGACAAACACGAGCATTGCGAGTTGAGGTCGGACAACGCGGGGCATCTTGGCGCGGGAATCGGAGAGAGCGATGACCCTCCACCGCACGCCATGCCGGTCTCGAAGGTGGGCCTTGACCATCTGGACAACCTGTGCAAGCTAATGGAACAGCTAGGGGAATTGCGCGACCAGAACTCTAAGCTTCAGCGCCGGGTCCAGTACTTGGAGGACTTGAAGAGTCTTCACGACATGCACAAGCAGCTGCAGGAGTCTCTGGACACCAAAAGAAGGCAGGACCGAAGGAGGGTGGTACTGGAAGAACGGTTTTCTCCGCTTGCAGAACGTAAGTTCACCAAAGAAAGTGTTGAGGATGGAGATACGCGGCTCACGGTCAAACGACATGCATCTGAGGAAAGCGTGCTTCATGGTGTTTCGCCCCTGTCTGGTTACACCGTTGAGTTTGGAGGTGGTGCGGACGCCAAGAGCTCCTCGAAGCGTAAGAGTATTCCAAGGTCGAGGCAGTCTTTCCGAAGGCAGCAGTACAGGGAACGGAGCCGGTCAGTGGGAAACGACGACGTTGGAGAAGCGGTGAGGGAAGCGATAAAAAATCCGAGGAAATCCGTTCCCATGCAGTGGCAGCGGCAAAGGCGCGGATTTGTGAAGTCCAAAGTGTCAAAATGGACGAAAGTGAAGGAGGCTTTTCGTTGGGAAAAGGCTCAACTGGATGGGTGTTCCCAAAGGACTATGATAAACGATTTCTCCACCGGACTTCCAGAGTCCAAGTCTCAGGATAGCGGTATCGGTTTGGGTCAGAGACAGGTATCGGAAGACAGGCCACATGATGATAGAGATAATCCCAGTCAGTGCTTCTTAAGGGTGAAGGAAGTGGAACCATCCGCAAGCCCTTCGGATTCCGTCCTTGGAGGATCTTCTTCCCCCTATCACGCTTACTCTTACGCACTTTCCTCCTCATCATCCTCTTCTGATGACCTCATGGAGATTGATTTGAATTTATCCAGTATTTCTGAAGCTATCGACATTGGTGAGTTGCTGTAATTATTTATTACTTTAGAGAAAATAATTTAATGCGGTAACGCAAGTGATTTCAGATCCAGTAAATTAAGTAATCATTTATTGTTTAATTAAATCCAATATTATTGTATGTTATTGCTGTGATTTTTCTATATATGAAAATAAGGAATCAATTCCAGTATGCGTTACATATTTCTGTCAATGTAATTGGGAATACGGAAAATAAGTTTTTCAATCCTTTTAGATTTAATTTAATCTGCTTTGTTGTTTTTATTACAAGTTTCCTTGTCTCCCATCATTAAAAGATTACAAATCAGTGAGTTTGAAATCAAAATAGAAATTGTTGCGTATTCTTGGGAATATTATTTTGTAAATTGGTATTTCTGAAGCGTGATAACCTGACTGTGTAGATTTTAGGTTTTATTATTTTCTTTATTTATAGCTTCTGCATGGAATATGGATTAGTTTTCTTGTATAATTATGAGGCCCTCATTTTTCAGCATTGATAAATCTAACAATAACAGCGGAATATTGTTTACATGTTTTGAAGTGGAGATGTGAACAACAAATCTTAGATGAAAGTTTGGACAAGGAGTTACATAATGGTAAACGCAACAAGATAAAACTTATAAATAGAAAAGTTTCTCTGTTGGGAGCATGCGGAACGTTTATTCATTAATGAGCAGGATGTTTCGTTGTTGGATTTGAAAAGGTCGTTGCCACAAGCAAGGTCGTGTATAATCTAAAATTGTGTTGCGAAAAAGTGCCGACAGCGGTGAGAGGAGAGGGCGTTGGACTGCATGACTGCTGATGAATCACGAATCCTAAAAAACTGATGGATTATAGCGGTTCATTGTCTGTTCACTTGACAATAATCCAAGAGCGCATCGAATCTGCTCGAGCCGCTCCACGTAATGGAGATCTCATTCTAGAAATCACCCAAACATGAACACTTGATGAGTCTATTTTTCAAAGATTCTGCGGGTGACAAAGATTGGCGAAAACAAATTTGTCTACTTTTGGGAAGATCAGTGCATGTAGTATGCACAAATCAGAGGCATTGTAAAAAATCACCGGATCGTTCCGTTTTAGTTTGACTGGTTTTTATTGAAGGGTGCGGATTTTCTTACGATCTTAATTTTATAGTTTTTCATCAAAGAAAGAAAATCAAAAATTATTGAATCAATGAAAGATGTTTTCTTGCCGTAGGATGGCAGAGAGTGAAATGTGAAACGAAGCAGTACCAAAAATGACTTTTATCAATGGAATAATTTCCCGCCATTCCCGAACGTTTGATTTCGTCCGATTAACCTATGATCAAGTTTTCTTTCACCATGTCCTCCATAGATTTGTTTTAAATTTAAGTTTTTCCTTCATTGAAATTTCTTTTACTTGCTGGATAATTGTTGTGTAGTTTTCAGTGATAGCATTCTAAATATTTGGCACTAATCTTCCTCTTGTTTATGTATTTATTTTCTAAAAATCAGCACTGCGTTAAGCAGCAAGAACTTTGAAGCGATCAAACACATGCCATAATAAACAGGAAAATAATATTTGGCCCATTGTTCATTATGGCAATCCTATTCATTATCTCGAAATTGATATTAACGTATAAAAAAGGAAATATTTATATAGACCAGCGAA
This sequence comes from Pachydiplax longipennis, assembly GCA_036926295.1. Lineage (NCBI taxonomy): Eukaryota > Metazoa > Arthropoda > Insecta > Odonata > Libellulidae > Pachydiplax > Pachydiplax longipennis. The sequence goes on from JAVFKF010000020.1 coordinate 451,664, forward strand.
TGCCAACTTCATTATATGCACCATCCTTGCTAACCCATTATAAAACACTCCTTAAACTAAACCTATTGTAGTATGAAATATCTTCACGTAAATATTTTCTCTTGTATCTTAAGGGAATAACAGCAAACACGTCTTTCATCACTGCTAAACTGGAAGAAATGGAGCATGAGGATTTAATTACCGTATTTATGCCAACATTAAACTATTTTAAAGTATTTCTTGTCACTAAAGGAAGGTATACTATGGGATGGGAACCGCTTGTGTTGAGTAAGGCAATTTTTGCATCACGAAACGGAAGTTTATGCTGCGAGGGTTGCATAAGTACAGGGAGGAATGTAGTTGGGTGCATAAGATGACGGATACTGCCTCGTATAGGTCATCGGTCACAGTGGGAAAAGATTGCAAACCAGGTTCCCATTTTCATTTTTATGAAAGCTTCATTTAACTTACTACGCGTATTATGAAAGTCTATCGTTACAAAATGGTTGAAATTTGAAACAATATTAGGAATAAAGAAAACGCTATACAAATATAATTCTTTATTTTGTTTATCAATCTAAAATCAGTGCGCATCGTCAATTATTAGTTGGGATTTTAAGCGTTCCAAAAGAATCTTGGATCATTGTAAATATTTACCATAGAATCACTCTTAACGACTAGACATTTGTCATTATGTACGACCAGCTGAGTCATTTCTTTTCTACGTTTGGGACTTAGTCTTTATGAGTTTCATTTGGTCTTCTTATCATCTATATTATTGTAGATTTGATTAATAGAGTATGTAATGCTTTTTCGAAGAGTTTTTCATTTGTATAAATGAAAGTATTTCCTAATTAGAAGTAGAATTGGAATTTCGCTATTAAATGAAAGGATGAAGTCGATACTCAAGCATGGTGTAATGTTTTACCACTAAATTTATTCAATGAATTTGAAAAGGATTTGTTACTCCTCTAATTATTCTGAAGATAACCTTAAGATCCATCCACATTTCACTGTAACAAAATAGATCACCCTACCTTCACCTTCATTATGAAATGAAATAAAAGAATATTGAGCTGCTTCTAATAACCATTCAAGTATCCGAGAAAGTGTAGTCTCTATGAATATCTAAGAAATTATTATTTGTTGTTTATTGAGGAAAAGAAAGAAATTCTCTTTAAGCACTAGAAATTAGAATAAAAAGTGGCTTTCCTTGCTGAATTTTGTTTTAGTGGAGACGGATGTGGCCTGTTGATATCTTTCGAAACTCATTTCTCCGATGATGTTAAAGAAGCAAAGAAAAACTGCTCACTTTATATTGAATATGACGATATAATAACAAGAGATACTAAAATTCACTGGAAGAAATATTTACATTTTCCAGCATTTAGAAACACTTCATTAATCGCTAGTGTGTACCAATAACTTCAAAATCTTTCCTTGTATTATTCACATGGCTTGAACCACTATTGTGAAACTACCGAACACACTCGAGTAGTATTTTAAGGAATTTTTTACTCAACCACGTAAACACTTCTCTTGGCTTCGACCCCGACCTCCTTGTAAGTGATAAAATTAGCTCTTGGAGCCATAAAACAGTCTTACCACTGAGGACGGCTACATGGTAGCCCGAAATAAATATCTGGTTTATGCTATCCTTTTATGGCTTCAAGGGCTTTCTAAATAATATCCCCGCCAAATCAGTTATTGGTTTTTTGGCTGAAATTTACCAAAATGGTTGCGCGACGCGAGCCAGTGTTTTCGATCCATAACAATAACAGTGGCCTCTCTAGCTGTTTACTCCTATTGTGTATTTTGTTACTGGGTGGGACATGGCTGAATTATATTATGGTCCATTCATCCCCCTAGTGCACCTATATATTCATATTTTTATTAAGTCCCTTTGGAAATGGAGAGTGAAAATTTTCAATGTGAAAAGCGTCCGGAAAGCGATAGTAAAGTAATGTACCGTAGTTTTTCTAATACTTTCCAATCGCGCCATGTTTTCCTGTATTACTAAGCTGCAAACAAATCACAGTCACTATTACCGAGTGAACCCGGAAGGATGTGGGGAATGAGAATCCAGGCGGATAGAGGGGACCATTCCATCTTATTCCATTTAGACGAATCTATAAATAATGATACCAAAATAAAAGGAAATTTCTGAAGACTTAAGTAGATTCCGGCGTTGAGACCGAGGAGTTAGATCCTACGAATTAATTTTTCTGGAACACAATCGAAGTTGTGGGTGAAAGGGAAGCATAAGACGTTGGTTTTATGTCACGCGTTATGCTATATGTTCTAAGGCTCCCTTTCATTGAAAGGCATTCGTGCCAAGATACTCTTTATTTCTTGATCCTTGGGATTTTCAACTGTGGAACTTAAACCGAAAGAGGAAAAATTTACTTCTGAATAGTTTAATATAAAAAATTCTATTACGCGTTATGCTATATGTTCTAAGGCTCCCTTTCATTGAAAGGCATTCGTGCCAAGATACTCTTTATTTCTTGATCCTTGGGATTTTCAACTGTGGAACTTAAACCGAAAGAGGAAAAATTTACTTCTGAATAGTTTAATATAAAAAATTCTATTACGCGTTATGCTATATGTTCTAAGGCTCCCTTTCATTGAAAGGCATTCGTGCCAAGATACTCTTTATTTCTTGATCCTTGGGATTTTCAACTGTGGAACTTAAACCGAAAGAGGAAAAATTTACTTCTGAATAGTTTAATATAAAAAATTCTATTACTTATATAGTTTGAAATGAGAGATGCTGTGTTTACGTATAAAAATGCAAACTTCGAGAAACGTCCATGGGTGTACGATCTTCAGAGGATTTTCAGCTCAGTTTCTTTTGAAACATGATCGATACTGAAAGTAAGATTTCTTGTAAACATGGAATGATTATTCAACACCTTACCAATAAAAAATCTTCTGAGAGTAAATATTTGTCAGCTGAATGACAAGGTGTTTACGTAAGTGAATTATTTCTATTTAAGCTTTAGAAATGCGACTGTGGTTTAGGGTGAAGGATATAGGTATATTAGCACAGTACCAATTGACGAAATGGAATTAAAAAAGTTTTTGTTAACATTTGGTTTCATGATAGTCATTGGTGACAGATATGCTATATTGATCGAGGGACAATATAGCATATAACCAATCGTTTGTAATAGGGTCACACTATTGAGCTGGTCTTCGAAACTTAAAAGATGGAAAGGATTCTCTAAATACTAATAAATTTTCACGGACCATTCATGAAGAACAATTTTCAAATAATATTAATTTCAACACAAATATACGAATAGACAGTGCAGTGTAATTTTTTTTATCAGTAACCTTTTTGCGATTTGGTGTTAAATTAGAGATCATGATTCTTAAAATGTCTTTAAAAGGGCCTCTTTTTATTACCTTTCATTCTCGACATTTAAACAGTAACCAGTTTCCGTAAATAAGTATGATATCCAAAAACTATTGCGTGTGATCTGTGAGCCGTATGTTGTGCAAGACTGCTTTAGACAGAGGAAATGAAATTATTTACGGAATGAACGGATTGTGCCATTGCGTTTTGGCAAGAGCTCAGATGAAGTTAATGGGGGAATTTTACCTTAAATCTTTCTTGACTTTACGATTTTAGGAAGGCAATTACCAACTCTCATTTCGAGAAATCTGTACTGCACTTTCTAGGAAGGGGTTCTTGATATGGCACGAATAGTTTCCACGGATAGATATTCAGTTTTTAGAAGCGATTTGATATCAGTAATATGATATTTAAGCGATAAATTAGATAAAAACTGATAATAAAGCCAGTTATACCTGTTTGTAGACTTTGTCTCACCCTTTTTGGGAATATCAATTCCAGCGGAATCAAAATAGGACCTACAATATATGGTAGATTGTCTTGTCAGAAAGGGGATAAAATTGGTAATACAGTTAGATGAAGGGAAGATCAAAGTGTTGAATGTAAACATTATCGAAGCAAAAGTGAACATTTCCATAGAAGGAAAAATTGTTGAGCTTCTGTAATTTCAGTCTCAGTCTTTTTGGAATGTATGGTTACATGGAAATTTTGGGGAAACAAAAGATGTAAGAATGAAATAAGACAATAGTATGGATAAAATAGTTTTGAAAAGATGGAAGAAGTTTTAACAGCAGATAATTTTCAAGAAGAACTTCAAAAGGTATTCGCCGAGTCTTTTGCTATGAGTAGTATTCTATCTCACAGCATCGAAACATGGACGAGTTATTATCCGTATTCTTCATGTTACAAAATTATGAGATGTTTGTTGAAAACGTAAACTTTTCTGAAGTATGTAATATCTTGCTATAACTCGAAATCATCATCAATTAATACCACAGCCAAAACTCTGAAAAATCAAATAATTATGTTTTAAAAGAAAATTAATCAATTCTGTTGTGGCAACCCAAGGTCGCATCCATTGGAAACTTAGCACTCCTCGTGTTTACTATTTATGATAGAACACAGTTATTTGAAGTATTAACATGTTTACTTAACTTCATTACTACTTTTTTAGTTCATAACTATACTGCAATCACATTCTCTCCCTACACGTCGCTAGATATCAGGTTAATTAAGTTACAAGGGATTTAGGCGAAATAATATTCAGAAATCACAAGCAAACGTGACTTTAGCTGATATTAAGGTCATAATCTGCAATAATTTTGCCAAAATTTATCAAGATTATCCTACTGATACGTAAATTAATGATTATATTATATTAATGATAATATTTGTTGGCATCTACAATTTATCCGTATATGATGGAAAAGAAGTTATAGAAGACGGCATACACGATCTGTTACCACTTTCGTGAACAAGAATGTAGGATGCGAAACAAATTTCTGCTCTACTCCATACATGCCGCATCAACTCAATTCTTATGCCCCACGGAACTACCATAAGGCTGACCCAAAAATTATTACAAGTAATCACGATGGTTGTTTCGTCTTCCAAAAAACGCAGCATACGTCACTATGCCTGACGACGTTCCATCAGCGATGCTGTTGACTTTTTCAGGTCGAAAAAGAAAATCGAAGATGTTAACAGCATCTTTGGCGATACGCCATCATCTTTAGTGATATATGATACGTTTCCCTAAAGAAAGACCTGTCAATATGATTTCGGAATGCAGCGAAAAGCTATAACAAGCAATTAAACTGGTTGGCAGAATGGATCAAAACACGGAATCGCGCGCAGAAAATCGGACCCACTGGGGACTGTAGACTTTGGCAGGAGTCCATTGTTCAATGATGCTCCCTATAGGAGTAATTGGCCATGTTAAAATGAGGTTCGGTAATAAAAGTAATGTTTTTTTTCGGGAGTAGGCAAGGAGTGGCTATTCTCGTTTGATAATAATAAAGATCTTTAATTCTTGTTTATTTTATTAAAATGTACCAGAAATTTAATTTCGTGTAGCGTACCTAATTGGAATAATTTTAATTAGGTTACAGATTATAACTGTTTTCCTTGAAATTGCACGAAAAAATGCATTTTTTGGGATGAAATGTGTAAATACAGTTCGAAAACTGATTGGCTGCTTAGGTCATTCATAAAAAGCTTGTAAAATTGGTAAAAATAGTTTTAGGAACCTCACGCGTTGCAATTAACTATGTCGGAAAATAAATGAAAATGTAATTCTTAGTAACACGAGCACTGTTTCTGATAACTAACTCTGATTATTTAAGCAAAATTTTATTGAGGGAATTTACAATACAAGTGTTAACTTTTTGTTCATTTAATTCAATATTTTTACGAGATATTTTCACCCTGTCTGTCGAAACAGTTCCCACAACTTCTGTATTTCGAGGTAGAGGCACTATTTTATATTACATTTTCAATTCCTGTTGTATATCTTGATTAGCTTGCTGCGCGGTAATTTTTACTTTGAAGGTGTGTGGGCAAAAGTAGCTTAATGTTGACACTGTGAATTTCCAATGTCAGTCTTGTGAATTATATAGGATGGTAAGAAATATGAAACGAGAAATATTGCCCCGAAAAGGACTTAATTGATGCCTGAAAAATTTCGGCCATCAATGAAATGTAATGGCGATGTGGTTCAGAAAATTGAATTTTGCTCTTCAAATTGTCTCTCTGAATTACTTTTTTAAAATCTTTAATTAACCTTATGCAATTAATCCAATGTAGCCTGACGTGCGATTTTTTTAGGAGTCTTATTTAAGTCTTATCATGAAAATAATACTTATTATTACCAGGCGAGTAAGGCCTACCAGCTGTTGTTTCATAGAATCACCATTAACTTCCCAGAATAAATGAATGACTCCTGTCCTAAGGACAAGTGCCTCGAATAGTGCGTATCTCCTCTCATAAGAAAGCGCTTAAGGCTTCCAAACAAACGCACCTCCTCCCTTGTATTGGGATTAGGCATTGTGCCATTAATCTCGCCCACTATCTCGCCCATGAACTCTGCCTTGAATTATGGTTTGTAAAACAACAGAATTTTCCGGGAAAAGCAAGCTCGATTTCCCTTATTTTATGAGGTAAGCCTAAAATGAGAGATCTGGTTTGACGTAGCCAAACTCTGAAATTTGAGATTCCGTAAAAGTGCCCATTCAGTTTCCAGTCACGTTCGATTCACGAATGATGATGCCAGGCGAAGGAGATGTTTAAACATTTAATACTTATCGGACAAACACAAAAATGAGGATTGTAGAAATTTTATTATAATAAATTCTTAAATTACACATTCCACCTTCAATAGTCTAACAGATAAATTAATACCTCATCATTTTCATCTCTATGTCTAGATTTGCGCAGCGGAAAATGCGATCAAATAAACATTTTAGCGGAGTCTAATTTTACTGGAAATTTGAATTCCCAATGGCAAAACTCCATCCGGCATAGAGCCTGAGGAAGGCTGTACGCCGAATGAAATCTTAGATGAGAAGTATTAGATTCCACAGTAAGCTGGATAACTTAGGAAACGAGAGAATGTTTATTAACGATTTAAAATTAACCGGGAGGGTGATAAATTTGGCCACTCCTAAATGACTGGAGTTTTCATCTTATTTGCAACACACTCTTGATTCCGATACTTAATTATTATCGCTTTTTAATTATTATTACTTTTAATTCTTACATTCATTTTTACTAAAGAAATTTTGAAAAAATGGTAGGGAAACTCTTTTAGCCTTATTCAATCTGATTTAAGCATCGTAGCGACTTATGTCCAGGTAAGATTTTTTTGTATAATCCCAAGTAGAAATGGACATGAAAAAAGTCTGACAGAACCGGAACTCGAATCCGAGATCTTCGTTTTTCAAGTAAGCTAAGCACTGAAATCCAACAAAGCTATTAGGCCTAAGCATTTATTTTGCTCTTTTCTGTGGTACTTTTTTTGCGTATAAGTGTACCTGCTTTGCTCAGTGGCGCTGATGATTACAGCAAACATCGAATCTTTTGCCCAATCAGTGCCGTCCACTGACGACATAAAATGAAAAGCAAAAGGAACTGAAGTGCTCTCTATGGGAATTTTTGATTTGCGGCAAGGTTGGAGACGAGGACACTAGTCTTACTGGAAGCGAATTCGAAAGACGTCCATACGTTCAGTTTCAGTTCTAAAGAAGCCTTTTAGTGTCTCATAATTCATTCGGAATTTCGTCATTTTGTGAGAGGTGGTTGTTCATGTTAGGTATTAAATCTCGTGTACTCCAGAAGGCTATCAGCGGAGTGGCAAATACCGAGATAGTGAGGCTACGAGAGAACTCGGAACTTAAATACTTTATTCCCTACGATGTTTGATCAGTGAAAATAGAAAATTGAAGTGGCCATTGAAAGTGTGGTATTTTGTGATAATGTTTCTTTGCACATTTTATGACATTTTTCTTTTTTGTATTGATTATATTGTGTTCCTTTCGTATTGTGTGGTGTAATAAATTTGTTTTGTTTTTCGAGTGAAGTCGGATTGGATTTAGCCCTCCTTCGACTCGTCGTCGCGCTCGTAACATACCTTACTTAGATAAGGATGAGGGCGACATTAACCCGCTCACTGCAGGTCAAATCGGAGACCCGCAATTTCTTGAATGTATTGAGGCGAGTTGCACTATCGATGATTTATTTCGTATTTTAAGGAAGAGTGTTATGTGAAAAATAATTAAAATTTTCTATCTCAGAATTCATACGAGAAATTCAATTCGGTATAACATTTTTCTCCAAAATGACTAGTGATATAAAAGATTGTCATATCATGTTCTCGGGATATCTAAAACCCTCCCATTATTCCGGCATTAATTTTTATGTACATTTCCGTAAAAAGTTTTTATTGCACATTGTACATGTTTCCTTCAGTAAAAGTATAAATTCATTAGATAATTATCCGGAAAGGCCGGGGCGAATACAAAAGAGCTAAGGAGCAACATATTTGGATGACTCATACACATCAAACAATTTGCACCTTAAGCTAACAAGTGAAGCATTTCTTCAGAATCTACCTTCATAGCGTCGGACGCTTGCACCAAAACATACCTTAAATTTGACGGGAGTCTCTTACGGACCTGCATTTCGCTAAATATGAATAAGCATGTTTTTCTTCTCTCTGCTCTAACATAACTATTTCATACGAAGCTAGAGACTAAGACTCTAAGATTTTGTCAACTCAATATCTGTAGCTTATCAACCGATATACGAAACAGAATCAAGGTAAATAATTGAATCAAATCACAACATAAAAGTAGAAGGCGTTAAACAACGCGGGTTTCAATTACCGGCGTTACAGCTTTTATGAAAGCATGCGAATAGAGGTATAGGAAAATTATATAAAATTTTATTTTTTAGCGAGTTCCTTAACAATTCATAAACGTCAAATTTGTGTTTTGTGCAGGTCCTCAGCGTAGCGCTTCGGCTACAGATTCGACCGCCGAGAAACTCGTGCAGAGTGAGGAATGCACCGATCAGCGGGGTCGCCGATCGCTGTCACAGGGCCAAGATGACGACGCCGCTAGAAGAAGCAAATCCTTGGATTGTGAGGATATCCAAAGGCCATACGCCACCTTCGTCCTCGACGATAAAGGGGGTTCCATTTCCAAAAAATCCCACAGAACACCTTGGGGCAAGGTAAAGGACATCATCCAGACAAGGAGAGACAGCGTGAAGAAGAGGCAGAAAGATGAGGGAAGAAGAGATGACGGGGCACTGAGGGCAGATACCGAACACACAACTATCCTGATCGATCAAGAGGAAGATGGAGATCGAAGCGGCTGTGAAAGTCCCGAAGACTGTGGTGCAGAAGGGGTGAGATGGCATCAAAAGGTAGAAGATGTTCGGGGAGAAGAGAGACGAAAGGGATTCAGGACTTCACCGGGATCTTCCCCGAGGAGACTCACTCCAACTCTCACAGTGACACTGCCATCGACGGAGGAATTGAGTGGTGGCGCTGAATGTATGATGATTCCCGGAGAAGGCCATAGGGGTCGATTGGGTGATGCGAGAGAGGACAGAAGCAGAGGATATTCGGACTGCGAGGAACCAGAAGGACCACACCATAGGAAGGATGGCCAATCTCAGGTATCTGAATTCGTACTGCAAGGCCAATCTTCTAGGAATTTCGCGAAATTCCCTTAGAGTGGGTGCACGGACATTCAGGGTTTTCTGAAAATGTGTTTCAGAGCCCAAATGCGGAGTAACTTTAGAGCGCTCGGATATATTATTGATCATCAATTATCAATAACTGATTAATGAGCAGTCGGCCGATATTTATCACTAACCCGGAAAATGCTTTTCTATAAACTGAACTGTCCATCTATATGAACACTATTTCTTCAAATAAAGAGATGCTACATTTATAGTTTTTATACTGTAAATGACATGAAAATCATAGGTTTGGATTTCTAGGAAAGGTTTTGACTGATAAGATATGTTTTAGAAATATTATTTTTTTATTATTCAGTAGTCGATCTTGATGAAAACAAAAACAATATATCCCCTGCCTTTACTCCTATAATACTCCTAACAGAGAATATAATTCTCTATTTAGGCAAGACTGACCAAAACTAAAACGTCTGTTTTACATCCAATCGATCGAATGTTGAGCGATTCAAGTAAACAAAGAAACTATTTTTCTGCTAGCATGCAGGTAAAATTAAATTATTTTTGGTGCGAAAATTGGAGCTGTAAGTTTATGATTCATTTTGCAAATAATCTACTGAAATGTCAGTGATTTACAATTCTCGGGAATGTTTCACGATGCATCGGATTTATTTCGGTGTCCTATTTGTAAATATAAATCTGCAATCTACCAATCTCCTTCCAACAAGTGGCAGGGGATCACACCTTACTTTCTAAGCCATTATTGTCGGGAAATTCCAATACTGACGTGTGAATTATCCTTTGCTTACTATTAAATAACAGAGACCTAAACTGCGGAAGAATGTTAAATATATCTTTAAATCATTGTATAAGTCTTAATTAATTCCATGTTTATCTTCGTGAGTTTTTAATGTTTATCTAGAAGATACACAAATATTTTCAAATTTCATCTCTAGATTCCCTAATATAACCTTGTAAAGAATTCAGTTGTGTCTGAGGTGGATCACAGCTGTAAACCTAACTAAAATGTTTCTAATGTTTTAGCTGGGCGAGGGAATTACAGATACATCAGGAACATCACCACCGGCTCCTCGGCGACCTTCAAAATGGACCAAAGTAAAGAAGGCCTTCCTTACTGCAAAGAAAGAAGTAGATGGAACAGCTAGGGGGGCAGATCATCCCATTGGTTCTTCTAGAATACCTTGCACCGAATGTAGTGCTCGACGAATCTCTAATCGGTCTCCAGGTATTTCCATAATTTTGTTCAAAATTTCGTTTGAAGAACTCGCGGAGGTATTACCGATTGTGAGTGATAACTACCAAACTAAAACGGAAATAATGCAATGATTTATTTTTGAGAGTTTTTTTATCGGCAGAACTAGATATATTTAAGAACTATGGTAATGTTAAGGCAAGTAAATTCAAAGGTTTACCCTTTTATACTTGATAAATCAAGAAATAGCACAACATAGAACGAATAATTAATTTTTTCCTCTTTACTACATTTTGGTAGTCGCTCATTCCTTCAAATACTATTCGAAAATCTTCCCAATAATACAATTCCACACAAATCTTAGTAAAGATGGTTTAATCTAAACTAATATGATTAATAATCAGCAACTATTATTTATTGGTTGTCCAAGCTTATATAAACTTAAATTGCTTTCCTAATATCTCACTATCCAGTAGACTCCCTCGGTCATGTGATGCTACATAGATAATTTGATACAATGTGTAAGTTGAAAGTTATAATTCTGACCAGTGCTGATGGATCCCCATTTCTATACAAATAAAACACTAAGTATTAAATTCTACAACTTTTTGTTTCCACTATGGGGATTCCCATTTTTTTCTATTTGGGGAATTCATAATTTTTAATTGGCTACTCTAAAGATATGCCAACTAAATATTTGCTAATATTCAGTGTATATTTTACCTAAGCATATTATTTTTATAAAATCATCTACTGACGTTGATTTTTTATTCAAATTACTAATTTTTTACTTTTAAAAAATGATTTCAAGTCCTAGAAAATGTTTCATGACTTAAATGTACCAGGTACTCAGATGGTAATGGTAACTCGTTGGAATTGACTCCATCTACTGAACTGGGTACTTAATATGAAATTTAAAGCTAGCATTTCATTGCATAAATTTTAAACACAAACAAAAATATGATTGAATTATTACCAGAATCAAGTTACATCACAATGTATAAATTGAATTGAACCTTAACAGGTTTACTAAAAACGTATGAAAGTAAAATGCCAAACACAGACACACACAACACACATTATCTTTCACAGTTAGTCAAGGGCTACGAATTTACTTGGAAGGTTGCGGACCTCCTGGTGTGAGCGGTGAAATGGACCGACTATCCAGTCCCCGAGGGCGTCGAGAGAATTCATCGGAGATTGGTTCTGTGGGGACAGCACCACCTTCTCCAGCTGCCGATACCACCAGTCCCAAGATTAGCATCCAAACAACTCATCGAGACATCCAAAAAAACTACGACGAACTGCAGCAGAAACTGAGCCAAGAATTTCACAAGAAGCTGAGTGAATGGGAGAGAATGAAAGGTGGTTGGTGTACGGTTCCGGAAGCAAAGGATGATAGTGAAGATGTGAAAAAGAAGCATTCTTACGAATGGGAGAAGGGTAAAGAGAAGGCTTCTGGAAGATCCGCTGCCCCTGACGAGTCCCACCTTCCGATAGACTTCCGCAGGAGGTTATTGGAATGGAAAAGGGTTCGGGCATCGGAGGCAAGACCAGAAGCAATTGCTGGGAGGGGTCGTGGGGCTCCTGGAGGTCGTGGTTCGGTCATAGCAGATGATGAAAGCCTTCCTCCTCAGTTCCGCAAAAGACTGGTGGAATGGCAACTTTGGCGGGCAGTGACGGGAAAATCGGACCAAAACGTTGAAGAGTTGCACAAAATACTTCCGGAAGAGTTTTATCGGAAGCTTCAGGAGTGGGAGAGGATCAAAGCAGAGGCAGTGGTACCAGTAGGTGTTGGTGGAGCAAGGCAGTTCGGAAGGAGGGAACCAGGAGCTGGAGGAATGGTAATACGGAAGGATGCTTCTGCATTGGGAAGAGTGGTGCGAAGGATGCGGGCCAACGAAGCAGCTCTTGGAGAAAAGTGGAGTAGACAGAGAAATGAAGTGGCTAGGGAAGTGAAGCACAGAGGGAAGGAAGTGCAGTGGTTGGAGAAAGAGCTGCAGAAAGTGGAGAGAGAGAAACTGCGCCTTGAGAGAGAACGGGAGAAATATCTGGAACGAGAGGCAAGGTAAGAAATTTCGATATTATTTCCCCTTAAAATTTTTAAGTATAGAATTTTGTTTCATTTGAAATGTGTGAAGGTGTTCCAAAAGAACTAAAGCTCTGATTATAATTGATGGAAATCATTCTTATAAACTAAGCTGAATTTGTTTGACGTTGTGCTGACTATTGAGATGAGTTGATGCATTTACAATTAATTGTATGTAGTAGGGCAATAAAATTCTAATTCTTTTCTTGAGAGATGTAGTACCTTCATTGTTTTGATGTTTAACTTGAATTTTGCATATTTAAAGCATATGCTGTGATTCAGTATACTTTTCAGTAGTTTTAAATATCCCCTTAGATTATTCTGATAGGAAAGTTATGAAAAAGAATGAAAATACCTTAGTAAATATTCCACACAATTTTATGACTGGTTTCCACACCAGTTTAGCATAACCATCTGATGATACTATGTTAGTAGTGAAACCTGTAATTAACATTTTTTATTACAACTAAACCATTTTGAAAATTTACAAAGCTTTTTTTTCCAGATTTATGGCACATAAAGGTTAATCTATCCATATTGGTTTTATCTATAACTATGAGGTATAAGAAAAAGATAACAAAGTGATTGTAATCCTATATTGAACCTAGGAGATGTTCTTCGACTCAAAGAATATGAAATATATAATAGTTCTGAAGAATGTTTCCCTTTTATCCTCTTTTATTTCAATTTGATTTAATTTAAGCTAATTAATTAGATATTTTATTTCAACTATTTATATTTTCAACTGACTATTTATTAAGATTTCCTCATGAATAAGTTTGAGTACTGCATAAAATAAATTCTGAATGGTTTTGAGCATTCATTACCTGTAAACAGAAACTAAGAGGAGCTATGGGGAATGGGCCATTTCTATCCTTGGGAGAAAATTAACACTTACACTCAAATTCAAATTCACATAATTCTTTCTGTGCTTTACAAGACTTCAGTAAGGAGTTTTGCAGTAAACTAAAAAATTTAAAGTTTCCTAAATTGCATGAGTGTATTAAGAAATAAAATTTTAGAGTTTTGCACTTGCTGTATAATAAAGCCTCAATTAAGTAAATGTAGAGATTTATTATTCAAATTTTCTCACTAGTTGAGATTTTTCCATAAAAATGCAAACTAAAATATATGCAATAATGCTATTTTAGTTGGAAAGTAATTACCTATACTATTAAGTTCTGAGCAATGAGTATAAGGATTCATTTTGTAACATTTCGTAAATAGTTTTCAAGGAAACATTAATAGTAATATCATCAACTTCATATTTTTTCTGATACAATGCAATTCATAAATACAATATGAAGAACTGTGAGCACTGTTTTCTTATTCCAGCTCATTGATTTTTATGACCTTATTTATAGAATTATAATATTTTGTAATAGGGTTATAGCATGTATAATAACAAATTATATATAGGTACATTAGCTTATTCAAGCATTAACCTTTGGGAGACATAAAAACAATGGTAATGAGTACAGTTGTTCAGTAGAAAGAAAAAGGAAGAATTTTTCAAATGAAACATATTGGACTGATTTGTTTTACCTTCGAAATTAATGATTTCCTGATTATTTACTGTTGGATTGATAATTCTTAGATTTTCATGTGATGGTGACTATCCTAGAAAAATATTTTAACTTTCTAAAAGAGCTAGAGGAAACATATAGCCTTTTCATTTCAATCATTCATATAGCCACAGAAGAACAAATACCTCCTCTGCTCCAGTGATAAGGATATGTATGTTACTTTAGAGTTCCTTATGTCAATTTAGAGTATCTGACAGGTTTAACTACATTTATCAGGAATGGACAAGAACATCCTTGGAAGAAATTGTTGTGAACTGTTTTACTGTGATTAAGAATAGCCACTCAAACTTCCATTTCATACATCATGCATTCCTAAAAACTGTTCTTTACTTTTTATCCTTAAGGTATACTTCATTCAGTTATTTAAGAGTTAGAAGAAATTCATGTATTTCATTTGTAATGTCAATTATTGATTGATTTTAAGTCTACTAATCTCATTTACTATTCTTGTATTATAACACATCCAAAAAAGCATATTATGATAATGGTTTTAACTTACTACTGTTCATCTATTTAGGCTAGAGAGAATGCGAAAAGCAATGGGACAGCGCCCTCCTGGAGAGCAAGAAGTACTCATCCAAACATCCACAGGGTTTTTCCGATTCCAAGGAATATCAGAAAAATTTACTCGAAAATTGTATGAATGGGAAAAGCAACGAGGAATAGGACCAGAGGCTTCTACATTCACCCTTCTAGATCCAACTTACAGACCAGCTTCTGCATCTGCTACTTCAGCTGAAGTGGGAGGAGATATCACACTGGATACTTTAAGATCTTCAGCTTGTTCTCCTGGATCACCATCTCCTGCATTGCCTCGATCTCGCTCTGAGGGAAGCCTGGCAGAAAGTGGTGGACCCGTTCACAGTCGATCATCAAGTCTTGGCCAAGTCGAAGGGAAGGAGAGAAGCCGGTCTCTGGAGCAAGAAGGTAATACAAAAGTTGTCAATTACTGACATGATATATAATAAAAGAATTTTCTACAGAATTATATAAGGAAGGTATAATGGTAGTAGAGTAATAATTATAATGGGAATGTTTTATTGGGAATTGCATGGGAAAGCAGGTGTCAGGAATTAGATTATTTAATAAAACAATGCAATGATCCAGTGTTTCAAAAACTTTGTTAACCTATGGGCCAAATTTTTAACCATATTTATAGAGTGACTTTAAACAACATTGAAAATAATTTAAGGAATTATATTAAAATGAATAGTAAATCACCCATAAATAAATAGAGTATAAAAATCACTTTAAAATAAGAGGTACCTTGAAAAATAAATGTAATGTGGTGTAATTATATGGCAAGAAGGAAAGAAAAGACTACTACTACTACTTTTGTGCAAGACATTTTTTGTTCATCAAAATAATGTAACTCCTTTCTTCTTAACCCATGTAGTTTCTCTATTAAGGATTAATTGACAAATTCCAAGTGTCACTTTTCATTAGAAAATAGTGAATTGATTCATATCCCTATTCAAAACCATGCAGTGGCTGCCTAAAGTATTGCCTATACTAAGGTAGATGGTTATGGGTTTACAAATAAGCATTAATGTTTGAACAAAATGGAAGAATGGAAGGATATTTAGCAAGAAGTAAAAATTACATAGATTTTCTTCATGGGAAGGTGTATTATTTAAATTAATTTCCAATGTGTATATGATGACATCATTGGGTTAGAGTAGTACCTCAAAGAGTTGTTTATTGATTGATACAATAACTTAACAGTGCCATCTAGAGCATCATCAGAGCCAAGGATGAGGTCAGAAACACGAGCAATACTTGTTTCTGAGGAAACTGATGAAGAAGATGATGATGAGGAGGAAACGGCAGCATTATTAGTTGAAGTTGAGGATGTTGAGGTAGAAACAGCTGCTGCTTTAGAAGAACTTCCAACCCTACCTTCAGAAACACCAATCTATAGCTATGCACCTGAAGAAGTGACAAGACTGATTGACTCAAGTGGAAGGTGAATAGAGTATTTTTAATTCTTTTTTAACCTTCTGAAATTTTAGTTTTTATCTTATAAAGCAAGAATATCAAATTGAATTCAATCATTCCTTGATGACATTGTCATGATTTCTTCTTTACCTTAAAGTAAGCCCTATAACTTCAGGGAATGTTAAAATATCAGACTCAATAGTCTTTAGAACTTCCAATATCCCCTTTTAATTGCCTAATGTCATCTCGAGAGTCCAGTAAGTTGTAATTTGTATGATATTTATCAAATTGTGTATTCATGTTGGGAATTGATGCCACTTCAGCTATTCTGCTGATAAAATAGAAAAATCAACATTACGATTTAAAGAACCTACATAAACTACCTATCTCATATTCATGAATTCAATCTTAACCAATACAATCACCTTGGAGAATAGGTTAATAAATAGGTTATTGTTTTTGTGCATTAAGGTCAATATTGCCAGAGAAATGTTAATCTTAAATCATATAAGTACATTAGTTCATTCTATTAATTCTGGAAAACGCATCATGAAAGTTTTGTCTGATAATTTTCATTTTTATAATTATGTTAAATAACTTTTCAAACTGTTTCCTCATATTTCAGTGAAAGTGAAAAGGAGTGCAAGTGCTATGGTGAAGCCAGTGTCAATAGATCAAGTTCTGTAAGAACTCAATCAAGTTATGAACTCATTGAGGAAAATATGAGTTTAATCAATAAACTGAAAGCAAAGGAGAATATATGCAGGTGAGGTTATATGTTTCAGCTACATTATTTCAATCATCTCCCATTCATAAAAAACAACAAAAGTGGCTGAGATGTTGTGGAAATCCTTAGCAAAAAATTAGAAGTGATAAATACTTATGTATTGAAGAAGTATACATCAATTTTCACCTGTGTATGGAAACATCATCCATTTGATAATCCATGTCAACAAGCAATGTTAGAGATATTAAATCTTGATGTTTTACCACACTCACTATAAACTAAGTTCTCTGTAAATATTCATCTTTTAGAATAATCCACTGAATGTTAGTAATATATACCAATTATTTTTTATCATGTATTCTTGCTCTTATTTAGATAATGAATAATTTCAGGGAACTTGAGAATGAGATTGAAGACTTAGAAGGGAAAATACAGGATATAGCTAAAACCCATCAAGAAGAATTAGGTGATTCTGTTCTTCAAAATAAGTAATTAGTTTTATTTTGATGATGTATTGAAATAAAATACTTATTTTATATATGATTCACTTCATTTTTCAGAGAGGTTGAGACAGGAGGAAACAGGACTCAAGGAGAAAACGAAAGGTTAGTCAAGTAATTGATTATGTTTGCATAGATCAAACCTTTTATTAAAATCATTCATAGTCATCATACTTAAATTCTTGGTTTAATGATAAATAGATAGATAGAGGAGTAAAGTGTGAAGCTTTTTCTACTGAAAATTTTGAAACTTATTCTGTGTACAATGAAACTCAAAATCTTCAACAGATTAATTAAAATATTTCTATTTCAAAGAGCAATTATTTATATCAGAAGCTGAAAACACTTATGAAACTATTCATGGTTCATCTCATGGAGATATGGTGGCCCAGTTGAAGCAAAGGGTTGATGAATTAGAGCGCTGCAAACAGCAATTAAAGCAAGAGGAGGAAAATCTACAGGTACAATAAATCTATCAATTATGCAATTGTAAAAAAGCTTTTGTAAAATTTACTGGTTTTAAGAAAACATTTAAAGCACAAGCCATGGGTTGATGACTTACAAAAAGGATTGGTTGATTATATTTCTTTGGCCTGAATACTTTATGGATAGGTATGTTAGTTTGCCACATTCTCTCAATGTGTGCCAATATTCATTCTTTCTTCTTTTTTTAATATTCATTTTTTAAATTCTTTTTTTAATATCCTTTTTTAATGCTCTTTTTTAATATTCTTTTTGTATCCTTTTTACATTTTTTATAATCTTTTTGAAACTATTCCAACTTATTGGTAAATTACAAGGGTGGTTTGAAAAGTTTCTGACCCCAGATTTTTCAGAAATTTTCAGAAAACATGTCGAGAAATGGCAAAATGTCAGAAACTTTTCAGACCACCCATGTAGTATGCTGTTATGCTATTACTTAATACTAAATAAGGTATAGTTGTCAAAGAATTAATTTAGTCTCCTAGTTTGTATTACTTTTGTTTTCCATCAGACCTCCTTCCAAGTTCATGCAGAGCAGCAAGAGGCCCTTGCCCAAAATCTTGTTGGAAAGATGAAGCTTCTGCAGGAAGTAAGCAAAGGTGTTGGTACACCAGAAGATGAGAGTGTAGAGGAATTGGGAGATAATGATGACAGAAGTTGCAGATTCAAGAGATCAGATTCTGACCTTAATGACTCCCAATCCATGGCTATAGTGCAGAATCTATCTTCAGAACTCCTACAGCTGGTAAGATCTTCTAAACTTACTTGAACATTGTGCAATTTAATTATATAAATAATTACAATATGCTAAATTATAGTGAAATATGGTGAAATAATAACCACTGTGATTACAAATCTTATCGAGTTAGGCAGAAAAACTGGAACTCACATTAGCCGATCGAAACCAAGAAATTCGAAATTTAAGATTCGAACTGCAAGATAGAAAGAAGAGTGGACGTAGTGAATATCAAGAAAACAGAAGTGCAATATTTCGCTCTGGACAGACCCGCAATTGGTCTTCAGCAGAGGGAGTGCATTTATCTTTAGAAGAAAATCTAGTGGTGAGTGATTTACATAACAAAATTGTAAGTTTATAAGACCCATTTTTGTTTACTTGCTTTTCCTTCAAAAGTAGGTGATTACATATGTTTTGGGTTTGAAAATTTCTTTTCTCAAATTATACAGTATTATTTTTGAGGCTTAAATTCTTGGAGGATTGATCACAGAACAGATTGTGGTATACTTTGAACCCAATCAAAAGTATGACTGTATCTGAGAAGGCAGGAACTAATTGTATTTAAATGACTGAAAGTATACTCACTTTAACATATGATTATAATGAGCCTGCATTTTATATTGGTAGTACAAATGGCATCAGTTAAGATGGAAGTGGTCCTGGATTTAATACTGGAGGGAGTCTGATTTTCCCAATTGAGATTTGATTGATTATTGAATTAAAATAAAATTAAATACATCAAATATTAATTGCACTGAGGATTATCTTCAACTTAAACTGGAACTACTGAATGAAATCAAAATAGATTATCATTATTATTTGAACAAGAATACTGCATGCCATACTATATCATTAAGAATCTTACATTTGGAAATAAAATCATAGAAAGATGCTTATCAACAATATGTTTCCAACCTTGTTAGATTGAAACCTACCTGGATGAAGTGTCTCTTTACATCAAGGAAGACCAACTTCCTAAAGATCATTTCTCTTGCTTTTCATTGTCCTTTATGGTCAACTTAACCAACTCCTTTCTTTGCCTTCCCACATATTATGGATGGCATCTTTCTTTCTTACTCTTCTCTGCCAAATATTTTATGCATCTTATATATGATTCTATCAATCATATTCTCTAGTCACATGAAGTTCAAACTTTCTTGTCTAAACTTGTAGAGTCATGAAAGTTATCCTCTGTCATAATTTGAGGGATTTCATAATGTTCATTTGAATATTTGAAGGTAATACCAAAGGAATCAAACATATATTAATATTCAATTAATACAACAAAACTGTAAATACATTTCAAAAAAGATGCTCTTCTTATCATTATAATGGCTGGAGAGCTAAAATTCAGTGTGAGGGCATCAATTTGTAAAAAACTGTCTTATCTTCCTTTTGAACGTTAAGTTTGCAATTAAGTTAATACTCTTCAATTTTACAGCCCTTGAGTGATTCAAAGATGACTAAATTTACCAAAACAATGATGCCAAGACAGAGCTCAGAAGAATTGGCTGAACTTCCATTCCTTCTTACCAGCAAAGTTTTGCAGTTAAAGAAGGAACTCAGTAACTTATGCAGCCCCCAAGGTATTGTTTTAACTTATTCCATAACTCAATAAATTATTTTGAAATAAATTTAATGATTTAAATTTGCAAAGGTTAACAAAATTTTCTTTTTCTTAAATGGTCAAAACACTTCAGAGCCAAAAACAAGTTACAGAAGATGTCAACCGTGTCGAGGCAAACTTCAGAGGATTCCGGTATGAGATTCACTGGCTTGGATATATTAGATAGTAGATTCATTCATGCATGAAATTCAAAATACTTTTGGTGTATATTTGAAGCTTTTACTAAAGCTATATTCAAGATTTTCCTTACTTAAGATGACACTCATAAAATTATTTATGAAATTTCCAACCACAATACTATTGATCTTGCCACATCTTTCTGCTAAATTCAAATTATTTCAGAGCTAACTGCATTGGAAGATTATGAGAGTAAGGCATGCATTTGATCAAACTCTTTGCGTGAAGGATTTAAATTATTTTAAGTCTGGTATGAGATTTTTATTTCCACATCCTACTAACTCTATGATTCTAAATGCACATAGCATAAGGACCATTATTTTTTAATATCACAAGTATATGATTTATTACTCAGAAAATTTTCAAACAGGCCTTCCACACAACATAGTAACCTGTTAATGTGAATATAGTTTTATTTGTGGAATATTGCATTTTTGTAGCAAAGTGTAGATTTGTATTCTAATTACTATTTTGTAGATAGGTATTCTAATTACTTATTGCAGGATTAGTGTAATATGATGTAAATTTTGGCTTTGAAATATCTACTGGACTAAGACCAATTGTGAAATATTGATTAAAAATAATAATAATTTAAGATTTTGGTAAATCTGAATTTGTTCAGAAATGTTGTACTGTACCATCACTCTTCCATTAGGTATTCAAAAGGATCTTAATTCCTCATTAAACTCATAAATTGTCAGTATCATTCAAAGAAATCATATCCATTATATTAAGACTAATGCATACCTTTGTTTTAACCAAAAGCGTGAGATAAGTTTTTCCTCAATATCTAGTATTAATGCATTGCTCTAACATACTCTACAGCATTTCCAAGCAGATGAAGAAGAAGCTGACCCTGATCTGAAAGGAAAACCACCTGAGAAGGATAGTTATAGCAGTTGGAGAACCAAGCACAAAGTTGAGGATCGCATTTCATACCGTCCTCCACCTCGACCCACAACTGCTGCAGATGAAGGCAAGGGATCTGTAGCACGTCGTCCCAATAGTGCCAGTTTTGCCATGGGTTTTGGTGAAAGAGAATTGGCTCCTGGGGCAATTTCTAAAATGAATGAGGAAGGAGCTGTAGGTGGAAAGCTACTGGAACCTGAAAAAGATCTAGCTGTTGCTGAGAGGAGTAAGTCTGTGGGAGCAGCCCCTGGTTTGGATACTATTATGGGGGAAAAAACCAGGTGGAAAGGGGAGAGGATGGTGGCTGAAAATACTAGGGAAGAAGAGCTTCAAGGAATAGTTAAATGTATAGGAGATGATGAAAAGAGTGAAATCCGTAATGAGGAAGCTGAAGGGACCAAAGCACATATAGGGGATGAAAAGGCAAGCAAGGACAGAGAGCATGTCTTGAAGACAAGACGAATATCTGACACTCATGTAACATATGACTCTACAAGGGCATCAAAAGTTCCTAGGAAACTTTCAAGGGACTTGCCTGCAGGTCCTTCTCGTGCTACTAAGGACTCAGGAGTTCCTGAAAAATCCAAGGAAGCTGTCTCTAAGGCAAAAGGTGAACCCATTGAAATTGAAAGTCAAGTTCAGGTTTCAAATGTTGCTTCTGAATGCACTGCACCTAATGTCTTTGTTCAGACTACTCGTAAAATCTTTACTCCTGTCTGTGCTAGTAGTAAGGGAAATGACTCATCAAATGTCATTGGATATGTGGAGGAATACTTAGAAGATACTACATCTGGGTCTCCATCTGGCTCTCCATCTGAAACAGTAGCTCCACCATGGCGCAGAAAGAGTGGAGGCTTACCACCAACAGAACGAACAACTTCAAGACCTCATCGGTCACCTCCTGAATTGCCAAAAGGTGGTGGGGAAAGTCCTAGTCGAGTTAGTCACCGTCCAGATTCTTCATCGAATTCTCACTGTTCCCATCCTCTTCCTCCTCCATCTCCTATTTCTGCAAGACGAGAAAAAGCCAAAGAGGCTGCTCCTAGTATTAGACTAATGATTGCTAAGTATGATTTGAAACAGCAGCAACAACAGGATGGAGGGAGTGATGGAAGATCACCAGAATCCCGTTCCTCTGGAGGAAGATCTCCTGCTTGGTTATCCCCAACTGCTGACAGGCGTGATATTTTTGGATCTGGGGGTGTGAAGGCACAAATGGAAAAATATCAGGAGGAAGTGAGGAAGGCCTTGATGGGACATTCTAACTCTGAGGCAGCCACTGTCCAGAAGTCAGCAAGTGCAGGCATAATTCGTTCTTTTGGTTTTGGTCCTTGCCTCAAGCCACCGCTACATAGCATTGCAAAATCATCCAGTGCTGGAGCAATAAAGTCAGGTATGGAGGAAGCAAGTTCATCTCAGGTAGATAGCAGTAGTTTGGGCAAAGCTCCCTCTTTCAAGAAGGAAGGCAAAGGGAGGAATGAAGAGGAAGGTACAGTACAGTTGAATGAATCAATTGAAAAAACACTGAAGATGCTAAGGGAGAGGCACCCATCCCCACCTCCCTCTCCCTCAAGAAGCCAAAAGTTTGCCCATATAAGAGCCATGAGGTTAAAGAAAGCCAAAGAGGAATTTATGAGAAGTTCAAATTTGGCTGGCATAAACAAGGAGGAAGAGGCTCAACCCAGGTTTATTCCAAACCAGGAAATGATGAAACAAGAAAGGGAAGGGAGTGGTGCTGGAGAGAGTACATCAGAGGCATCGGCAGAGATGAGTGAGAATTTTTCTGAGGATGTGAAGGCTGCACCAACAAAGGTAGAAGTGAAAATGAGAGGTGGAGGAGGCAGAGGACCATCCAAAGCAGTCCCTGAGGGTTCTGGGGTATCAAGTGGTCCAGAAGAAGGAGCATGTGGTGGAGGAGGAATTGATGCTAGGAGCAGACATAGTCAAATCAGCTTTGGGAGCGAGTCAAGCTATGAAGAATCTGTAACCATCCCAGAGGGCCTCATCAAGTCTGCCAGCTCTGGGATGATCGATCTGTATTCCCAGAAGTGTAAGCAGCAAACTCCCATGGCAAAGGTTTGTGAGAGAGAAGGTGGATTAGAGACAATGTTATCTCCTAGTTCCAGCAAGTGTTTAGGCACAGTGGCTGATGGTGGTGATGGTCAAGGAACATCCAAGCTGGGAATCTTATCAAGGTTCCGTCGAGTGAAATTGAGGACCAAAAAGATGAGTGCAATTTCAGCCCTTTGCAGACAGTCTCTACTAGTGAGTGTTGATAAGGAAAGTGGGGAAGGTGAGGCAGGAGGGAGTGAGGGAGTTGCAAAGAGACAGGCTATAGTTGAGGGAGGGAAGCAGAAAAGTAAGACCAGCCAAAACTACTCAAAGCCATTGTGCAGGAGTTGTCCATCATCGCCAGTTCCAAGCTCCAAGAAACCTGAGAACAGTGGCAGCTGGATCCATAACCCTAAACATGTATTTAAAGCTCAGAGGGATCGCGAAGAAAACTTTCCAAAAACAAGCTCTGGTGTTTCATTACCAAGTAAGAGGTAAATAATCATAAGCTTTGAAGTGAAATTTCTTGCTATAAACAAAGATAAATGTGTGCATCCATCTTAGAAAACACATCATACACTAATGAATTCCGATAGTATTAGAGTATTAAGGCATTCTGACATGTAAGTGTTGATTATTGCTAAGTAAGAAATCCAGAATTTGTTTAGCACAAAACTCATATTTATATAAGATATTTTGGTAAGACTATTGACATTTTCTTGTATGCAGCTAATAAAACGTGATGTATATCATCCAGTATGTTTTGCCTATCCAGTATTCATTTATTCCATTCATTATACTTAGTAAAAAAGTACCTTTTTATATTTTTATAAATGTATGAAAACATAAATATGTTAATTATTGTTGTTGGCTATCATAAAGTGGATTACTCTACTGACTTGCAGCATTATGAAGTTCTAGTTAAAATGAGAAGAAATGGATGTCATCAGTTATTCAACATAAATCATGGCCCATAAGTGATGGCCTCTTAGATAGTTAAGTGGGTGTTGAATTTGCCTTTGGAGGAAGCAGTGTCAGGTTGGATATTTGGTGAGGGCCAGGCATTTATCAGTATTCACCCAGCATCATGATTAATATGGGTAGCTATCTGAATTAAGAGATAGCAGATCTGATCAAGAAAAACCAAGTATGGTGGGAGTAGATGTGCTGACAGTATGTATCAATCATGATGAATACAGCCTGGCTAGGCCCTATCTCTCAGAGGAATACCATGGCATGGATTTAACTTTATATTTACCCCTCAGTGATGTAAAGTTGTTGAAACTTAACCTTATATATAATTTTCTTCATCTATGATCCATTTTCAGTTGCTTTTCCCAGCAATCATAATAAAATTTTATAATTCTTTCCATTCACACTTGGTAAATATTTACATAATTTTGTTCAAAACTATTTAAAAATTAGTTAATTTCCAACAAGTAAAATGAGAAATACCACATATACGTAAATAATAGTTGAGTTTTCTGTCCATTTTAAGGCTGAATTTAAGAGAGTCATATTTTATATGGATACTACTACTCTTTCAAGGATTAACTTCAGCACTATTTGGCATAAAAAAATTAATTAGTATAAAGAATGAGGAAAAATAAGAGGATAAAAGTAAGCCAAGGACAAAAACATTACTTATGACCAGAGAAGACATTCTGTTTTATAGGCCAAACCTCTGATAATAACAACAAAGCATGGATATACATCCCAGATATATGTAACTGACAATTTATTTTAGTTCTTCTTGATTTCTCTGAATTAGTTAACAGAAAAGTGTGTTTACATTTTTGTTGCCAGAAAGGCCAAGTTTTATATGTGATGATATGCTAGACTTGGCTGCACATATCCATTGCATACGCATACTTGGTTATAAAAAGTATGTATCGATACTTTAAAGATTTTTATTTTGATATATAACTGACAATCTAATAATAATAATCTGAGAAAATTTATAACTACTTGTTCAAAATTTATCATCCATTAACTGTCCCTAGTTTAGTTTAAAAATGTATTCTCTGTTTCAAATCTGTTGTGCCAACTTCAGTTACTTTTCCTTGGTTAAAATCTTTGCAATTTTAAGGATGTTTTATATCTGTTTCTATCAGAAATATCAATTATATCTCCAAATGAATAAGGTCTGGAAATGCTGTAAAAAATCTGAATATGTACAAATTTCCATGATTTCAGGTGTGGTATAGTCTTATATTTCTTCTAGTTTGACTGACAGAAAATTTCACTAGCTTTCTTTATTATCAGCTTTCAATTCTATTGGTTAAAGCTTTAAAATAACAGAGTTTTTATTTTTGCATGAAACGAAAATCAGCTCAATTTTTTATTAATTTTAGTTTCTATATTTTTTTTTACTCCCAAGTCACACAGTGATAAAGCAGTTCAGGAAAAGCAATATTCAAGGAAAAACATAAAATATTCCAGAAGCCTGCACTGCATAGTTCCCTCAAATTTTTTCCACTTTTGGGCAGCGAGAAAATTACTGCAGGTGATTAGCTTAGAGCTCTGCCACTAATGCCAAAGATTTTTGTGTCATATATTCTGATTTTCATAGTTTTAAAGAAACATTTCACTCAATAGAAATTTTATAATATGTAAAATCATTAATGCATTCGTGAAAATTTAAGCTACAGACCTTCAAACATTTCAATTAATAACAGACATTCAGACAAACCTTTCAGGTGCCCAGCTTAAAGGGGAACATACTGCACTGCATTTAGAATATTAAAATTGCATAAGGTATTCCAATCTATAACATTTAATTCCATTTTCCACATAAGAAACTCCAGAAAGAAAACTAAAACTGAATTTCACATTTATCTTCTTTTTTGTAGACTAATTTTCCTTTCTTGATGACAGCTTGAATGATATTATGATGGTTTCCCATTTGGTAGATAATATGCTCCCATCTGAAAGAAAAGAAAGGAAATTGTGAAGTCCTTGGTTCATTTCATTGATGGAAAATCAACAAATCAGTTACTTCTTTGATTACCTAGGTACATTTAATATAATCATATCTCCATATTTTCCTACTTCAACGGAGCCATGAGAGTGAGATTTTTCTAGAGAATATGCTGCATTGATGGTAGCAGCATTCAGTGCTTGTGGCATGCTCATTCCAAAGCATACACAGGCAAGATTCATCACCATTGGCTGTTTAACAGAAAAACAAACATATTTCAAAACATTTATAATATATCAGCAATATACAATTATTATTGCATTTTTGAAATTTACTTCGCTTAGTGATAGAAGACTTGATTACCGTAGGAAGCTTTTTAATAAATTTATCACTACGGATCTCGGGGAGGAGATAGTTGATATTGTTATACCAGTTAGTAGCATACGTGATCTTCGAGACAAAATGATGAAGCGTTACAGGGAAATAGTTGCCAGGACAGAGAGTTATTTCTGGTCATTTTTTCCACAAAGTATTAGTGAAGCCAACAGCATTCAAAGGTAGATAGGGTTTTCGGTGTTTCACACCCCCTGCCATGTGCCAGTGGCAGTTTGCAGGGTCTATATGTAAATGTAAATGTACTTGGCACATATTTTTAGCGTTTGTTATACATTTGATCTGATGAGCATTTTTCAGTTCTCAAATTGCCCATTTCACTTATGCACATCACTATTGCATCAAGTTCTTGGTAAGGTAGACAGATGTCTCCAGCTTAGATAGCTATGCATTGATTAAATTTTACACTAATTTGAAATATGTTTCTATGAATGCTTGTGAGAATTTTTGGGAGCCTTATTTTCTATTCTGAAATAATTTTATAGTATCAACTAGAGAATTCTGTCTAAGAGCTGAGAAGGATAAAAGAACAATTTGCCAATTGACATCAATTTTCTCCTAGTACCTCATTTGCATTTGAACTTTTGTGTGAAATTCGTTCAGATCTAATTAAGAGCTATAGAGACTAATTGATGATTTTTCAACCATGAAATAGTTGATTTTAAATTATATTCTTGAATTTCTTTAATTAGTCCTAGTTGAAAATTTTCTCATATTTTATTTTTTTCAATTGAATTCTATATATCTATGCATAATATGGTTTCTCTATCACAAGCAAATAATCCCTCCCTCTTGAATACATTGATTAGGAATTCCATCAAACAGTAACTTATAGAATTTTATATCAACTATGAAACAAATATCAACAAAATGAAATTAATTTTTTATCATTGATGTTGGTTAATGTGATATTTATTGAGAATGTAGGCTATGATTTTCAAGGTTCTTTAAAATCTATTTCAAATTCTTATTTAATATTCTCTTTTTATTTGCATTTACCATGATTATTTTTAAGGATGAAATGATCCTCAAGATGAAATGAATTGAAGCATACTTACGAACTAATTCTTTGAATTCTAAATCATACCATTGATAAGCAGTATGCATTTGGGTTGAAATCAGTTCCCAAAGCAACTATCACTCCTGCTTTGATCATCTGTTGGACTGGAGGGCTCTTTAAATGCATTATGTAAGCAGTTGTTGGTAAAATTACAGCTGCACTCCCTGCTGTTGCCATTGCTTCAATCCCATTAGGACTTATTTCCTCTAAATGACTGATGGCAGATGCACCTATTTCTGCTCCCACCTGTGCAAGCATTTATAAAGAACCCAAGGGGCATTTATTCAGGGAAGATTTCCAGATATTAGAGATAAATACATCCATTAGAAATCCATCCATCCTAAGATTTTCAGTCTTTCTTTGATAATTGTTGTACATTTGAAAACTTTACCTCTGCACTCTGTGTGGGATACAGTTCATCTCCATGAAAATTTATATTTAGGCCAATCTTTTTTCCTGCCAAAAGTATTCTTTTGCTCTGTTCAGTATCAAAAACTTTTTTCTCGCAGAAAACATCTATATTTTCTGTTGTGAGAATTTTCTGGTCTAGTAAGAGTTTTAGTTCAGGTATATGATTGGTAATTATATCATGCGTTGCCTCTTCAGCTGTTTTCCCCCTGAAATTAGTGTAAACTGTCGATGAGAATTTTCATTAAAAGAAGTACTCACCCTCACTAATGGAATTCATATTACTTAGGAACAGCATGAGCACCACAATATGTTGATGAAATTTCTATGTCTACTTCATTCTTGACTCTTTCTATAATCTTCAGAAGTCTAATTTCTTCATCCTTTTCTAGTCCATATCCAGATTTACATTCAACTAGTGTTGTACCTTGTGATAAAATAAAAGATGAATGAATTGTACCCAATCTTACAATTGTTAGATAGCAGTATCAAGAAAAATGACGATATTTATCATTTTCATCAAACCATCAGAATTAGTATTAGATTAGGTATATTAAAAATAAGAATTTTTAAAATTTAATCTCTTTTTATCCTGAAGTGTTGAAAGTATACCTATACATATATTACTTCAACGTAAACCACCCTCTACAATAAACCAATAAAGCTTCCAAATCTAAAATAATTACAGTTTTTTGGATATCAGCTAATCTAAAAACTACAAAATTTCTGATCCTATTCAAATTATTTAATTACTAAATAATTATTCATACAAAATAGAAGGATTAATTAATGGTACATAACTTCTGTCTAAATTCCCCGAAATTCATGGATATTTCAATGACTCCCCCCCCCCCTTAAATTGACAAAATGTCTTGATCCCATGATTTTAATTGGCTCTTATTAGCCTCTGAGATTAAAATGTAAACTACAATACTATCCCTTTCTACATTACCTGA
This sequence comes from Pachydiplax longipennis, assembly GCA_036926295.1. Lineage (NCBI taxonomy): Eukaryota > Metazoa > Arthropoda > Insecta > Odonata > Libellulidae > Pachydiplax > Pachydiplax longipennis. The sequence continues at coordinate 480,979 of JAVFKF010000020.1, forward strand.
TTTCAGCATGTTGTTCATTCGATTCTTTAGGGATTTATATAAATCATCATCACAAATCTTCTTTGTTTCATTGACTGTAAAAAATATTCCTCCTCCTTTCTCATGTATATCTAAGTATGTTGCTCCAGCTAACTAAATAATGAAAAGTATCATTGTTTGTGATTGAATTCTTGTATTATGGTAATAAGCCAAAGACATTAATAAGAACTAAAGATAAATGGATTTGAAAATATTGAAAATAATAAATTATTTCTAATGTTTAGTTTTATATCTTCATCTAAAGTTTAGGATGACTAAATTAAGGCTTTAAAGCAAGAAATTTATCTCTTCCAATGAAATATAACTTGGTAGAATGCATTCATTTTAAAAACTAACAATAAAATATTTAGAGATAACTCATAACACTTTGTTTTCATTGATTTTTTTCTGAGAGACATTAATATCTCTTTTGAAATATTTAGAGTTACTTAGTAGATTTAGCATATGCCAGATTTATTTGTAAATATAATGAAAAAATCTTTAAATTTGCATTGGATTTGATGCTTCAAATTGCTGTATTTACAGGTAGCTGAGAAGAGATTGATTCACTTGATTGCATAAACATTTTGGTTATGTAGTATATTACATATACACTCATATTTTACTCATTAATTTTTCAGGCTGTGTGATGCCATAATAACTTCTTTGGCTGTAATATCTAATACAAAGGATTCATAAGTATACAACAATTAAAAAATAGTAAAATGAAAGAAGTTGTGACACAAGTTTTGTATTTCTCAATATACATACATACATCCAAACATCTATCTGAAGGAAAATATTTGTTCCTATGATCCCTATGAAAGAGAATGGTGACGGAGAATAATCAAAAATCATAGGAACTTACCATGGCATGGAGGGCAATATCACAGAAGTTTCAGATATGAAATACAAGGTAGGGCAGCTCTTTGATGATTAATGTAAGAAACCTCTGTATGTATTATTGTTATTTTATCGAATTAAAATACGATTATCACTGGATCATTGAGATTGACTAAATGTCATAGCAAAACACCAAGATGCATATGCTTATTATTACAAAACTGACTACTTTTCCAAATTCATTTTGTTTCAAAATTTGTTTCATTTAACTCACACATGCTAAAATTACAGAAAGGGTTACATTTTTATCAAGAATATACAGTTTGAACCCTATGGCTCACATTACAGAATAATTTAATTTTTATATAGTGTACCTTCATCTCAAACTCTCCAACTCTGTCTCCACTCCATATTGAATGAGTATGAGCATCAACAAATCCAGGAAGAATACACATATTGGTGGCATCAATTACCTCATCAAATTTTATCCCTTTAAATTGTTCTTTTACTTCCTGATTTTTTCCAATGTATGTAACAATTCCATTCCTGAAAATATAGGTTTCATTACTGCATAAAGTAATTATTTCTTTCAGAAATACATCTGAAATCACAACTAAAATATTTACATCATGCATATAAAATAATAAAATGGTAACGGTAGCAGGAGTACAACATCCAGATGCCGCCATCTGGAATCTTTGGTATTGGAATCTCACAGATTCCAGATAAATATCAGAATAGTTTGAAAAGTTCTTGATGTATATTATTTTAGATAAATAGCAGTCTCTCTGTTTGCATTTCAAAATAATATTTATATGTATTTTACGGTTATTTTATTTACTTGTCAGCAGCATTGGTTATACTGTAACTAGGCTATGAATGATGGAGAATTTTTCTCAGTTTTCATACTTAAGTAAAAAGGAGAAAAAATCGCCTTGCCATACATACAGTATACATTATATAAATGTATAAAATATTTATCATTATTATAGATTAACTATCTGAAGGTTGGTTCATTTCAGATTTAGAAACTGTCTTGTCTCTACCCGAACGCTTTACTTCCTTTTAATTTCTAGCTTTAACAATAACATGACAACATCTTAAAATTCAAACTAGGACTTCCTTTACAATAGCTCTCTTCTCAAAGTTCCTTCCAACACTGTCGTTGGTAGACTGTCACACGTCTTAAGTCTACATGTGTCCAGGTCATTTCTCATGTCTTTCTACCTAAATTTTCCAAAGATTTCTTTCTTTATTTGCTTGTTGAAGCACTTCCTTATTTTTTACTCAATATTTCCATTTTATTCTCATCGATTTTCTGTAGCACGATATCTCCACGGCTTATAATCTTCTCTTCTGCTGCAATAGTCCATATTTCACAACCATGCAAAAGATCACTCCATACATATTTATGAAATATTTCCTAATACCTAAGTTTGCATTATTTTATGTAGAAAATAGTAGTAGAAAATAGTAGTAGAAAATAGTATTATTTGGTGGTGTTCTTGCTAACTAATGATCTAAATTCCTCAACCGATTCAAGTGTATTCATCCATATGCACTATTGAAAAGTATACACATTCGTTGAATGATACTATTTTGGTTAAATGATGATCCCAAAGCAGCTCAAATTCTTCCAGAAAAATTGATTTTCTTCCCCATCAAATTCTATAAAGATAGCACGCACGAATGAAGTGGCCTGCGCACCCCTTTCGGCTGAGTCAAAAGTAGGTTTCCTGTAAGCATCTGCGTAAAGCTTACGTTGTTAGTCGCGCAATCTTCAATGGACAAATCCACCTCCACCTCTCAGACTATCGAAATTCTCATACGCGAATATTGTCACGGAATTTGAACTCCCTGGCAAAACTTAGGAATTAAAACCTCGTTGGTACTGCGGCACATAAAAGTCGGCGCATCTTTGCAATACCTTTTCGCAATTTTGGGAACGCTTTCAAGGACATCGATGGCCCTATTCGAGGTGAGTAGCGTTTTCTTTCGGCTGTACGTGCATTGTCTTCCAGAGGAGGATATTTGAGCATTTTCTTCTCTTGTTTGTAATGCCATCATGCTCATTGTCTCCCTTGCGTTCCGAATGACCTCACTCAGGATTTATCCCTCGTGACCAGATTCGCCTTGCTGGAGTCATACGTTAACCAATGGATCAAACTGAGCGTGAAGGATCGATATGACAGTGAGCGAATGGATCGTACCCATAATTAAAATTCTGTTTACTTTAGGAGAAAATTATGCATTCACGTGAACTCGCATATATACTTGCGCAAGAGGTTTGTCCATTTTAAATTTAATCGTTTCCGCAATAGCCTTCTGAGGATCGTGAGCATCATCTTCGAAGGAACAATGTCATATTTCATCGTATGACGATGCAAGTCGCTGCGGTGATCATCATAGCATGTTAAATCTTTGAGACTTATTCATTATCCGGAAATTTCTGTCGTGATTCGAACGTCCTAGACGTTGTGAAATCTAAATGAACTGCCTATAAATAATGTTGAATTTTATTCACAGAAGCGCCACCGAGAAATATATGTCATGTACAGGGTATTCCCCAAAAAACACTGTTGGCCAACAATGTCATTTTTTGCGCTGCCGTAATTTAGTCTATGGTTTCCTTATTTGCTCACATACATTTAATGCAATTCTATACATTTTAGATAAATCAGTTTACATTGATAAAGCTAATAAAGCCGCTGTCATCTTGCCACAGACAAAATTTTTGTGACACCCTGTATTGGTAAGATAGGTAGTGCTTCCGACACAATAGGACTTCGATTTATGCTATTATTTTATTCTCTCTTTCATTAATTCATTTGTAGCATGTGCTAAAAATATCTTTAAGGTTTATTTGGAATTTCTTTTCGGATTATAGATTTTAACCTTGTAGAAATATTTTGCATATCACATTCAGAAGTACGTATTCATTTATGGTGACTTCGCAACTACAACTCGGAATTTGAAAGGTCGTATACGGAAATTCAGTTCATTATTCATTTTATTACCGATATATAATATACTTTTTTCGAGGTTGTAAATATCAAGAATTCATACAATATACCGAATATTTTCTCTTCCATCTAAAATATGGACATACATTTATTATTCAAGTTGATGAGAAATTCTCTTCGAGGCAGCGCTCGAGTCTTGTTATTTTATTTATTCTTCTATTCAAATGGAAGAATTTCCCTTATTACCGACGTCGACAACGGCTCTTCATACTCAATGCTAATTTGCAAACAATAGAAAATTAACCATGAAATTAAATTCTCTTTTCGGTACCTCAATCATTCTTACTCAAAATCCCGAATGCAAATATTATTGTCGCAAACATGTAATGACTCCTTTTGCCTTACTAACGGTTTCAAAAATGCTCGGTTGTGAATACATATTTCTGAAGTGAAGATAACCTTCTTTGCCTTTAGCTGTCCTTAATTTGTTCTTTGGGGGCTCAATATGATATTTTAGTTATTTTTTGGGCTGGAATCTCACTTGGCCTAGCTGGCGGCATGACCGAAGTAGTGTCGGGTTCGATCTCGGTGGGAACCCAGTTTACCAGATACGGGTTAGTGGCAAGGTCATCTAGATGCCCAGAATCTAAAATTGGAGCAAAAACCAAAATTCAGCGTCAAATCAGAAATAATCATCTCTATCAACATCGAGCCGACCCCATTAGAAATATAGGTTCTAAGAATCAACAAAATTTAATTTTGTGACGGACTAGAATCCCCACTACAAGTCTTGAAAATAAGAATTCCTTATCTTCGAGAAAACAACCCAGATTTATTAATCGTGTGATATGGGATTGTTTGTTTCCTCGCGAGGAAATAACGGGGTTAATTTGTTTGAAACTGATTAAAGAGATAGTCTGGATGCGTTGTGTTTTGGATCATATTGTCCCAGTAAAAGTTGTTTAAGAAATCGAAAGGAGCTACTTGGGTATTCTGCGGTCACTTCTCGATCGTTAGCGCCGATAAAATTTAGGATGAGGACGCGATCTGATGCGCCAAAGCAGTTTCTTAAGAAGCTTGGCGAGAGCTACAGCGGACCTCCTGCAGACTTTTAGACTGCAGCTTTCATACACTCAGGTATCCGTTGCTCAATCTTTAGTTTTCGGAAATCGAACTCGTACAACTTCGAAGAATCGTATCTTCTCATCCACTAAAATTTACTTTTTCCTTTATTTAACGTAGCAGCCAACATTGGAGTCAGCAACGTCGTATGCGTCAGTAGCTCGGGCCAAATCGGTTACGGGATTGTCACAGAATACAAATGCAATGGGAGAGAGATACAGGTGGCGTGTAGAATTCGAAGAAAAATCGCCCGGAGCTCTAAATTGACGTCAATGGATAGTCTTGGACCGTAAAAACAGGTAATTATGACGCTTTGATTCCCTTCTGTTTCGAAGAACGGCCAAAGCCTTGAGGTCATAAAGAGAAACCCTTATTCTAAACTTCCAACTTCCTGCCGCTCTAAATTTGTCTTCCAGCATACGCCGGAATTTAAATAAAACTGACGAAAATACACCGACTGATCGTATCGTCTTCTTGAACTGGGATGGTGAAATAGGGTAAATTAATCTTAGAATTTCTCAATTTGGAAATTTACGAAACTGAAAGCCCCAAGAGCTCCCGGATGTAGACAGCGCGTTAGACTTCGATGTAAGCGGTCCCCGGTTCGATTCCCGGTGGGGGCCCACGTGCGAAATGACCTCAGCTGTCGAGACACTTTTAACGTACTACTACTGAAATTCTCAATGGAGAAAATTGCATATCCGATCATCGTATTTCGCGCGTTTATTTTCAGTGATGATACTATGCGTCAAAGGATTTCTGTCGTAGCAAAATCGCAGTATTTTTTTCAGATTCCGAGATTGGTAAATTTAATATGGGAAGACGTTCCTCCGAGGAAGAACATTACAGGAATGGCAATGAAAATACTTTACTCACTTCCACGAACTGACTCCAGTGTGACATGTTTCACTATGATTTCCCGGTGATGTAAGATAGTGAAAGATTTCGCGTTGAAATCAGTCCGTCGAAGTGTAGAAATGTGTTTATTTCAATAAAGTCTCAAGTTTTCAAGACAATACGTCATCAGTTACGTTAGTGAGCAGTGGTAGTAGTTAGAGATGAGTGATTCTTTCTCCCTCCTCTAGAGAAGTTGCTGAATTCGCTTATTAAAACACGAATGGGGTATTCCTGAACGGAAGACTGCATCACTCGTACTAATCATGGCTTTCATTGTAGAGTTTGAATATTCTGAGTAGTCGCCACCAAGGTCATTACGCTATCATGAGAGGGTAATGATGAGGAAGTATGAATAGTGAATAGATACACACCCATGGCCTCGGGAGCGGATTTATGGCGCCAAAATTGATCATAAGTTTCTTTCATATAAATGTGCATAACTTTAAACGAAATAACAATCATACAGTAGTAATACTAGCCATAACTATCAAGATTGTACTATAGAAATTACTGTTGTCTTTGAGCATAAAGAGAATGTCTTGTAGTGTTTAGAGAAAGTTGATTTGGATTGAGGAGTAACATGTATACGTATCTTTATGCAAAAATATTTAGATGGTTAGTTTGTGGTTATTTATGTATGAATGAATGCCGATTTTGGTTTGGATGGCAGTTTTTGTCTGGGATGATTCAAACATTCATACTTTGGAGCAAGGGTTATAGTAAAATAAAGCATTATTATGTCGTAACTGGGCTTCCGGATAGCCATGTGGGCAGCTCGTTTGACTTCGATGAAAGCCGTCCCGGGTTCGATTCCTGGAGGATTCCCATATGCGAAATGATCTCAGCTGTCGAAGCACTTTTAACAATACCAATATACTATATATATTGGGTTTTCTTTTTATTTGTGATATGACTTATTAATGAAGTAATATACCTATATAGTAGGTAGTAGTAGAAGTATAGTGAAGTAGTATATCAAATGGATGCTGACGTTGTATGGCAAATTGATTTCCATAAATGAGCCAAAAATCAGAATCCTTGATAAATTTTGCACAAACATTTTGTGATAATATTGTTCTGATAGCTACCAAAATTGGGATCATGAAACTCTTAATTTTGTTTTTCACTTCTTAAAAAAGTTATCCAGAAGATCTCAACAAATGTTATAGACGGAACTCGCAACTCTGTTGATGAAAACATCGAGTGTTAGTTACCGTTATGTTTTTAAAACTGTCTGCGAATAAAAGCATTAAATACGGAGCATAGGAGTCAAGGTAACGTTTTTGTAGTCATCGTAATTTCTGTTAGTAATTACATCGAGATTGAACGTGGAACAGTTCGAGTAGCAACACCAATAAATTGAGATAAGATCAACATTTTGCATTTTTTATGAATATGTAACATGCAATAGAATAGTAATATTTTTTAGAATATGTAGATCAACAGTTAAAATTTAACGCATTGCTTTGTTTCTCGATCAAACCATACATCTTTATCTTTATTCCCAATCGACAGCGACCTTCAATATGAGAGCAATCAAAAGCGAGATGTTGACTTATTTGGATGATAATTTCTTTTTACAGTAAAATTGGAATTTTAATTGCACCATAAAATCCGTACCGCGCGGAATCAAATTCAGTCCGTCATTATATATCATAAATTTAGAAAGGTACTAAAAAGTTCCTGAAATAGCTTAATTAATTTGAATGAAGAGAGCGGTTTTGGACGAAAAAAGAAGGTCGTTTCAAACGTTTCCAGAGATCTTGCGAGGACGTCTTTTAGCTCGAATAGAGGAAAATTATCAGATGGGCTCAAATTAGAGTGAGATATAGTTCGTCAACATACAGCTACTTTATTTGTGAGAGATTTTCCAACTTTATTATCTATATCTATTTAATGGGGAATATGTGAAATAAAAGGCGCATGAATCTTGGGTTTCCCTATGACCCTGTTAATAGGGCCTGTAAATAAATCACGTATGAGATTATCATGAGATTCGCGTTATCACTGATTATATTCAAGAGCTGCTCTTACTATTAAAACAATTTACTAGATGACGCCAACGTTACCGATTGGTATCTATAAAATTGTATATGAAAATTAGGAGGGAAAAAAGGAGCTCTTGGAAAAAATTAGGGAAACTAACTAAATGAATCACTTTCTAGGAGAAATTCTCTTACGATCGATTGCGTTTAGTAATTATGAAGAAAAATTTATCTTAATCAGCTCTATCAATATTGTCCATCTTTTAGTAAGGGCTTAATTTATCTTTGATATTCATGAGAATCTACGTCCGTGAATTAATTGCCTAAAACTTTTCTTGAAAAGAAGCATTTTAAAAATAGCTGTCCCACAACGTTCGCTCTATGGATGGAGAAAAATAAAAAAAAATCATTTTCTTGCTCTCGGTCCGAGAGAATTTTCGTCAAGCGTATATGAAACCTCAAATCCTATTTTATCGATTTCCCAATTCCCGAATTCCGATCGTGCTATCTTCCGAGATTATGTGGGACATTCGGCTTCGGGCCAATCCTCAGTACGGGATACATGCCAATGAGAAAAAAATGGACGAGGATTGGCAACTGCGTGGAGAGCCCGTGGAAGGGAAGGTCAGGCATGGTCAGAGGAATGGTACAAAGACAGTAAATATCGCTAAGGGAGTTTGTCTCACCAATCGACGGTGATGGCTAGCCCTTCCGGATCCTCCATGACTTCCATCCTCCCCATTCTTTCGCCCGTGACATACTTTTCGCCATTCTTAGTTACCAGAACGACTTGCCTGGCGGAATGTATCAGGAGACGCATCTTCATACCGGGCAACGAAAACGTGAAATCTTACTCGTATCACCGTTGGAACTACTCTCAAGCCACCTGCTGGACGTGTTGCGCATGCGCCAATGGACGAGATGGCCTTCGAAAGAAGCTGCTCTGCAAACGGATTGCCCACGGATTTATTTTTGTTGCGTAAGTGGATGTAGTGTGATCTCCGGAGAGAATACGGTGGATGGTTTGTCGCCTGATTGCCGACGCCTGATGAGCGATTGGTAACACGAGGTTCGCTGGATTGACTTGGGCGTCTCGAATAAAGGACGAATTCCGACCATAAGAGCATCGTATCCACTTACGATTTTCAATGGTTGAAACTGTGACTAATTAACAGGTTTTAGGAATTAGGTTTTTATACTTCGTTCCGGTTTTTGTGGTCGGTATGGTGCAATCTTCGAAAGTAAAGTATGAATCGTAATCTGATTTGTTCAGTCGTGGAATACCACTTACAGGCACCTAACTTGAGGCTTTTTCTTCATTGAAAATGCATGGGATTTGAATCTTTGATGTGTTTAAATTACTAATTAAAAACAAAGAATGGGAAGATTCTGTAAGAAAAAGCGAAAAAGAATAATGGAATGTATATGCTCTTTATTGTATGTATAAGACGTTCTGGACAAGTAATATCGTACTATCCACACGATATGTGTATATACGATAACGAAATCAGAAAGACAAAGTTACGATTTCATTGGGAGAATTCACCATTTTTGCCACAAATTTTCGGTAGCATTCCATCATTAGAGAGAAGCATGTTGCATTTAATAATTAGTGACTTACTTCACTTCTTTTATAACCATTTCATTCTGTAGGACAACATCGGGATAAAATGTCTTAAGTAAACCACGAATAAGCAGATATTTTATTGCTACTATTTCTGAGAGAGGAATTTTAGGCCTTTGGTATATACGAGGGTGGTCTGAAAAGTTTCCGACCCCAGATTTTTCAGAATTCTTCAGAAAATTTTCAGAAAATGTCGAGAAATGGCGAAATGTCTGAAACTTTTCAGACCACCCATGTACGAATATCATAGAGATTATCCAATGAAAATTGACAGTCAAAAGCTTCCCTAGGAGACATGTATTTCGAAATGAATAAGGTGGCTGCACGTTTTTTCGACAATGAAAATAATAATTTTCTGGTATGCAAATTTCACCCATTAGAGCACTAAATATAAGTAGGTGATGCGATTTTGATGCAATGCGATTGATGTTAATATTTAAGAATAAGATAAGGGATAGGGCATCCGAATTGCCAAGTGGGCAACGAGTTCAACTCTATTGTAAGCAATCCCTGGTTCGATTCTCAGTGGGAGTCCACATGTGCGAAACGACCTTGGCTGTCGGAGCACTTTTAACAATATTTCCGAATGAGAAACGGGACGTGAATCCAATGAAAATTAGCCAATTATACGTAGTGGAGTAAAGGAAGAAGGAAATGTAATTAATTGATCGGGTAAACACCATGAATAAGAAATTATTGCGGTAAAAGACGCTGCGATTGGCATCTTCTCAGCCTAATAGGGAAATTATCGTTAATCAATCGGCAGCGAGCTGCTGGAAAATCGTTTGAATGATTCTCATTCAACGGAAGCTCTCTCGAAGGAAGCTGTAGATATACAATTGCTCATTAATGACGCTATAGCTGTTCACATAATGAACGAGTAATATGAGGATTGGAATTGGATTTTATACGCTTCGATAGTTTTTGATTACTGAAAGAATAATAATCTTACGTGGAATTTTATTGCAAGAAAATCGATTTCCCAGTCTTACTGAAATTAAACTCCATTGTAACAGAAGGAAACAAGACATATTTCATATTTTCATAATTTATAGTATAAAAAATTCCGCAAAGAACGAACGATCGTTTTCATCTCTTGTGTACTTTCCTCACTCACTGTATTTTCCTCACAAACCGAAAGCACGTGTTTGAAAATAATCAGTCTGATTTTAGATAGATTCCGACAATTGCTTGCGCAAATTTTTGTAGTTAGTGTTTTCGCTATCCGCTAACAGCAGACTTACTCGGAAACTACGCCACATCTCCGACCATCTACGACATGAATAGTCGTAATCAGTTTGACATTTGCTTTGTTGCTCTAAAAGCATCCGATGACCTTTAACAGGTGTGTGGGAACAACAACATCGTGTTTCTTGTTCAGCAAGCGAAGCGATATTCTCTCGTAATGCCGTTCAGTTGATTCCTCAATACCTAATTTCGAGCCAAATAATAATGATGCCTAATGGCTGAAGTTATAATTTTAGGAAGGAATTCATAGTTTCAATGGTTTTTAGAAATGTTTTCCAGTAGCAATAATACATCCTCTTCTCGCGGATTTTTAGCAGATGATCTCCATTTAAAGCAACTGGAACATTTAATAATTCTCGTGCATTGGTTGCATTAATTCCTTGAATGGAGAGAGTACATAAAGTAGTTTAGAAAAAGACTAAGAGTAGGAAGAAAGATAAATTTCAGGAAGAGTATAGATCGGGTTCCCGGATAGCCAAGTGGGAAATGCGTTCGTTTTTGGTTAAAATGGTCTTGGATTCGATTAATATATGTATACATTATAATAATATTATGTATGAAATGACCTTAGCCATCGAAGGATTTTTAACAATGATACTACTAATAGAAGAGGGGGGATCATATTACGAAGGACTTTGAAATTAGTAACCACTATGGATTTTGAAACATGAATTCCAAGGAAGGAAGGATTGAAAAATATTAGAGGATTTTGAAGCATTAGAACATGATGGAGAAGTGAGCAGAATGAATGGAAAACGAAAAAAGTTCTAATTATGGTCGAAATGCATAGTTAAAGGGAAACAACGTGAAAATTCACTCACCAACTCAGATAGTCTCACAATATCTTCGGAGATTTCAATGCTTCAGTACATCTCTACGGAAGAATTCATTTGCGGTAAAGTGAACCGACTTTCAATTAAATTTTGTACTGTATTTCAAAATATGAAATACATGAAACCCTATTGTGTTTGCCAAGAAGTAATCATGAATCAACCATTTACAATAATATTTCCAATCACCTAATATCAAATCAACGAGGTATTACTGTGTAACTCGATTGACCTGATAATATATTATTTTACAATGTAATTAGTTAAAACAGCCGCTACTGATATATTTAGTCTCCGAGCATGGAAAATGAGATGATTTTCATATAATATCCGTAGATAACTAATACCCACTGATGAAATATAAGTAGGATTTCCAAAACCTGTAATATGTATAACTTTGAACATACATATCTTAAATTTTTTTCGGTAAACCATGGGTGAAGAGAGAAGAGAATGAGACTAGACTTCATAATGGTACAGGAAAGGTAAGAGGAAAGAAAATCTATCCGTTTAAGGACATAAAATTATAATCAGATTTGCTGATGAAATGCTCCTTCAAATTACCGCAGGATTATCAAAAGGTTAGGCTAAAATTTCCTTCCCTTTCTTCTGTGTTGTTAAAAAAAACTAAAGAATATCTAGTACCTACCTTCATGACGGAGGTAACCTCCTTAAGATTTAAAATTTTTCTACACATCAGAAGTTGTTTTTTAAAGAGTGCGTTGACATTTAAGGGGACGTCTTCATAAGTTTCCGGAAGGTAGAACTGTTTAAAACAGAATGCGGTGCGTTGCGCCATTTCCACAGCACGCGACATTTCAAAATAAAAAGTTGAGAATGAGCGGGGCTAATCCCTTTCCTCTGGAGCATGGTAAAAGGATTATTTGGCGCATTTTCTCTAATGATTCGCGATGTACGTCACCGCTTAGAGCCCCAGCACTAATCTCTTCCCTGCTGCATTTCGTTTCACCTTGCGCCTGTTGCAAGAATGAATTTTTTCATAAGGGAGACGGCATTCCTTGGGCACGTATTCACTAACTTTCACCAATTAAATGCGGAGTGTTACGCGCGACATGTTGACCTAGGGCAGTTTCTGTAGCACAAAGATCAATCGACGCAAAAAGCGAAATCAGAGCGGCTCATGAGGGAGAGGGAATCGATCAAAAGCGGCGTTTTGAAGTGGCTAATTTATTTCAGAGATGTGATTAATAAGCGTCCGATCCTTAGGTGTAATTCTGACCGAGAGTGTTAAATCCGCTACAGCACGAGTATAGTTAGGCTGACCATATCGTTATAGAGAGAATCGGGATCACTTTCACCTGAACAACGGGACAAAAAGGACAAAACGGGACAAGCTTTTTGCGCTATTTTCGAGTGATTCTTTTACCTACTTCGATATACACGCTAGCAATCAAGATGACCTATGTTATTCTAAGGTTTATAATTTACCTTTATCTGAGAGAAATTTGGAATGAAGTAGATTCCAATTTCTATTCGAATACCGTATTTTCCCATGTGCTGCACCTCCTTAGTTTTAATTTATAGAAAAATCTTTCATATTTTTCAACCAATTTTTATTTATAACCAAATACAGTAATAGTACATTCGCAAAATATTGCAAAGATCATTGAGTTTTTCGTCTAGTAAGTTACAAAAATGCGAGATAAGTTTTGGGGAACTCACCTTCAATGTTGATCATTGAACTTATCTTGTATAAGAGCCCCGTTTATTTCGGGACGAATCTTTGGAGGAAAGGACTTTCGCACGGAAATATACGGTACTTCAATGGAAATTACTTAAAAGATATTTCAACAGTACCCATCCTTCATTTTCTACGAGATGTCTAACTATTGTCACTTTTTCAGGTTTAAAAGTTCTCATCACCGTCATAATATTATTCCCTTCTATCAAATAATTTGAATTTCTGGGTGGTGGACTTTGAAACGAAACTTATTCATTTTTTGATGATAGCAACGGTAGGAATGGACAAAAAATGGAACTGTACTGAAGAAAACGGACAACATAAATTTAACTACTCTGAGTTACTACCACGATTCTAGATTCTCAAATTATACACTTACTGCGTTGATGACTAAGAAATTACCAAAATCTGACATTTCCTACGTCAGATATTCCTCTTCTATTTCTATTTTTTTTGGCAACACCCTTCTAATATTTTACCCACTAAATATATTATAAAATACAGAAGGAGCTTAAAAATTTACTAAAATAATCATTCCAAAAGAATGAAAACGACCCTTGACTCTTAAGTTACGAAGGTATTTTTAAAAATCAATGATAAATATAGTGCTGTAAGAGCATACGAATAAGAATAAATAAAGGACATTTACTCCGCATCACTATGAAAATCCTGTGCATCGAGAAAGTCGGATATGTACACACATTACTTTTTCCTACAGCTCCTAAAAGGTAACGATGCATAACCGCCTGTGGATGTATGTATCTATCATAAAAAGAATACGTACACCGCACTTTCAAGGTTAACCTTAACAGGGGAAAAAATAATACACGCAGAATAACCCCATCCGGGTAGTTAACCACGCCCAATGTTGGTTAAATTCTGAGCTGTGAGTGATACACCTTTTCCTTCTTAGAAAAGGAAGTTAATCAAACTCACCGGTGGATAATTCAACGCTATTAATTCTACGCAATTCTCGAAGATGGCCATTTTTCTTGCGGTTCACGAGGACATAAACCTCACTTACGAAGAAATGATTACCTAGGATCTTTTCAGTATTCTTTCTTTCATGAATGTCGCCAGATAATATTTGACCTTTTTCAGAAGTAGTCACTTCAGGTAATACTCGTTCTGGTCCTATATGAATTTCTCATCCAATTCCTACTTTTATCTAAAATTTCCTTGCTGATTCCTAGAGAAGGAATGCAAAAGAAGTGGATTAAGATTTAAACATTATATATAATTTTATGGAAGCATATTATGGACTCCAGGGATTGAACCCGAGACTCTTAAAAACGCGGATTGTTATCCTGGGGTTTTCTACTTTGTAGAAATAAATTACCGTTTATTCATATTTTTTACATTAAATCGGTTTCTGTAATACAGATAGACGGACGGACACTTCGAAAATTTTATGAATCTTCCATAGTTTTGTTTTTCAGTTTCAATATAATATATAAATAATAAAACACTGTTTCATTATTATTCCAGTAGTATAAACACGGTATGCGGCACGCAATTTCCTGACCTTTACTATTATGAACTCATTTCTCAGTATTCTTTAATTTTTAAGAAGAAATTATAGCGTCCACTTCTATCTATTCAGATTTAAATATTTCCTCGTTTACGCTCAACTGCAGAGGAAGTCTCTTCCGATACACTATGGAGCCATTGATTACCCTTTGCAGGGTAAGTGTGCACGAGATAAGATAAACAAGGAAGTACAGGTCTGGAGAGGTTTTGATAAGAAGCCTTTTTAGCTCCATGGTTTCGGAAGTACTAATATTTGGTGCTTATTTTTCTTTTAGCCGGAAATCAGTGTGGTTTTGCAGCTCCAAGTGTACCTTCGCGCGAATAGGATAATATATGCTTTCCGAAATAACGGCGAATATTTCTAAAAATTTTAGCTATCGGAAGAATGATTGTGAACAGTGATTTTATTGCGTCACTTCGTGCATGAATGAACTATAATATACCCTCAATGGAATATATTTTAGCTGACGAAGAGCCAATAGTAAAACGATAACTTGCATTTCTGTATGCTCATTATGAGTTTGACTTCTAATTAATTACTATATCTACGAAGGATGTGGAAGTATATTAGTTTAAAATAAGTCTAAATCTTGTTAACGGAGATATGTTCTATATGCATATCTTACTTTTGCTGGTAAATTTTGGTAGAGTGTTGCAGATTTTATGATTTAATTCGTCATTCGCTAGATTTTTGAGGAATTGCATGTCAATGATAACCGATCAGAAATCACTTAATTTTACTCCTCAAACTTTCGTAAATTTTTCGATTTTTTCAATAAAACTATCCTCCTAAAGTTTCCCCAAAATCCAGAACAGAAATTATGCGTTATGATCGGCTGAATTAGAGAGCATCAAATTAGAGCCGATCCGAACACCTAAGCCGAAAATAAAAATTTTTGTTGGAGTAAAAACCAACTGATAATATTGAAGTTCTTGAGCCGTAATTTGTTTTGGGTACAAATTTATTAGAAATAAAAATGTATTCCGTTCCGAATTTCGTTTACCAAAAATAAATATTTTATCTTAGTTTAATCGAAGGGAGTTTTACTATATAATATGTGTAATATAATATAATGAATATGTGTAATATAATAAATAATGACTGGTAAGTAACTATATTAAGTTTTATTCCTAATTTTTTTAATACAGTGTTATGAAAAGAGCAAAAAGTAGTGAAACAAACTCAGGAGGATATGGTATTGTATCTTATGGAGCTAAATACAAAAGGGTTCGAACCGACTGGAATTTTACAGGAGTGAACCCGGAACTGAACCGATATTAGGATTTTTCCTTGAACCAGAGCGAAAACCGGAACGAAAAATATTACGGTTCGATGCCCTGCTGGATCACCTTCGTTTCGTCAAGGGAAGCAGACTCGCATTCTTATGTCATGAGACTATCCTATGTGTGCTCTTGCCCGTGGTACAGCTTAATAGTGCAGCAGTGCTATTCAAATCTTTTCTCTGGCTCAAGTAATGAAAATTTTTAGACAACCTTTCAGCTCCAGTTGGGCGTGAACATTTGCACCCTTACTATCCCCTCACTCTCATGGAGGAAATGTATTGTTACATCTTTCTGTCAATCACTAGATTTAGTTTTCCTATCTTTAGGTTTCACAGGTTTTTCACACCCCCATCCTGAGGGTGTTTTCCTGCAGGGGAATTTTTTTCCTATGCGTTTAGCTTAAGTTTTTAAATCCAAAAAGTAGTCTTCTTCTGTACTGTTTTTTAATTTATCTCTTTTTTAAATTTATATGACGTAGGGTTAGATATAAGAAGAGACTTCATAGTCTCAATCACCCGAAAAATAAAGTCCATTATTGTTATTATTATAAATTAAATGCTCCTTTATAACCTTTTGGTTAGAAAGGACCATGTAATAATTTTTCTATTTTTACATTTGGTTTTATTTATATACGCACACAGAAATAAAACTAATAGGAAAAAAGCGAAAGGTAGCAACCACGAGGAAGTGGAGGTCTTAGAATACAGAGGAATATCCGAGGCCTTAGGATATATAGGCGGGAAAAAGGCCCCGAGAAAAATATTGTATAATTCGTTGAGGTAGGTTGGGTAGGGGGCGGGGTATAATCCACATGTGTTTATGAGGTAATGTAAGTACATAGTTGTAATTACCTGGGTTGGACTGGTTTAGAGAAAGGTGTATTTTTAATTCTTTTATCCGTTCGATTTTTTTAATGTATCAATTAGTTATGTATATTCCTAAGGGTTTTTAAAATTAATCTTTTTTTTCACTTTTTGCTTCTTTTATTAATCCTATATTTTCTTCGGGGAGTTACGTCCTTTCAGGGGAATTTTCCGCTAGGTATTTCTTACTCCTGGTTTTTATTGAGTGAGCTTTTTCCTCCACGAGAAAGGATTTTTTTTTCATCCTAGACTCCCTAGAATGAGTGGGCCCTCACTTGTTCTAACTCCTCATTGAATGTGATTGAGCTATACATCGATGTACCTTCTTAATTAATTTTAGAACTATGCATCTGTTTAATGCATTTCCTTTAAGGTTGCGATATGAGCAAGTTAAATGGGTGCCACTATCGCGTTAACATGTGTAAGGTGATAAATGATATCAAGCTGAGTAGGTAACTAAGTGTTAGATAAGGATGTTTTAGATAATAGAGTACCCCTGATAATTCAATATATTCTTTAACCTGTTTTCATTGTTTGAATTTCGTAAACCCGGACCTATGTTAAGCCATCAAATGTTACGGATTCATTACGGGTATGAAATTTGAAATCTTAGTACAAATCTACGAAAGATTTATTAGCGAGATTTATTATTATCTCCAGGTAAAGATGTCAACTCGATGACAAAACTAGTCGGCAATAAATCCATCGTGGAATCGTTTTAAGATTTCATTTTTCTTTAACATGTGTGTTGAATTCCTCAACGTTACGTTTGAACGCATCAATTTTATGGCTGTAGTAAATAAATAAGGATATACGAATAAAATCGTTGTTTTTCGTCATTTTTGATACAGATCATAGAGAGAAAAGCTGAAAGGTATACTCAGTGAGCAGCGGTGTGGGTGTGGCTTAGGGATGTACCAGTCGAGTGAGAATTAAATAATTTAAATCTATTTAAGGAAGGTTTTAGAGTATCATTAACAACGGTTCATAAAATAAAATGTAAAACATGCATGTGCGTCAGATTTGTCGTAAGCTTATGAGGAAATCTTGGTTAGATATTAAAGAGAGTTAACAAACGTCTAAATAGCTATGTTAAGCATTGAAAGTCTAAGTAAAAAATTCCAAAAAAATCCATCAGGAACTAATTCATATCTTAACCACTGCTTAACGACCGTTTATTCCTTATCGAGTTCCGAGACACAAGTCTTGTCATCTATTGAGTGCGTTCTGGTGTGATCTCCCAAATAAGTGTGAAATTTTGCATACCTTCAGAAGTCACGTTCATGAGGGCGCACGTACTGACCTCACTTTCCTGGAATATACATTATTTCCGTTTATCTACGCACCGTCGTTTATGCTTCAGTAAAATCTGCAAAAACTTTCTTTAAGAAGTTGAGTATAACGTTGTGCTTAAACATCCTTCTCAACCGATTATTATCAGTATTGATTGTAATCAGTTGAGAAGAACTTCTGATTATAATCAACAGTATAATAATAATTATTATAGAAACTACTGTTTACTTATCATCATTTTATCTTAAATTTATGTAAATTTTTGATTCACATCTTTGAAATGATATGACAAACGTAATCATTCTGCGGGTCAGTCTACCTTTCACTCTCTTTTATGATTAAAAATATCTCTTTTTGAATTGCTAGGAGAAATATTCATACTAGACCTTTCTACATGGACACACATGTCACAGTCTTTTTTCAGTAAACATTTTCCGAGAATTCTTCCATTGAGGTAACTAGGGAGCACTTCATTTTTGGGGGAAGAGGGCAGTGATTCATACTTTCAATGGCATAGTTCCCCATACAATTAATGTAGGCGCGTAATGATTATGGACTCTTCCCATGATTGCTAAGGATGAATATATTTTACGCATTTCAAATAAACTTTTGTTGTGCTGAAATGGCCCTGTTAACTGTCTAAAAGAATGTATGAAATCTGATTCGCAGTGAGAAATCACATGAAAGTGTTAATGGAAACCAGAGCCTCGAGATTTATGGTTTTACATCGAATATTATTCGCTGGAAAATTTGGTTAAGTGGAATGTAAAAAGCCTTGGGGTCCCGGAACCCTAAGTCTTATGTCTGGGATAGGAATTGGGTCTGGGATATGTATCTCGTACTGTCTCCCAGAAAATTGAATATACGAAGTAAAACTTGCAACTTGTTGATTTCCTTAAGTTTACCAATAATCTATAAATATCAAAATTTGCACACAGTTATAGGACGCAGCAGATGCTATCACACTTAATTCAACCACGAGACTTGCAAATTTCGGCCTAAAAGCATCCCAACGCAAGGCATTCAAGATAGCATTTCCAAATCAGGTCGAACGACATAGATCAGCAATCGCGCACATCATTCTGTATTTCGTAATAATCAGTTTCGCTACCGCGGAAGTTCTGTTCATTCCGATTCCCTCTTCGGAATGATATATGGCGATATTTTACCTTTTATCTCCCCATTCTCGGCACCGTTCCAATTTTGGAACGTGGCTCGCCTACCTTTTCGCTCCCTTATCGCCAACAAGAAGAGTTTCTTCGTTGTTATGCAGAATACAATAGAAATCCGATTTATAGTACAAACGCTCCTTCCCTAACGGTCTGAAAGCATATCTCGTTATTTACTAAACGTATATCGTATGTATGTATCGTATATACGAGTATATTTACTAAATGTATATCTCGTTATTTACTAAATGTATGTCATATATCCAGTCATGCCGAAACTAGGGTAATGCCGACGTTGTCATTGAGGTGATGGAATTCTGGAATTTTGCGATGTTTTTTCATCCATAGAAATCGGTTTCATTCTCAGGTGCATCATCCGGCTGTGTACGAAATATTCCAGTTATCGTACATCCGTTTCGTTATTTACTACTCCGTTGCTCTTGAGGCGAGGCAAACTTCCGCTGGAGTTATCCTCCTGAAGCATTTACATCGGTTACGGAAGATAATTCTTATTGGAACCTCTCTCCGAAGTCAGAAATCCTCGTTGGATGTAGCACTATTCCTCAAAACGTAAGTATTGCATATAAACGCCAAGGAAAAAATCACGCTGTTTAGCTTGTAAGCAAAAATCATAGTGGAAAGACTAGAAATATAGACTATAGTCTTTCCACATTGAGCAAAAACGGGTATTCGAAATGCTCCTTCATTTTTATTTCTTATTCGTTTTGAGCTCACACTCAGTCCTTGATGCATTCGTTGGCCGAGTCCAAAAACAGCTGGATAACATCGTCCGGAAAATATTCGTAAGGAGGGTTAATCGTTATCCGTGGTCAATGATTTTATAATTATTTCTAAGTGATGGACTATTTTCCTCACCTGTTGGTTAAGTAGAGCATCTTGGATTGATTTTTCAATGTTATTTCATCATATTTCAATGTCATTTCATGTCATTTAATGTACGTTTTGTTTTCAATAGTCGCCTGGAACCGGAATATCTAAAGTAAAATAATGGGGATGCTCGATAGCCTATCGGATCTTTTAAGGTATACTTCAAGCATTTATCTCATTTATGAGAGTGAATCGAACTGATTTTCCAGGAAAATAACTGATAACGTTATAACGTTTCTCATGGAAAATAACTGATCTGAAATAGGTAAATGTAGACTGGATGATGATTATCATAGGAGATGATTATCTTTCATAAACATCATACTTATACTTTTATTCTAGTTTTACGCAATCTGTCGCCGTTAAAACTTTCTCTTTATCAAGGCAGAGCTACAAAGTTTAGCTGAACTGACATGTTAAGAACTTGTCAATCTATCGTACTAATCTCTAACCATTCAATACCTCGGTAAATCCCCGAGAAATACTGAGGGATTGTTTGAGCGAATTTAAAGACAGGAAGAAAAATATTGAATCTAATCACAAGAAGAAAAGTAAAGATCATCAGATGCTTTCTCGGCATGACAACTCCATACAAAAAATTGAAAGGAAAGATTCTAGGTAAAAGACTGTGGGGTGACCGAGAACTTCCTGGTTAAAATTTACTGTGACGTAAATGAGATGAACCTCTCATAATGAAATGAAAAATATATAGATAGATATACCATTTATTGGCGTTAGGCGCGGATAGACTCGTGTGAACCTCTCTTCCACCTAACCTCATAAGTCGTTATAACATGTATATATAAACGAAATAAAAAGAAACAGTACAGCATGGGAATAAATCTTAATAACTGAAGGTTGACTAAGAAAAAACCCACGCTGCGGGAAATCACCCATAAAGAAGGGAAGGTGCGAAAACGCTGTAAAAACATAAAAAGTCAGCATATAGAATAAATAAAGAGAAAAGGAAACTCAAAATACAGAAACATAAAACGCAGGTAAAGCTAATTTTGAAGGCTATGTTTAACTGCAAACAGGATAAAATTACTAATTTCAATATAGCAATGCTCAGATAAATTAAAATATGAAATGAAGAGGATTGCTAAAACACTGTTGTAAGCTATAGCTGCAACAACAAGGACTTTAGAGAATGAATGAATTGCTATGATTTCAGAGTAGAAAAATCAGGCTATACATAGACAAAACATTTAAAATGGTGAGTTCCTAATTTCCTCAATTTGGATTCGACTCATCTCAGATTTACGGTTTGCTTTCTACTCTGTTTTGGTGAAGTTCCGATCGCTCCATCTGTAATCATAGGGAAAGCGTTTGTTTTCAGATTTTATTGCCGAAATAATGGGCTGATAATATACAGGAAACCGCGATTATGCCTGGATTCTCACGTCCGCACGTGTTAGCGCTCTTTTCGTGTGAGCGAAGAATGACCTCATAATGAGTTAATGCCTCCTGTTTCTGCTTCCCTGGAAAAACTTGTGGGAAAAAACCGAAGTTGAGCAACTATTGGCAGGAATTCGTGGCACAGGTTGGTTTTTCTCGTAATAGATCGTTTATTGAAACCTTCTAAGATTGAACTTAACGAAGTTTTTTTTTTAGGTAAGATACACAAATTATTGCTATCTGACTGCCCGAAACTGTCAATGTTTCTTCAATGATTACTTTTGCTGGTATCTCGATTTTTTTATATGTTTTATATATGCTATTACTGTTTGTTGTTTTTTATAGCTAGCATGTTCTTCATATGAACTAATTGATGGGCGTTTTCCTGTTGTAGATATCCTCTTCAGTTTAGGATAGATAAAGGTATTCTAATCTCCGTTTCAGCATTTATAATATCCACAAATTCTTCAATAATTTTCTTAGGATATCTCTATTCGAAGCAGAATTCTTTTGGAATTTAAAAACATCAACGAAGTCTTTAAGGAGGAGGAGGAACCTTTATTTTCTTGCGTCCCGCTTACATATTCTTTGGACAACATTTTATTTACGATACATTTGGCGTAAAAGTTTGTTTGGTTACTCATCATAGGAAAGCGTAAATCATTTCACTTTTCCCCACTCGATGTTGCGTGCGAATTTTTTCGTAGAGCCTCGTCATCGACTCCTCCCTGTTTTGAATTAATCTTTTAGCCTACGGTCGATACATCGACCCGTTGTCCTAATGTAGAATTCGCTGCACCTACTTGGTTTCTCATTGGTAGCTTTCTCAGGAATTTGCTGCACGCATTATCGGCAAAATCCGTCTTGACTTTCAAGGCTTAGCATCCCAAGGTGTTTCATTCTGGTTCAGATCTAATACCTCTTTATTTACACACTATCGCATCTCATAGAGCTATGGTTCATTAAAGAGTGGAGGTCCTGAAGCAAACAAAGAATGCTAGCATGAGAACTTTATCTCGTTAGATCAAGAATAGTACATGGATATGATTAAAGGGAGAGATTAAGATTATATGAGTTAATTATTGTGTGATTTTGTAGTATATGCCCAATTTCAATTTTTGCAAAACCCCAACAAATATTGCGAAAAATTTCAATGATAGACTATATTTCTAACCTTGTTTGTAATTCACATTAGTTACCCATAATGGTTAAGTGTAAGAGAGGTCCTTATGGGCCTAACCTCGCCGAATAAAGAGTTTTACTATTATTATTATATGAGAATTCATCACAGTCTTCTCTAAGTAACCATTAGATGATGCGCGATCCGAATTAAAATAATTTCCAGCTGAAATTTTACTCCAAAAACCTATTTAATAATGAACATGAGTGTTAACAGTCAGAACGATATCCAGGTAAAAATACAAGAGTAAAACTTCAATAACTTCAATTAGAAATATGCTGAATGGGATTCGTAACGATCGAAAGCACTTAAATCAGCCTTTAAGTCTTGGTATTTGAAAAATTTTAGTGTTAAATGTGCGCATTTTGACAGTCTTGGGGTAAATTACTGTCTAAGATTAATGATGCGTTTACAATAATAAAACTGGTTACGTAATTAAGAGCTAAAAATTAAGTAGTTTTCCATTTTTAAAGAATAAGGTGAAATAAAAATCGCATGAGAAATAATAGATAATTAGAAGGATTTTAGGCGCACTCGTGAAGGAATAAAGTTAAGGCACCATTTTCATTTCATCTCTACATTTCAATCAAATGATATCAGGTGTAAACAATCTTTTAATTTTGATAAGAAACTAAAAGCGGATGATTTTCACCGTAAATACGTGCTCTCATTCGACAAACTTGATTTCAAAATATCTTTTAGAAATTGATTTGAGAAATTTTCAGAACCTTTATATTTTTCAATCCGTAGCTGAAATCTTTCACTTACAAGGAGAGACCCTCACTTTTGTCCGGGGATTTTGATGAAACTTTTTGTGGTGGTGCATAAAGTAGAGTAATGAAATAGTGTAACGGCGTTTCTTTGAATGGGCCTTAGTTTCGCTGCAATAATTAATTGAAAATTGAAAATCTGAGTATAGGCAACCCCGCATTACACGCCCGTACTAGCCGAATCTGCAGGAAATAACACGTTTTTTACTAATATTTTTAACTTAATTTTCATTTTCGTTTTTAATTATTTTCCTTGTTACTTACTTATGGACTAAATAATAATAATAATAAATAGATTTAATCAATAGTCCCATTAAATAACCTTCGCCAGCGCTATTTCTTCATTTACGGTACTTAACGACGGCTATCCTAGGAGCACAAAAAGAACTTGCATTCGAACGATTTCGGATTTCCTATTCAATAGAAAGCGACTGCCTTCTAATGTTTAATAATAATCACTAGGTGCCTCATAGTTGTTTGTTGAATAATAATCGTCTCCGACCACATATATGCAGATAAATCCCTAGCTAACGGGAAAAAATTTAAAAATATTGTGGTGGTATCATCAAAATGGGGGAAATTGTCTACAGAGATATATCAGGACTTCCTAAGAAGTGTAGTAAAACCATACGTGGCGACTAATCGTTTTCTTTTGATAGTTGATTCATGGGGAGGGCAGACAAACTCTGCAATTTATGAAGAAATATTTATTGATGACGAAAATATTCCGACGTGCACAATAAAAATCATACCGCCGAAATGCAAGCCTTGTGATGTGTATTTTTACAGGCAAATGAAGATTTTCATTTCCAGGTTACAAAACTGTAATTATCTAATTCAAGAGAACCGCGAGATTAGTGCCCGGGAAGACAGCATTCGTATACACTCACTTGTGCATTTTCAAATTTCATCGCCGAAATTCAGAGACATGTTACAATATGCATGGTACGCATCAAAACTAGCGGAGGAAAGAAGTTTTTTCCAGAATGTGCGTCAGGTATGCTTCCCAGATGAAGTGCAAAGAATGAATTGTGATTGTGGAAGGCAATGCTTTGTAAGATGCTCATGGTGTAGAACCTATATATGTTTCTGTTGTTTTTATAACAACTTTCATCCAAATAATTGTAAAAAGACTTAAATTTTCCCATTTGCAAGCAAAGATTAAAAATTTAACATCCATATACCATTATTATTTTACCGCTCATTAGAATAAAATAAAATAAAAAGTAAATTTAAATTCTAGGAGGTTTCTAAAATTACTCGTCACCATCGGATCGTTTCGTATATTGAAAGGAAAGCAATCATAAATATATTGCTTCATGCTCTATATCGTGTATGATCTTGTAAATATTACGTATATGGCATCATTTCAATTATCATTTTACAGTTATCCGAGGTACTTTAAATTTTTATTGTATTTTTACCTTTTATATTGAATTGTTGAAATAGTTCATTCTTTCTTAATAGCCATTTACATACTCAAAAGGAGAATACTACTGGAAATATACGAAATATATTTTAGCATTTACCTCATAGATTTATCTCACACTTTTATGTGTTTTACGGGCTAGATATTTTCCAGGATTTAATATTTTGACGTTTATATACCAGGAGTTCTATGTCGTGTATTACTATTGCATAGAATTTGAAATTTTTGTGATTTTGAATTGAAAGATACATAATTCTGTCATTTCTTCCGCCGAAGTTGGAAATTGTAAATCTAATATGAAATTAAAATCTCCTTAAATGTCTCAATTTTCTTGCTCCTTTTGTTGTAATTTATACCCAAAAACTTATTCATTATTGAAACTGATAAAATTTAAGAACACAATCAACATTTCCTCTCCTGATAATTGAAGATGGATAAAAATTATTTGTATCATGCGTAGAAGTAAATGATAGCAGGAGAAGTCACTCTCCAGTCATAAGCATTGCGGCACCACTCATGGGGAAGTAAGTTTCTTTCCAAATATCTATCAGTATTCGTTTCCAATAGAGAGACGTTTACCTTCACAAAATTCTGGTTGCTTCGATATATGTTGGCTTGAGTTTTGTTAGAAAATAGAGGTAACGTCGAGTAAGACATTAATTATGGAAAGTTTCCCGTTAGCTAGGGATTTATCTGCATGTATGTGGTCGGAGACGATTATTATTCAACAAACAACTATGATGCACCTAGTGATTATTATTAAACATTAGAAGGCAGTCGCTTTCTATTGAATAGGAAATCCGAAATCGTTCGAATGCAAGTCCTTTTTGTGCTCCTAGGATAGCCGTCGTTAAGTACCGTAAATGAAGAAATAGCGCTGGCGAAGGTTATTTAATGGGACTATTGATTAAATCTATTTATTATTATTATTATTTAGTCCATAAGTAAGTAACAAGGAAAATAATTAAAAACGAAAATGAAAATTAAGTTAAAAATATTAGTAAAAAACGTGTTATTTCCTGCAGATTCGGCTAGTACGGGCGTGTAATGCGGGGTTGCCTATACTCAGATTTTCAATTTTCAATTAATTATTGCAGCGAAACTAAGGCCCATTCAGAGAAACGCCGTTACACTATTTCATTACTCTACTTTATGCACCACCACAAAAAGTTTCATCAAAATCCCCGGACAAAAGTGAGGGTCTCTCCTTGTTAGTTTAATTTTCTGCTATCATTTCATTCTTCTACCCGAAGAAAACAAGCTTATTTTTTAACGTGTCATGGGATTGAATTTGCTCGTGGGAGTAATGTTTATTTTTAAAAGGATACTTTCCAAGGAAACTTCATTTCCTCGCTCCGAAGCTTTGCTTAAAAAGAAAAGGATTTTATTAAGAGCATCTGCGTAATTGGATGTTTTAGTGCAGCTTATCTGGTGTTGAAAATCGAGGGGAGTCAATGAAATCCTTCTGAATTTTTTCTAACAGAATGTTTACTCACCCATTTTATTTCCTCCGCAAGCTATCTATTAGCTAGCTAATTCTTTCCTTCCCAAATTTTGTTTCACTAATCAGATATAAACATGAAACTCGTTCACAGAAACTCTTATCTCTTAGTTTTGTAAACGTAAATTAACGAGCAGCAAAAGATATCGTTTGTTGAAATTATTTCGTCTGCTTAATGTAGTTTACACACTCATTTACCTAATTAAGGAAACGCTTTACTTGAAAATTTCACTCAAAGAACTAGAATTTCACTTAATTATTCCTTTTTAATCTAATATAAATCACGTTTTTTATTCTTCGCACCTCAGATAACTTACGTTTGAAATTTGAACTGTATTACGAAATCTTTCATCATGAATATTTTTTCTACTCTCTCTTGTCTAACAGAATCTGTGCTGATGATTGAAAACTTTTATTCTATTACGTTCATTCATTTTTCAGCAATATTTTCGTTTCGACTATGGCCATAGCAACTCTGTAGTGAATGAATGAGTAGCTTACAAAAGTAAAGTAAATTCCATGGCTTATATATCCTGAGTATACATATATATCTTTGAGGAATAAGTTCAGACGACATTTACTTTGGAATAAATAGCATGTATACATGTAATTTAACTCGTCAATTAACTTCTTTCAATTGCCATCTTAATTATTACCGTTACTTTTATCACAATCTAGGCATTTATTTATAAAATTTCTTTAATTTAACTCATCGTCATTTTCTAATCATTAAAAGAAAAGAGGTATCTGTTCTTTTATCTGGTTTCTACCTTCTTTTTGATTATTACGTACATAGCAAACAGGAACTAAGGCGAAGAGGGGAATTCTTATTCATCATTCGATTAATTACCGAATTAGGGTTGTATACCTTCAAGATTTTGCCTTAATATTTTATCATGTTGAATGAGGACGTCATTTCCCGATAACTGGAGGTAGAAGAATACCGCCGAAGGTCACGATGTTTGTTCTTTAAATCATATTGAGGCATTCTTTCTCTTCCGGGTAGCATGGTAATTCCGGCTCCGGAGAAAAATTATAAACAGTTATCAGATCCGTCTATTACGCTATATTATTATCCTTTCTAATAGCTATTCCTTAAATGTTTTACTTTAATTGCTTTGAAAAGTAGGGAACTACGAATTCCTGTAAAATTTAAGATTCCTCAATCAATATTGAATCTTGACTTGGCATCTTATTCAAGGTTCTATTTAAGCAGTGTGTCTGGAATGACGACTTTTATCAAACCAACTCTATCTTGAATCAATTGGATGTTTCCCAGAAGGTCGCTATTCCGCAACTTCCTTCCTTCTTCCTTCCGAGAAATTGGCTCGACGATCACCTGCTTATTCGGCGATTGGATAAATTTTCGAATCTTACCTTCCATAACTACCTTAAATTTTACCTTCTTGAATAATTGATTTTTTATTCGTTATGGCTTTCTTATATTCTCTGTAAAGTACATATCCTAAATTGCGAATATCCTGGTGGATTTCCCAACTTTAGTTTTTTAATGCAATTCGAAAGCTGGAAATTTGCAGTGTCATTCCATTCCTAAAAATCACTGTGCAAGGTACATACAACCCAAGCGCCTTTAATATCCTAACTTCTACCCAAAGATGAAAAGACCTGGAGGGAACCATGATCCCATTAATTGATAACGCATTTATTTCAATTTAATTTTCTCGTTAATGGTTTATCTAGATCTTCACCGAGCAGGGCGTACCTACGTCTCTCTTTTATCCTCGTCTGTCTCTCTGGGTTTCCTTGCTTTAACCTTTTCTTTTCAGGCTTTGCTTGAGCGTTTCACTCATTCATCAGATTTAATTTCATTCCGCCATATCACTCCGGCGTTCGCAACTTTGAATGCGCCCACCGTTTCAAAGCGGAATCTTTTTCTGGCGGTACAAGGACTGAGCCTTTGAGAGTATTTTTCTGCAAACAGACTTCTGTAACATACTTTTAAACGTTGAATAGTTCCGTATTTTCGAATTCTTTAAAGATAAGCATGCGTTCCTTCTCCATACCCATATATACGGCTCTAGTTTTTGTATTTTTGTTTTTCTCGGCTCGCAATTTGTTTAACAACTGTCCAGCTGGGGATTATGATTATCTAAGTGAATCTGAGAGAACCTATTTTCCTTTATCATGATATTTCAGCAGCTGTACAGCTCTAATTTTTCTAACATAAACATTTGACAACTTTACTTAGAAAGTGTAATTCTTAGTTAAATACAAATAAATATTATTAATCTTATTTATTTGGTCATTATTAAATGTAAGTGAATATTATTCCAAAAATTATTTTACTTTAAAGAATATTCAGACTTCCTTATAGCATCAAAGAATATTAGAATTGATATTGAAACAATTAATTAAAATTAATTTTTAAGACCCCCACTTAAGGGTGACAGCAGTTAACCCTTACCTCTTACCGATTGTCTTTACTCGAGAAACCATGGACGGCGTGCTGAAG
This sequence comes from Pachydiplax longipennis, assembly GCA_036926295.1. NCBI lineage: Eukaryota > Metazoa > Arthropoda > Insecta > Odonata > Libellulidae > Pachydiplax > Pachydiplax longipennis. The sequence goes on from JAVFKF010000020.1 coordinate 509,989, forward strand.
AGCCCTTAGACACATGGCTCACAAAGTCCCCTATACATACTTTATCTATTGAAACGAATATTTCTATAAAATAAATGTTACTTTCAAAATATAAAGTTGAATTTATTCATTCGAATCAACATTTGCGAGAGAACGTGTGGATGCAATACAGATGGAATATCTCCTTTGGGGTTGTTTATAGTTAGTTCTTTTGCACCTGCGATTAAACGAGAGAAATCGGCCTGAGACTATCAGCCCTGAGAAATTCTCCACCTGATGAGATGAGGAAAATTCACTAGTTATCTCGATATGTTTGAGGAATTGATTTGTTATTGTGTTGCACTTGTATGTACTCTCAGTTCGTGTAAAAGTGAATTACCGCTAGTGCATGACTGAGGTGTATTTGCACTCCGGGCTGAGAGTCGTGCAGGCTCTCCTTCTATTTAAAAAAAATTTACTACTCATTAGAGCTTATCTTAAAATAATAGTTATTTGGATAAGACCATTATTATTGCTCAAACTATTGTAATATATATTATTCTTCGAGAAATGGATTGTTTTATATAAAGTGAATTTACCGTAAAAATCGGCCGTTGCTATGTGTTACGATCGCTTGTTTCACTGGAGTTTCAATTCAGAATGAATTCATCAATTGTTCTCAAGAAAATATATGTCAAAACTTCTTAATACGGTTCTTGCGAATCCTTTAAAAATCTTCAATTCCAAACAATCAATCCAATCAAATGTCAATTCTTAAAAAAATCAACCCAGGATTCATCTATTAAGCGAATAACTCCTTTAAATTGTGGGTGTGCCACAGCATTGGTTCATTCAAGACATAATTGTCTTCGAAGGTCTCTCGGGTGTCTCGGGCCGACTCTGATCACCGAAAATTACTATACCAGAAAACATAAAATATCATGGTCCTTAGATTATATGCTTGAGTTAGAGGGATGCAAATAATGAAGTTACAAAACGAAAACGGTCTGTTAAACAGTTTGGCTAGCAATGGGCTGAGAACGCAGTTGTGACGCTGAATATGTGATCCCGATTTCTTTTGAATTATACCCTATGAAAATTCTCTCACGGAAGAAACCCATTAAAACAGACCAAAACAAGGATGAAACTTTCTGATAATTTTCCAACAGCTTCATAACATACTCCTTTGATTTCTTATATTGATCGTACAGTAGAGCAGCTTAATTACCACTTTTAGAGGATCTACATTTGTCCACTCCTTCCGCTGATTTTATCTCCAATGGTTAACAATTAGAGAGAGAACATACCTGTGAAAACAGAGAAAATATACTATTGACTACGATAATTTATCTATGATAGCGTTTTGATTCAAACTAAGGCTAACGGTAGAATTTCAAAAGTGCTTAATTACGAAGTTAGAGCTACATCACACATACTATCCAAAGCAATTGTTTTTTTATTTTTTTTTTTTAAATTTTGGATTCCTTTAGAATTTTCACTTTCAAGTTACCAATAAGTCTCTCCATAATAATAAGCAAGAATAATTTGTACTTTTTCCACAAATTATTTTTATTATAAACAATAAAAGATAGTAAAACACACACGACTAGTTTCGGAGATTGATCTCCATCATCAAGTGGTAAAATAGATGATGGAGATCAATTTCCGGAACTAGACGTGTGTGTTTCACTGTCTTTTATTGTTTATAATAAAAATAATTTGTGGAAAAAGTACAAATTGTTCTTGTTCATTATGGAAAATTTCCACAATACAACGCCTGAGACTGTGAACTCTCCATAATAATTTCAAGGCGATCTATAGCCTCCACACCAGTTTATTATTTATGCTCGTAATTACAAATAGGACTTCTTTAACAAAATTAAGCATCATCGCGCAAAAAAGGCGTCTTAAGCGGGATAGCGTTTTAACCGGGTCGCGTGATGCTGATTGCCATAATATTTTGAAGAGCGGTCTGCTTTTCACCCAAAGAGAGCTCAAATATGGTAATGAAACAATATTTACCTGATCGACAACTGAGGAAGAAACACGAATTTTTAAACGGCAGCGGTGAGCGGAACATCACGATCCCTCCGTGAGACCATGCTCAACAGCCCGCAAAGCACTCCTTCTCTGGTTTTTCTTGTCGATATTTCTAGTTTTTAAGATTCCGACGGAAGGAAACGCCAAAAAAGAGACTTTTTAATGCACGTTTTGCTCTGAGAAAAGAAGCGATCGAGAAGAACTCACTCTATCTCAGAGTTCGTATCGGTGCAGACAGTGGGATATAATCTTCATTTTATTCTCACAAGCTTAGTAATTCAAAAGAGGAGACTCATAAGGAACCCTTTTGGAGACAAAGAGATGGTACGGCGACACAGATAATGTAAAGAGTTTTTGGTCTATCGAACGAGGCGAATTATTGGGTATAACTGGTTGGACTGCATCTGTGGACGGCAATAATCCTCACTGGTAGCAAAGCATCTTCACGTTTCGTGTGAAAAGGATCGGTACCGTGAAAAAACCGCGTAATAAACGGAATAGAGTCTTAAGCTGGAGCTTCTTAAATGAGTTTTACTGCATTTCCGTCTGCCCAGATTTCGTCTCCGTTGTAATCTTACTTCACGACTCCATTCGAATCCTTATTAACGTTACTCGAACAGGGCTATCCCCTCCGTTGGCACCGCATCCTCTTTCGCTCCACATAACCCTTTTTATTAACCGTTCCTTATTACCCATTGTTGAAAAGGCTGTGCGCCACAATTATCACTGCCCGCCACGATCGTCTGCGTCATAAAACTCGCTCAGAGTAATTTTTAGAAGGAGAAACAATCGAAAGAAGCCCCGTGGGAGACATGGATAGACGGGCAAAATTACATCGGGTCGGGGATATAATCCTAGAGGATTACTCTCTCCTCAGACCCGTGCATCAATCACCACCTACCATTCCGTACGGGGTGATAGTGGGACGTTTTCTTTCTGCAATCAACTTCCGTTGTATGGGACGTCTTCAGAGGACATTCACGTGGGGTGGAGAGAGTGAGTTGGCCACCGTGGGGAAGTGTAATAGGCGACTGGCACCAAGTGAACCGTTTCCGTGACAACGGCTCCAAACAAAGCTCGATTTGAGTGGCAGATGGAACGAAAGAAAAGTAAGTTCCGAATGGAGGGATATTTACATTGGACACCACCTGTATATCTCGAACGGTATGGATTATTTTTCCAAGGGCTCGTTTGCCAAATGCAGGACGTAATTCGGGGCAAGTGAGCATACACCAGTCTTTCAGTCAGAGGTGATAAACCAAGTTTCAATCGACGCAGAATTTGAATAATATCTCGATAAATATGATATAATTTAGTTTATTATAATTATATTTTCGCCTAAAACTCGAGAACTATAAGTTGCAGGAGTTAAAAAATTTGGAAAATTGATGCTTTAAACATAAACTTCAATATATCATAAATTATCTCATATTCGACTACAGGTAATTTCGAAGGCCATTCAAAAATATACGCTCGCAATATCTGTTTTCTCCACTCACAAGTTGTATATTTTTCAAAAGAATAAATTAGAAAAGGTTTCCTTGTGAGATCGAAGTAATTATCGTCTCATTGAGAAGAGAGTATTAAGAGAGTACAACTTTGTGTTTTCCACCGGTTTATTACGGCTGACGAAAATAAACCTGTGGAAACTACAAGGTTCTTCTTTTGACTTTACACAAAGTCACGTCTCATAATAATTTTATCGTCTAAAAGGTAATTCGTTGAGGAATCTTTCTTATACTGAGAAAAAGTGTTAACGTGTTTAATTATATTGACTACTAGGTAGAATATTTCGATTTCTAAGAGTCTATAGCTTGGCGTCAGAGTAAAATTTTACCGAGGAAAAACATTTTCCCTGTGGGCAACGGCAGGTGTTCGTGCTAGTTATCGATATAATAGGGAAAAGATACACGAAGTCGATTGATAAACTGCAAAGAACGCTGCCAGTGACACAACCGAGGGGGTTGCCTGGTGGCTGCTTCACCCATTAAAGGAAAACAGCATATGGCTGAAACAGGAATCAATGCTATCACGAGATGTATGAACACTCTCTAATACGAACATAATGGCACCTGAACTTACGAACCGCTGTACACACGAAATTTTCGACGTATAGACTTTTCTTACTCCATTTTGACCTCTGTTTACGAACTTTATTACGAGAAACGTAGCGAGAGAATTCAAAAGATATACATGGGAGGTCTGAAAAGTTTCCGACATTTTGCCATTTCTCGACATGTTTTCTGAAAATTTTCTGAAAATTTCTGAAAATTTTCTGAAGATTTCTGAAAAATCTGGTGTCGGAAACTTTTCAGACCACCCTCGTATAGCGGAAAACATGGCTTCGAGATACTGAATTTTAGAGTTACGAACTTCAAGCTGGAACGAATTTAGTTCGTAAGCCGAGAAAATCAGTAAAAGTGCATTTTAAATTCTGTCAATATCGATCTACGACTTTTATTCCTCCATTTTCTTAATATTAAGTGCTGATGTCCAAACAAAAATGACAGTTCATCCTACCTCTAGAGTTAGTGACCATTCATTTATGACGTCCATAGGTCTGTAAACTCGACGATTGGGCATTGACCTTAAGAAGGAAGTTTGATCTTAATAAAAACAAAAATCCGAATGCTTTTTACAGTCCATGGTTAAATGGAAGAGATGATGTGTCAATAACGAGAAAAACTTCAAGCAGGAAAAGTACTTTCCGAGAAATATATATAGAGCTATGTAGCAAATAACCATCACGAAATTCTTTACCAAGGGATCTTGCCGTTCCTTCACTGATTTCGTATGGAAGAAATATATGGTGGTGGTATTGGAGCAGAGCTAGTTTTTTTCCCATGCTGGAAATTGGAAATTCGATTTTGGGTGCACTAGATTGAGTTAACGACATGCTTGCCAGAAGGCTGCGCAAAAGATAAATTCATGCGATAGAATTCTGTTTAAGGTTTGAGAATTAATAATGAAGCTTTAAGAAACCCTCTTAAAATGTGTGAAAGATGTAGCGCTAAGTGAAACATAAACACCTTCAGTTTCTCATGCATGAGTGGAAATTTAATTTCTACCAAATCGTGCCAATTCATGGCCGAAATAAAAATAAATAATTATGAAAGCATTGCTTACGTTCCTCGATCCTGGTCTGGAAGTTTCTGCCAGTCTGTCTAATAAACAATACACCACAATCGTTGCATCTAAGTTTATATATTTCTGCTTTTTAGTGGGATCAGTTTTATCTTTCTGGGTCAGGATTTTTCGCCTAAATTGTATTTATTACAAGAGGCAGGTTGAAGCACTTTGCAAGGAAGATAATTTACAACTTGGTTGCTTAAGAGGCCCATGAATTCAATTTAGCCCAATTGGCTTTGTTGTCGCTATTAATGAGATAGACTTCTGAAGGTTTAATCTTCTTTTTTCGCGTAACAGAAAAGTGTTAATTAGGCTGATTGGATATTTTAAGGCAATAGCAATATGTTTTAGGATTTTTAAATGCATTTACATACTTTCTTGTTTTCAAATACTATTGCTTCGAAATTACGGTCTTATTAATAATTAAATTCATAAAATTCATAAATTCAATTTTATAAATAGCGGCTTGGATAGTTAAAATAAAAAATAGATAAATAAAATCCTGAAGAGAACATTCTTTCTTAGTTTGGTGAATAATAATAGTTGTGCGACGGGTTTTGGGTGTGTTTAAAGCATAAGGATTAGGCTTGGTCATGGAAGAAAGCAGGAATAATGTTAGTAAATCCCGCTTAATTAGCTATCACTAACTTTTGTTTATTTATTCAGAAAAGAAAAAGCGTCAGTATACGTGATTTTTCCAATATTAGCCGAAAAAAGGATTTTTGCTTTGATTTGGCTGATTTTTTCATTTACGGAATTAATCAACAAGAAAATTTTGCAAAAATAATGAAACATTGTTTCTAAGGATCGTGTAATAGAATATCTCAAATAATCTTCCCAATTTTCCTGATGCGATATGTAATATATTACGTTCAGACGCTTCTGCGAAAATGCTCTGTTTTAAAATATTCATAGCGCAATTAAAACTCGAGGTACTTTATCTAAAGATCAATAGGAGATCAATGAGGATATACTTGGAAGCTTTAGATAGTCGGCATGCAAAACAGCAAAAACTTCCAGCATTTTGTATCTGATTTTCACCATTATTTGCATTAATTGTATGCTCTTGAAGTATTTTTCAGCAATAATAGTCAACGAAACATATTTACTTTGAATAAAGTGAATAAAACAACAATTAACAATGTTACTTGTTTAAAATTAAATATCACTGATGTATCTAATTTTATGAAGAATGGCACGTTCGTAAATATTTTATTGGCGCGCAGTCCTGAACGTTTCATTTGGAAGTTTTAATAATCACTTAAATGATTTCTTAGACTTGTAAATTCATTAAAAACTGATAGAATATGTCGTGGAAGGTGGACTAAAATCGGCTTGCGGGGTTTCCGTTTCTGATAGGGGAGAAGGTAAAACTGGATCGGCAGAACGAGCGCTATTTTGAATCACTTTGGAGAAACTAGATATCTTTGCGTTTTCAGACACCTTCCATAAGGGCAGGGGATGTCCTTATCGTCCTTGGTACATTTCCAATTCCGACAATTCCGGTTTTCTCCAACCCCGACAATTTTTCCGTCTAGAGGATGTGTGAGTATGAGGCGGAAGGTGCAAAATAAATATTTCGCATCTCTTCGCCAAGCGAAAGAATGATGTTTATTCATCGCTGAGATTACTCATCACTTCGGTCGATTCGCTCATCTGCCATTAACCGGCAAGGTCAACGCATGACAAAAGATAACCCCCCTCGGTGGCTGAAGGACCAACGTCATCAAATCTTATTCCATCCAATGCCGAGTGAAAATTTGGTGGGGGTTGATCCTCGTGAGTTTTCTCCACCTTTAATCACGTTCAAGTGAGCCGAAGAACCATCAGAAATAATTACGTTGAAAAAAGACGCTGACAGCTTCTAGTTACCGAAAGCCAGCGCGTGAAACGAATGTGGTGAAAGATCGGCATTTCTCTTCTCGTTTCGACTTCACGGGTCAATAGTAAGCTTTGACCTCTTTAATTAATTATCTCCATAAAAGGGTCATTCTCATTAATTGATGCACTTTATTAGTTGGGTTAATTATAGCTTGAATTATTGAATCCAATTATCCGTTTGAATTACAATTAAATTGAGATTTGAGAACCCGAAGGACGGCGAGGCTAGGGCGTTGGTGTTGGAATACCTCGTTTTCGAATCTGTAAATGAATGAATTCTAGAATAATACGTAGAAAATTATAAAATTAATGCTTTAAGTAGAAATAGCAAAACTGAGTTTTCCAAAAGTGACTGTAGTCTCATTAAAGAACGCACTCCAAGCAAAACGATCGCAATAATATTCAAAGGTAGACGTAATAGAATATGCGACTACCTCTGATACCACTGATCCAACTGCAGGTATTAAATAACAGGAAAAATTGCTAAAAAAATCGATTTAAAACTGACAGAACCTTTGATAATTCACTTTCTGAGAATTATCAAAGTCAGTAATAAACAAAAAAATGTTTAATTATTTGGTCTTTACACCCCCTGCCGCACAGTGATTGGCGGCGCTCGGAATTTAAATGTAGATGACCTAGAAGGTAAATCAGCATTCGTCAATCAGTAATCAAGTTTTCCTTCCAGAGAACCGTTTTAATTTTTACAATTTACTAAAAAATGGAGGGATAAATATGTTTGAGAAACTCCGAAGAGAGATTAAATTAATTAATTATTTAGGATTAATTAATTATCATGGACTTAAATTAGGTAGCTATGGTTTATTTAAATTTTATGCTAGCTATTTGTATCATTTGACGATTTATTCCTTCATTTCTGCTTAAGCGCTCATTAGTTATGAACTCTCAGATATTTTATAATAATAATATTTATTATAATAATAATGAAACGACTTTTATTGGGAGAAGATTGAGATTAATAAGGCTTTTATATCCCCACTCTTCTCTACATGAATTTTAAAAGAAAGAGATGGTTTGATAAATGTGCACAGAAGAAAAGTAATTTGCAGGTTCCAAAACGCAATTTTGCACTTTAGAAGTAACGCCACGGCGGGATCGATTATCTATCACTCCTTTAAACGTCACGTTTAAGTATTCTAATTTTTTTTCTGCCGCATTAGGCAGGTGTCAGTAAAAAAATAGAAGGCATCGATTGGCATTAAAGGTTATAACGTACTGAATAGGATTTAAAGAGATGCTATGGCTAAAGTTATTCGTTCTGATTCATTGGTCTGAACCTTCGTTAATCGAAAATCGATATAACACAATACGCAAATCAACAAGTACCCAGAAAAATTTCCAAAAGAATTCTGCAATTAGTATCTCTAACTAATAGACAGAATGAAAATATTTAGTGAACGCATAACTGAGCGAGCATTTTTTGGAAAATTCGGGAAATTCGAATTCTTACACTTAAATCGAGTCCAAAAGATTGCGAAAAATCATCGTTGTACGATAATTTAGTCAACCTTTGGTATGAAATTTGTGGCGATGACTAATAATGGAGAAACATTCCAATTTCATTACTATACACCTATGGGCGTACAAAGCTTATATATACAAATGAGGTATTTTTTATTCCAGATCTTAGACTAAAATAGAGTAGGATAGTCATTATGGTGTCAATGAATAAATAAAACCCTAACAGATCATTTTGTGAATAGAGAATGTTAGAAACCTGGTTGATATAGATTTCCAATACAGTTGGGCGACATATAAATCATTCATCACGTCTGTCATCTTCAGCGTCTGAATTTGCTGCATTAGTGACTGAAATCCGAACTGGGCCACTCTGCAAATTTATTGCCTTCGCATTCATAGGTCTGGTACTTCCAATGTATCATAAATACTTAAGTGGTCCAGATTTCATTACCAAGTGAAGGTGGAGAAAGGGATATATAAAATTACAGACCTAGTTAGAAGGGATAGTCTTGCTGCGCTCCTTATTCGCTGTAGCTGCTCTTAATATTCCGTAGCAATTGGTTGAATAATCTTTGCATATTTTACTTTTATAGTTCCTGGTTGGCTAAGGGTGGACAAATAAAGGACGATAATCCCCGCGTTTTAGGTTTCAAGAGAAGGAGGAAATAATTTTTTTCAATCATTCGATCTTGTTTCATAATACATACATTTTAATCGAGAGTCCACGTTATTTTAATATTTAGTAAAGTTTCAAAAGTATGAATTGAAGGATGTGGCATCAGCTCAAGCGCTTTAAAATGAGTTCTGCAAGAATCCCAATGTTTTAAGTTTCTCATAATTCTTATAGCACCTCAGTAAATCACACAATGAATATTAGCATAGTATATACATGTTTTACCACCCATAACTTGTACTTCAAAAATCTAAACTGATAAATTATCAAGGTGAGCTCATTATTTGGAAATCTTTGTTAATCACACACTCATGTAATCTTAAATAGACCAAGCAACACCAACATAGTCCGAAATCATATATACGTTTTACCTGAGTCAGTTCATTTGTATCTGTATGTTCATAGGTTTTTTCGTTCCCCTTCTCTTGCGAGAGTTTTCCCGCACCGTGCAGTTTTCTCTGAAAGCTTTCAGCTGAGGAGTTTTTCCGCCCATCTAAAACTTTCATTTTCTTTTGTTGTCTTTCTTGATTTGTTTTAGTATTTCTGTAATCCTTAGAACTCCACATCAACTTTGACTCCAGAGTTTAGGTGTAAGAGAGGTCCACATGAGCCTAACCTCATCGATTAAACAGTTAAATAATAAATGTACCAGGGACGGATTTAAGATATCCGAGTTTAGGCGCTATGATCAGACCGAGGCCCCCTTATGAATCATGAACATAAATTCGATTTTTTTTTCACAAAATACAGTCCATAGAGAATTCGGTTGGTTCAAGAATTTACTGTCGCTACTGCAAGAATCGACAAAATATTCAATTATAAGTTTATGCTCGTTTGACAATGTTAGGAATAATGAATAGTATTTAGATTATATAGTGACATTAATTATGTAGAATTTTTAAAATAGTTTACGTATACTCACTTGGTATGAAATTCTTTCCAGATGCGAAAAGCAAGTACCCGAGAACAAGTGCTTCTAAAACTAAAAGAAAATTGTTTCACGTTGCGGATAGTTCGTAAACGCATCTTAAATGGTTCTCAGATAGCTCCTAATTATAAATCCGCCTCTGATATCTGAGTTTAACGGTAACTTAGTCTCAAATCCCTGTAATACGAACCTTTCAATATCTTTGCCGTGAAGTAAACTGGGTTACTCTCGTCAAAATGGACAAAAAGGTTGAATGAAAGTACAATCCTCCGTCTATTTATACAGTAAAAGTAGTTCATAGAAGTTTCTTCGCTCCATATGCATACTACGCACGGTCTAGTCTTTGGAAAGGCAGTGGACCTTCAAGGAGCGAGTATCGCGCACTCTTGCGCAGAAAAGTAAAAAAGCACAAGTGAGATTTCTCCGTCAGCTGGGTTCGCTCCAGACCAGTTGTCATAAGACGAGCAATAAGCGGTGAGAGCGACGGAGCGAGCTACTTGATCCATCCAAGGAAATTCCGAAAGTGTGAGCTCCTGCGGTGAAACGTCTAATTGTCATTGTTCTAACCAGAATCAGAAATCTCAGAAAAAGCGGATAGTGGAAACGAAGTGTGTCTCTTTTAATACTCACGGATGTCTTTGAGGAAGAGATTAAAAGCGTTTGTAAAAGTACCATGAGCAAATTGCTTCAATTTTATGGTATACCATGAAAATATAGGTTGGAACGAGATTAAAGTATCGGGTTCATCGTAATTTATTTCCTAAGTAAAAAGCGGATCAAACCCTATCAAGATTACTGCATAAATTTTCGAACACTTTTGAAGTATCATTATATAGATTCTAATATATGCTATTTTACATCAGTTGCAATTCAGCATGAAATATTCTATTTTCCGCGGAAAAATTGTAGATAATCCAAGCTAACTTTTCAAGGCAAATTTCAATTCCGTATGGTTTCTGACCGCATTTCCTGGAGTGATATTTCGAAAATCAGTATATATTTGAAAAATTCACTTTCCTCCAAGATATCTAGTTTTGAGTATTTTGTCCAGTATACCGGATACATCATCGGAAACAATGATCCAGTCTTTATTGCTTGCCTCATCATACATGTCTTTGAAACGGTACTTGAAGTATCGCAATGGTCCGACAACAAGCTGCTATGATACACTAACTCACTTTCCGACATTATTTCAATTATCATCATTCTGTTGTTTTCAGCTTTCTATTGCCTTTAGAAGCAAATATATTACTTTTGTATTCGTAAACATGAAATAGAAAAGGTATAAGTGACCTCGAGAGAATGATTTGACTCTTTTTCCTCCGCAATAGGACAAAATTATCTCCCTTACTTCTTCTTTAAATAATAATAATTTTTGTTTAGCGCGTAGGACTATACATCCTAGATATGTGACAAGTCAAATAAATATATATACAAAAAATAGCATTAATAGTTACATGAGTGCAATATCTATTGAATTTACAATTACTTTGCTATTATTACTACTTATTACACAATAACTTTACACACTTAAACTTAAATATTCTTCATATAATTAACTTACAATTTTATTACAATATCAATTTACTTTAAAATCAAAAGTTTACAATTATCGAGATATAAAAGGCACAATACGTTTAAGATTATGGCAACTCTATATGTTCACATAAAATTGTCAGGATACAATTATGAAGGAATAACAGAAATCAAATGTACAAGAGAACAAACACTCATGCATGGTAAATAATAATTTGCATAATGAATATATTTTCCTTGGATGGTTAGTGTCTATTATAGTTATACAGATATTCGGTTAACGTATTATATGTTTTTCTAGTAGATTTAAATAAATTTTATGTTGAAAGATTTTAAATATTCGTTTGGCTAAGAGGAGGATTTTATTGTACAATATACAAAGGATGTTGTATGAGCTTTTGCAGGATATGAATAGTTCGTGCCGTATGTGGTGTAATATTCTGGTGTAATACACAATCACTCGCACGTATGAATATTTATATTCGTGGCACTAATATATCAAGCGTATCTTTGCAAACTACAACCTCCGAATGTCTCATGAAAATCTCACGCTATTTAATTTAGCTTGCGTAATGCCTTAAAGAGGAAATGAATTCTTAATAGATTTTCAGGCACTTGAGGGGGCAGTGAAGTCACCTTCAGCGAGAAAATCGTGTATAACGTTCAGCCCTCGCCACGAAAACAACAAATAATGAGCCATTCCAAAAGGAATGATTCCATCTTTAAGCAAGCAGGAAGCAGCCTTCATTAGTCCTTAATAGAACACTTGTTTTATGCTTAAGCGTCCTCAGTGATTGTTTTACCTCACGTCAGCGTCTCAATGACGAAATCTCTTTTCTGACGGAACGAAAATATTGGAAGAAATATGCCAGAGATGATTTATGACGAGGTCAGGGACGTCTTTGTTCGGATGGAAGATATCGGAATGCAGGGATGAGTGAATTTTTGTCCCAGCATCCATTCGCGGTTTCTTTCTAAAAGGGTTGCTAGACGTCCTTCTATAAGGTAATTTGCCTTTCGTCCTTACCAGGTGTCGGGAAGGTCACACTGTGTTCTTATTCCGAGAGATTTCAAGCCATGAAAACGAGCATCCCCTACTCCAATACATTAAACACGCCATAGCCCAGTCATGCTGTTGACCATCTTACTGATACGAGATTCTGCTTTAATTCTGAAATTTCTACAATGTTATTTAGAATTGGCTGACTATGTCACAACAAATGGGAAAGCGGTACACTTGTCATAAAAATCGAGAAAATTTTTTGTTCAATTAAAAGGATATGATTTTTTAAATACAATAAATAAATTACAGGAATCGAAATTGCACTTACTGGAGAATACGCTTTGGTTTCTTTTCGGAAATATGTCAGTGTTTATCTATGTAATTTTTTAGCAGAAATGCAGCTCTTGCAATTTATATCGTCTTCGAAATTCAGCGACGGCTCAAATTATCAGTTGAGGTGAGACTAATGCGACCATACTTCCAGCTTTATTGGAAAAAGGTAAATATTCGGAACTTTGGAACCATCGTAAATAATGCATTTTGTCCATTTTGAATTCTTCGACGTTAAATCCAGATTTAACAAATTTAGAAAAATATGAGTAAAACCATATTTTCAGTGGGCAATATTTTAGCTGATGGTGTAAATTCGTTGTTTATTTCTCTACATTGCTTCATTCCCCTACTTCATCAGTGGATGATTATGAATTTGAATTGATGATGATTTTTTGGCGCTGGTCTATCCGGCTGGATGCCCTCCCTGCCACCAACCCTTATCTGGAAAATCAGACACACACACCCATACCCTAACCAGAGAAATCTGATCAGCCGGGACTCGAACCTGGGGTTGGTACCAGCACGCTAACCACTATACCACCGCGGTGGTGATTACTCGTTGATACCGAAACATAAACATCAACTACCGTTGATATTGCTTTCGGGGATTAAGTTTCAAAATCGTCTTGTGTATCTTTTATTTTGTAGGTGTATTTTTCTGGTTACATATTTTGGTGCATCATTTCTTACGTGGTAACATGCGTCCGATGTTTGCATTCTCATTCCCTAGGCTTCCTTTTTCTCTTGTGTGGATAGATCAGGGTATATTATTTTTTCCTTTGAAAATTTTCCCACCACACGGGGAAACAAAAATTCCCTTCTACTTAAGAAATGCAAGCGATACCTTGTCTGGTAACAGGAGGTTCTTCTGACACTTTTATTTGGCTAACGACGATTTTTTCGCTGGTATTCGGACTCAGTAATGTTTTGGTTGATGAATTCATATATATTTCGTGTATATAATATGTGCATACACGTTCAAAAATTAAATGTCAGTAGAAAAATTTGTATACGGTCTTACCCACCCGTGAAGTATATTAGCTGTGTTTTATCTGTTTTTGTTTATGTTTATTATTATTGGACTCTAATAACAATCGCAGCTGACCAAAGAAAGTTGAACGAGTACTTTTGTTATCCGTGGTATCACTGATAATTGGTCCTACTAATCCCTATTTACTTGAATATCAATAAAGTTGATCACCAGTCTGAATATATAGACAGTGGAACCTAGGTTGACTAACACCTTTCATAATGAACGAATTTTCATTGCAAAATCCGACTCTGATGAGCGATGGATAATGTCTGCAACTAAAGTTATCGGCAAGGTCTGATTATTGACAGAAGTCCACCAATTGTCAATCTGATTCAATTAAATAAAACTACCTTGTAAATCCACATGAATGTTAATACACAATATGTGCTTGTATGCCATCAGTTGTAGAATAAAGAAGTAGTAAGGATTTAGATACCATTCTCAGAAGGGGTGGAGAAGAATGTTATCAATGTGTGGAATTTGGAAAAAAACGTGATTAAATTAGTGTTGTAAAAGTTTAAATAAGCAATTATTTGTCGTACAGGAAGAGGTTAATCTATTTTATCTTGAAACTTATACATTCCTGGCAAAAAAAAATTCGGTTAACGATCATTTCGGATGACGAAAATTATTCAAATGTCAAACGTATCAAATTCGCGAGGCTCCAATGTACTTAATTAAAATTTAGAGAAATAAGAGGATTTCTTCATGATTACACATCTACGAAGGAATAAGTATCGTTGAATTTTAGTGGCGTAAGTAGTATAAAGGGTAAGGCATTTCGCTAGGAAAGTGAAACCACCGCGACAGTAAGAATAATAAAGTAATGTCCTTTGGAAGATTACTCACCCTCGCAGTCCACATTCCTTCTGCGTTAGACTTAGAAAGACAGCTTCTTAAAATTAATTTTCAGTTATAATCCGCAGCATTTTCGTCTCGATTTCCTCATTCCTCCTTTTTAGGTTTTACTTAAGGTTTAACCTGGCTCAGAGTCGCTGATATATTCATGCTCCCAAGTCTCACGTATGAGATAACTCTCTAGCAACGCTTACACAGCAAATGTCTCCTTACCTACGTTTCGCAAGTTGGTGAAATGTAACAGGAATAAATCCAGAATGAAGGTGGAGTAAAGGTCAGCGGTGAGACGAGGAAAACGGGAAGGACTTTGGAATACTCTGGTAATGCGGCAGACAATATGTGGAAGAGACGAATCCACCGGTAAAAGTGGAACGCAGTATTTAGCGAGATGGAATAAAGATTCCCTGCGATGATACCTGTTTTGTACGGCGATGGGTGATAAGGAAGAAGAATTCTCATTTCTGGCAGTAAACTGAGAGGGGTTCGCTGTACAAAAGCATATAATGGAATATGAGCAGTTTTTAAGTTGAACTGAAATCATCAGATCTTGGTTACTTGAGCTTTTTGTCTTGAGAAATTAAAGGATGCAAGTTACTCGTCATCAGCACGGTGTATCATAAAGCATCGCTTATATTTTGTGCGAAAATATCGCGTGATATGAGGAGAGAGTCATTCGGAGACACGAAAATTTTCGTATGAAATTAAGCTTAGATCACTTTCAAGAAGCCAGAATACTCAAACTTACTTAACTGAAAGAATGAGATCTCACATCTAAGAACCCTCCAAAGCTAATTAAAATGTCTTTTATTCCATATTAATTTATGTTATTTATCTATAGTTAATGGAATCATAACCGAAATTTTCATGATATCTCATTTTATCAATCAATATCTTGTTGATTGTATGATTTGGGTGATATACAATCGAAGGAATTATGGAATAAATGCTCTTTAGGATGTGCCCGAATAACTTGTATTAAAGGTTGACAGTATTGATCGTTTATCTGTATATGAAAGAACAAGAAAATAAATTAATCCATGGTATCTTATTTACGTCTACAGTTTTCATTGAAAAATTGGAATATACTGTTTTGCTTACAATTAGTATGCTTATCATATAAAGAATGATGATGAAAGGTATGGAAATTCGATTACTCCATTAATACTGATTAATAAGTCATTACATTTATTATTTTAATACCTTAAATTGAATTTTCCAAATACATTGTTATATTTTAAATATCTCTTGTCTTACTGTCTTGAACAATGATTTTTCAGAAATCGAGCCAAATGTTCCAATGTCAGAATTAGCAAATTATATTAATTATTAACTGCTAATGGTTGGAAGCCTCATTCATGAACCAAAGCCGCATGAATCGAGCTACAATTTGACCATCCTTGGTATAAAGTCTTTAAATTAATACCATTTGTCGGTGATTCGTAAAATTGCCTTTTAATTACAAGATTTTCTTTGAATAAAAAGAAGCAGGCGTTAGAAAGGTAAGTAAGTCAAAAATTCGTCCGTTAGGATGAAATGGCTCGTAAACTTTGATACTGCAGCTGAAATGTCCTAAGCAAAATTTTAGAGTAATTAAAGTCTCAGACAGGAGGAAAAATACTTCTTGATAGTGAGCAAGTGAAGATTCAATTACATTAATGAGCAGCACTATCGTGCACCAGACTATCCTAAAAAAGGCTAGACGGCACCGATCAAATTTACCTAATGGGTTGAGGCTAAATTTAATTTATAACGCATTCACATAATAGTCTTTCATTTTTGAAGGTGACGCCTCACCTTCACGCGGTTAGAACCCCTAAAACAAGCGACGAAAATTATAGGGTCATAAATTACTCGTAGCAATAAAGAAATACGAAACAATGAATTTCATTAATATAGATTCTGATCTTTTGCAGACCTTGATGCCATTCTATGGCAAATATCACGGATCACATTATGTCGACTGTGAAACAATTATGTAGATTAAGAGTCGTCAGACTTATAAGACCAAATGTAACAACATCACTAGGCATACGACGGTAGATTATTATATATGACATTCCTTTATCATATAAGTATATTTCTTATATTATAGACGATATTTCTTTATCATATAAAGATATCTCTTATATTTTATTCATCTATTTTCAAAATTAACTCAAGCATAATCCAATTTCATGTAAAATCAATATCAATTACTTGAGAAATGAAGGTTGGAATTATTAACTAACAAATATATTTTTTATCTGTTATCATCGATATCAGCAATGAGCTAGCATTTCATTGCTAAGTATCAGCTCCACAAATTTGTAACTATCGTTTTTATATTCAGACAATGCTACTATTTGGCGCAAGTTCTTAGGCTTCTGTACATAATTTTACAATAATCTTAATCTTACAATACGATCGATCTCATAAAAATGCATTTTTAATTACATACTTTCACTCCCCTTTTTTATTTTATCCAGGAACATACGTTGCTTACTAGCCTCCGATAATAGATATCTGGCATGTAGAAGAGTAGGGTATGCTATTTTGACGAAGTGCTAATCTTGCTGATAAGCTTTTCTCCTTCAGTGGACCTTTTCTTTCCTCCAAATTAGATGCCCTCCAGTTTCCATGTAGAACGAACAACTTTCTTCCTTTAACAAGGATACTGATTTTCTCTATTGATCACAATTATATTCTGATTAAGAATAGAGAAATTATGCCTAAAGAATTACTTTTGCACAGAAATAATCATGCTCTAAATGTATGTACATTGACTTCTATTTCCTCTCGTTTTCATAAGTATAATCTAGGATTGATACAGTATTTCTTTATCGCTCATATCATTGAATTGGTAAACACTTGTTACATGGGTTATGACTTGCTCATAATAAAAAAATGATAGCGATAAACCAGTGAATAACTGAATTTTTGGATATGATGCGGTCCATCTATGAAGCTAAAGTAAGTTTATAGGAATTAATGGTCTTAGAACATAATAAAGAGTATTTATTGTTGATTCAAAGAGATCAAATTTTATTAATTTCAAAGTTTTTTGTTAATTATTCTCGGTCCGCTTTCGCATTTTTTGTCATAATTTGTTATAAAAATTGTATTTATACCTTTTAGGCACTCATTTTATAGTTGAAGACGGAATTACGAAAAAAATTGGCGTATATCAGATTTTTTGACTTAAAAATCGAGTAAACTTTGAACATCCGGGGTATTCCTTTGGATTTTGTTGAGTAAGAGAAGAGAAGCTAATCTCGGTAGGGTCAAGATTTCCTTAGACATTAGTGACTGCAAATTCCAGCGCGTACTCTTCCTTGCATTCATATCCGGTTATCATCTGCGTATGAACATGAGAGTATAATACAAATAATATATCTAACGAAGAAGATAGAGAAAGAGATTCTGGCGTTACGAACCTCGCCGTTTAAATGTCACGTAAACGCCACGTTAAAAATTCAGCGTAGAAATTTTGAAATAACATTTTAGTCGGATTGTTACAGCTCATAATACTCTTTATTATCATTGGGACTCTCACTCTATCACGATTTTAGCCCTTTCGCAATTGCCATCTAACAAAATCTTTCATGTGGAAACTTTATTACCACAGCCATTATGGTATTGCAGCGAAATATTCCTTCGATTACGGGGAAACTGCCGCAATACATGCGTCAAGTACTCAATTTAAAAGTTTGATTTACTATCGAATTCGATAGGCTTCAAGAATTGAGGGTAATTTGAGGACATACATACTCCTTTTGCTTTTAAAAAACTAGATATTTATTCTAGGGAGACTCTTAGTCATAACTTTTGTGGAATTCTCTAAATAATTTAGTAAGCTTTGTGCAGTTGCGAATGCTATTTTCTCAATTCTAATGAAAGTTGCTTGAGTTCCAATCAAATTACTAGTAGAATCATCATGAACACAGCTTTGATATTCCGCTGTGATGATTCAAAAAGGAGTAAAACATCCGCCAAAATGATCTTAAAATTAAGCCATACATTCTTCCATAGAAAAACATTAGGAAAATAGGTAAATAAATGATTTTTCCGTTTTTATTTGCCATTTATTTATTTAACGACTCTAAGCTAACCATAGAGCTAATACGATGAAAAATAGTTATAAAAAATATAGTGAAATCAACTGGAACGATGACTACAAAATGTTCAGATTTATTATGCCATCCATACCATTGTTTTCTACCTTACGGGAGTATGCTCATGTAGCAGTAACACTGTAACGCACAGTATGTATCTTATTTCCCAACTATAAAAGTTACAATATTTTAGAATTTCCAGCAACACTTGGCTCTATCCACCATATTGTAAAATTTTCCCGTAAATTGAATAAATTACGCCATATCTAGGGGAGAATGGTATTTAAAAAATAAGCAGAAGACTAACAATAGACTATAGCTATACCAAAAGTTTTGTCTTTCACAAAATAACAGCATTTCCCCCCAAATAATGGTTCAGTAAAAGCTGTGACAATAAATCTCTGCAACTCTTTTGGAAAATTTGAAGTTTATAAAATCAACTTTTATAAAATCTCAATAGTACCCATTAATTGCTTTCTGTTTTTTCAAGCTTGCCTTTTAAGTACCTTAAAAAGTTATAATCGAGGGATCTTAATATATTTTTGATTTACTAATATATATTTATGTACTTGAGTGGTGCCTTTGGAAGCTTTGAAAAGATGAGGTGGACTTCTGTTTGTACGTAAATAACATAAGTTTTATAGCTTTAAAATGTCAACATTTTTTCCAACTGATCAGTAATAAATATAAGAAATTTTATTAAGAATGAGCTCTGCAGGAACGCTTTGTATACTCATCGAAACTCAATTACCTTAAACAACATTTGAAGAGTGGTTTCGGCGATTTTGACGCAAGACAGAGCAGAAAAATTGAGAGTATAATATTCTCGACATTTTTTCATGGATTATTCGATAAATATCCATGTCAAACGTCTTAAGAATTGACGATTGAATTTAATGTCGGTTGATCGACTGCTAAAAAAACGTCTGAACGTAATGGAGACGGTCAGAAAGAAGAAAATTAGGTCCCTCGAGAGTTGAAAGAGTTACATCGAAAGGTATTAGGTCACCTGTTGGATTCTGCTTGAATGATAAATGATAAAAGCCTTGTTTACACATAATTGTTACTGACGATGGAATATGGCTCTATTAAATTTATACTAAAGAAAAATCAAAAAACCGTTCACTGCAATACCAACAGTTAATGGTTCAAGGGTTATGTTATCCATTTTCTAAGATTAAAAAGGTGTCGTACATTATTATTTTTATTCCAAATCGTCCTAAGCCATCTTTGGTAATCGTGCTTCACTATAATTATCACGTTTGAAGTCAGCTTTGAAAGAAAATGACTGGAACGGAATTATAGGCACACTAAGCTGATTCTGCTTCATCACAATGCACGGAAACACGTTACAAAACTTGTCAAGAAATAATCGGGAAAAATGAACTGAAAAATTATACCCACCCACTGTATTCACCAGACTTTACTTCTTCAGATTTTCATTCGTTACGGCCGATACAGTCGGTCCTTCATAGAAAGAGGTTCATTCTCATGAAAGTATCCAGAATTGATTAAACAACCAGATTGTTTCGTTAGAAGATCCCGTTTACTGCCTGTAAACTGCTTTTCAATAAAGACATTATTTAAGCCAATAATGATGGAACATAATCCCTACAACTAAGAATAAAATAGATTATTTTCCACTTTATTTTCACTGTGTAAAATGAATGAGACTGAGACAGAATAATATAAATACCTAATTGTGATTAAAAAGTTAAGAATTCTATAGGCCGATCGGAATGCCGGAGAAGGCCGCACTGAAGATAAAATATAAGATAGATTAAAGATTTTTTTAAAGGTTCCCCGCCTCTGGCCTTAGATACGAAGAGGATTTCAAACATATACTGATAGCGAAATGATGATTCATACACATCTATTACATTTACACGACAAACGGTGTTTTGAACGGTTGATAGTCGAGAATGAAGGCATGGATAGCGGCCAACTTGGCATGAGTATGAAGCATATTGAAGTTAATAAGTAATCACAAGATACGAATAACTTTAGATGAGTATGTTGGGATATTGTCTAAGACCCGCCCATGTGTTGAAGCGAATCTTAATCAGGAATCTCGTTTACATAAAAAAGTCGCACTCTCAGAGATCGGTTCCAAGTAAAATCCTTTGCGGTCTTGTTTCGGTCCACTCTGTTGTAGCCCGCTATATATTCCGTATCGAGTCAAAAAAGCGAATTTACCCTTGGCTCGGAGGTAAAACGTCCGTTCCGATTATGAACGCCATGTAAGGCACGTATGCGCTGTGGTTCACCTGTATTCCTAACGACCACATTCCCTCCAAGCAACCCCTCCGTCTTTCCAACCCCTTACACCTTTCCAATAGCTTTCAGTTTTTCCACAGACCACTCCGCTGACCTTCACCACTCACCCATATTCAACTCTCTATTTTCTAGCTACTCCATTCTTCTAATCCAGCGCGCGATAAATTCTACGCGTGAACCCTTCCTGAGATCATGATCGAGTCATAAAAGTTTTTCGTTCATTTCACACTTTTTATCTCTAATGCCTCCGAAAGCTTTCGGGCTGTGCGCGTCGAAGAATATCTTCACGGCTCCACCTCATCCTCCGGACGTCTATTACGTTTTTTTCATTCTTGGGCATTCTGATTCACCACCACCATGCTTCCTCATTCGTTCTCCTTCCCTTTGGCTCTCATCTCGGGTTTCCCACAGTCTCCTCAACACCGACATTCCTGAGTTTTGAAAAGGTGGCGCCTTCGAAAGCATTCCTCCCGAGACACCCATTTTCGGCCCGCCTTTTGTGGTTTGCGACTGATCTGAACTCCGTTGCGGCCGGTTTAAAACGACAAATACCGTTATGACTGTGCGATTGTTTACTTCGAGATTTTCAAGGGAATGAGGTGAGTACGAAAAGATTCACGGAGGTGGTAATTTCAACGTGGAAGTTCATGTTGAAGAGGTTGAGTTGAAGTAAAACACGTTTTAAACAGCACATTGAAATCACTTTCACTGATCCACAGAAATGTGTGGCTGGCGAATTGTGGATAGTCGTCATCAATTTCAACTCAACTCATTGACCATGAGGTGAGATCCTTTCTGTGCATCAGCTTTTTTCGGTAATAGTGATTCTTTTCGACACACATACATTCATAAGAAAGGATAATATTAGTTACCCCGTGCAAAAATATCGTCCAACTAAATTGAAAGTAATCGTTTTATATGTGATGTGTTTTTTTATATGTTCTAGTATTTGTGAATCGATTGTAGTGATTGAAGTGTTTTTTGAAATGTATTAGGGTTGGGAAATAGAGTATCAGTGTCCGTTTCGGCATACCTCGTTTGTATTGATAGAAATCGATATCTACATATCCACTAACGAAATTCCATGGATAAATTAAAATTTCAGCTCGTTTTTTGGCTAAATGGTGCATTTTTCATTTGTTAGCATGTTTTTAGTAAGAAGCGGGAAAATCCCATAAAATGGTTCGTCATTTATATTTTTTGATGAAGTGTGAAGGGAAAGCGCTGGTTACCGAAAACTGATATATAGAGATAATATATAAGGATTATCTATACATTATTGCACTCTTTCTTGGCTATCAACGCTCAGAACTTTCTCTCGATATTTGTTGACTAATGATTTGGACTTGTTTAATGATTGACTCTGCCTCATCATACGCCTTCTTTTAACTTACCAATAGCATCGTTCAGAATATATCAAATTTTTTAGACGAAACCGGTGACAAGAACGAGAAATCTGATCCGACTCGTCTCAGAAACATCGCCTTTTCCTTTCGTTCGGAGGAAAAGCTTAAAAAAAGAGAAACCAATCTGTCAAGCATTGAGTCCTTTTTGTATTCAGTGAAGTACCTCATTTTTATCCCTAGAATAAAAGACCGACTTTGCCGCGAGATTAATATTGGTGAGAAAGGAGCATTATTTAAGCCAAAAATCATTAGGACGTCCCTCTCTTGTGCACTTTGTGTCAAGTGCATTACTTGCTTACCTTCTAAACCGGCCCTGACAGGATTCCCTGATTAGTTTCTTTTTTACATACTTAATCAACGGAGAACACGTATTGATTCGTTTTCTTTGTTGCTGTATTGGTACTGTTACTATAATTTAATAAGCTAAAGTTGGTATGAAATTTATTTGTTTATTATTTATACATACAGGAGAAAGGTTCATTTAGTCTTCCTGAGAAGAACAGCTGCTCACTGGCGACTTAATAGCACAAAGGTTTTAAATCCTTATTATTATTTCATGTGATATAAAAGGCCTAATAACCCGGTGTCGTCGTAATAGAATTTATTAATTATTCATTAAAAATATATTGTAATTTAATAGCACAGCATTTTACTTCCATTATTTTTCAAATTTGATTGGTAACGCTCTAGAACGACTCTATAAGACTGAATAGGACTAAACACTTTTCAGGCATATCAAATACATCTTTTTTACTTCGAATTTTTTGGATTTATTTTTCGAATAAACATACAAGTTGTGTCATTTATCGAGCTGTAAAACGTGAATAAAACTATATTCACACAGTATTTTATTCTTCCGTAGTAAAGTCTAATACCAATTATGAAAGTGTATATCACGGTTGCCCAACTTACAGTTAGCTTAAGGCTAAAATCGACCTCAATATAAAACGAATGTTTAAGTATCTACTATTTGAGGTTGTCAGTCTTAATGAAAAATAGTCCTAAGCAACCATAAAATAGTAACATGAAAACTTCAAATGATAGAAGCTGTTTGATATCACGACTGCTGGGTAAGATCAATCCTTGAATGGCCCTCCGGCCAGAAATGTCGCACCAGGCAGGTATATGGGACGATTTACTATGTATTTTATCAATTCTTCCTGCTTATTTCCACGAAATGTAGCGATTATTTTTCTTTAAAATAGTAAAGTGAGATGTTAAGACGTTCAATGTATACATTAGATAACTAAATTTAATTAAAAACATAGCTATAAATCTTGGAGAGTATGTTGTCAACCCCATAGTAGTTTACAAAGTCCTGACATTGGAAAGCGAAATTAATAGCAAAACTAGCACGTGGATTTCACCAAAGCGGCAATTTTGATAAGATAAAAACGTAATAAAACAGCTCCGAGAATTCTGCGTAAAATTTTCCTAGAAATCCTATCTTCTAGTATCGGTTGCGCGTGGGTGGGAGAGGGGAATCGGGGGACAAATCACCTCCCGAAGATTAGAAAATAAGTAAAATTATGATTGCCGCATTCCAAAAATATTATTCACACTTCTTTTCAACTGGTATACATAAGCTGTTTGGAATTCATCGACGACGAAGGTTGCTGAGGGACAGGTAAAAATTTCACTATATTCTACATCTACATATACATATATATCCTGCAAGCCACCTCTCGGCTTGTGGCAGGGGGTGCATGTACCATGACTTTACTTTCCTAATCGGTTACTTTCGCGTATCGTTCTCGGAAAAACGAATCCTTGAATCGATTGGTTGTATTATATATTTCTTTGATCTTTCTCGCAGTATCAGAACGGCATATGTAACAAGATCGCATAACATCTTCCATGAACGTCTTTATCTGGATTTATTGAGTAAATTAAATCTGAGACTGAACCTTCTTTCTTCTAAAGATTCCCATCCTTCCTAATCGTATGGATCGATTTATCTTCTTCTTAGGGGATAACGTAAGTCCAAGGTACGAATAAGATCAGCTTATTAGATAATAGTCCAACGTATCATTAGATCCGCATTGTTTAGATATTGATTTAACAATCCAATCGGGAGCTCGTAACTTAAAGGTAAATCCAGGATAGTAAAATCGATTAAGAGAGATCGTAATTAATAATAATAATTCCTATAATGAAAACAGTAAGACCCCAATTACATCCATTTTAATAATTATTAAATAATTCTTGGGCTAGTAATGGAATAGTAGTAGTAGTAGTAGTATTAGTGGACTAGTAAGGCTAGTAATTTTCGAGCTAGTGCAGAAAAAGCATTTTCCATTGGAAATTAGAACTTGACACGGCTTAGAGATCAGAGATTTCAATCCAGCACGTGACGAAAATCCGACAATACACGTCCCTAAGGAGACCAGCAGCATTCCGTGGAAAAATTTCATAACTTCGTCGGCCAAAAAGCTCGCACGCAATGTGTTTGTACGCTCATCCACGAAAAGTTACACGGAAAGACAAGTGGTTCTTCTAAGTGCATCAGGTCCCTTTGCTTCCAGCCGTCACCTCCGCTTTCGGCCACCGAAAAATCCTAGCGGCACCCTTTGAAATAATTTACTCCCTACGAGGCATTCTAAGGGTGCCGCACCGCCCAGTACGGTAACCATTGCCTACAGCCCTCCCGTCCTCTAATATCCCTCCGCCCCTTCCCTCCGATTCAGTCACCCTCCCCTACTTTAAACACGCCATCTGCCTCCCACAACCTCGCCAGCCAGTCTCTGTAGAGATCTCGGAGGAGGCGAAACCGTTACAATTCACTTGGTGGCTGAGAGTCCATACTGTGGCTTTAGCGGCACTGTTCCCGCACCTCGGCAGGCGCTGGGTCTCGGTGGGCAGATGGCGTTAGCCCGCGTCTTCCACCACGCTTCCCCGAAGATGCATCCAGAAGGAATGGATCTTGGGAACGATCATTGGTGAGTACTCTAGTCAAAGGGAACTAGTATTTGACTCGTTGTGTGGATCGGAAACTCCATTTTTGCGTCGGAGTGAGGCGTTAGCACGTGTGGGACTGGGAGGCGTGCTTCTCCTATGGCTTCTTAGGGTGCTTATTCGGATTGTTTTTGTTGTTCTACCCCTCAGAATGACGCGGTGCAATGAAGGATCACCGGTGTTTTTCGGGAGTGATTCACTTTTTTCGCAGCGAAGTGAGAGAGTTAGGGAATTGCCGCGGTGTTTGGCGGTGGTTGTTTTGGTATTGTTAATGTCTTTACGGAAATTTTGAGGTCCTCAACACCTACCTTACATCTAATTTGTTTCTTTCTGCTCGATTCCAAGCTAGGATTCCAATTCGGTGTACTTTTTCCCGGTTTTTAAGAGGGAAATACGACCAGAACGTGGTCCGGTATTTTATTTTATTTTGTTTAAAAAAGAACAAGCCGGATCAGTCATCGGAGTTCACTCGCATGTTTTTGACATGTCAACACACTCGTACACTCTTCGCCGGACGGATGCAATAAATATTTCGGCGAAAACTGTCCGAGAGGTCGAAACAAGTGCATGGCAAAATTTAATGAAATTTTTGCGTGCACTTCGTCATATCCACAGAAATCGCCGCAGGTGATTCATACCGCATCCCGTGCGCGGGCTAATCACATTTTTTTTCGCGCACGAAAACAAACACATAACTCATCACGAGGCAGGATCAAAGCAAAATCGCATAGGTTTCATCCTCTGCAGCTCATACTCGGAGGCGATTGATGTTTGGACCCCTCTGAAGTAAGGGCTGCGGCGGATTAGCAAATAGTTCGTTTTGTGTTCGAAATAAAAGCGAAAGAAGCTCTTTTGATTTCTTTATCGATGCCCCCGCTCGCTCTGCCGTAGTGATTCGAGCAATATAACCGCGTTATGTCAGATCACGCTATTTTGCCACAATCGCTCCATAGTGCTGTCATAAGCTGTCCTCGAACGCGTGTTTTTACCAGATATACGCACGAGCCTCGATTCCGAGTTCTGGCGTTATCTGTGGAAGGATTTTTTTCGCACGAGTGTGTAATAGGCGCGATGAATATATGATATCACACAAGGGGCTGATTTCCCTCTGAATAGGAAGACGTTGAGAAAAAGCGCAGAAACTCAGGGCCAGAGTGGTCAAACTTCTCCGCCACCGTTTCATAATGCATTACTTATTTTATAGCATATCATTCAAATAAACATAATTAAGTAATAAGTGAAAGTGATTTATTTCAAGATCTGTGAACAATTGTTTTACTTTTAAATTGAATATCCCCATGTAAAATATCTACAAAGTCTATTTATAAGTGAGCTTGTGGATAATATTTTGAAGTTCTTAACGCAATTAAATTTATTAATACCAACCACAGAGCCCGTGATATCTTATTCAGTTGTTCGGATTACTTATTGCATTATTACACTGGATGTTTAGTAGATAGGTACTTGTCCATTTCAATAGCATTATAGAAGTAAGAAAATTTGGAGCAAACTCCCTTATTTAAGTAGAACGAGAATGAAGTGGTAAAGATAAGTTTTAAGCTGCTCTTAGATGACGTTTATTCATTAGCAATTCTGAGATCAAAATATGATAATAACACTTTGATTAATCGAGCTAGTTCGGACACCTGTTACACCGTCCTCGCTGTTCTAGTCTCCAATTCATTAGCATAGCGTTTTTACATCTTCTAAGCTCGTCAAGATAAGAGTACGACTTCGTTCAGAAGCTATTCAGACACGTGAATTCCAAACTACGTCCCGCGAGAAATAGTTGTTCTGCCGCAAAAATTGATGGATTCAGGATTAGATACTTGTTGCCACTAATTCCCTATTTTCATTTGGAGTAGTATTATTTTAAAAAGTGCTTCGACAGCTATGGTCATTTCTCCCACTGGGAATCTGACCCATCGTAGCTGAACGCATTGCCCTCTTGGTTATTTAGGAGTCCCTTGCCAATTGAATCATCCTGTCTTTGCGAATTGTATTTCTCAACATTAATGGGAATAAATCAAGCTATCAGAATCGATTACTGATAATGAATGTAGAGGTACGATTTTATCTTTGTAGAAAATATTTTGGCAAAATTTAATTTGGCTTCCTTAAAGTTATTCGCATCTTTTTCATTAATTCTCAGTGTATTTCTTATTTATGCTTAAATTTTTATTTTGTTATATCGTTATCTACCTAGTTTTTATTTTTAATTTAAGGGTAATATTTTTGTGTGATCGCTAATCAAAAATATTTTTTCCATTAACTGAAAATTGCACATCACAAAAACATTCATTGTCTTAATTAATTAACTCTTTTCAGGCTATTTTGTCCCTTTCGTTATTGATGATGGAAATTATGATGCTTTTGCTTTTACCATTAATCTTATAAATTCCTTCATATTCTTAATTATATTAAGATTAATGATTTTCTTTTTATACTTGTGCCGGATAACAATTTTCCTTTCCCAACGTACCGTAGCGTAGATAAGTTTAACAGGTACGGCTATTCAACGTGAGAATTTTTTCCGCAATCGTCTGCGATAAACATCATTTTTTACTAAACCTAATCGATTCCTGTGATGGTTTATAAACATTAAGTCAGCGTCTGTATGTTACCCAATCGAAGCATTGCAGACCGTGTCTAAAACGTGGAAAGGAGCAAAATTAAGAATTAGTCATGGTATTGATTAAGCTTTGGTTATGAAAGCAAAATGTGAGAATAACTGAACACTATAGAGTACTTTAACGATTAGTTAAATCAAAATATCTGCCTACTTAACAAAAATACAGTTGACTAATAACGTACAGGAGCGGTTCCAGACCAGAGGTTAGGACAACCGTGGGCACTTATAAACCTCTCAGTGTGCTTATTGTTTTCTTTAATTATTAAATAGTGAAATGTTCTTTAACTGTGACTCTTGTGATGAAAAAGATATTCTTATTTAGTTTAAGACATAGGTCTATCAATGAACTTTTGAACCTACCAGCATAGCAAAAAAATAATTTAGGCTTATAGTTTTATGCCTATAAAAATAAATAAAATTTGTCGAGATTTGGGGTGGTATTCCCCCTACTGCGCCCCCTTGGTGTCACCAATAATAACGTATCTACTTTCAAAAACTGGTAAATGCTGTTTCATAAAATTGGGAATGAAAAATGAGAATATTTTTGTTGGGCTTAAAATAACTACACTGTATCAATGAATCCAGAATAAAAAATGAAGATAAACTGGAAATGAAAAGATGTAATTTCTTGCACGCATTATGTCCTTAAGCGGCGCCTAACGTAATAAATACTTGGGGTCTTTCCGAAAACTCGGTTATTTGGGTTTGCTAAAAGGAAGTACGAATATGACAGTCAATGGTATTTTCAATTGTATTTAAATTTGATTTTTACCAATGCGGAGAAAGTATTTTCCTTTTTATTTGAGGATCGTTTTAGAAAACTTCAATTAATATTAGCGAACGTAGTCTGCAGCCAAAAAAATCGAGATAGAGGCCGTCAAGACCTCGACCTATAGAGGTTTTCTTTACTCGAGAAGGTCGCCTATAAAATTTGAGTCATTTATCGTAAATTCTACGAATAATCGTGAACTTCTCTGACTTTTTTTTCACTATTTCTTTGACTGATAGAGTTCTTCGAGTTATCCACGTTCGACAGTATATTTATAGCTGATTGACTGCTTTAAAAGTTTCAGTACTAATCAACATTCCCTCTTCCTTCTATCAAATTCGTTATATTTTCTATCTAATCAGATTAAGGATAATACCTCATACTGTCGGAAGTTCCTATTGCAAGAGTTTTGCAGAGCCACTTAATAATTTGAACAGAGAATCATACCTACTTCCTCATTCGGATCTTCGTTAAATTTTCCAATGAGGAAACTCGCTCCAGCTTGCTTATTCTTCCCTCCCAATATCTTTCATTTTCCCAAGTACGGAAAGCAATTTTAGAGCACAGAATCTCAGAATTTTTTGAAGTTTTCGTAGACTTTGATTGGATATCTAACGAAACTTCTTCGTAAAAAAACCTATTGAAAATTGTGGTACTATCTTAGAATAAAAGAAAAATTAACAAAATGCACGGAGAAAGGAAAAAGCTTGAAACATGAAAGTTGTATTCAAAGAACTACCGTTTCCAATTTGTTATAGTTATAATTAGGTGCATTCTGCTTATGTAATTTTACGCCTAACGATGTCTACAACTGTTTGAAACAGGAATCAGATTGATTAAAATTTTAAGTGTGATTAATATGCGTTATCATTATTAATACTAATAATATATCTTTCTAGACCCTGCATAATTTTAGATTGATTGTACCACATATACTATTAATCATTATTGACGTAATATAAGATTTTTCTTTTATCACACACATTTCACTTTTTTCAAAATTAAGTCTCAAAAATCACCCTGCTTTTTACATGCGAAGTTTCAACCTTCAATTCCGGACGCTAAAAAAGTGCTTAAAATTCATCGTGTTTGAATACCTCCAAATAGCTTGAAAGCATCATACTGAAACCCTGAGCTCATCAGGAAGTTCGGTAGAGATTTCCTGCGTGTTCCTTCTCAAACACGGTGGTGACTAAATTTTCCTCTTATTATTTTATTTGGCTCCGCGGCGTGTGTATGGTTTGCGGTAAATGAGTCTCCTTGGCCTTCGTGCTGCTTCATGCCGATTACCGTTGACCGCTTCACCTCCGACATCTACCTGACTCAATCGTATTGTGTTTACCATCAATCGTGCCCAACCTTGTGCCTCGGACCCTTGTCATCATTTTGACTAATTCCATTAAAACCCTTGCGTCAGTATTCTATAGCTAATCACGTCATTTTCGCAGTTGCCCCTCATTTGAACCTATAGTTTGCTCATCTTTGACTCATCACACCATCATTGATGATAACCTTCGAATGTCCACGTCGTAGCTCAAATACATGATCACATATCCTCGCCGATGAAATTACCTCAGACGTGTGATTGTTGGAAATCGCCGAAACTTATCATTCCTTCTTTCGGCCTTCAGATTCTGAGGGTGTAGATTTCGCAACTTTATTTCCCTTATCGTGTGTCATTTTGAAACTGAATGGAATAGCTTGGAGTCCACACTGACTAGGCGTATAAGTTTAGAACGTTGAAAGTAAATTTTTAATTGCTTTTATTTAATTTATGTGCAGCCGGCTTCCACCTTTCTTTTCTGAATTGATTCGCCGAAATTATTCACCTTTCCTTTGCTATTACATGGTAATTTGTGCATTGATTTTTCGATTCCGGAAAATTTTCTAGTTTGCATTTTTCACATTTAGCTACTTAGCTGCAAATACGAGTAAAACTTCAAGCGACCAAAGCCTAATAGGGAAAAAGAGGAGAACTAACAAAAGCGATTGTGAAACGTGCTGTTTGTGAGTCGTTGTTTATTATGGGTATAAAAATCACTTATTATGCTTCGACACGGGCTGAGTGCTTAACCGATGGAGCAATAAAGATACTATTCAACAATACCTCATTCAGTTTTCTGTCACCTATTTTGCAGATACTTATAGAAAACATTTCCCCAAACAGGAATATATAGCTCTCATCAGAAATTATTTGATACTGAGTACGTCACTTCATACTTAAGGATATTAACAAAAAAATTTCGAATGAGGAAGTGACTGGTTATCGAGAAGGAAATTATCGCTGTTAAAATGATTGACGAGTTTTGCCTTTATCAGCCAAAGTAAGAGGAAAATTCTTTGTTGGGTAGTCTCAAAAAGAGTGCGCGGATTTTCTTGCAATTCTGGAAATGGAGATATTCTGAGGGAAGCGGATTCGGCGACATCAACAGGTTGATGATTGCATTGATGTTTCCTCTCTTCAGTCCGACTCATGAGTGCATTATCATAGATGAATGACAGAACGTACGTCTATACACTCATTCCCTTACAAATTTTATTAGTTAGTACGTCAGAAATTGACTTACGATTAGACCCAGGCTGTGATCATTCTCATAAAAATTTTCAATTTTCATTTTTCACTAATTCATAACTTTGAAATGACTCAATTTTGTTAGCAGTAAATTATTTTCCCAGAATAAATATGGAAATAATATGGAATAATAAAGATGGAAAGTTGGGCAAAATAATGATAATATAGCTGCGAGAATAATTTCACCAATTCAATTCTCTTAAACATACCTAATCAAAGAAGACGATGGAACTGATTCATAAATGCCATCGACTGTTAAAATTTTTTTACCTTCTGGATAATTTTCTTTGAGATAACATTAGATTCGTAACATACCTTATTAAGCAGTGTACCAAGTAGTGTACCTAACAAACATTTGGCTCAAATAAAACGGGGATACTACATGAAAAGTATGAACGTTTGATCACCGCGTACTAAAAATTATCTACTAAAAATTTAAAACGTTATCGTCAGCGGCATTACTCCCGAAAGAGTCAAATGATCATGAAAGATATTTTACCAGGTTTTTAAAAATGCTTGATAGAGAAACACTCTGATGACAGAATCAACGGTCGCCTTCAACAAGTAATTTCATATGAATATATTGTTTTCAATCCTCTACAGTTGTCTCTACCCATAAGCTCAATTAATGAATGCATAACCAAAATGTGTGTTAATTCGGAGGTTAAAAGTGATTAGCCTTTGATAATATTGTTAATTTCGAAATGTGATTTGCTCATACTTTGGACAATGAAATGTCAACTCGGTTCTGCACGACCGTAAGGATTTTATGACTACTTTCATTTATTTTTTGCTTCAAAATTACGAAAGGGAATTGAAGTTCATACTTATTAACTTAATTATGTCTTGGAAAACTTTTTACGCAAGTTGGTGATTAAAGCAGTATGAGAAGAAAACCTCTTAAAACGTAAAAATATACATTAAAATCGCTCGTTTTTATTGATCCGTAGAGCACTGAAAGTTTTGGGGAAGAGTTTTGAATTATGTTAGTATTCACAGGATTCTCTGTAATTCATTTACTTCTATTTTAGAAGCAAGGATGTGATCCATTTCCTCTAAAACATAGTATGGATAGATCTAGAAGTCTGTTATCATGCAACCGCCCCATAAATTTACACATATATTCCAAATTTATTGTTATTCATATATCAATCATTTAATCTACTACTAATTCAATTAATCACTAAAATATTTTAGTCGTATCAATAGTATCCAAATCACTAAATATTTCCGCTCTGTCCTTGTTTTTCGAGAAATTATGTCGATTTTTAATAACAGGAAACCTTCTTAGGTATTTGAGGTTTTTCTGTTAGGTAAGCATAAAAATTTTGATGATGGTATTAATTTCAAAGTCATTTTGCAGTACCGTGAAAAGTCATATTGAAGGAGAAACTTTAATTAATTAGTTAAATCGTCGATCTTAATTACCATCCATCATTGCAAGCAACTGAGAATGTATCTCCTAAAATGCCGTGAAGATAGAAAATGTTTCAAGAGCCTCTTTGATTTAGTAAAGTGTACTAGAATACTATCTGAAGATGCCAAAATATGCCTTAATTTGGATTTGAAAGGAAGCGAGAATTTATATCTTGAATCAAACTTGTAACTCAAAGCCTCATCGCTTCTTTGCCTCATGATATATTCACCTTTTGGGATATATTTACTCGTAGTTCCGTTAAATATTTTCCGATCTCTGTTGTTGGTAACAACTAATAACTTAAATGGAAAAATAACATCTGAATCATAACTATACTTGAAGATGCTACTTCAGAAGTGAAACGTTTCATCTCGAATTGTATACTTGGAAATCTCGAAAGTCTAAGTTTGCCAAACTATTTTGAAACACGGAATACTGGGGGTTAGTTATTTGTTTAGCGGCATCCAACGAAATTAAATTATAAAAGTTTCCCGTTAAGAATAAAGCTAATGGTTCATCGAATGTTAAACTTTGGAGTTGATGATATTAAAAACTCCAAATTTTGACATTCTAGAGGTTATTAGGACCATATCCCTTCAAAACTTTAAATAGCATTGAAATCGCGAAAGCAAATAGCATGAATGAAATAACATAAAATTAAACAAATGAATGGACGCATTGGAATCATTCAGTAATAAATAACTAAGAAATTTGCATTTTAAATATCCTACGAAAATATTTAAATTTTAAAATACAAGAAGAATTAATAGGGGTATTCAATACACCTAGTACTTACCGAAGAAAAAGGAAAAAATATAAAAACCTTAGGAGGTACACTCGCGAATCTAGGACTCGGAGAAATATGCGTTCGAATATCCCACTTTCAACATCAGCTCTTATCGCTTAATCAACTCCTGCATAACGCAACCTTTGCCCAAGTTTAATTTCGCGCATTACGCTGGGGGAGCGTTTTCATCCTTATAATTCTTACCATTGCGAAAATCTCGACGGACAGTCCGGAGCGCGAGCAAGAGATCATATCACGGGTGGGGGAGTGGACAGTTTAAATCGATCCTTTCATTGGTCATTTGAAGACTGTCGCGTGTCGCTCCAGCTGGCGCTCACTTATTGCGCGATGGGGCAGGAAATCTTTTGTGGTCCGCACTTTATTCTTGAATCAATGATACGTTCTGTGGTCGAGGATGGAAACCTCCCCTGCTCTCCAATATTCACCTTGCCAATGCGCTTTGAAGGTTGGAGGGAATCTTGAGGGATTATCCCATTCGTCATTTGTTGCGCTGGACACGGAGGGAGTTCCGAGTGTCGTGCGCGGGCTATTGGGAAGAGTTGCATATTGCAGGGGTCGACATCGCTCTTATCGCTAAACACAGGCTTAGTGCTGAGATTGACAGAGTATTTGATTAAATGAAGAGAGGATCGCCATGAATATTGGGTACATGACCGCGGCTAGCGACTGAGATTTGTCTGAAGGATGGGGATCCATTCCGAAAGTAAAGTAAAGGAAATAGCTTATTTTTCACTTATTCGACCTAATCTCGAATATTGCTGCGCGATTTGGGATCCACACGAGGTAGGTTTGCTCTCAGATTTAGATATGGCCCAACGTAGAGCAGCTCGTTTCGTTACAGGAGATTTCTGGTTTGACAGTAGCGTTACGTCCATGATAGAATCCCTCGGTTGGAATTCACTTCAGGAGAGAAGAAACGATTACCGAAGGAAACTTTTCGAAAAGTTCCTCGGTTCCGAATTTAGGGACGAGGTGAATGAAACTTTGATTCCAGTAAGTAATGAGCGCGATCTCCGAGAGGCATCAACAAAGCGTTATAAGGAGGAAATCATAAGGACAGATAGTTATTTCTGATCGTTCTTCCCTCGGGCTATTAGAAAATCTGATAGGGTCGATTAGTAAACGATGATGGTGTCATTACACCCCCTGCTATACGCCACTGGCGGCTTGCGGGGTACTAATCTAAATCTAAAATCTAAATGCAGGGATTATGTTTTACAATACGATTCTTTTATAGGTTTTTCTCAGTAGATCGGCTACGGCTGGAATGGACTATTCTGAAAAGAGTTTTACACTAAAATTAAGTGTCGAATATTGTCTGATGATGCTATGTCCTAATATTTACTCGCCGAAATACGTGGTCGTGCTCTCTTAACTGGATTCAGCTCAGGATCTGTTTTAATTTTCAATGAATATTTCCGCATGTTCTGAATTAAAATCCGCGGAGGATGGTATCCCAAGCCAAAACACAATGGTGATGAGGCAACCGTGCTTCTTTTTCTTGCGGCGAAAGTAGTGTGATTATAAGTAAAAGTGAAGTCCGTGGAGCGGCATCCCTGTAGGGTATGTGGGCTAGCCTGAAGGCATTTGCCGTGAGTAGCACGTGGTCAGCGCACTGACTTCCACGCCGGCTTTTCTAAAACCGTATAGACTCGCTACCTATTTATTCAGTTAGCTTTTTATTTTTTTACGAAGCTGAGTTAGCTTCATGTCTCTCATTCGGAATTGAACCTGGGAACGCTTTTATCGATAGAGACTGCGCTGTCCACTTGGATCCGTTGGCCGACTTGGATTCTGTCCAGTCCATATTCAATTCTTTTAAAAATTTCAAAACCAGAACGTTCCTAAGAAAATTACCTGCTATCGTATGGAGATTTCCACTGGTTTAATTTATCATCTAGAATATAGCAGAATAAATAAATAATATAATTCCTTCTTAGTTGAGGACCTTAAGCATGAATTTAAAATAACAACATTAATGATTTATGATTTTTTGGTAATGATGGGTAAGTGAGCGGACTAAATAACACAAACAGTTTTTCGTATTGTCATTAAACATATGATTTCAACAAAAAATTGATGACTCTAGTATCTTCTTATCTTAAATTAATTATCCTATATTAATATCCTCGTATATTTCTCTTGTAGTGATACTTTACTCTGTCATTTCAGCAAAAAATGACCGTTTTACTTTCCACCTAATTTAACAAATTTTTTCATCCGATTCAAGTTTTACTTTGCTGTAATCAATGAGGGTGCTGAGCATTGCTTATTTTTTGCATTACCCCTTGAATCGGCACTCGTTTTAACTTGAGAGTACTTCCACGGAAATAAATGACCATTTCAAATCGTCGCAGTAAATTAAACCTTGATTGCAGTTTTCCTGCCCCACATTTTCAACCGAAAGAGTGGTAATTGTAATTTAGCTTACTGGGTGTTTAGAATGCCGAACACTTTGAGGCACCTGTACTCATTCCATTTCATTGCATAATAAGATCCCACTTGAGTCAGTCACTAAACGGCGTCCTCGGGTTCAGCGTTTCTCAATCGGTGAGGCAAGTCCCATTGATGGAACGCTTAGTTTCTCTATGAGGAACGAGAGTTAGGTATCATTAAAGCCTTCGTAGCTACTGTTTCAAACATTACCGCAATAATTAGCACGCCAATCAAATGACACCACTGACTCCAATCTTACGACTTCTTTGTCGCTATGGTGAGGTAACACAAGTAATGGTGCTTGTTTATCAGAGGAGAGGGGATATGCTCTCTATCAAAATTATGCGCTTGTGGAGGATATTTAGACAAATTCGGAAATATTCCCTGGGATTGGACTCTGATGTTATAATATAGCCTATACTATGCATCAGTCGGACTTGCCTAAGCTCTGGAATGATCGATTATTTTTATCAACTACAGTATTTTTCCTTGAATTTGACGAAAAATTGCTTGCAGATGTCCAAGTTTCTTTGTCTCAAACTTTAAAAGCCTATGTAGGGTAAATAATGTGTTTTTTATTCATTAAGTCATTCACTGTCACATTTTTGAAAACTTTATCTCAGGTAACTTAATAGAATTGAACCATATGATCCCTACAAAATCTACATTTTAAAATATTTTTTACACTTTATCAAGTCTCAAGGTATCGGCTTAGAGAAAAATTACTAATTATGTATTTTTGTATACATTTTTCGTACTATATAGCTTCCGATAAGTCTACTAGTTCCCCAAGTTAAGAACCCCTGTTCGGGAGCGTCTCATGGGAGGGCAGGGCTTTTACATCAATGGATCAACTACAAGATTTGATGCAGTTAACAGAAATAGGGTATCTCTTCTATTATTATCATACGCTCAATCTTTTGCATACAAGCTCGACTCATCATTTATCTAGATTCCCTACAATTACAGATGACTATATGATTTCGAAGGATGAATTCGCGATGAGTCCAACCAGAGACCAGTATACTTTCGAATCTAATTCAACGTACTCCTACTTTGGAATTACTTTACTCCCTTTAAATGCATATAAGAAATAGATATGCGTCTTTTCTCAACGATAATTTATTATCACTGTCAGTAACTTTCTTTCACTTCGCCAATAAATTATTTGAATCTAAATATTCACGTTTCTCTGATAATTATTCGTTTAAATAATACGAATATATTCTTAATACAGAGAAGAAAGACTCAGTGTGGCAGACTAATGAAGGAAAATACGCTTAATCGCATCTGTTGATAAGTTATGATGAACTTCTTCAAGATGTATAAATCCTCATTTCCTCTAAGGATGATTTCATTGGAACCGGAATACGTATAAGGCCACTAGATGTTTTTTTAATAGTTTATTGGAGTAAATTTTCCATAATCATGCATTGCTATCAGTTAGATCTTCTCGAAAATACTAAGTGAAACGTTGAAACTTTAAGCATGAAGTGGAGTGTCAGATTTAGACATATGATCGCCGGGATACGAAATCATTTTGCGCAATATTTCTTCAACTTTTTTCCTTTGTCGCTTGAATTTCATCAGAAAAATTATTACTATACCGTAACTTAACAATGTATTAATGGAAAAAAAACACTGACTCCGAAATTAATAACCTCACTGAATGCAGCGTAATGAAATATATATGTATATATTAACATATCTCACTGATACGACTTCATAATGATTAACTATATCTTAAATGTAATGTAACTTAACTAACCCATTAAAAATCTCGTTTTTGCCTCGTAATTTTTACAAGCATCGAACTGTTCTAAATAGTCGGTATTAATAGCCGGAGGTCTCCGATAATTGCCCATAGTCGCCCCATTAAAGGCTGTACCCTGAGGCATTCACTTGCTTACCGCCTGATCCGGCACCAATGAAGCCCTTCCCTGATCGTTATGGGAATATCTAGGTGCCGATGCAACTGGTTGCTAGATTAGCGTCGATCCGTCGCTCGAAACGTAGCTAAACAGAAAGAGAGGAACGTAACATAAAAATCGCTGCAAACTCGATAACCCTAACTCAAAGACGACGTAACGATGCTACTCCGCGCTCAACCCACGCCTTAGAACCCTTCCGAAAATATTATTTGTCCCCCTCCGTTAACTGTTCTGTTAGTTTTGGTGTCTCCGAACGAAAACCCCCTTTCTTTCCGTCTCCGCCTCTTAGAAAGGGAAGAAATGTGTGCTCGACTATGTGCTATGAATAGAGCTCGCCCTTGCATCCCAATCGGTGTTCGTCCCACGGGGGCCAGACTCGGAAATAAATGCGTCCCTTTGAAACAGAGTGCGGGGAGGGAATGGGGATGTTTTCTTTCGGAATCGTATTTTTCTCGAGGTTGGGAATTATGGAGAAGCGCTTTTCAGTGAGAGAGAAAACGTTTTCGCCCACAGGCGATGACATTAGCGATCTGTTCTATTCCTACCGGAGACATTTTTGCTGCTCGCTTGCGAAGTTTTGGGATGGAATTGGAATTCAAACAGCTGGCTTCAAGAAATAGTTTTCCTCTGCTCTTACTCTTTACGCTGAACGTCGGAGCGTATGCGTTTGTCTAAAAATATGCGTACATATTATTGACATTGTCATGTCACATAAACTATTATTAGTAGTAGCGACGTGCAAAGTTTGAAAGTTGCGATATTGTTTTTTGAATATCTAATTGATATATAAATTTTAGGAACTCCATGTGCCAAAGAAGTGCCAATTGCCAAAGTTTCGTAGTATTCTAACTTTGCACTCTGTTAAATTTTACCATCCAAATTATACTTTACCACGCTGTCAATTTCACCAATCCATGTTATTCATTACTAAAAAGAGTAGTCAATTTTTCATCGATTCTGATTTTTTTCTTTGACAGAAATATATTAGAAAACGGTCTCAGGCGCTTCATAAAAGTGTCAAAGGAAAGGTGATTTCTGAAAGATTTCAATCATTGTTGTCAAGTCTAGTTTACGGTCTCAAATTACGCAACCTAAAATACTACAACATATCCAAATTCAGCACTTTTGAATTACGTCTAGAAGACTGCTGACGTCGTTAAATTCGATATATTTTCAACTTCCTCACCTTCGGTATAAGAATTGATGTGATGATAGTCTCTGTGGGGATATGGGTGCTTTCAATCATTGATCTAATGAACTGAAGAGCATTACGATTGCAATGACTAACACATAACTAACAATGGTAAATTTAGAATTTAGTGAATTATTACATCTTGGCTACGCATGGAGGGTAGGGTCATATTTTGTAAATATCAACTCTAATTTAAATTAAGTAAATATGTAATTTTGCCGAAGCCGAATGCGCAACCTACTTGGTTATCCAGGAGCCCTTTGTGAAGAAAACGTAGTCATAATGGTAATAAAAATGATAAATGAAACATTTTATTTAATCAGGAATAATTCAATTAACACGATTCCCTCGTGTTTTGTGACTGTTTCCTCTTCACAGAAATAAAAATATAAATTATGATGACTGTAATATAATTGTAAATTAGTATGTACATTATGTAATATAGCCTATAGTATTACTTAAATGGCCTCTTGAGCAATCTTTATAGGAAAGCAAAAAAATTCTAACACACTAATTCATAACATATCATAAGTAAATATACGTAATCATACATAACCGAGTTTAAAACATATTTGGACATGAAATCAATCCTTGTTTCCCTTAAAAACATGATTGCTTATGAAATCTCTCTTTTTTCCAAGGAAACACGGGAAATCAAGTTTTAAAATCGTATTTTTTGCCAGTAAATGCTTTTCGCAGAGGCCTCGGTGGCAGCATTTTCATTCGCCCTGAATTAGAATTTTAATCACATTAAGTTATTTTACTTTTAATTTTGAAAGAGGAATTGAATGAGGTATCCAATCATAGCAATTTGACTGAGAAAACGGATATTGATAAACGCACCCTGGATGTTGGCCAATACCTCCCCGGGGACACCGCGGAAAGTCGAAATATAGCCGACGAAATCTGAAAATACAGCGGTGCTGACGCTTTCCACTTGCGCTTGCATATGTATGCGCAAATGCGGATCGCTATAACCGCTGCATGATTGATGAGAATGTCGATATCGCAGCTAAACTCCTTTTCATTCGATAAGAATTTATTCAATACAATTTATGATTCATTCAGCATTGGACCCCCTGTGATCTGAAAGCTGAATAACTTCTGAATAACTGGTGACCGCTAAGCGATTATCCGTTTCCCGGGAATCGCCCTAGACGGTTGCCGCTGTCGGCGCTTGGAGAACCTTTGTCTATTAGTTCATTGAACGCCGAGTTCCTTTATTCTTTCCTCTATACATCCTTATGTTAGCGTGTAAATATTTCTTTTGCTCGTGAAGTACACGTGCATCGGACGCAGTACATTTGTCTGCAGCTACAAATTGCGTTCATTTAAAAATCATTTCAGTATTTTCTTTGATTATATATTTGCTGAACACGAAGGCTCTCGAGGACTTTTGGATACCACAAAAATTGGAATTTTTCTTCGTGTTGTCGCGTTGCTTAACATTGCTTATTTATTGCAATTGTGTGCAATATGAGATGGATGTCTTTGTTTTACTACCGCTTGACTTAATTGGTTGATTTGTAGCATTTACTTTAATAATTGCGAT
This sequence comes from Pachydiplax longipennis, assembly GCA_036926295.1. Taxonomy (NCBI): domain Eukaryota; kingdom Metazoa; phylum Arthropoda; class Insecta; order Odonata; family Libellulidae; genus Pachydiplax; species Pachydiplax longipennis. The sequence continues at coordinate 550,881 of JAVFKF010000020.1, forward strand.
AATGATTCAGTGGAACCTCGGTTCACGGATTCAATTCGTTCCTATAGGCTGTTCACGTTCTGAAATGTTCGGAAACCGATACATTTTCTGCTATAGGAATCAGAATAACAATGGTTTATTTGAAAATTTACGTTGTTGATCAGCGCACGTCTATCGCACATTCGCATTGATCTGTAAAGGCTTTACACTGGACGTCGAAATCTAGGTACAGGTAACCCACGAATAATACGAGTTGGACTCTCCTAAGATCAATTATTTTTATCAAATACGCTATTTCTCCTTGTATTTTGACGCAAAATTGCTTTTACTTTGAACACAAAACTCGCATTTATATGAGTAGATGTTTATAAACGTTTTCACGCAACACGAAAAAATTTCCCGCACCATCACGAATTCATATTATTATCTAATGGCATGATATAAAAGGATTTTGCACGAATTCATTAAACACGAGTTCGACGTACATGTTCCGTGTTAATATTAAAAAATCATCCTTTATTTATGGAATATGAGTATGGAGAATGTAGGGACATACCAATTTTTCGAAGCAGCAGGAGACGCTTAAATTTTTCTGTCCTGATACCCTTTCAGGCAAAAATTATACCGTTTCTAAGTTTGATGCTAATATCCAATAAAAGCCTTGTAGACTCTCGGAAGTTGCTGCGCGGAAAAACACCTCGTGTGTGACACAAACGATTCCGAATCTATCGCTAAAAAGTCTCTAACTCGCTTAAATGCAAATACTATGAAAAGCGGACCTCCCTGGAATTTTGAATGTATTTGCGATGCTTGGAAACATATTGTTTGCTTGTATCCGCATAGCATCAGCGGTAGCATCCGTTTGACCAATGAACCATTCCTAAGGTTATTGACCGAAGACTTTTAAATAATTCTTTCGTTTTCGAAGAACATTCTCCCCGAATGCCGATTTTTCACCCTGCTATCTCCTGGAAGATACTTTGTCAGCAGGGACTCGTGTCTTTACTTCTTTCGTTGATAAATTCCTCCAGAATATTTATGGATCATCTCGGTTAGGAAACTTTTAGTCCCATTTACATGCACAGCGTTTTCTCCTCGTGCCTCACGATCGTCCAGAAATGATGCCATGCTTTTAAGCTATATTACCGTGGCCTGAAATAATGAATACCCCATAAAGAGTTATTCATTTAGTGAATGGATATGAATTGTACGCACGCTTACGAAATGCTAGTTAAGTTGAAACCTGACTTACCCTTTCATATGATCTCCATCCGAAGTAGGCGAGTACTTTGGAGATTATTCTTAAACTACTTTCGAATTTAATTCACTTTCCCTTTTGCTCCTTCATGACAATCTCCATTCTTCCTTTTGTCACTCAGTCCCCAGTCACTAATCTAGCCCTTATAAAAGATTGCTGAACCCTCATGTATCACTTAATCACTAGTATGAGAATGGAGTTGCTATTTGTCCCTCAATTTTCATCATTTTAATTAAACTTAAGCATAAATTTATATCCAATGCTATGATCCCTCTCGGATAAACGCGTAATGGCCTCATTTATCAACAATATCTCTCCATACATTTCTATCTCTGCATGTATCCTTTTAAAACGCATCCATACATCTTTTCTTATGGTCTCTTTGATTTCCGCCGCCACTCTACTGCATCGTATCCACTGTATTCGATTAGGTTTCATTAATTTTCTTTTCCTTTTCAGTCATGCAAATTTTCTTAGTAGCAAACTGTAAATCAGTAAATACTGATGAATCTGTTTTTATCCATGCTTTCTCACGACCAACCAAATCAAAACATCTCATTCGAACAGAGTACGCAGCCTTTCTTTTAGTTTCTATTCGTTCATCACCGTCATTACTGACTTTCTTGGTTTGGGTAATGAATTTTGGATTATGTTTGACTAATTACAGTACTGAAAAATGGAGACGAAACGATATTCCTTGAATACTAAAGCCAGGTTAAAATTAGTGGTGTTGGGACCATGGAATTTTTTTGCCCATTCCGAGCAATTCACCATACTCCTCTGAACTGAAAGATTTCGGTAAGATACCCGATTTCTGTAATGAATAACATTCAATATTTTAATTTATTCTATTTCGGGAAACTAATCGATGAACAAATTTAATCTTGTATAATAATCACCATGGTGTATATAATTATTTATCCGGTTTTAGTAACTCCCGTGAGAAATACGAATTGGAACATTAATTTCACCCATGTCCCGATGAGACAGAGATATGAAATTCGGGGGTTCGTTAGAGGATCACCTAACACACATCGATATTTTTCTACCGAATCTGTCCTTGGCCCAACTCTGGACGACTCGGAAATGCTCTCATAAGAAATGCACGTTAAGTTCATTTTGATCGATTGCAGACATTTTTCTTTAGCACAATCAAATTATAAGTAACGATCGTAAATTATCGAGAAAAGAGCTAAGAGAAAGGATATTGAATAAAAATTTTGTAGTGAATTATAGCTTTGGATTCTAAATTGCGAGAATTCGATAAAAGAAACGAAAATTTTGCGAGATTTTGCGGTTGCACTTAAGCAGTCCCCTTGACGGCCAATGCGATTGTCGAATCCAAGCTTATACATTCTTAGAAAATATAAATTGAAAAATATATGCTACATAGTCCGAAATGGTACAGTGAGTAGAGGGAAATAGATACTTAAGGAAGTTAGTTCTAGGATTATTTTTTAAGAATCTGTTAATGAAATAGAGTGCGCACCTCCTGCCGTACGACCAAAAGTTACATATGTAGATATACGGATAATTAATTGAGATAAAAGTACCCAATTAATTCATTAAATAGGTAGAGGTGAGAACAAGACGTGGAGACGCGTTGTTTACGAAGAAATGAGAACTAAAGTAAACGTTATATGCATTTTAGAGTACGAAATTTATAAGGTTATTAGGAATACCTGTAAATCTTTGTAGTTCTGTGTTATTAAATTAAATATTAAGTAAAAAAGTAAGGAATTGATTTATTAAAATTAGCAACTGTTGAAACTTCTTAATTTTCTTTATAAGGCTTAGCAAAACTGAATCTTAATTTTCCAGAAAAATAATTTAACTGAACAGGATTCGAACCACTGAGGATAAACTTTCGGATTAATCTTTGGAAATTTTGGAATTTAGAACTAGACACACTAACCACTCGGCCATTCTGATGATGTTGGATAATTCGTTATAATTCCAGAAAAGAGTTGGAGAAGGAGACTACTGCATGCCAGATAATATGATAGATACATTTAAATTAACCCTCGACTTTTTCAAGGGGTATCTTGATACACATCAGATGTATCCGATAATAGAAGTACATTTTTCAACAAATTAAATTAATTCCCGTCATTTTTGATGGGAGCATTCACTAGTTTATCAATAAAAGTTATTTGAGTAATGAAATATCTTACAAAATAGGTTAGGATATCATTTTAATTAAAATACACTAGTGAATGTTAAATTAATAAAGAGAAAAATGTCCTAAAAATCCCCTAAGAAAGAGAACTACTGATATTTCCGATGAATTGGCCCATCACCAATACATGGGTAACTATTTCTATGTAATTGTAAAAAGTTAATTTTGGAAACTGCTTACAACATCTGGCATGCTTGAATTTTAGCCTTCGCTTTTAGCGATTTAGTTTTAGACAAATCAGAGAGTAAAATGTCACTGTAGATATATTTTATATTCAGGTATTAGCAATCCCGGGTACGAATGTTTTATTACTACATTTTATAATGTTTGTCTTCTTCCTCATTCGTCATTTATTTAAAGTTACTTTCTTTAACCATGGAGTAAGTATACTTACTTACACTTACAATTAGTCTGTGCCTTAATACACTGTTTAACAGCAGTCTCTACTAATGAAGGAAGAACTTGGAATTTTCCTGGTCGTATGATTTTGTCCGCAATAATGAGCAACAATGAATAGTTTCCGGGAAGGGTTTGCGGAGAACGGTCGATGTCTTTCTTTCAGTTTACACTCTTACTCACCTTTACCGTACATGAGCACCACTTGGGGATGTTTTTCCTCATGACTTATTAGCACTTGTTTATTCTTTTCATTAAACACCTCGCCTATCCTATGCTTCCGCGTAAGTACATCAGAAGTTTGTCGTGTTTGTTTCACTATTGTTTTATCCACGGAGACCACTTTTCTCGCCCTTTCCCGTAGGCTATGCGTGCGCTTAAACGTCTTCTCATGAAGAGTTGTGACGTGATGTCCTCTTGATGCCGTAAAAGCCATTGTTTCGATTAGTTGTTTACCTTTGACATCACCATTATACTTCGGGACCTTGCACTCTTATTGTGTGTTGCAGCATCTTCCGTCAACAAATTGGATTTTTGCAAGCGTTGCTCATTTGAAACTACTAGTGCAAGCTCATACATACACACTTCCACGCTAAAATATGACATTTGGTTAACTTCTTTAAAATACGTTGCATACGTACGTTGACTACGTTCCCTCGATATACATGGGTGGTCTGAAAAGTTTCCGACATTTCGCCATTTCTCGACATGTTTTCTGAAAATTTTCTGAAGATTTCTGAAAAATCTGGGGTCGGAAACTTTTCAGATCGCCCTCGTATATCATCTAGCGAAAGAAATGATTCGCCTAATTTTGTTGAATTTAGTTTACGGAACAATGAAGTGTGAGTTGTCTCCCGTGTTGACTAATTGATTCTAGTGTTTCCGACCCGAACGCGAAGTGTGCTAGTAGGAATGCCAGGTCAGATTAAAACTTTGACATTGGGGTACATTTTGCATGATTGGGAAATTAATGGTAAAGGCTGGTAAGGGTGTTGATGACACCGTTTTCGCATTAGAAGGTATTGAGTAGCTGCAGTGAGTCCATTTATGATCTATTTTTAGCTGGGAATGCTCTGTTCCTCGATGACTATTGAATCACTTCCTAGTGCATCCACTCCTTTGGTTTCTTCGGACCGAATAACCGACATTCCATCAGGAGGACCTCGTTCAAAAGAAAAGTCCTTCATGATATATTTTTTTAAGGAAATAAATGGGAATAAAACTCATCGTAAACTTCCAGACCGTATAAAATGCTTCGAAAAGTTACGATAGCGAGCTGTCATCATCAAGAATAAATTTTCAGTAAATAAACATACGAGGGTGGTCTGAAAAGTTTCGCACCCCAGATTTTTCAGAAAACATGTCGAGAAATGGCGAAATGTCGGAAACTTTTCAGACCACCCATGTATTTCAGCAATGACAAGAGGAAAGATAAGGGGAAGAGTTAGGGCACAAAGAGTTGGTTGGGAAAGGGAAGAAGGGGTATTGGTTAGGAAAAACGTTCATTAAATCATTTAACACGAGGTTTGCTAGCGAAACATGTAGCAACATTAAATTAGTGTGTATGTGTACGAAGAGTTTTCTTTCTATTATTTTTAATGATTTATAAATTTATTTTAAGTATTAGATCTTGAAATAGCAGTGAAGTGGTTATTGTGGAATTTACTTATATCAATTACAAAGCAGTTTTAGATCGATATTATAAATTTTTCGCCATTAAGCTACTCAACAGAATTTCCTAAAATAATAATGAAACAAATACTTTAAACATTTCTTTAATACTCTAACATTTAATTCATGGCGCTAATTTTCGAACTAACAGAAAAGTCTGTTATCCGGGAAACAGATTAGTAATATCCAAATAAAGTAATTATCGATTCACAGAAAATATTGTATCACCTCTCACTTTTTTCCTTATATTGTAAGGAAATCCTCCATCTCATTATAGACATAATTGTAACTCTTCTTTGATATAGTAAAACTTTAAACCCCGCGTAGGTAATAGAGACAGCGAACGTCCAAAGTAAGCATCGGTGGAGTGTAGTCGGGGAACCGAGTGGCGGTCAGTCGAAGTAGATCCCGCACACCCATGGAATGGAATATCATTCCAACCTCACTTTGAAACTGTTATCTTCTTCTACGCCACATCCACCATCAGGTCCCGTTTTTATTGCAATAGATTCCAGAAGTGGGCGTAACCGTCCCCTCGAGGCACTAGCCTTTCCAGAGGGACGGGAGTCTAGAGGTGCGATAGATATAACCATGTTGAAGGCGAGTTCATGGAACCTAGCCCGCAGCCAGGAAGATGCCTCCGCGTTTTATCGCATCGTAGAAAGTGAATCAACTGGTGGATTAGCCTTTATGTCGTGAAGTCTTTTTTTAATAGCTGCCTATGAATTCTAAACTCAGGCAAAGAAAGGTGAGCATTAAAGCTCGATTGGTAAAATATGGAGATTTTCTTCCGCCTTATGTCTCCATTCTTCTCAATTTTTGGACACTTAGGAAGAGATTCAAAAGAAGGGGTGTAGTTAAATTATCAGAGGCTCTAGGCGTAGAGATCTGTTTGAGATTTCCAATTTGAAACTGTCTTTGTAAAAACTGAGCAATTCTCGTTTTCTCTAAAATATACTCCAAAAATATATAATCGCTTCAGTGAGAAAAAAATTAGTTTGAGAAGGACGGTATTTCTATTAGTTAATATTTAATCGATGTATTAATTGTAATATGCAGTCGGTCTATATTACGTTATAGTTATGAATCTGAGTTTTGTTGCATATTTCCTAAAAGATTACGTTGCATATAGAAAGCTTTTCCCCGAAGAAACGAAAAGTTACCAAGGATAAACACTAACGATGAGGAACTCAGTTGAATGATTTTCATCTGAAGATAATGATTAGCGTCTAAAAAATTACCGAAGTTTTCAACTTAGAATCATATGCTAAATCAAGTTTAATGTTATTTACATAAATCATTCGATACGCCAATGAGTATACACGTATGATATAGATCCTTTTATTCCAAAAGTTTTGAGTTTCACATATACGGTACATCCGTTCCATTGCACGATGAAGACTATTTGGATGTTTGAAGGTAATTGCTGATTGAAAACATTCTAAAGCTAAATTACATTTTCAGCTCTATTCAAGCTTCAACCAGAAAACAAATTAAGGATACATGCAGTATTTGATTGACAATACTCATCAGGCGATTTGCGGGCTGCAATTGGATTTTATACTCTTGAAAACAGCCCGTGATTTTTAATTCGTCAATTATCAGCACCATATTCCGATTCTCTTAAGCAATCCCCTCACCGAAGAGTTTATCTCATTTATAACGAGTCTGCAAAAGCTAATCGAATGCATCAGTGTCTACCGAAGTTAACGGCTGTGTCTCTAACAGACGGCAGATGCAATTTATTTTCGGAGCTTGAATGTGTGTATTTTTCTGCCGAAATGAGTTTGATTCGTTTAGCAAATGGATTTACTGAAAAAAAATTCGATCTTTGACGAAAAATTCAATTAGCGTATGCGGCGGCGGAGGGAGATGAAAGGAAATTCACGTATCGCAGCCACGCTGTAGTGTTTTAAGTCGATAGTTGCCAAAAGGAAGTTTGTAATTTGCCTCTAGCCCAAAATTTCGTTTTCCGTCACTTTTAAAACCACTATTAAATGATATCTTATAGAAAATAGGCAATAATTTATTTACGCCGAAGGTTGTTTATCATAAATAAATTGAATTCAATATCATTTTCGAACGTTTTCTAGACAACGAAAAATTGTAAATTCTTCAGTATTTGTGACGGAATGATTTAATTCTGGAATAATGAGAAAAGATTTTAACGCTTCCAAAGTATCGAAATTGATTATTCTTGAAGTGACGAGTTCACTGTATTATCTAAAATGTATGTAAATACTGTAATGTAAAATGTATGCAGTGTAAAATGTATGTACTGTATTATGTAAAATACAATACTGTGCTTGCAGAAAAATCCGTTCACGTCGGTTGGACGAATTATTACTTAAGCATTATTTAACTAAATCATGAAATAATTATCATTTTACCATTCTAAATTTTTCGTCGTTTTTGTTGCTGAGTATCGGCTTTTTTCGCAAACATAGTGGTTAATTTGAAACTATATCTCCTTTGTTTTTCAAGAAATGCAGATCGACAATTTTAAACGTATGATATGGATAAGATGTCAGGAAACTGAATGTACATCTTGTGACACTTGGGAATATGTCACGCTAAATCAAATGTTTAGAATGATGAGACCAGAAACAAATTCACCGCAATTTAAGTAACAGAGGAGCACTGTTTCATCGCCAAACGTCATCGCGAGAAAAAAATTGCGTTACACTAAAAGCTTTCATCCAACCAAACTCCAAAATGAATCATTGCATTTTCTCACCAAATTAGCATAGGAAATCCCCCAGCCTAAATCGGTTCCGTTCTATGATTGAGTGTGAATGTCCTCAGAAAACCCCCCGCGGATCTGGTTAGTATATCTCCACGTGACAGCCAAAGAATAACTCCTTTCTCGCTATAACTTTTACTTATTTTACGAGTCGGACACGAGTCGAGAGCCGAAAGCGAAAGACAGATCTGGGTGAGGAACACTGAGAGAGAGGGAACGTATAAAAAGGTAGGCCGTAACACGGGGAACGTACACAGTTCTCTCGAATCCATAGCGGTAAGAGGGCTGGAGAGGTGACGGTGGTCACGGAAGGAGTTATTGGCACGAGGATTGCGTGCGTGAATTAAAAACGGGCGGAAAATAAAACGGGAGGGGAAAAAGGGCTCTTTTCCATCGGACATGATTAACATCGGGGGATGGGAAAGTGCAGATGGAAAAGAAAAGGGATTAGATGGGGAAGAGCAAGGACGAGGAAAGGAAAAGGATATGAGTGGACGCCACGGGTGGCTTTCTGGAGGTCTAGAAGTTACTTAGAGGCGGAATGCGAATTTGCGCGAATGGATTTGGAAAAATTGAGGCTTCATATTAGTTTGGGAATGCGAATGAATCTGATACACTGTAAAACATGGGCTAAAGAGTTTGTTTATTCCCTGAATCATGATCCTTAGTATCAACTTTTTAATATCTTATCTCATGTTATCCTTTTTACTAACTGTTATTCTTTTATGGACTATTTCTATATGCAGTTTGAAGTGTACATATGTTCCTTGATTTTTGATTCCAGCCTTTTCTATAAATTTCAGTTTCTTATCTATCTGTAGGTTTCGCAGGTTTTTCACACCCTCTTCTGGGGTGTTTTCCTGCTGTGGGCTATTTTTCCTATCCTAGGTGTTTAAGCCCACAATATAAATTTCTTCCGTGCACTTTTTTCTGCTGTCTCTTTCTTACAAATTGACGAAGGGTTAGATGTAAGAAGAGACTTTTCAGTCTCAATCTCGCCCGAATAAAGACGTTTAGTTATTATTATTATTATATCTTAGGCATTTCTATTTCCCAGACATCGAGAAATCCTGATTCACGTCCTGAACCTTGTCAGCACTGCTAAACCTGATCATTTTTCTTATAAGTAAGCAAAAATGAACAGTATCCGCTGTTGTCATTTTTGAGTTTTGTGCGTGTATAAATGAATAAGAAGAGCCCAAATATTATTCATGATTACAACGGAAAAATGTTCGATTGCTGAATTCCTGAGTAGAATCAACCCATACCCGAGCTTCCATTTTATTTCGAATGAAACATTCTGTGAATATTAGAGATAATGCATGAATTCCTATAGAATTTGATACAATTTTGGTTGCGTTCATTGAAGTCGTAACAGTTTTTTGCCGAATTCATTTGGAATTTAACGAATCCTCTGTCCGATTTTGCCACGTAATAGATATGCTCTGCTAAGCTTTTACTTTATGCATCGATTGAGATATGAATTATATTGGATTCCATTATACATCCATATAGTGGATTATTTTTAGTGAATTGAGAATATTGCTTTGTGGTGGAAATTCAGTGGTAAATTCCTCTTTATATTTTATATTACGCAACCATTGATTGCCTTGAATTATTGGTATTTATTATGATGAAGGTAATATGAAGAGCGATTTCATTATATGATCTCTGAAAAAGGAGGGAAACGTCACATATCTGCTTTGTTTTCTGCTGCTCTCCAATTCTTCGTTTTTATTAAAATGAGCGGAATCACATCGCTGTCTTGATCGTCTTGTGCAAAAAGTAACAGAATGAATATTTTTTCATAATTGATACTCAATATTAAAGTTTCCTTACCTATTTAAAGTAGCCCATTGAAACCCATTGAAATTACCAAAAAATGAACTGGGCATTAGATAGCATAATATAAAGGTAGATATTATTTGTTGAAAGTAAATCAAGGTTCAGTAACATGAAAGAAATCGGAATTAGTAAAGATTCTGGAAGGACAAAGAATCGCAAAGACTTCTATTCAGAACTCAATGCAGGACGAAATATTTGATTCATAATTTTGTTTTTCTTATTCAACCAAATAGGATTGGCTATGAGTTGGACGCCAAGCAAGTTTCGTTACTTCGTCTTGTACTTAAAGATACAGACGTCATTGAGTATACGAGAAGGCAGCTATTACCTGATCCATAAATTTTAGTTTTTGAGCTTTAACGTTGCAATTTCATTCCTTAAATGAGGTTAACACTCTACAAGTCACTTAGTATTCCGATATTAAGAAATAGAAGAAATGATATGCATATCCCAGTTTGGTTCTATGACTAGCAAATATATTCAATTTTAAAATCGAAGTTTCTATACATAAAGTTCATTTACTAGATCGTTTTTTGTTTCCGTTTATTACGCGTTAAGGATAGAATTAATTTTTTGGAAATTGAAAATATCCATTAGGGATGACTTCATTAAGGCATTTCGAAACGGAGCAGTATCGCGAATTTACTCAGAAGCTATACGTCTATCAATCACTCACTTACGAATACGTTCAATTCAAACTCAAATATTTCGAAACGTCATTCTCGTCCATATCATTTCGAAAAGCTCGGTTTCGCTTCATTCCGAGGCATTCGTGAAATAAGCGTGTCAGTGGTGATTTCGCCAATCTTTTCCGGTCTTCCCGAAGGTGACTCCCGAATGAAATAGGCTAAAAATATCCCTCGGACCAAAGTAGCCTACGGGTTTAATTTAATATAGGTTCGCATGATTAGAATGTGAAGGGAACCGGTTGTCGGAAAAGTGGGGCAACTAAGCGTCATAGGACCTGCGGATTCGAGTGGGAAGATCCGCATATTTTTCATCCTCCGCCGATCGTTCCGCCGTCAGATCATTTCGATCGCATGTCCCCATTACTGAAATCAACCCTTTTTCTTCCATAAGAATAATCAAAGTACTCACGAACAGAACGCTTTCATAATGGGGATGATCCTCACGGAAGCCAGCGTGCCTATTCTCCAGAAAAAAATGCGTATAAAGTAGGAGGAAAATCACGTCGATTACCGTCAATCAAGCACTTCCAAAGCTTCCACCACTCTAAAGCCTTCCCATCTTTCGCGAGCCACCACCCACAACCTCCCGTCGACTCTCTTCAAAATCCCCGTATCCTCTAAGCATTCAACCTCATCCAATCATTCGCTTCCTTCTTTTAAACCCCTCTTCCCCATAAGCATCCATTTTAATCCCCGTAACTCCGCTCCCGTCCTCTTTACATCCTTTAGCGTCCAAACAATCGACTCAATACAATCGCGACTTGGATTCCAAGGCCTTTCTCCTAGTAGACCTCCACCTTTGTTACCCTTCGCTAATTCAATCTCATCCTCCAGTCCTCCGGAGACTTATTCCATCCGTTTTTCAGTGGTTAATCTCATCTTCCGGAGCTTGTTAGCCCGTCCCCCGATTTATTTCGAATTCCAACACTTTTGGAGATTAATCTCATTAATGGAAGTCTTGAAAGAGTCGTTTTAAATGTTCGGAAGAAGGAAGTGGACGAGTGGCAGCATCATTAAATTATATTGAACCGAAAAGGTTTGTAAACATCCGCCTTGATGATATCCATTTCGAAATGACGACTGAATCGTAAAAATATCAAAGTCTAGAAGTACAGTTAATGATAAGCCAAAACAGAGCTGTAACTCTACTATTTAAATATCTATTAAGAAATCTACCGATAAGAAAATTAATTTTACTAGAGCCAATTTCATGATACTAATGACACATTCTTTGTGAATATAATCACGCCATCAAATTTAATTATGTCAAATTAGTAATGTTATCAAATTTCGACTCCAATCGAAATCTTAATGTGGCTCACTGGGTAAAAAATACTCTAGAGATTCCAAAAGGCGTGAGAAGTAGTCATTTATTTTTTCAACTTTGGAAATAACCAATCAGGCGAAAATTAAACAAAAATATTTCACCTGACCGTTCACAAATGAGAGGTTAAAAGTGGCTTTACGATAAATATTTTCTTTCAGTTTTTCTATTTTCTAATTCTCTTTCCAGTTCTGTTTGTTGGCAATTCAATGGATTTTCAGCGACTTAAATAACATAATACTGGAATAAAAGCTTATGCTTATTTGTCTCGTGTAGGTTATACTCTGGGAATTATTAAAAGATTGCCTTTAAATTAGCTAAGGCTCTATGATATAGCTAAATTGTTTTATTTTCAGTTTATAATCAACTTCCTAATCCTTTGATATTCACGAAAAGCAATGACAATTATCCCTGAAACACTAATGGAAAATAATCTACTACAGGTAATACTAACATGTAAACAAACGTCGAGTAGGTATAGCAAAAAATACTTTTTGGCGATTCCTTGAAGAATCCAGCAGGTCTAGCCGCGATAATATATGCGTAAAACGCTAAAATTCTACAGAAATCCAATTTTTTTAAATTCCTCAAGATATGTGTAGGCTATGATGACGATTTGGTTTGACTTCAACGTTATATAGAAGAGCGTAAGTGACATCCTGATAGAGACGCGAAGATTTCCAGATAAAATGAAAGAATAATTGGGGCTTTTATCACCCACTCAAACACAATATTCCCAACCTTATCTGGGGACTAGATTTGTACCCCTTTCACGTTCCTTAAGTAGTTCGCCCATCATTCGCAGACGTCCTGAATAGAGAGTAATTTTCTCTAATACACCCACTCACGCAGCGAACTTTCTTCTTCCGGTTCGTCCTTCAAATTAAGGTTTACATCTTTTCCGAAATTGTGCCGATATTCATCAGCCCTTTGGCTTTCGATGCTATCTCCCATCCCTGAAATGTTCCTCAACTTGAGCGCGTGCCAGAGTAACACACATTTTCCCCCTAAGATATACACGAAGAGGATGGAAACTTGGAGATTATTAAATCCTCATTAGACGAGGCGTACGAGATCGAATGTTTTGCTGCATTGTTACAAGAAGCAGAACGATGTTAGCGACGAAAACACTACAAGGATTTGTAAGAGCAAGCGGAAAGCTGGAGGTAGGAAGTTAGAGCGATCGCTTCTCCTTTGATGACTTAGCAAAATAAGTGATTAGTCAAAGATAGGACGAGGAAAATTCTAATAGCCAAGTGTTTCCTCAATTAATTTAGGCCTATTAAATATTCCTAAAAGAATAGCATTTTATCCAAAGATTCGGGGCAATCATTTTCATTCACGCATTGACCCATATTCTATAAGAATCCATTCATGTTCCCGACCTTTTGTAACTAATATAATCTTAATCCATTCGCTGAAATCAGGATTTCGCCACTAAGTAACTTCTAGATCTCTAAAGAGCACAGAGATTATTTTGAACTGAAAATGAACGTTACGAAATTTTTGAAGCACCACACCAATTCTTGAAACCACATTATAGTACACTTCTGCATCTTTCGCGGAGGTAAAAAGAGCTTAAAGAAATCATTAACTTTTTAAATTAGCTACTTTGACCTCATATCTATCTCTCACCCCATCTGCCGAGTAAAGTACTCATTTTCATTCTACAAAAACTACCAAAATTTGTTCAGGACGAAAGGAATTCCGTTTCAAATGGGCTAAATGTTTTGTTGTCGTCCACGAGTTCTCCATAACTTATGGACTTTTTAGAGGAGAAAAAGTAAACGCACTGCAATTGCGGTCTTTCCCAGGGACGGCCTGGGGCTCACGAGGTCAACAGAAATGGTGGTGGTTAACCATATAGGGCTAACATTGGATTATGCAAGTTAAGAAAAACTGTGAAACGAAAATTCCACCGATCCACCGCTAGATTTACTTGAAATTTAAGTATAGCATAAATGAGTCGTGATTTTTTTGACATTTTCATCAAAATTTTGCTCTCCAACATTTTCTTTTTCTCGCAAGTTGATTTCGCTTCAGATATGTCCATACCTATTTCCTTACGTTACCACCACCATGGCCATACGGTTCCTAGTGATATATAAATATAGATGAAGATAAAAGTCATGCATTTTTTCACAGAGTTAATTAAATAACTAATTAAATTTCGCGGAAAGTAACTGTTTTTCCTATTAATTAAATAAATTTTAATTTTCATCACGGTTACGCAACGCTCCAACGACATAGTAACTGGAAATCTCATTTGCTGCGTTAATAAGGGAAGAACATTTCCATAATGTAATCGCACACAACTAACGGATGTCACGATTGCTTGGTTTTTACGGGGAATTCTTGAGGATAGATTAGAGCTCCACGGACGAGTATGGAAATCTGTGATCGGAATGCGAGCAAATCAGCTGGAAGAATGCTGTGGTGGAATTTAATGGAACGGAATGAAATTCTTTTGTTTCATACGGCTACCACTCGTTGGTGAATGAGTACGTCCGGATTTTTTTATTCGCGGATGTAGCTGGAGTGGTTATTCGATAATTCAGTGATATTCGATAACGTTTCCACCTCTATTATATTTGTAAAAGAATTATATACGTTACTTGAACAAATCTCAATTAGCGGATGCCAATTAAATATACCTTTAGCGTAAAACATTTTAATTGATAATAAATACCCCTAATCTAATTACTATCGGCTTGAATAGGAGCTCAATGGCATTCGGAAAATTCCGAAAATGTCGAAATTAATAATGGAAACTTCACTAATTAATAATTATGCAAGCGCGAGTATTGAATTTTATATGAGAGGAAGGAAAATGCCTAACCGCTTGATATTGACACGTGTGACAGAGGGAAGAGATAAAAATAGCTTGTTTTAATTTCGTCATTTTGCATCTTTGCAGTTAAAAATACAAATATTTACTCTCTAAGGAAAAGATTACATGAAAGATATAAAGTTGAAATTGAGAATTTTTGGGTAGTTTTGGCTACATTCCTATATTTTAGATGATTCCAGTAATCTTTCTTTTTTAAATTTTCTCTGATTACTACGTTAAACCATCACTATCGTGCAACTAAAATAAAACCCAAGGTGTATCACGGGAAACTAATTCGTATGAGCTCTCTTGTATATTTTTCTAAACTTCAATTCCATCCTGAAATTTACTTATTATTTTCATAGCGAAATTAACTTAGACGGTTGTAACTTAGTAGAAGTCCTTTCACTAAGCAATGGTAAATGATTGAAGAAGCGGTACCGAACATTTTCTACACCGAAGTCTCTTTTAGTGTTATAATCAGTTCAGGCTTCAATAGCATTGCAACTCTAACTCTCTCAATATAGTTTCTGGTATCAATGTTTCTCAAGGGATGAACCTTTATGGCGTACCTTGATATACAAGTGTACCATAAAATTCAAATATTGCTTTAAATATGCGCATTCCTGTACGAAATGTTTAGTTATGGAATGGGAGCACCATGGGAAAATCAGAGGCGTGCTTCTATCATACCAATTAACTAAATCGTCTTCGCATAACGAGGTGGGAGCATGCAATTTCCGGGACGCGAAAAAGTAAATCTCGGGTCTGGTCAAACTGATTTTGTGTAAACTTCCGTATCTTACAGGTTTGCTAAGGAGGTTTGTTCTGGAAAAATAAACAATCTTTGTGTCCCTCCACACAGACATCAGCGAAATGAGCTCACCTTCCCAGATATTTTCTAAATATTTAACAATATTTCACCGGCTAATAGAATCAATATACTCAACTATCCGCAAAACATTTACCTTTATTTGTAAAGTAGTTTTCTTTTACCTATATAGCTTATCTATGTCATAAAGTGTAACATATTAAACTTCAACAGTCATACATGGTGTAAATATTTGTGTAAAAATTCATTCGTCAACAAAGAAGGATAACTCACGAGTCCGAAATATCGCTCCAAAATGTTGACAATTCCAGTGGAAACTTTTCTATAATATCATCATTTTTATTAAAAAATTTATATTATTTACGGACTCCTGGATAGCCATGTGGGCAGCGTGTTCTTCTTTGGTGAAAGCGGTCCCGGGTTCGATTCTCCTTTGGTGATCACTTGAAGTTACTTCATTTGAAGGAGCTCTCATAACAATACTACTACTAATATTAGTTACTTTTTCATAATTAAAGCGATATGACTATGAGGTAAAGCCTGATTAATCAATAATAACTATGATTGTTTACGAATATTTATTTATTTACTTAGTATCCTGCTCAATATTTAGAATCCCGGGAAGGGATAATATGGGTCCTGGAATCCCCCAACTGAAAAAAATCCGGAGAACGTTAATCACCAGTCGGGAAGCACTGCCTTACGTGAATACGTCACAAGACGTCGGCGGTTAAAGGTCGGATGTAGAAGTGGATGAGAGTGTTGGGCGTTGGTGGCAGATAGAAGGGATGATCGTATTGGAGCATGAGAATGGATGGAGGGTTATGAGAGTTACTCCCGTAATAAGTGCGATTGGATGGATTAGGGTGTGGCCGTTAATTATCGCTGATTGCGGTTCCGAAGGCGGTCTAAGGGTTAGCGGTATTGGGGGAGAATGTCTGGCTGGGGGGTGGTTAGCGGTATGGAAATTGATGACGGCTTGTCGGCCCGAGGCGCGTGATGCGGTAATAAAGCATTTAAAAAAAGGGATGCCCTTCTTAATCCGGCAGTAAATTAAATTGACCCGGGGAAAGCGACGAAATTCGTGGATGAAATTGTGATGAATCCGTCGGTTGGGACGTGGAGTACTTTTTAGCAGTGTTTGCGACTTGAAATTCCGAGCTGGCTGTAACGGTACGCGATAACCGGTTGCTTGAGCGTAGGGATGGACAAATGGTTGTTTGATGAAGGATGAATCGATGTTTTTTCTTGGGAATAAAAAGGGAGGGAAGTTATGGTGCCAAAGGGAATGAAACGGCAAGGACTTTTGCAGCCTCGGAGATTCCCTCGCTAACGAAAATGGCTCGTTCCGGAATGAATTCCTGTAGTCTTCTTGGTCTTAAGCGGATAATTTCCCATTATTCGCCAAATAAAAAGATATTCATATATACGAGGCTGGTCTGAAAAGTTTCCGACCCCAGATTTTTTCAGAAATCTTCCGAAAATTTTCAGAAACACGTCGAGAAATGGCGAAATGTCGGAAACTTTTCAGACAACCCATGTAAAAATATCCCGGATAGCCATGTGGGTAGCGCGTTCGACTTTTGTGAAAGCGGTCCCTGGTTCGATTCCTGGTGGGAGCCCACGTGCGAAATGATCTAATCTGTCAATCTTAACAATACTACTACTACAAATCGAAAGACCTATCACGCTTTTATTGATAGTAGTAAAAAGCAGGAGATATCTAATAAGTTTTGGTAATTTTCATTTTTTTAGTTCACGAGTTAAGAAATTAAATTCAGTCACCGTTCATGCGTGGGATTATCTAAATTTCCCTCAGGATATTTTTATACCTTAGAATTAATTGATTTATTAGGAAATTAAAACCAGTTAATCTTAATTGATTCGAATTCACAATTGATCGCTTGATTAATTTAAATATGACTCGTTAATGTACCGAAAGCGATTGTTTGTGGTTTTAATTAAGACGACGCCAAATAATTTAATGTGATGTCCAGTTCAAACTTTAAAATATTAATAACATTATGTAGTATGATATCATGATTTCGTTCAGAAAAGTTACGGAGGTTGGACATTTAATCAAGTAGATGAATTTTTGTATAATTTCTTCTTCATTACATGATATTTGGATGAGTCAAAATTTCTTCTTAGAGAAAGTTTACTTAATTAAATTATTTTTGGAAAAGTAATTAAGAGAAAATTCGAGTCATGGTATTTGTCAAGTAAATTTTAAGTTGATGCTTTCTGGCGATACCTGGTGGAAATTTTCCATAATAAATATGAAAGAAACAATTTGTCTTCTTAAATTTGTGGACGAAGACAAATTGTTTCTTTCATATTTATTAAGTAAATTTTAATTTAATTTCATCCAGCTGATCCGTTTCTCTCTTTTGTATAGCTACCAGCAAATCGTTTCTTATTTAATTTCAAGGCATATATTGCCATTAGTCTATAAAATATTGAGCTTCCATATTTAAATCATGGATGACCGTACATTTTATTTACCTGCAAGAGGATGCTCATTAAGCCCAGTAATGGAAAAAAAATATTGCACATTTAAAAGCCTCCAATCGAAGCTATACAAATTCTATGATGTATAATTAAAAACGGCTAGGAAATATTTAGAATGAAAAACGGAATACTTGTGCAATGAGCTTCGATTGCCTTGATTACGCTCGTTATTTTTAAAAAGGCTATATGAAAGCTTTTCCTTAGTGGTTAGATATTTATTGCCAATATAAAAATCACTTAGTGAGCGAGATAACTGATTTCTATGAGATATATTCAGGATCAGAGTTCGTACTTTCACTGTCGATTTTCTCCGTTCCATAACTGATCTCACTGCGAGTGTTGAAGCTCAAATCTGGGAATCGTGACCTTACAAATCGGGAATTCGTAAAATATCGAGGCAACGTACTCGTACATCGTTAAGTACCTCCGATGGAACCAATACATCACGGTACTCGAAATACAGCTGAGACGCTTTCCAGAGGGGCTAACGAAAACCGTGTTGTAAGCGGGATAGTGTATAACCGGATTGTGTAGTTCTAGTTGCCTTTTCGTCATATTTTTGAAGAATGACCTGCTTTTCGTACAATGAGAGCGTCTTTCTTAATTACTTAATTTTCGTCATTTTTCACTCCACAAAGAAACTATTTTTACCACATTTTTTACCACATTTACCACAAATTTTTGAAAAGCAGCGGTGAGAGGGCATCAAAATCTCTTCAATACTATGTTCAACAGTCCTAAAATACTGCACTACCTCTCTGGATATTTCCGCACGATATGTTTATCCTTTCGATATATTTACAACTTGAGATTGAGACGAATGGAAACACCGCCAAGCGAATTTTCAATCTAACTTTCTGCTCAGAGACAAAACTGGTAAAAATCCAATTCTATCTCAGAGTTCGTATCGGCTCTGACATTGGTATAAGAATTGATCTGCGACGCGATATTATCATTTTATTCTCACAAAATTAGTCCAAAGAAGTAATTCACCAGGAACCATTTAAGAGACAAAGCGTGAAAGGACACAGATGATGTAAAAAAATTTTATCTTACCTAATGAGGCGAACGATCGGCTACAGCGGGTTGTGGTGCATCTTAGGACGGGAAAAATCCGTGTTTTAAGCCAGTGGCATAGCGTCTAAAGTGGTATCTTTACCATTCGTTTCGTGTGAATCGGACTGGGAGAAAATCGCGCGTTAAGCTATT
Organism: Pachydiplax longipennis; assembly: GCA_036926295.1. NCBI lineage: Eukaryota > Metazoa > Arthropoda > Insecta > Odonata > Libellulidae > Pachydiplax > Pachydiplax longipennis. Next base: position 570,347 of record JAVFKF010000020.1, read on the forward strand.
GAGCGTCTCAAGCGGGAGTGTCTTAAATGGGATTTGATGTATCCACCGCTGTACCCCTAATACCTGTACCTAATACCCCTAGTACCCTGTAGAATTATTTTTTAATGTTTTTATTATTATTTTATGTAATTCTTTTAATTTCTAGTATTAATTTTTATATATTTTTCATTTTTTTTCTTCCTATTATCATATTAACTATGCATCATAACGACATTGAATGTATATATGTAACTATTTGTTCTTCTTTGTTTTTTTTAATATTTTTGGTATGTCTTCTTGTGTTTTATTATCTGTTTTCATGTGATTTCCCTAATCTTAGCTTTCCTATCCGTAGGTTTCACAGGTTTTTCACATCCCCCTTCTTGAGGGTGTTTTCCTGCAGTGGAAATTTTTTCCTATGCCCTTAGCTTAGGTTTTTAAATCCACAAATTAGTCTTCTTCTCTGTTCTTTTTTTTTTTCAAGCTATCTCTTTTTTTAAATGACGAAGGGTTAGATGTAAGAGGAGACTTTATAGTCTCAATCTCGCCCTAAATAAAGTCTTATTATTATTTTTACTAGAAGAGAGAAAAAAGTTTCAGCATTGGTCCCCCCATGAAGATGGAAGCATTGTTTCCGAAATATACATCGGGATTCTGAAGAACTGGGACCGCTAAACGATTATCCGTTTCCCGGGAATCGCCCTTAGACGGTCGCCGCTTTCGGCGCTTGAAGAACCTTTGTCTCTTAGTTATTATTATTACCCCAAATTTTCGGCGTATCCTTCAACAAAGACAGGGATGGATAGATATGACTTCAGAGGCTGCGAAAATACGCCGAAATTTCGATGCCTTCTGATGGGCGCGATCAGACAATGGAACCCTTTGGGCTGATGGGAAACGTTGAACATTGCAAGCAGCGGATTTTCAAAGGGCAGTCTGCGGTACGGCTTGTAACGCGATCCCTATGCTCGTCTTTTTTGACCTTTGGAGTCGCCGTAAAACGCAGCAGCCGCAAAAGATTCGAAACAAAAGAAACATGAAGTTGGTTGCGGACAGTTTTAGAGGGACTTTGAGCCGTTTCAGTTTATCGAGTTTCCGTGCTGTTGACCTTAAGTCCGAATTAACGGGATTTACCTGAGGTTAAACCGACGTGAATGTTATAAATAGAACGATCCCATTTCGAAATTTTCTATGACGTACCCTCTACCCACAGAAAGGGTTTTGCGATATCGTTCTCTTTTGAAATGTATCCCTTTTGATTCAAATGTGTGTTTATTTGATGTAGGAGGCTGCTTTTGAAGAATAATGGGCAGCTTTATCATTATTTTTATATTTATTTTGTTTGAATTCATCACATTTTAAGGGTAGAATATGGGGAAATACTATACGTGCTATTAAAATTAGTCCAATTGTGGGATTAAATTGGCAAAATTTTTCTCCGAAGTCTACCTGACGAGTGGTCTTACATTGAATGAGAATTTTTGGATCATTTATCCTTATTCACCCGTATACAGAGATACATTTTGGCATTTTTCTCATATGGGTTGTAAACGAATCTTTCTCCCTGAACAGGAAATAGATTGCGTCGATTCTAAAAGAAAAAATCTATTAAAATATCAAGAATGAACTAACGTACTTACAGTTTTGTTTTAGGTAACTTAACTTAGATACCTATGATTAATTATGGCTGCAAAACATTTATTTTCGTGATTAAAATTTGAATAAACTATCGCAACGTACATCCTGTTATTTAAAATGAAACTTGGTTGAGTTCAATATAAATAATCAGAGAATTGTATCACTTAAATAGCTGCTGTGTATATCAAAAAATATTTTGTAAGAAATAAAACAGTGGAAATTATGCATTTTATCTTGCAGAAACTTCCATGCAGTTCTATCTTATGTTTCAATGTATTGTTTCAATCAGAAAATGAATTTACTTAATTTTGAATTGTCTTAGAATCACTGACAATGAATCTTCCTCTAAGCGTTCGTAATATTACGAAAATTACATTAATTACGCTAGCAAAATTTTTAGGTAACTCTTCAACCCTAAACATCATTTTCTCCTCTCGGAAAATCTGTGGAAACCCTCAGCAATTTGTTTCATGTAAGGCTTCTCTAGTAGTTCTAGCATAGAGCTTGGTGATTCTCAGCACCCTTAGGTCAGAATTAGAAAGGATTACGGACTTCTGGAGCATATGTTGACAATTTTTGCTTTCCATTAATACCTCCATGGGTGAAATCATAGTAATTATCGTCATCTAATGCAATGCGTTATCTAAAAGAACTCCTTAAAATATCCTCTGTAAGAATCCTCTCTTTTATAAGAGCATGAAAGGAAAGCAAGTTTTGTACATCCAATGCGTGAGCTCTGAAGACCATTATTTGGACGAATCTTCCTAAGAAAATATTGCAAAATGTTACGAAACCTTAAATTAAGGGATTGAGAACGTGCACGACCTCCAGAGTCGAGTATGGTTCACATATTCACTTTCTGCAAAGCCAACACGAGAATTCGGAGATCGAAGGAATTTGTACCTCGTCACTCCAAAAGTTCATGAGTCAGCGATGACATCATTAATTAGTATCCAATTATGTTAGACGCATCTTCTCATGCAGGGATTTCAAAAATACGGCCCCGAATGAAAGCGGTCCCTTGAAGTTATTTCGCCTGTCCACCTGTCCGGAGTTTTTCTCAATAAATTTCTACTTGCAAAACTTGTATTCGTTGATGAACTTGTCGTAACTCATTAATCACTTTACGCTATCGCATCCGATAGCGAAGAGTGATTGATGCAAGACTGAAGGAAGAAATGTTTACATTGTAAATTAGTGAAAATCCTGTTTTACATATGAATTAACAGCTTGTTTGTGTGCATTGTTTGAAGATGTAATTAGATACTCGTTCAGCTTTAAGTGCTTATGGCGTTAACGAAGTGGACAATAGTATCATTAAAAATGCGAATGTATATGCAAAGAGTATTTGAGTAATTTCTCTTTGATAAAGGGACCGGCCTTCATGATGATATTAACAGTATTGTTTAAAGTCCCTCGACAGCTGAGATTATATAGAATATATAGGCTCCCATTGGGATTCGAATCCGGGACCAGGCTCTCAAGATCATCCAAATTTCTGTCTATAGTGATATATATTTGATTGATATCATGAATTATCTCCGAATTAATAAAAAGTAACCTTCTGTTTAATTGAATGGATTCAAACCACTTTGCTAGGCATAAAATTTCTACGCAATCCGCTGAGATATAATTTACACACATTGAAATTTTACATAACAGAGTAAAAATGATATATTCTACGTATTAGAACTACATTATTTGAGAAATCCGCTCTCGTATAATATTTTATTACTTTTCATATATTGATGTTTCCAGGATTTCGGGGTATACTACTGTGACAATACTTCTTTGCTTCTTCCATTTTTTCCTGAATTCTACAATTATTAGTAAATATTTTTTCTCTATCTCTGCAATAAACCTTTATGAAGTTTATTTTCACTGCTATACTTCTGTTTGATTCTCTGTGCGTAGCTTTTTTTCTCTTATTATGGCAACTAATTCTTAAAATAATGAAAGTGTGTTTCAATGTAATGAGCCAATTTCAGTCTCAATTCAGTCAATCTCAAATTTGATTCAGTTTTGTCATTCAGATGAAAGCCTTATTTCGCTGTATATAAACAAAGAAAATGGAAATTTTCTGAATTATACGGCGAAGAGTAATCAGAACGAGAATCCAAAGAGAATATTGCGGATTAAAGGCCACTTACGAGGAAGCTGGACTTTTTGAAACTTAAGGGGGGGAGGATGCCTTAGGATAATTACTTCATTAGTATAACTGTACACTTCCCATGGTCACATTTGAAGAGATGTAATTGCATCGAGAAACAAGATTAAGGAAGCTGGAAAAGGCAGTTGAGGAAAGGGAAAATTATTATTAAGATTAAAAATCGAAGATTAGAGTTGTGGGACTAATGCCTCTGAAGACGGAAATGAAGTGTCATAGGAATGTTTTAAAAAGACATACAGCTAATTTCATCTCGCATATATATGGTCCCCCCAGGGCAATCGAACCCGAGACAGCTTTCAGCAAAGGCGAACGGGCTACCCACTAGGTTCTCTTCCTCGGAGGAAGTTTCGAATTCGTTGTTTCTTGTGAGGTTATTATCGGAAGGATTCTCTGAGAGTTGTAGGATAAGATTTACATTTAATCTGCCATTAATGGGGCAAATTTGAGATGCTGCTTTGATTACTCGCATCATGGAAAGGATTTTATGAGACTAACACGATAAGTCGTGTACAGAGGAAATCGCAAAAAATTAATGAACATTAAAAGAATCTTACGAACCTGAATCTTCCTTTATGGAGGGATTCAATTCTTGTGCTCGTGAATAGCTTCCTAAGGACTGCTCTTGAGTATTTTTAAAAGTATTTTTATATCTTGGTTAATATCCCACAGGTTCTGGGATGATATAATTCCTTGGCGTCACAGAATGACCGCGTTATTATTTGTATAATTACAACTTCATTTTTGCTCGAATAATTAGTATTAACACAACAGTTTTAACGGTTGGTAGCACATTTACAATGATCAAAATGAAATGAATCTTATAAAGCAATATGTGGTAGAAGTCTATTTAAAGATCACTAATACAGCAAGGAATGGATAATGTACAAGCCACAAAAGATAATGTACATTAACACAAATGTTTTTGTGATATTTTAACTTATCTATTCCTTGTTTTATATTTTTTTAATAATTAAACTTTACGTCGAAATACGTGGGTTGTTACGAGTATTCTTATCAGTTTTTACTCACATTCCAAGCAAAAATAAGGAATTTCCTTTCCTCAGCTTACATTAGAATATATCTTAGCGATAGTCTAACAGTATATAAAGTAACTGTAGTAGCAATTTTAAAATTGCCTCTACAGCAAATGTCATTCCGCACGTGAGCACCCCAACGAACCCGGGACCGATTTCACCAAAGTCGCTTCCTATTCAGCTATTCAGATGCCTTGCATATTAACAGAAATATAAACATGCAATATTTGCATTCCCTCATATTTAAATTTGCAATCTCGCTTTGCCTAGAATGCAAATATATTAAAATCAGCCCAACTCGTGCGATTTTTCAGTGAAGGACTCATCTTTGGAAAACACTGTCTTCTGACGACATCATCCCCGAACGAGGTCGCTGAAAATAATTATCAGGGCAGTATTAGGGACAGTTGGGTGGCCATCTAATCAAAGCTTCTCGCTTAAAGGGTTTCGCTCTCGAATAATCTTTTTTCTTTATTTTTTCGAAAGGAGCTGACGCGAGTAATCTTCATTTATCTGCTGTCCCGTATCACCCTGAGGAAATTCTTGTGGTCAATTATTAGGAAAGTTAAAATATGGGAAAAAGGATTGATGTAATTTTTCGAAATTTCACGCCGTGAAGAATCGATACGATGTACTATATCACTCATCACCGAGGAAAAATCTTGTAAATCTAGTTTTTCATCTTTTCCTGCATGTAAGATAATCAGATTCTTAGAGTATCAGTATATAATGTTTCCTACATTTTCCTCATATTTTCCTCATTTAATTATCTTCTGGTTTCTTCGAATTAATTTTAAATTGTTCTTTTGCATATTTTTTTTATATTATGAGCTTTTTTTATCTTATGTACGATATGTGCAGATATTTTTTTCTTTTGTATTTTGTTTGCTCTCATGGGACCTTCAAAATTCCCAGAGCATAATAAAACTTATTATTATTATTATTGTTTCGTCTCTGATGAAATATCTATTAACTTTTACAGGAACCGTAGAAAGAAATAAGATAAAGGTCGACGGTGGATTTACAAATGTTCGGTGAAAATAAATACTATACTACAATGGTCCCGATAGATAAATTGCCTTTCATGTCTTCCTTTGTCTACTAGTATGCGACTTTTGGTTTTATTGTATTCCTTGCATCTATTTCAGTGATTTTCCCTGCCTCATGTGATATACCCACGGAATGGATGTACGCAAAATATCTCCCACTTTTCAGGGACGTATTTTCTCTAATTTATCGATCAAGTTGAACGTTAATTTGATTACTCGATTCTTCTTGCCTCAAAAGATACGTATCATGCCACGAAGCATCCTTGCGACGCCAGCTTAAGTATCGTAGCGATCATTAACAAAATTTACGGCTCTCTAGTTTGGCGACTTATTTTTAGGAATTTTCCGAGCATTTTTTAACGCTTTAATCCCAAGACCACGAGAAATTTAGTTTCCTATCGAAGCTATAGTAGCATTATTGTTAAACATTACTTCTGTTGAAAGTTTGTTTAACTTGTGAATTAACTGCTTGTTTGTATGTTTTGACTATTAAATTAGATACTGGTATATATTTACATGCTTGTCGGCGTTAATGGTGTAGAGAATAATAGTTATGCAAAAATTCGAATGGTCATACGAAAAGAGGAGTATTTAAGGGATTTTACCCTTTTTACCCTTGATAAAGGAACCAGTTCTCATTATAGTATTAGTAGTACTGTTGAAAGTGCTTGAGGTAATTGAGTACAGTGAGGTAATTTCGAATATTTTGACTCCCACCATAAATCGAACCTAGGACCTAATATAAGGTATTCTGTAAGGTATGAAGTATTCTATAAGGTATGAGGTATTGTATAAGGTAAACCAAGGAATTATATGATATTATGATATGATATGTTATTGTATCTAGTTATTTGGATAACGGTCTTCCTAGCCAGCGGTCTAAGCGCTGGAAAGAATCATGATCGTCAGCTGAATTTCCTCTGCAATCTTGTAACAGTATTAATATTTGTGCAAATAGAAATAATTTTAAAATTGCTTCGACATCTGAGGTCACTTTGGACGTGAACTCCAGCCGGGAAACGAACCCGGGGCCACTTTCACCGATGTCGAACGCGTTTCCCACTTCACTATCAGGAGCCCTTCGATCAATTAAACGCCTCACTTTGTATATAATTTGCACCGGTTACCGGTATTTAAAAGTCGGTTAACCGCCGGGTGATCCACTAACCGAAACCGTGGCGGGGAAAATTAGGGTCAATTAGAAACACTTCTCATTTCTGGATCACGACGCGCGGTTTGGAGGACAGCGCTCGGGGCAAGCAATGAGAGGAAACAGACAAAAAGATCGAAGAAAGTGAGCGTGGATGAATCGCTAGAATTCCGAGTAAAAGAAAGAGACCCAGAGGGGAACCTTGAGGTATTCTCGGTGAAATTCAGAGCGTGGGGAAAGTGACGCAAGGACGATCGGGTATGAAAGCACTCCCGCCGCGGTAAATTTCCATGTCCGCGCTAAGATAAAAACGAACTTTTTATCACCGACACGGAGGCGGGATTCGAAGTCCGATCACCTGGGACGGGGGAGTTCATTTCGTAAGAAAGAAACGAGTTCGCGGGGAGCGAGGGAGTCGGTCGGTCCAATTTGAGGTCGTAGCCATTGACGTAAGAGAGAAAGGTGGTTTTGATTGAATTGTGGGAGAGGCCCTCCATGGACTCTTGCGCAAGTCTTTACCCTCCCACCGCGAGCTCACTGTCGCCTGCTTCGATGTGGTAATAGACAGAATGCAGTGTTTTCAATCGAGAATGCAACCGGTTCGGGGGTCGAGTCAGCGGCTGGCCGAAACCGCCCTCGAATTGCGTTTCGGTTGAAAATGCTCTCTCTCCACGGTTCACTGCAGACTTCTCCGGATGTTGAGTCACTAACCGAGCGGCGATCGGGCTCGTTGCTGCGGGGTTGCTGCTTCTTATCGCGTCGGTCACTTTTGGTTTTTCGGCCCGCTCTGTCGTTATCGGTCTTTTGGGGTCCTATGAATGAAACTAATGGAGCGGCGGTCATCATTCTTTGACTGGGTTTTCCTATACTATGTAACGAGCGATATTGGTACAAAAGTATGTGGTCACATTATAAATGGAATTTTTCATTTTGAATCGAATATCGTTACGCTTCAAATCGTTCTCTCGGAGTAAATATAATATCAAGAAACTTCTCGGTGATTAAAACAGCATCTGCGGTAGAGTATAAAGTAAAATTTTGAATATTGTTGCTGACATTGAAACAAAATGTTCCCTGCAGTACTTGAGAAAAATAATTTTTTTAGTTACAACCATTTTACGATAAACTAAATTTAAACGAAGATAATTTTTAGATATATCTTAAACGATGCCGATTCAGGGGTAACTTTGTGGAAATTCTTAATATAATTAAAGCGCTCAGTTAGAGAGAAATTTTTACTACAACGCACAGAACTGTTCTGTGTGGTGTAGTATGTAGTAAAAAGTTCACTCTAGTGGAGCGTTTTAGATATATCTTGTATGCAAACAGATACACGATTCAATTCTTCACACGCTGTATAACCACCCATTACAAATAATTCGGATGGAAATACGCTTTGAGTTTCAGTTGTTCGATTTAAAGTTTTTCATTTTAGAATACCTCAAAACTGAAGAAGTCCTACAATTGGAGGAAGTTGTTTTATAAGTTTGTCGTTAAAGAGTTCTGAGAAATCATATCCAATTTGCATGTGTAAGATTGTAAAATTGACGTAGTTTAAAACTCATTTTTCGCCTTAACTGCCAATAACAGGGTATAGCTTCAACGAAAATCCGTAATATACATCCTTTTATCGACATGTAACAATCGTCAAATTCACTAACTCAGGGCAGTTCCTTCCAAAACGTAGTCCATGACTCATTTCCTCTCTTAGATATTTATCCATTAGCTATAGTTTATTATGTCAAATCAAGAAGCAGTCTATGATATTCTTCTTTCGTTCTTTAGAAAATTTTCGAGACAAGACAGGTAATTCTCTGAGAGTACCAATCAAGCATATCTTACCCTGATTACACAAGGATACCACGAGTCGTAACTCCTCCGACAAAATCGATATTATATTCTTTTCTTAAGGCCTAAGTCGATTTCAGTGAGAGCAAAAACATGTAGCTTTATGATACTTTTCCTTTTTCGCCTCCGGACTTCACTCTCCTGTGTATAGTTTTCACGTGTTCATTGACAGCCACTCATTCATTTAATTTAAGAGACAAGCTTAAACTAGGCCCTTCATCATAAACTAGTGCAATCAAACCAGTGTTTTCCAGTTTTAATAAGCGTCATACTATTTAAATTTCTTGCAGGGGCCGATGCCGTGATTTCTTTCTGATAAGTTCCGATGCTAAGAAATGGATTTTCGAAAATATTTTCAAACAAAGCGTACTCAGTACTTTCCAACTTATTTAAATTACGGTAATTTATAATTATAAATTATAATTATTATATTTGTAACGTGTTTATTTGAGAGGGATTGAGATTTTAAAGTCTCCTCTTCCATTTAATTCCTCGTCAATGTAAAGTGGATCAAATTAGTAGAAATATTAAAAGGTAGTTAATAGAGAATGTAGAAAAATAGTTTTGGATTTTTAAAACCTAAGTGAAGCTTAGGTTATAGTATCCAAAGCATGAAAACACCCAAAAAAAGGGGGAAACCTGTCCAAACCTACTGAGAGTAATAACCAAGAGATGTTAAAATAGATGCACTTATTAGAAATGAAAGCATTACGTTTAGGAATGAAAGCATAGCACAAATAAAGAAAACGTAATTCATAAAAACTTTGATCGTTATACAGTACTAGTAAATATTCCATTAACTGTTAAGCATATGCAGGTGAAGATTAAAAATACAATAAACTGTAGGCGATATGATAATAACTAGTAACGAAATTTTTCATAGTTTCTGAAATTCACATAAAATTCGCAATTAATCGATAGTTCAACTTAAAAATATTGGAGACAAACTATTTATTCTCGTACGTAGTTCTATCTCCATCGCTTCTACGAAGTTTTTAAAACTATATTTGTCCCATAGACATTTCTTATACTTCGGTTGGCGCGGGTCCGGTTGACAGCTGCATGAAATAAAAACGCAAATAAATTGATAAATTAAAAGTGCACTGTTATAATAATTTAAAATAAAAGGATGGGAAGTAAAAGTAATGATATTAAAAATTAAATTAAAGGCTCATATAACCGTATGAGAAAAGCAATGTTAAAAACATAGAAAGCTCGAGAAAATTCATTACAAAAAAGCGTGTACGTTGGACAAAAATAACATATTATAGTCCATAATAGAGGAATAAAGCTAAAGCTTTGCGGTGCGTCAATATTAAATGCATCTCCTCACCACGACAAAGTATAGTAACGTAATGTTTTTCTGGCAAATATATATTTAGCGATGAGAATGGTAAGCGTAAAACGATTTATTCTGAATCAGCGAATTTGACTCATGAATGTGTAAAATAATGACCTCATATGAGCCACTCTTCCATAGCATTTAGTGCGATTAGCACCTTTTCGGCCCTTCTTCCCGAAAAGCTAACCGATTAGTATAAAAATTAGCGTATGTGACTTAAATATTCGTTATTCGTGCCGATGACTCGCGAGAGTTCCGGCGATTTATTCGAAGGTAGAAATGTATGCCATTCGTTAACCCTGATTTCCGTGACCTAGAATTTTGGTGTTTATTTTTCCTGAAACTTTTACCAGGTACCTTTCTAATTCAAGTTCACTGAATTCCTGTTCAATTTCGGCACGTGTGTCCGATCAAGCCAGATTTTGATCGTCATTGCATATGTGTACGTGAATGTATACAAATTGCAAACGCACACACGTATATATATTTGCAAAACGGCGTGAAATAGAAAGCATTCAAGCAGTGAAATGTGTGCAAACATACTTAAATTGATTTTATACATTCCGAAGATTGTTCCAAGTGAAATTCGCTATCAATTGACCAAATTCTCTCCAAAACTAACATATGAGTTCCAGAATAGCTTCTGTTCATTAATTGTCGTATAACTGCTAGAAACTAAAAAAATGAGTGTTACTTTTATTCTCATCTTTGGAATATCTCTCTGGCTAAAGAAAGGGACGACAAAATCGACAGATTGCTTGACAAACTCTTATTATGGTAAAAACGACGAAAATCTCGTCTATTTCACATACACGTTTACAAAATTAAATTAATCTTCTAAGAATAGTCTAATTTAATTTACCTAGTCAATCTAATTAATCTAACAAAAATGAGAAGTAAATATGAATTGGTATAAAATTTATTCAATTTTTATTTACATATACCGTTCTCGGTAATGGCCTTTCAAAGACTAGTCCGCGGAATAAGACTGATTAAAGATAACAAAGCTGTACAATGTGGTATTGAACATATTTCTTTGAAATTACCTGATAAATTGCGGAAAAAAAATTTAGAATTGTAACTGAAGAGATGGACAGTTCTCTTTGAGCGAGTAATCCTTTGTGTGGAACCGAAATGTTTATTCGAATCTTGCACAAACCAACAATCGTGTTAAACGAATAAATAACTAAATATGACGCTGTGTATCTGTTCCTGGAATGCAAGTTGGGTTCGTGATATAGAAAAATTCGTGTTCAGCGAGTATTTGTAAATCATTTGTAGATATCCCAAATATTGTATATTTTCTGTAGGACCTCGAAACATAGATAATATTTTAATGATACTGCGAATACTCATATACGTCTGCTAGCATTAACATCTTTATTAGATATTCCTAAAAACTGAATGACCAAATAATCGACATTTCCATACTTGAAGTTCATCGTATAATTTCAACACGAAACTTCCTTCTTGAGAATGATTAACGAGAAATGTTCTCTTTGAAAAATGTGCAAAAATACGTAATTACGTCCTAAAGTAACATAGTGTGAATTGATACAGTACTCAGTGCAAAATAACCGAGCGCTGTATATCTGTACGAATATGAGCACTTCTTTAAAGCAGTCCCAAGGCATCGGATATAAAATAGCCAAGTATCTCGCTCGGTAATTTCCATTTGATTCCATATTTTAACGAAAGGGGATCGTCTTCCTACTTCCGGATTCCAGATGCCGGACGCTGATATGATTATTGGGTCATCTCTTTATGTTTTGGGGAAAGTTTAACTTTTTAATGGAGGAAGCGGTTGGCCTTGCTTATCTCTCGACGGGGCGGAGTGATCCGCGTATCCCTTTATGGACGTATTAAAATGATTCAATTCGGGAATTTAAATAATTCGATACTGTTAGTAGCGATGTTTAGGAATAGTTATGAAGGAATTCCTCGTGTGGTCGCACATGATTGTTTGAAATCGTGGCTCTACATCTTTTCAAATAGTAACTAATTATATACTCAACCCGTGAATTTATCACATCTCTTTTTCAGTAACCTATGTATGAGGATAGAATTTTTTCGACTTATTGACTAAAAGTTCATCTTTCTGAAAGTCGGCGGTTATCTCCTTGTGTGCTTGATCTGTTTTCATATTATTGAGAGCCTTTTCTCTCATATTAATTGCCTAATAATTCAGCGTAAGTGCCCTCAGATTGGTATAATTTATAGATCAATCTCTTCATTTGGCGGAGCTTGTCAGCCTAAATATCCCCTCAGGGAGATAAAAAATACTCGTTGAATACATTTTTCTTCCGGAAACCGTTATAAAGACAACACTAATACTTAGCCAAATCATTGATGTCGTATAGATGTAGAGTTTTCAGTTTTATTACAATCGAAAAATTTCATATAGGTGGAATCTAAGAGCTCGTTACCGTAATTTTAATCGTGAATGAGCTCTTAAAAGTTTCATCCAGGGGAAAGGTAACTTATTTCACCAGATGGTCGTACGAAAAACCTTTACACAGCATTTAAGTCACGTATTTCATTTATTTAAATTGTTTAACATTAAAATTGGAAGCAGGAAAACGTATTTCACAGTCAAATTAACTCATAGAGAATATAATTAAATAATTAAAGCGATATTTGCTGGAAGTTATTGATGTTTAATTTAATATACATAACAAAAACTGATTCCGTCCACAGAAAAATATGTAAACTAAAATCATGACCGGTTTTAAGAATGCTACCTCATCTTCAGGTTGTCGGTTGCCTCAAAATAAAAAAAAATCCAACAGTAGTTTCCATCTCATTTGATTCAAAGAGTTTAAGAAATGAGTTAATCTAACTGTGTTTGTTACATGAAAGGTAGAGAGCCTATACTGAACACCGAGAAATGTCGGCGCCAGTAATATCTACAACACCGTGGTTTATTCGTCTAGTTCAAGTCAACTGGTTATTTAACCCTTCCACGCCATTTCTGATGAAGTCGTAATAGTATTGAATGCCTTCTTGTCTGCTCTACGTCGATGTACTATTCGCAAGGAATTTCTGCGGGAGTTCTTCGGAAAACTTTTATGGAAATCTGAAAATTAATCTCAAATATCCTACCACTACGGAGAAAGCACGTTTACTCCATATTATGTTGCTTGCATTATCTTCTAATTGGAAGTTACAAGTATTTCCTGGCAAATATGTGTAACTCATATTAGGAATAATCCGGATTACGAGGAAAACGAACACTGAAGTCCTTACTTGCGAATCAGAGATTTTACCTGAATGTAATAAAGATTTCTTAAAGTAATTGCTTTTCGTGTGTTCAGTAACTGATTAGGATAAGAGGATGTCTGTTGCTGAAGTCCTCAACTATTCCAGAAGGGGGTATGGGGGATTGACAAGACATGAGACAAGGTATTTTTCCCTCACTTTCTTAAAATAAATGAAAGTAAGTGGAAGATACATTTTCTCTGTCTTTAACCAAGATATAAATGAGAAGTATTTCATTAATCATAATATCGTTGTTGTAGCTAACTTGTATTTTTATTGAAAAATTACATTAATTGAAATAACATACATATAATTGCTGGAAGATACATTTCCCTCTACTTTGTGCGGCAAGAAAAATGGTAAATATTTTATTCATCAAGATATGCATTAGGTATAGTGACGAGAAAGACAGTACCGGGGTTCAACTCTTGCGGAACAACAGTGTGACAGAATAGTCACTTTCTTGTTAAAACCTAAATTCTTGAAGTGGCATGTTTATGTGCTCTGAAAATTCAAAATAAGAAAGTTTGCCTGTATAAATATCAATGTATAATTTCAAATCATCTTTCCTCTTAGGAAAAGCAAATTATTCCTAAATCTTGCTGATTGGTTCTTTTTCCGTTGTAAATAATTTTAGTCCATCGGAGAGCTTAGTTAAAATTTTTATCTTATATTTAAATTAATTGGGATTAAGAGGGCAAATTTTCGCACCTATCTTCTAATTAATCGATGATTTGATTCAAATTTGAATATTTTTCCGTTGTGCTTAGCCGAAGTTCAACGTTTCATACTAAAAAGGAAGTCGTGAATTTATTTGACTCGTTTAGGAGTTTTTTCCTAGTTTGTGGAATCGCTCATTGCGACGATTTCCTTGTTCCACAGGAAACTTCTTCCTGAGATTAGTTTAACTATTACCTCTATTTTCCTTGGGGAAAATTTTTCTTCCTCAGGATGATAATTTGGTTCTGACAAGGAAATAGTCTCATATATAAATTCGAGGTAATTCCCGGAAAACCTGGATATCTGGAGGCCTTACTCATACCTTTCAAGTATCGATGAATACATGGTTATAAATTATACAGTAAAAAGTACAATAAGACATCAACTTGTTATAATTGTTCAATTCCTCATTACATTCTGTATTAAGTACTATTGCTATACTGTACCTTCTTTAATCAAAACAATGTAGTATATATTTTAATTCTATACCTGAGAAAACTTGTGGCGTATGAACTTGTTTCTGTGTACCTACATATGTGGAGTTGACAATAATCTCCTCCCCAATAAAGCAGTCCATCCGTGATTATTTATCAGCGGCTAATTTCCTCAGAATAAGAGCATGCCGGCTACTGAAAAGCGGATACAGTTCATTCAGCCGATTCTGTCCGCATTCGGATTAAAGCGCATCTGTCGAAGGCTTTCCCTTATCTAATTTCGCTATATTGATGGAGATGGTCGTGCGCGACGCAAAAAGGTTCTTTGTTGAGAATTTAAGAGCTACATTGGCGAATGGAAGTCTTTGCCCTACTTTTTCCAATCGGATAGTAAGCGTGCGGAAAAATTAAAACCCCTTAATTGTAATGCGTACCTTTTGGTGTTTCCACATTGATAACAGAGGGGTTCGGGCATTATTACTATCGAACCTCGAGTTTACTGATGTCCATTTTATAGAAATTGGCCAATTGGCTTCACATTCACAGACAGCGGTCTTTCCTTCGCCATCGTACATGAGTCTTCGCCTTGCCAGGAACTTCTTCGGCGGATCGAACACGTAGTAATCACCGGAGAGAAGGTCGTGACTTTTTAGCGCATGCTGCAAAATTTAAAGCGGAGACCGTTATCCGTATCGATCAACTGACCAATTCTATAACCTCCAAACAAGTGGTGCAGTGGCAAAAAAATTTTCTGAGCCGCTGTGAAGACCAAGTGAAAAATAGTGAAACTTGCATAGAATCCTTATGCATGATTTTTTAACATCCGTTTTCGGTGACCGGCGCTTTTCTCCCTTCACACTCCAACAAAACATATAGAGGACACACCATTTTAACGATATGTTTTCGAGCCAAAAATATACCTACAAATGAAAAATCATTTCGTCAAAAAATCGAGTTAAAATTTGAATTTGCCCTTAGTTACTGAATGTTTATATATCGATATCTATTAATAAAAACGATGTATATCGAAACGGACTCTGATAATGAATATTAAGGTGTGTTTTTAGGTATGTATTAGTGTTTGTGTATTCGCTTCTACTATAGGGATTGTAGTATTTGTTGAAATGTATTTGGATGGAGAAATAGAGTTTTAAAGCCTGTCAGCAAAATTTTCTCACGGAGTAACTACTATTACCTATTACTATTTTTATGAAAAATGCTATTTCTGGCGGACGATATGTAGTTAACGAGGTATATCGAAACAAACAGTGATATTCTATGTCGCCACTCAAATAAATTTCAACAAACACTCTTATTACTACGAACGAATACACAGACACCGAAACATTCCTATAAACACACTTTTGCATATAAATCAATTACATTCGATTTAGTCAGGAAATATCGTCATATATAATATCGAAATATATAATTTCGTTACTATTTGCTTGAGGCAAATAGTAACGAAAAATCTCATGTTCCCGCTTGTTTCTTACCTGGGCTGAAAAATAGAAAGAATCTAAGAGGAAAGGTATTCGTTCTCGTAAAAGCGCTTCCTAAATCGAGCATCGGCAGGATTTCGAATTGCTCTCTGTAGCGAAAGTGGTGAAACTTCCGCAAGACTCTCTTTAGAAGTTTAGAAGGCGTCTTGTGTCAGTCACCCTCTGCCACGCGTCTAAGACGGGAATACTTTCTAAACATACGTCGCTTTTCTATTCTTTTTCCGTTCTTTCGTTCCTCCACTAGGCAGGTTTTGCGCTGTTTGCTTGACGGGATAAAAACTAGAATGCTTTTCGAAATCGAAGACGTTTGTCTTGAAGCCTTACCTTTATGGCAAATCTTATTAACCCGATAAACTCGATTGTTTTCGGCATTAGTATGGCTATATTATTCCGTACTTTGAACATAAAATGTGGCAAATGAAATCGAAAGAGGATGTTGAAATTTGAAATCCAGCGCTACAGAATAGATTAAACAACAACTACTACGAAATTTTCTATAAATATTTAAAATTAAGCAGCTGGTCTCGGAACCACTATCGTGTGTGCCAACGAGTACTTAAGTTTCAATTTCACATCTTTTTTGTATTCTTGGATGTTTATAAAACTTGCAATATGTCATTCTGCCTTCAAAACTCAGCCTTAATTTTATATGAATGTTTCGAACCAATTTCGACAATTGTGTGAAATGAAATTGAATCGATGAAAATTTAATGAAAGTTATCGATTATAAAAAGATTTGATACCTATTTTTACAATCGATAATTTTGATTAAAGTCCATATCTTAGATAACTGAAATTAAATATAAAAGCTACAAAATCATTGAACATTTCAATTTATCAATCATTTGTTCAGAAGTACCTCATTCCAGTGCATTAGTCCAGAAGTATTTTCTATTTTGCTTCTGAGTAATTTTAATTCTTTAAAAGTTGTTAAGAAATTTCAACAGAACCTTGCCCCTGCCACACGTCGAAAGGCGTTTTGCGGGTTATTTATGTAGATGGAAATCAAACCATTCCAAGTAATACTTTTATCTGGCATAAAATGAATTTTGATTGTAACTACTCCACTTGTGTCCATCCCGGATCCTTCCGTGATTTCATACCTGAGAATGATTGTATGCACTCGATTCCAAAGGCCTTGAACGATACACTTTTTTCGTGTTTAAGTTTTCCCATCCGTTTTAAATCGAGCGTGCGATTCTTTGAGCGGTTCGTGAATAATCACCTACATCGGAAAATTTCGTTTCAGTAGGCAATGACGTAAATATTCCACTCTTTTCTCTAAAGGTGTACAGAGTGCGTACTTCAAAATTAGGGATTTCCATTGCTTCTACGTACTGTATACGCAAGGGTCATTCTCAGTCTATGTACGAATTTTGAAGCGATTCTAAGAACCCCAAATCAACTTGTCCCATTTACGCAATTTGTCTGTTAGGCCATTCTCACGGCGCGACCGCAAAGCAGCCGAGTTCGTTAACCAATTTAACTCATCCTAAAAATGCAGCGGGTTACCGATGAAGCTGCTTTCGGGGTATGATTTTGAGTTAATTTTTAGAGGATAATTATGAGGAGGAACGTGCAACCTTGAATTTCACCAACAAACCATAGGTATCCAATCGTATATAAGAAGAAATTGAAATATTAATCATGCGCAGATGAGGTATTCAGCGATGTTGAGGTAATTATCAGCTGAAAGCAAAGGTATTAAATAAAAGATAAAGGAAAAACTTCTCAATTTGGCGATCACAAATTTATTTGAAGCGTATTAAATCGCTAACGAAAATTTTCGCGTTTTCATTCAGTAAGCAAACCAAATTTTAAAAAATAATAAAATTTATAAATTAACATAAATAAGTATCATAGGAAACCATAGAAAAAATACTTAAAAATGACTAAAGGACTTAATAAACAATTTCTAAAAATACTACACTAGAAATGAAAAAGAAGTACCATTTTAAGTCTTAGTTTTAGTTAGATATAATTTGTAATATACTGTCACCCACCTATTTGTTCACCTTATTAAGTTTAAGGCCAAAATTAAAAAAATATATATATCGACACAGCAACGACATGTAAACAACAGATGACTTATTGAAGGAGACATTTTCTTTAATACCATAATTGGTGAGGAGAAGAGCATCTATGAACGAAGGGAGACAGAACAGCAGATGTCCTATTTTATTCCGGACGATCCCTAATATAATTATCTCGTTCTGTCGTCCCAGAACCGTACGCAATGAAATTTCCCTATCCGTATAAGCATAGCCACTCATTGAAAATCACCGCGAAAATTGAAAATCTCGCATTTGTCCTATTTTATCGGGCATATTTCTTTGTTGGTTACGTTGCCGCCTGGCAATCCCAACTCGTTCCAATTAATCCCTGAGGTTATTGTTCTGGTTTCTGAAAAAATTCCCCTTGTCCATCCTCGATCAGCGACAACGGTTGTCTACTGTCCCATATAAATGACCGGAAACTTGGGTAAAGTAATCGTTAGGAATCTCAGTGGGTGAGTCGAAGGATGGAAAAGTCGCCACGGTTAACTGTGATGTAGCGTTTAGCTCCTTCTTCCCAGCGGATATCCGGAGTCAAGAAGATATAACAGCCTCATTTCTAGAATCAGCCGCCTACGTCCGCCACTCTCCAACTACTGCGCTGATAGTAAACGAAGTAAGGAAGGAGACAATCGATTTTCAGATCTTTAATATTTAGGTTTTTGACGGAAACAGTGGCGCTTTGAAAGAAATGTTACAATGTCACTCTTCTTTCCGAGATAATTATAGGGCGATTGGTACTTTTCGTTAATTTCCAAAAGGCCCGCACTTCAGTCTAAATATTTTGGGCTTGGATATTTCAGTGTCAGGTATACGTTTCACACTAGAGCGTGATTTTGAATTCATATTTTCACTTTTTTTCCGAACGAACCAAAGAATGATAGATGCTTTCAGTTTGTAGTCTTCTTTCCTAATGTATCAGCAACTCAATTCTTTAACACCTGGCTTAATCAGGTGATCAAGTGGGTGCCGAAAATTGAACGTGCCAGTCTCTCTATCGTAGAATTATTCCACATCTAGAATACATTCTCAGGTGAAAGTATTTTATAGCATATTTCTCGATTCGCTAAACAAGGTAGTTTTTACGAAATTTTTAAATTTAAAAAATCTCTTTAGGTCGCGAATTTCCGTTGATAGTGGTTTCATGAATGATTTTCGTTAGAATTTTGATTGATATAATCTACACTCACTAAATGGTTACAATTGTACCGTTAAGGTCTCTCTTATGGAAACCACAAATTTGTTTACCGTGGAATTACTTAGTGTGAATTACACTTATCCTACTCTCAGAGACATTCCCTATCATGTAGGCGCATTTACACTCCAAACACTGCATTTACCACCCAAAAGTTTCATCAGTTAACGTGACACAAAGGAGTCGTTTCGATCAATAACCTGATCACCAATTATTACATTTCAAGGTTGATTGCTATTGAGTGCCCCTTTGATTTGGGAGCATAGCATCCCGATTGAATTTACCGATGCCATGCTCTGACGTGCATGCTATGCTGTATGGCTACCGATGGTATTCAAGCAACAGGAATTTAAAGAAGCTATTCGAGCATCGGCATTCGAGAATCACGGCTTCGGGCGTAAATGTTTCGGTGGGATTGTTCACTCCATTCGGTTACGAGCTGAAACGCGGTATTTTCGTGTATTGTATTTATTCGCATACGAGTCAACCTACTAATCTTTACTTAAAATTGCGTGCACTAATATACAAGTCCATCCTCATTTATTTCTTAATCATTAAACTCTGCTAAACATTTGACAGTGAGTGATCAACTAACAGACTTATTTTTAAATATAACTCTTGGAATTTTCATAGTCAAATTCTAAAGCTATAAGAATTAAAGGTGATAAAGTGTAGTTACACATATAGATATGTATTTTGCTTTTTCTTCTAAAAAATAACACTATGAAAGATTTCACATAAACAAAATTAAGCTTCGGGTTGTCTCTTACGTTAACTTGTGCTAAGGTTAGCGTAATACAGAAAAATAGGAAACTAAAACTGAAAAAAACTAAAATTACGAAACTAACCGATGAAACACTAAAGAAACGGAAACGAAAGAACGAAATCATCATTAAAAACTATAACAAAGTATATAGTGATCAATACGAACTCAAAAGAACTAACCATTTCCTCATTAACCACTACCGTAAGTGGAAAAATATTTTTCAAAATTTCACACTTTTTATGAGTAGAGGTATCAGATTAAAAATCTTGGTGAATTTGATCAAACGAACTCTTGAAATTCCTTAAATTTAGTTTAATTCAGCGTAATTTACCTTTTCTCATGTTGAACTTAGTTGCGGTATTGCTGACACTAGATATACTACCACTTAAGATATAAAATAATTTCATTGTTTTGAACAAAGACAATGTTTTGGGGGGAGTGATCAAATCTATTGTTAATATAATGGGAGTGTTCAAATCTATTTTTAATTAATACATCTGATTTTCCTATTTACCAGAATTACTACTGGCTTTAGCATGTTATGTTACGCTATCCTCCAAAATCCTAGCCTATAACTTAATTTAGACTTGACGTAAGAAAAGAAATCATAAAGTTTCTTAATTTCGGAGTAACAGAAACTATCTGATGGTCTCACTTTAAAGATAGATCGATGTATAATGCCTTCACATATTTTGCATTAGTAACTCTCCCTATTTGCGAGCAGTTATACGAAATGTTTGTGCGGTATGGGTTATGATAGACCAATTATGTACCACCAGCGAAAGGACGATTATCAAGATTATAGCATACGCACTTAGTTTTTCACGTAACTCTGAATCATTTTCAACATAAGGCAGTCTGTAGTATGAAATAACTATAATTTCAAATATATCAGAATATATGACAAAATGAAAATATTTATCAAGCTTCGAGCGCTAGGAAGTAGACCATATAATCTTAGATAATCAGTATATGTCATCACGACTATCTATGATACAATTGTTCATATCTTATACTAAAAATGAATTGTGAAAGTCCTATTCACCTTGATTCAGTACTTGATCATAGTAAATGACTTCCTAAATTGTAAATTTTATAATAAACAATTGAAGTCAACAAGTTTTGAGTAACCGATACTTAAGTGTTTACTGAAAGCCCGTTGTTAACTTTAATTATTTCAAGATATAGACCGTTACCATCGATACTGAACTTTACAGAGTTTAAGCAAGGCCTCAAATAAGATTTTAAATTGTGTGATTGTAAAATACTTCTCGTTGGACTTAGATTTTTCACACTGAAATTTGCATCTACAAGTTGACCTATATATGAGTTAATACGGTTATCTCTCACTGTATCACAAGCGTTGGAGTGATTAATTTCTTGCTTCACGGCGCACAGTAAAATATCACGAGTTATATTTTCATCCTCATAACGTGGGAGGTTGATGTTTCACACTTCAGTAGTTAGGAAATCGCGCAAATTGATGGCGTATTTAAGCTTTCATTCCGTACTTCTACGCTTAATCGCTACAAGCTAAAATCTGTATGGCATCATACGAAATTTTCTAGAAAATCAATACTGTGTGACGGTTTTTGTTTGTTCAACAGTCTCCCTGAATGGGTTCGAAAAATTGAAAATAGTAAAATATTCAGAAGGGAATGTATAAGGTTTGTGAAAGGAACAAGGGAATAGAAATTTAAATTGTGATAATAAATCGTGATTATAAAAAATTAATTTAAATTTATCTTGTAAGATGCATATGGTGTTTTTATTCCTTGAAAGTTGCATATGTGTATGTGATATTTTGATGTGCAATATTGTGTATTATTTGTAGATGAATTGTATGATTGTTGTTATTAGTTTGTAAGAATGATGTATATTTATTTATGTTTTTTCTTTTTTATCACTTGTATTTATTAGAATGTTCTTCTAAATAAATTTCTACTCCTACTACTACATTCATCAGCGTTATTCGCTCCCGCTAATTGTTTGAATTCTAGTTGTTTGCAATCAAAAATAGGTAGCTTAAAATTAGAAATTAAAAAAGACTTATCCGTACGAATTCTTACGATCACCCACGGAGCTTTCCTATTTGTGATACCTTGTGAAATGATATTTCGTAAAAGATTTTTGAATGTTTAGGAATGCTAAGTGCTGGAATCTCTCCTCAGGCATTTCTCAACCTTTTCTTTCTCCGTGGCTAAAACTTCGCAGCACATGATTACATTAGTTTCAGTCAGTATTACCGAAGCAAGAAAGATGAACTAGTGGAAGAATAACTGATTCCAGGGCTCCATTACAAGGGCAAATTCCAATTATGAGATAACGTTTTACGCTAGAACAGTACTTCCTACGTGCGGCCCAGTTACGCATTAACTCACGCATCACGGAGCATTAAATCGTTCGTTTCTTGGTTTCATTCAGAAGCGTTATAATCAAAGCATACTAAAAAGACAACTGTCCCTTAGCAGTATGTTAATTGTTGCTTGAGAAGATGGTTGTTTTCTGTTCAGCATTTGCCCAAGTTTGAGAGTAAATCAGACAGTAAAACATGTGAACAATATTTAAGTATTGCAACATTTTCATGCAACACAGCTCGGTTTGTGCAGATGAAGATGCTATACTGTAATTAAATATCACAGTGTTATTTAGATTGCATTATTCGATACAATATCACTTATTATAATCTCATACTATTTACTGCAATAGTTTTTCCATTCAGGCGTATTTTGAATAGTGTTAAGAAATGTAACATTATAATGGAAATTTTGATTTCTTAATAATATATTTATATTTGATTACATATTTACATTGAGAATCACCCTAATTCTTGTAATTCTGTGTTGATATAATAGCATATTTAACGAGGCTTTACTGTATATACTGAAACGTTACACATTGTAGTTGAACTATTACATATGCCTCGGAGTATAATCACACGATTTTACCATTTAAAAGCTCATATAATTACTTATATACTTACTCTTATAATAGTAGTAACAGCGGTATTATTTTACGCACGATTGTATCGAATTACAACACATTTTTCCGCACGAAGCGTAAATAAATGTCAAACTACAAATCAATGAAACTCTTGGATGTTACTAAAAATTGTCAAATAAAACGGAGGTTTTACAAATAACTTAAGTAACTTTTATCTAATTACATTGGGTTTCGTTAGCGACTAGTTTCGGCTAATGATTACCATCTTCAAAGCCAAGGAAAACGGAAGAGGATTTTATTTATATAAACTAATTATTAGTCTACTCATTCCCTTTTCCTCGACTTTCCTCGATGGTTACGAAACCAAAATTTCCATTATAACGTTACATTTTTTTCGTCTATTCAAAATACGCCTGTATGGCAATACTATTGCAGTAAATTGTATGAGATCGTATTGTGTGATGTTGTATTGAATATTGCTGTTGACGATGAAATAACACTGCGGTATTTATTTACAATATAGCATCTCAATCTGCATAAACCCAGCTGTATTTCGTAAAATATTTATTTAATATAGCAATTTTTAGTCAGTTTGTAATTCCACAAAATTACGGCCTCCTTCGAGGATTTTATCTTTGAAATTATGCGGAACTTCTTTGATACGCGGCACACCGCTCGGTCGTCTCCCTTCAGAAATGAAACCTCAGCTGGCGCCTCCCGAGAACGGATTGCATGGCCTCGGTGAGAAAAAACCGAGAGGAAATTCACGCCATTCAATCCACGGACGTTAAAGGTTGAATCCCTTCGAAAAATTTTCACGTCCGCAGTGTTTTTCGAACGGAAATCGTTGGTTCGAAATAGGAGAAAGGACGTGGAGTCTGATGGACGCACGTGCCTCTGTAATCTCATTATGTTGCGGATCGAGTATGGATGCAAGCATGTAAGCGAAATGACGGATTTTGTCCCCTTCTACGCCACCGTACTGAATTCCTCCATCGGCGACATGATGTACACATCTCACGGCGGTAAACATGCCACGAGACCCGTCTGACCTCAAATCCGTATAGAATTTCCACTATTGGAAATTTTGGGCCGAAAGCCGATTAGCTTCATAGCGGTGCAAAGGTGTGCACGCATGACAGTTCCGAGTTCCTCAATGCATAATAGTACTTCCAAGTCGCCATCGTTCTTTATATAAACTGAATTTCGGCTTTCCTTTCGATTAAGATATTTAACGAGTGGGATAGAAATCGTTGATCTGGGACTCTTACTTAGTGTCCTTTTTCTTAAATCTGACGTAAGTGAAGAAATTGGCGAAATATGTGGAATATCCTTGAATATCCCTCACAGACTTACTCGTTTCTTAATAGAGAGGATAAGTGAATGAAATATGTAAGGGAATGGAATATAAAAAACACAGTTTAATCACAAAACTTGTACAATTCCACAAAAATACGGAACGTTGGAATGGAATGTGTTATCTGAAGAGGCTTTTAAGCCCATACCGAAAAAAATTAAAGATTTTAGACAGAGAGCCGTAAAGTTATCATAAAAGTGTATTTATATAAATGTGAGATTTTTTATGACTTTTCTTTGAGCGATTATTGTTAATGTGTAAATTACAGCTATTTCAATTACGAATTACTGTATTCAGGACGAGTCTGTAAATACCAATGCTTTGAATTTTGATGTGTAAAACTTTATAGTATTGTTTGAGATAGTTGTTGTATATAACGTCGCCACCTGACCCAGCGTCTTACTGCGGTGGAATTATATAATATAAACGATAATAATGACAACATATTCGCTCAACTAAGATAAGTAATTCGACTTTATAAGTTATTAAATTCGGCAATCAAATTTTTTATTTAATTATTAGGGAATTAAACTTTTTAAGTCGAATTTCCTAACTTTATTAACCCTCATTAATCTTCTGATAAAAGTTTGATCACGGAGACACTTTACGATGGCAATCATTTAGTTATATTTAACTAGTAACTGGTTTTGCTTTTCAAGCACATGCGAACTATACTTTAAAAGGCAAACTAAAGGCGAAACCTCAATAAAGATACAAAGAGGATGCAACTGATACCTAGCTTTAAAGGTTATCATGATGTAAAAATTATGTTGAAACTCCCAGAGAAGAGCTCGTTTCAATGACAAACCCTTAATTCTTCGTACGGGATTATTATAATACTACTCAGCTATATACCATACACAAAATTTTACTGAAAATCAAAAATTTACATTCAAACGATAAAGTTTTCATACCGAATTACACCGTTAAGTGAAGGAATGCTAATGGTATTGTTAGAAGTGTTTCAACACTTCGCACTTCGACTTTCGCACTTGGGCTTCCACCGGGAATCGAACCCGAAAAAAGAATGCGCTGCCCACATGGATATCCAGGAGGACTTAGATAAAATTCAGGTTAAAGGATTTAAGTAAAATAATAATGTCTTCACATATAAGGAAATTAGACCTTACCTTACTTTAATCTCAGAACCTTATCTCACTTTGTATCGCTGCCTTTATTTTTGTATGTATTAGTTTACTATGCTTCAATTTTTCGATGATGTAACTTCTTAGAAAAATTTTGGATTTTTATGTAACAGAAATTTTTGTGACTCATAAGTTTGAGTATAATACTGACTCTATAAGGAAGCTTTTATGGTACGTACTACTAAGACGTGATTCATAAGGATTTTTTTAAATCAGTACATCTTTTGCTAACATTCACACCAATGGTCCTCGGACATGATTTACATTTCACAGTTATTCTTTTCCCTTATAAATATCTTAAGAAGCAAATTCTGGTCGCATAAATTGGTACCTATGAAGTTCTGCGGAGCAACACCGTATTATTCGGAGTATTACGCTCCGATACGCTCTGTACAGGGTAATTACTTTAATTGGACATTCGTTACCTTTATGTGTTTAAGGTTGGCCGGACACCCGTGTATTATCATTTTGAACAGTATATTTTAGTTACTGTATTACTAACTGTCATCCTTCTTGGAACGTCCATAAGTCCTAGTACTCCCTCGGAAATACCACTTCATTTTCCCTCATTACTTTCTTCCTTAATACCATTTACCTTTTTCGCTACCTTAATTACCCGTTCATTATCTAAATAAAATTTGTGGCAGAATTTCCTCTTTCGCTCACCACGTTCCCCGATTCGTATTGAGTGGCGAAGTGAGGTTAGCTTCTTATGTAAGTCATCGCCCACAGCGTTCGGGAATCGTTCCTCAACACCGCGCGTAGGACTGAAAAAAGTAACTCATTGCCTCTCGCAATGTGGGGACGTTACATATGGCGTTAGCTGAGCCATTCATGTCTACCGTTCCAGAGCCCTCTTTTTTCCCTTAATGGGTTACTTAAAATGCGCGGTATCCCTCTCTCTCTAGCGGCATTCCTTCTCTATTGGTCACTTCGGACTTTTTCCGAGATTTTGAAGCGCGGGTATCTTACTCGCGGTGTGACGAGGTTTCGCGTTACGGGAGATTTCGGAGTCATCACTCTCCCCAAGGGATGCTGTTGAAGCGGTCCATCCGTGAAATTCGATAGGATTTGAAGATGAGACGGTGGCTTGCTCATGTTGAGCCGTTTGCACCCAGTCGTAAAATGCTATGATGCCACGGGGCTCGGGTTGTGCAGAAGCGGGGCAGAACAGTGGAGATATGAGCGCAGAGTTTTCCTTTTTGTGATATGATCCTCGTATGCACGCTTTATCGCTCGTTTACGTCATTTCGACATGTGGATGCGCTATTCAACGAATAAGCGGATAATAGAGTTGCCTCCGTGGGTTGGAGTCGCAGATTTCCGGTTCCCTTATCAAACTCGATTTATGATCATATGAATTTTAAAGGATTTTACCATGAATGTACCAAAATCTCGGAAAAATGTGTAATTTCTTGGTATAAAATGGCGAAACAATGACTGATTTTATTTGGAGATAATTCCTCAAAAATTACATCTACATATGATTAAATCTTATTTAGGAGTAACAGGCAAGAATAGTGGTAAGATACATTTTTACGTAATTGAACGAAGGTTAAGAATATAAGGATAAAAATCGTTAAGGATAGTGCATAAAATCATCGTATTCAAAATATAATTTCCAGAAAAACCTTTTAAATTCTCCAATTATTAACTTGGATACATTTTGAAAATAATCAAAAGTGGTTAAGCCTTCAGTAAATCAGGATAAGGAGTTTTGAATTCTGAGTTAATTAAGAACTATCGGAGACAGTGATAGTTTATATAAGCACATCGGATAAGATTGGAAATAGTTAAATAGATCGCTGTTTGGAATGATAAGGAAACGACTTCTCCGAGAGCGTTTTACGCTTCGAATCACTATATTGATGCATACTTTTACCATGAGTGAATCTGAATGAAAAAGTTAGAGGATCTCACCGAGAAATTTTTCAAAAATAGTAAAATCATATGATAACAGTACGTTTTTTTATAAAAATGTCAATATTGCGTCGAAAAGTAAAAGTCCGAAGTTGGAATCATTCCCAGTGAATGTCGCTTACTGTTAATTGCAGCTTGAAAGTTTACTATGACCTTCAACTCATCACATTCAAGGCATTCTTGTAAGAACCTCTTGTATGTAAATGATAGAATATTTTCATTCTGTCGACAATATCAAGTATATTAGAGTGAACTGGAAGGACGCCGATAAAAGTCGTGGTTGGAAAGATACATTTTAGGCGTCGCAATATCAGAGCGCCGGATGACGAGTTGTACTCTCTGATATCTCCACTGAATTGATATAATTGCAGTGAATTCGAGGTCTATAAACTGGATTGTGAAACATTCTTCGGCGAATTAACAGCAGGGTGATTGGTTGTAATTGCGAGGAATACAAAATGACTCTTGCAAAAAAATTTCGCCGTTCAGAGAATGCTATTATTTTAGTGGTTAGATTGGTATAGAATGAGTTTTCTACTTTTTGCCATTTAATGAGTTAATAGGCCTTCAGTGTTGGGAAAGGCCTCGATAACAGAAACTTCTTACGAGAGATGCAAAACGATCATTTCACCTTGTAAATCTGACGAAGGTATAATTGGAACATTAAAGTTGGCGTTTTGCGTTGCGTGAGATATTTAAATCGGCAAGAATAAAGGCGGGATGATGTTCATAAATTCATTAATTACACTCTAAAATTGTGATTTGATAGCGAAAGATATTAAAAGCTATCTTTAAGCCAGTTTTCTCCTACCATTTATTACTTGTTGACTTTTAAAACACGACTATATCTGTGAAGAATGTGCGTATTTGAAAGAAATTTTTGAAAAAGATCAAGTTATAGACAGTATAGTGAGTATAAGGTTGATTTGAATTTTGAATTTTAAACTTTGAGTTGAGTTGAATTTTTAACTTACGTTTATCACCACATAGTGTATTTTTGAGTCTAGGCTTGAGCTGGAAAAACCCCTATTCCGGATATATGCTTTGTTACGTGAATAACTACGGTAAGTAATTATTGTGAAAAGTGTGGTATTAAATGATACTTCAAAAAGAAGTGTATTTGTAACTCTGGGGCGTCGCCCTTTTGGTTCGCATCACTGGAATTGAATTATCTTCTTCCTGATATAAAGTTCTCAGTATCCTCTCACAATTTCATTCAAGAAAAAATATCTTGCTCGTTTCCAGATAAACAGACCTCTAACGTTATCAGCCGCACTATCTATCTTATCCGAATACTATGTGAATTTATATTGTCTTCTCCATTGCTAGTCATTTGCTTGTCATAATGTTCTTTTTCTGTTGTTTACACAAACACATCAGTATTTGTTTTATATATGAATTTGTATCTTTATTATTTGTTTGCATTCAGATCTGTCTTAAACGCCTTTTTCTTTAAAAAATGGTTACCTTTCTGTAGGTTGCGCAGTTTTTTCACACACTGTCTCTTGAGGGCGTTTTCTTTCCGTGCCTGTTTTTCTTTCCGTGTATTCCCACAAAGCACTTCTGTGCACATTTTCAAACTATCTTTTCCATTTCAATTCTATATGACGAAGGGTTGAATGCAAGAAAAGACAAGTAACTATCTCGCTTCAAAAAGTCGTTTATTAATGTTGAATTCATATGGCCTGTTTCTAATATATACCATTCCTATATATTATTCCTAACCTAAATTTCTTTCAAAATTTCAGAATTCGAGAATAATTCGTCGGAGGAAATGTTGGAGAAAAGCTGCCGTCTACTCTCATATCATCGACTAAGAAAAACACAAACTATTTATGGTAGTAAATGGTGAGTACCGACATCGTTTATATCCACGATAAAACACCTTTTCACTGAATAGAACAAGAAATCAGAGTTAAGGCAATGGTTTAGGATCGATCCGTCAGCTGTATTTGAAGCTGTATTTGGAATTGATGGCAATTACACGCAATTCTAAACCGTTTGAATCGCTCGCTCTCTCTCTATTCCAACACCATCGAAAGCTCGGAACAGCTCCCTAATAGGATAAAACAAATCAATACATGGATAAGTTGGTCTTCAGAGCGGAAACATTTTCCTCTGGTCATTGAGTGACTAATTCTTATCGTGTATTTTCTCCTAATGTCGCAATTACGTCCATGTGTCTCCATCAGAGATTTTTCGATATAAAGTTAACTCTGATCTTTCTTGCTACGATTGATGTTAGAGGTCATATGTCAATCTCTTAACACATATTCGTATGAATTGAATTTCTTAAACAATTACTTCCTTATTCACGTGTTTAGACTAAAAATTAAAATAATGGAATGTTTTCTATTATGTTGTAAGATATCAAGTAGTAGTTAGTCAGGATAGTAAGTAAAACATTAAGATAAGTGAAATCACTATAGATCGACTGACGTAATGAACTTATCAGAAACTTGATTTTTTCTGCAATGGCAATTCATCATAAACATAATTTTTGGATTAAATCGGAACTTTTATTATTTCGGGCTCCCGGATGGCCAAGTGGGTTGTGCGTCCGCCTTAATTGAAAGCAGGCCCAGGTTCGAGTATCGCCGGGAACCCTTATGTGCGAAATTTCTTCAGCAGTTGAAGCACTTTTAACATTACTACTAGCTATTATTTCAGCATAAAATTGGAAAAGATGCATGATTAAGTATTGGCTTCGAAATCAAAATTAATTGCACTCCTCTGTTTTTGTATTCTTGAGGATGTCAGCTACATACATTTTTACTTTTACGACTATTCTAGATCATTGATATAGCGGGTAATGCATTTTATATTAAATTCTCCTGGTTTATACAAGATTCCGTGATCTCGCTCCTTTCCAACTTGTCGTGCACACACTTACCGTTGGTCGCATGACTAAGGCGGCTATTTCTTGGCTCCAAAAAGAGAAACTATTGTTCTTGGACTGATTGCGAGCAAAATAGACGAGTGAGTGGCGAATAACAGAGGGAAAGCCAGTGATGCAGCCAGGAATGCCGTTTCTAAGTGATAAATTCTAGATATTATATCCGCACTTGTTTCCGGTTTGATTTTCATTCCACCGCTTTTATTGCAGTGAATGTTTTCCTCATATCGTTGTCTGCTGAGACTTGCAAATTATACTCCCCGTCCAAGTAATTCCTCGGTGGGCGTCCCTCCTTTACCTGAGCGCATTTCTTTTATTTCGATTCTGCGTCTTTCCAGAGATCGACTTCTTCAGAGCCCCGTAATTAATGGACTCTAATTAGACGTCCAGTAGGATTGAATGAGTACATATTTCCTATAATAATATAACAGAGAAGTTCTTTAGTCTCCGTTAATGATCAACTGAGTGCTCTCCAACTATTGTTCCGTTCGCACCGGTGTACCATAATAATGTTTTTTTTTGTCCAGAATAATTTCCAAAAGTACTGCATGATCATAATTTTTTACTGGCGTTGACTATTTTTTTACATGGCATACTTATTTCTCTTCTTTAATAGTATTTCGTAACAAAGGAATCAAGTTTCCCACCCGTACGAAGCGTTCCCTCTTTTCGAGAATTTTCTTTTCTTTTCAAGAATTTTCTTTTCTTCCAAGAATTCCTTTGGTAGCTGGAAATTTATTTGGCGTACCATGAATTTTGCGTTAACAACTTTATGTACCACAGAGGAAATTAGACTTGGAAGCATTGGGATAACTTTCCTTCTTAGTTGAACTTGTTAAGAAAAGCCCGCAATTCTTTTTTCGAGCTCCTACTTTGGAAATTATTTTCATTATTCCTACGTCTTCTAATGATATTTGTGGGAAATATAACTTTTCGTTGCTCGAATAAATCTTCACATTCCTGCATAACAGATGATGAAACTCCTAGCTATTTTAAATATTCATCATGAAATTTATCACTTACGTACGACCACGCCTAGCTGCAGCTGAAATAGTCAGTTAAATCCTTATTCGCGATACCAATGCATATCGAAACATCTCCTCGTGATTATAAAATTGCCGTACATTGTCGTATTATATTGCATGATTGGGATGGAAGATGTTCAAAGGAAAATTCGGAATTTGTAATGAAATTATCCTCGGTGTTTTTGGCATCCTTCGAGAACCCGACTCTTACGATCATTTCGACATATGGACCCAATATTTGAGTTCTTTAATTAGTTTCCTGAGCACACATTCTCAACAAGGCAATTATGAATAATCGTCCTTCTATTGTTCGATAAAAATTCTAACTTTCACCTTACGTTGGTATTACTCACCATCGATCCCATAATTCGCGGATTATAATTCCGATTTCTTCTCAATCCCAAAAGCTACAATTTTTTAGCTGT
This sequence comes from Pachydiplax longipennis, assembly GCA_036926295.1. Taxonomy (NCBI): domain Eukaryota; kingdom Metazoa; phylum Arthropoda; class Insecta; order Odonata; family Libellulidae; genus Pachydiplax; species Pachydiplax longipennis. The sequence continues at coordinate 602,197 of JAVFKF010000020.1, forward strand.
TTCATAAATTGATAGGATTGATTTGATTAGCATAACTTCATATGAGAAAAATAGCTGAAGACGACTCAGTTATTGTCAGGAAAACTAGCTAGATTCCAAAAGGAATTCAGCGCAATGGATCATATTCACTCGCTGAAAGTTTTACAATAACAATAAAAAAGGATTTTATTGGGGGCGAGATTGAATTAATGTGTCTCTTCTTACATAAAACGTATGTAAAAAGTATCCTTTATAAAAAGTATCAGCAGAACAATCGAATACAAGGACCTGTTTACGTAATTCTAATTACCGCAGAGGATCTATCTTTAAGACATCGAGATCTAAATACAGTGGTAGGAAAGATAGGATAAAGTTAATGAAAACAAAGATAATGTATGATTCTTTTCTTTTTGGATTCTTTTTGGAGTACAAGAACCAATAAAACTTGACAAGATCCCTCTGGATATTTCTCTTATACACATACCTGGACATGAGGAGTTTTCAGTTGTTTCACCGAGAAGAAAACCTAAAGATAGAGAGCATCATCAAGTACTTAGGGGCTAACGAGACTAAAATAAGAATATATTATAAACATAAATTACATATAATTACATATATGTATATAATTATATATATTCTGTTTTGATTATCCAGGAAGAAGTTCAGAGCACCGATCACCCTTAAAAAAAAACCGTTCTTTCAGCAAACCATTCCCGATCTAGAGATATGCACGGGTGAGGAAAGGTCCGTCACAGATTCGACCAAAATCCGTAATATAGGAAAGGATTATCGGAGAGATAAATCTACGATTCGACTCTTCGTTACGGGTCTTTTGACCTCTGATGAAAATCTGAGGGACGGGCAAATAGAAGAGTGCGGATTTATAAAACAAGAAATCCTGCAAACACGACAGGATCTCATATGAGTACACGCGGTAATACGTACACGTCCGAACGGCGAGTCAACAATGTGTTTCATCAGTCGACCTGGACGATGACTGGCTAATATTTTCCTTATCCGGATGGCGGATCACGAATTTCTGGAGAAAGGAAAAAGTAGGTGGTTGACGTACAAAAGGTTGTCGGCGTTGATTATGTAAAAACGAAAAGGGGCTGAAAGTGGTCTGCGAGATTTCGTAGATAAAGAAACTTACGTGAGACCGTTCCTCGTCTTGATAACAGAGCAGCTCTAACGTAATTATATCAAGAGTAACAAATCGAGATGAAACGCTCACAATCAGCTGAATGATTTCGACATCCTCGAGGCGACGTTATCGGTGATTTATAGGAATACTTATAAAGTGATATTTTGGCATTGATTACCTTATGCGTGGATGGAATATTGACTTTATTATGTTGTCTCCGGTACTTGTTCCGAGGGTATGTTTATCTATGACTGAATTTTAATGAAATATCGGTGAAAACTATTGAACGCGTACTTCGTGGAGTTCCTCATATCCCATTATTATTACCAATAATTATTGATGCGGAAAATTATCAAATAATTCCCGAAATTTAAAGTATTGCATAAACTTGGCTTTTATTTTTGGCAGATTTCAAAACATCCTGAGCGCCAGACTCGCAAGATCGTGTCTTACGAAAACCGTGTTGAATTATGAATTTAGAGATAAAAATTCATTTCATAAAGAATTGCTACGAAAAATCAGAGGACGTTTCTCAGATACTTCGGGACGCGATTGGAAATCCTTAGAAGAAAGAAGATTAGATAAAAGACTCAATTCGCTTTTGAAATCCATAGATAGTACGTTCGTAGAAAATGTAGCCGATACTATGCGCCCTCCTTGTTACATAGGCCGTTCTGATGATGAGAGGATAATCAGAGGAATAGATCCAAAACCAGTCGATTCAGGAAATTCTCTCGGACCATACGCGAAAGTAATCAAACAAGGATATAGAGTCATGGTGCATACACCTTCTACCACACACCGAAAAGCGGCTTGCAGGGTACATACCTAGATGTAAATATACCGGTATTTGTTGTGAAACGCTATAATAATATCCCTATTATACAAAGAGAGATTATATTTGCGCAATCTTTTAGTTACGATCGTCATATGAAGTGATCGTGAAATGTTAGATGGTATCTCTTGCCTTGGACGGCGACTATTTATGCCGAGTAGAGTTTATTTAGTTCACCTCTTTTAGCTCTTTGTAGCCTGTATATTTTCTAAGCTGTGTGCTTAAAGTTAATTGACTTTTTCATTATCTTTTATCATAAAACTTCTATTTATCAATCGCTCCCATCCGGTAATAATTTGAGAATATTGAGTCTTTAGGGTATGAATGTCAGAGATGGAATATTCAGTGCTAGAAGATTCGCATTTTTTTGTGGTCACTGTAGGTGTAAGTGGGTTAACCTTTAATTTTCGGAATTAAATGGTCAGAAACGGTCTTTATTAGGAATTAATTTCTAAATTTCTAATTTTCTGTCCTGTCTTCCTTAATTTCAGCACAACATATCCTTAGATATTTCGCGATTTTATGACGAGAACGAAGTTTGTTGCCTCCAATGCTAGGCGGTTAAAGTTTTGAGAAATAAAGGATTTTCTAAAAGGGAACATAAGGGAAAGCTTAGTCATAGTTATTATTCAAATATATTTCTATATTTTTTAGAGGATTTCATTTTGTAAAAGATGCCAATCGGTTTTCCTCACACTAGGCTATATAAGTGTAACTAGCTGAAGAATTGGCTTTGATCGAAAGTCTATCCAATACCCAATTTTGTACCGCAGTACAACTTTCTATAGGTTCCGTTCTTACATACGTTTTTAGTCATTGGTTTCAGCTTCGTTTCACAATTCGTTCGTGGAAATCTTTTTATTCAGGTCGATTACGTTTCGACTCCTTCATCTTCTCCATTCTCATTTCGCATCACACCATAAATCGAAAAATGCAAATACTCTCGTAAAAAGATGAGCATTTCTAATTTTTCTGCTGACGCAACGGGTATTGAAAAAAAGTGGGCCAGTGATAAAATAATGGAGATGAGTAAGCCGTCTTTGGTTTCGCGATGATTTTCCATTCAATCGGCACGGGACACTTAGCAAAACTGTTTCACTTTCAATTTTTTATCCTCCTTAAATGAGGAAGGCATTTGTAAGAGTGTTTGAGAAGCAGCCATACGAGAAAAAAACCATTGGTGGCGACTCACTGATGCATTTCAAGGTAGTAGGAAAGTAAGAGTGTGGGGTAGATCCATTGTCTGATGCAACAGAACAAACAACGTCTAGAAGACGTGCGGAAAACGAATTAGCATGTGCAAATATGCACAGGAAGTCAAACTGCCGCTCCCTGAAGCGTATAGGCAGAACATCAAAAAATATCTCAGGCAAATCAAAGGCTTCTTTTACACTGGAATAAAAATAAAGTACTCGGATGAGACGAAACCGGAATGCCTGTCATTCAAATTAACTCGGATAATAAACCGAAGCATATGCCGTTTTTCTTAGATTTGATCCCTGTCGTAGATATCAAATTATGTGTATATATATATATTTGTTTATTAGTACAGTCCCTTGCTTAAGTTTGTGTGTATGTTCTATCGCTACTCTAGCGGCCAATCGTACGTGCACAAATATCCATCAAAACATTTGCTGAAGAAGAATTGAAAAAAAGCAAAAAACAATTAAAAATCACTAGTTAACTTCTTCGTATCTGAGGTATACCGCTGTTTACCTATGTTCAGGTTATTATGGATAAATAATACAACCTCTCTCTATGCGAAAATCAAAAGATACTCCACAGAGTTATTATTTTTCTGCCCTCATTCAACGTAAATGAATGCTCGAAACATCTATCCGTGAAATGAAAAATATAAAATTTTTACGTGTTGGCTTGAAATTATTCAGACACGCTATTGTCAGCTCTGTAATGAGCTTTATTCACAGTCTTTCTTGAAAGGACAGCTTCCTGCGGGAAATTCTCACAGTGTTTTGATCGACGTTCTATTTCTCAGCGAAGCGAAAAGTGCTCAGGTCGATACGCTTTTCATCGATTTCAGAAAGCCCATTGTCAAAACGTAGAGGGACAAATTAGCCTTAAGTTGAAAAGGGTTCAACTCTTCATTTTGCTTTTGAATTCCCGGTGATAGGTTTCATTCTACCTTCTGGTGTTTCTCGCTAATTTTCCGGGGAATGAAACGATTACCCTCATGGTTCACTCTTATCGCTTTTCTCCTTCTTCTTTTCCTCTTCTGTATTTTTGGGATTGTCCGTTTTGTGCAATGTACCCAACACTTCGACCCATGAGCTTACATGACATAGCCTTCTTCGGTATTCTCTCTGGGGACATCTTTGTGGCATGTTCCCTCCACCATTCTTTATAATTCATTGCTCTGTCTCTAGCTTAACGCACGCTTATTTCTTGTTTTATGTTGTTGTTTATTGATCATGCCCTTAACGGATCTGAGAAATTTCTTTCTGATGTTTCGATCTATCTTTCACCTCTTTGCGCCCATGAGTAAGTAGTATTCTTGAAGGTGCTTCGACAGCCGAGGTCATTTTGCACGTTAGAGCCCCAATCGGGAATCGAACCCGGGACCGCTTACAACGAAGTCGAACTCGGTGCTATAGTATGTTATATTACAAGCAATATACTGTAAATAATGATACCTGTTCCATGTTTTTTCAGGGTTTCCTATTACAATTCTTCTTCTTATTGAGTCTTTCCTCGAAAATGTCATGGTTTTTTATATAGAGATTTTAATGTTATACTATATTTGAGACTTTAAAGGAGTATTTTGTGAACAGCAAATTGAAATATTCTTTCGTTGTGTTGGATAATAACCTGGTCATCGGCAAATAGCATTCTTTCCGTAAGAAGTTAGCTGTTTGCGATTTGTTTCGGAATCCTTTATAAGAATTAAAGGAATCAACTTCTTGAACCGTGACTTCGTGGTAAGACTTCATGAAGGAACAAAAAATGTTGAACTTTTATTAACCATTCATAACCATGATCGTTTTTCAATAATTAATGTATTTGATGAATTTTCGGCTTTTTCTTGATCCCTTAGGGAATTTGATAACACACATTATATTCAAGGCTCTAGATGAGCTCTTTAAGGAGTAAACTCTATTTTAAAATAATTTTACTTTGAATGTTAGAATTATAACAGCAGTTATCAAGTATCAAAACTAAGGATAATTATTTTTAGAACTTTCTGGTGAATAAATGTTACACTTAATAAAATTTATCGTATTTGGTTTCGTTATCGAATTATGTTCGTCTGCTTTTACAGATTCTATAAGTTCATACCGAGAGATTTAGCGTTATATTTTCCCTCCTTTCTCACTTCATAAAATTTGTCACTCTTTTTATTATCGTTTTTATTCAACGTAAGCTCAATTGCTCATTTTTTAATATGAAAATTTTTTTCTCGAGAATATCACCCCGCTTGAGGTATCGAATAGCGAGTATTGGCGGAATACTGAATACTTAGGTGATACATCAAATCCATTCTTGTGAAGGAATCAAATATTGAAAGCGAAATTTTCGGAATAGTCACCAACGTTTAGATGAAGTGATGCGCACAGTAAAGAAATAACCCTGTGCTGAAGCAAGCAATAGCAGCCCATGTCCTACATTGGTCCCCTAGTCATGCACGTTGATGGAAAAGGTTACGGCTCTATGGCCCAGCAGTTACATAGATATACTTTACGGACAAAGAGTCGGAATGTCGAAGGAAAGAGCATTTCCTTGTATACAGCTTCTCCTCAGACTAATGGAAAATCTTAGCAATTTGTCGGGGTCGGGCAACTATGGGTTGGTAGGTAGACCTTGGGCTAGTGGTCGCCTACATAGTAGACATGAGTGAATTACCGGAAATTACGACAGTAATACTACCTTTCGAGGCAAACGGAGGAAAAACGAAAGTGTACTTCTCGAATTTATCAGGAGGCATAGCTTACGGCAGCTATGGAAATAATCTGTTGAATGTGATATCTCGGGCTCGAAGCTAGTTGGTAGGATGCGAAGTCCGTACGATGTTTTGCAGAAGCCATGCACCTAACAGGGAAGTTTCAACAGGTTGTTCAACTTTTCTGTAATAAACTTATAGTGCGCACGCTAAGGATAGTATCCACTTAGCAGGTACCATACGGAAGAGTCAACGCATTAAAGTCTTGAGGCGTCATAAAAGGATGGTATGATTCAAGACGGATATTAAACACATCTCCTAGACATTTACGTGGGTGGTCGACGACAAAAGATATCGTAAATCCTTAACTTTATGTTCCGCTTAAGCTGGTTTGTCTCGGGTTTGCAATGGGAAGTCTAGCTGAGGCTTCAACGTCTGGTCGAGCTCATCTGCAGGCGTAATAATTAAAGAATGTAGTCGATGCGTAGATTAAATCAATATCCACAATTGCATGGTACAACTTTACCGGATTTAATAATGAAAATCAGCGTCGTCAATGTTCATGAATTTGCACCCTTGTAGTTGTATATATATGAAATGTTGTATGTGTATCAAAAGCATTGTGCTTATTCGAGAGAAAGATGGATAGGTTGGGGTAGAGGAGGAAATAAGACGATTGACTGTCTTCATTTCCTTAAGTCATATCAAATCACGTTGATATCATGATAGATTTTAAAACCGCACAAAGCTGGTTCTTGAAAGATTTTAATCTCATCAGATTCAAGTAGATTTTCTTCGATGGGAATTTGTGCACTTCACTTGTTATCTGCAGGAAAACTTTCCGTAAATTGAAAGAACGCGTTTTGTGATAACATCGTCAAATTTTCAAGTGAATTTTCTTAGGATTATAATGAAAATAGTAATATCAAAAATGGTATATTGCTAAAATTCTTACTTTACTTTTTATCTATATATATTAAAAACGTAACGGTGTCTGTCTGTCTACAAAAAGCGTTTATCTCGCCAATGCCAAGAGCTAGAGCGATGCTGAAACGTGCATTCGATGTAGACTGCTGCACCCTACAATGTGGCAGAATTTTCTTTTACCTAAACGGCCACAGTTCGAACCCAGAGAAGAAAAACCGTTCCCATAAGAAATGCACGTAAACCTCACTTTTATCGGTTGCAGGCTACATTTCTTTTGCAAATTTAAATTAGAAAGCATAGTCTTACGAACTCGAGATAAGCACCAAAAGAAAGAGAAAGGAATAAAGATTCTTATTTTGGTCGTGAAATATCGTTATCGAGTCGAAATGGCGAGAATTCGGTTAAAATAAACGGAAATTTCGTGAAATTTTGAGGCTATAAACAACGAGTCCCCTTGACGACGAATGCGATTGTTGAAACCGAGGTATTGCGTTTTCCCATAAGAAAAACCGTTCTCATAAGAAATACACGTAAACCGCACTTTTATCGGTTGCAGGCTACATTTATTTTGCGAAATTAAATTAGAAACAATAGGCTTACGACATCGAGATAAGCACCAAAAGAAAGAGAAATGAATAGAGATTCTAATTTTGGTCGTGAAATATCGTTATCGAGTCAAAATGGTGAGAATTCGGTTAAAATAAACGGAAATTTCGTGAAAATTTGAGGCTGTAAACAACCAATCCCCTTGACGACGGATACGATTGTTGAAACCGAGGTAATGCGTTTTTCCATAAGAATACACTATGATTGATATGTCCATATGAAAGTAATGATTAAAAATGAATGATAGTACATGTTCATAGTCCAGATGTCTGGTCCAGACCAAACAACTGCACCCAGAGGGTGCATGCGCGCGGCTAGTTATTAATTTATTTTAAAAATATTATTCATATTTTAACCATGATCTCGATTTTTCTTCTTTCTCCATCACCAATCATATATATTGCATAAAATAAAATACTCTCGCCTTAGTTATATACGTATCATAGTTTATAATGTCGATACTTTCAAGAACTGAAGATATATTTTGTGGGATTTACTAGATGAGTTTTTACGTTTGACGGAACGTTTAGCAGTACACATTACATTCACGTACTTCGTAATAAAACACCATAATTTCCGGCTTCTAAATTATAGAAGCAGCTCAAGGCAGTCCCCAAAACGGGGTAAAGCTATATTCAGGAGTGATAACTATTAAATTTGTCCTTCAAACCTTATAAAAAGCAACCAAAGGTTTATTCATCCCTCGGAATGGTTGCTTCCAAGAAGTAATAATAACCTCACCGCTTTAGGTGGAGTTCACAGCGACTTTTTCACGGTCATGATGCAGGTATCTTCTCCTCGGACAGGAGAATGAATGACCTTCGGATAAAAATTTCCCGATGGCATCTTCCGCGTCATCAGTCATTTGTGAGTAGGTTATGGTAGGTGGTATTATATAGAGGTGGCGACCTTGGCTGAGGGTTGGGCATCCTCACCATCTTCGAGACACGTAAGCATAGTCTTCCTCCCTCGTCATTATATGACCGGCTCTTCGCTATTTGCTGTCCTCCACCGTTCAGGTGAAGGAAATTTTGTCTCGGGGAGTCTCGTTCCATGACGCCATGGATCCAGGAAAGCGGTCGTGACTCCATTCAGTCGAAATCAGTGGATTTCCATTGTTGTACGGATCACGTCGGGGGACTCCATTTCCCCACGTAGTGCTTTTTGAGACATCGGTCTGCAATCTTGGCTAAATTCAAGGCTTGAGGGATGAGAATGCGTTGCTAGAATCGTATAGAAATTGAAAGTCGAATCAAATTGCGATGTCACATTTTGTGGGTGTTATTCGCCGCAATTGACCCGAGGATGGCTCATGGCGAGGGTTTCCAAACCATGGTGCAAGGGCATTTATGTGATTCGCGAACGTACTGGACCCAATACTGATGTATAGACTGCTGGTTTCGTGTAAGCGTACGGCGTTTGCGCTCTCGATAAATTCAAAGTGGGAGGAGTCAACCATTTAATAAGTGTCCTCTAAGGTGGGTTTCGGATACTATTACGCAACACTGTTCGTTTATACGTATATAGGTGTATAACCCCTGAATATTACCAACACCGTTTTACTCTCAATGGTACTGATCAGAGTACCATAAATTTTACTAAGACTTGTAATATTACACCTCTACAAATATATATGAATTAGGAAGAAGAAGTGGAAAAAACTTTTCACAAAGGAAACTAATTCCGTCTTTAATAGAACTATGCAAATTACACACAATTACATTCATATATAATTAATAACCGTCTCTAGAACTATGCAAATTACACACAATTACATTCAATTGTGTGTAATTTGCATAGTTATATTAAAGACGGAATTAGTTTCCATTTTGAAAAGATGTTCCTCTTTTTCTTCCTGGGTTGGATTACCACAAAGTTACTCGCAGTTTGGCGTATATTATTTCTGAAGTATTCTAATCCAGTGTTATTTTTCCTATTATTTACTTTCTGTTTAGTTTTTGATAATTTTGCGACTTTAAAATATTAATATAACGTTTCCTTTTCCCTCCATTTGTTTCCGTGATTTACTTTTCCCATGTATGATATTCTCCTCTACCTTGTAGCTATTACTATCTGTCGGTTTTTTCAGGTCTTTTTGCCTCCCTCTGTAGTTTTTCTTTCCACTGCTGATCTAAATTCCTACGTTAAACTCAAGGGTACTTATGTGCAAACATTCTATGAATTCTTCCTTCTTTATTTCTGTTGAAACTCGATTCAATTATAAAAATACAATATTAATGACAGTGAAAAAGATGGTGAAAAGAGGAAAAACCTGCCTCAATAAAACCTTTATTATTTTTGTTATTATTATCCAATACTCTAGGCATGCACTGTATCCCTATCTTATTATCGTCACGCATATTTATATTTTTGCAATTGTTACCTTTTATCACAAATAGAACTACTCCTCTGACTACTTCTCCTTTTATTCCTTTTCCAGAAGCTATTCTTGATTATAGAATGTGAAATAATTAATCCTCTATAGATAGTACTCCATGCATGTAATTATGCAGCCTTTTTCAAAGATGTATTTAGGTTACCCTCAGGGGTTGCGTGTTCCATTATGAGGAAGCGATCTCGGGTTCGATTCCCGGTGGGATGCGTGAGACAGCAACATTATCCGCCAATACACATGGATTACCGCAATTACCTTTGCTAATCGTAATTGATCGATCATTGTAACGCATTACTGGCGAGTATGCAGGGTATTTTTTGCACGGATGCGTTGTCCTTCACTATAATGGAATGCCGTGAGGTTTTTTTTACGCATGAGCAAATTGCAACATTAGATATTCATGTTTTTTATGCCATGAAGCAGGTATCTAGAGAGGAATACCGGTGCGGAAACCGCATCATAAAGCCGCGAGATAAATACCAATGTAAGGCCATTCGGCAACTTCTTCCTCGATACATTTTCTTTACGATTTCAAAATTATGGATATGCAACCCTAACCGATCTCTCATTAGGACTTTTGATGTTGCTTGCCGAATCAGAGCGATGGGTTGTTTAACTCGGCAATAAATTTTCCTTCAGAAATCACCATTTTTAGCTGTTTATAATAATAATCATAACTGTCACCTTCAGTGGCTCTCTATAAAAGATATAACCTGAGCTGAATCTGTCATTAATGAGTGAATGTTTAGTAGGAGCTGCGGTTAATAGGAGTCAGTCTGATAGTCTATCATGAATTTTTCACTGAACGCAGATAGTCGTGCATCAAAAATCATTACGAACATGTGAGAAATTATATATAAGGGGAAGAGTCTTCCTTCTCAACAAATTCAAATCGAGTTACAAACTCGAGGATCGTTGAAGAATTCAACTCACAACGAATATACGGTAATTTCATAGCCTTCGTTTCCCTTGGAAAACAATCTGAAGAATCTTGCTTGTTGAGGAGATAAATTTACTCACTTTTGCGTCATGGTAAATGGAAGTGTAGCTAGTAAAACAACTCGCGCCGCAGGAATCATAAGAATGAGTCTCATTTGAAAATGACGAAGAAAACACGTTCCGTCTGGCAACATTGCGGCTTTGATACACCTAGAAAGTGAAAGAGGAATGAATTGAAGTTTGCATCAATTCTTTCGAAAAAATTCGCATTTTCGAAGCAAGTACGTCCTTTTTCTCGGGTATGACATTGATAAATTTTTGTCGAGGCTTTATCATCAAAGATATATACATTTAGATATTACATACTACATATTTTCATTTGTCAATGAACGTGGGCAAGCTCATGTCAGCATTAGAAAATTGACGAACGACGTGAAGTAATGATATAAAAATTAAGTATCTTTTAGGGTAGCCTCATGAAAACCGTCGAAGGAATATTTTTCAAAAGACTTTCGATAGAAAACTGTTCTCTATAATTTTCTCAGTTATGTTTCAACCGTTTCAAATTTTTAACAATCGAAGGAACCGGACCCTTTAATGATAGCCATAGAGAAGTATTTTCTGCTAAGTCATTACATTAAACGGACCAAAGTTGTTTCCACTTTTTTCTTGCTTTTAAGTTTGAGATTTTGCTCAGAAATTCACGAAGCGAAAACTCTACAATTTCTTTCGTATCCTAGTAGAAGCTCTAAACACGACGTTGATGAAAGAAAGAAAAAGGAACTCGGCGTTCAATAACTGCATTGTCTCTTACGATGTTGATGGTGAAATTCATGGAAATAAATGTTCAAATGAGGAATATTCGATTGAGTTTAACACTAAGTTATTACAGTAAAAACGTAAGAGAAGATTAATTATTTTTTTTGTAGAAATATGAGAATAAATTATTTAATTTAATGACCCGCGGTTCTTAAGCAACAGATTAAGACTCCTTTTGCTATTTTTATTGGGACACACTGTATTTATTGAGATTTTATTTTAATAGGTCCGCTAACTTAGGTTTAAGAATCGCTGTATTGAAGAATTAGTAATGTAATCGTATGTATATTCCTAGACTAAGTTTATCATTACAATATTAGTAATCATAGTCATAGTCATAGTAGTTTATTGACATAATACATTCAAATTATGCACTGATACATACACTGATATATACAATGATAATGAATTGATGTCTCGTCATTTCAAAAGATTATGAATATTTACATAGATATATTGCGTACAATTTATTTATCCATTTGCATTTCCTTATAAAATTAACGTAGGGAAATTTTTATTAACGAAACAAATAATCAATTCATTCACGTTTTAACTTCTATTTAACTCTTCCTTCCAGCACTTATTCACAGAATCGCGCAAGTTTTGAATCTTTAAATTGTTATTTATCTGCAGCATGTTATAGCTTTGGAGATAAAACAGTACCTCCGTATTAATAAAGACGACAAATGTTAGCCGGGAAACGTTCACCGAGGAAATTTACTCTGCTCTTGAAAACTGTTCTGGCTCTTTTTCCTCGTTAGCCTCATTGAAATGCACTGCATTACCTTTGATCCAGTTTACCGCTGCTTTTGGCCTCGGGAAAGAAACATACGTGGAGTGCTATGCCGTTTGGATTGAGCTCCATAGGAAATTTGAGCTCCTCTACCATTCCTAGAGTTTTCTCGACTCCGCCCACTTCCCTTCTCTTTCAGAAATGGAATTCTTTCCATTCATTTCCGAGTTCCTCATAAGTTACTCACACATATGGTTCTCAGGGAAAAAACTGCATCTCTCAATCTAGGAAGTTATGTTTTATAGAGTTATCATTATTACCTGATATGCTTCATCGGAGTCGTTCATCAATTTCTGTTTCTCAACCTCATTTTTCTACGCAGCATATGCAGAAACTCGGGCTTTGTGAAACCATACGTATGTCAACTGCTACCTAAAATCAAGCGACCGTAGAGTAAATGATTGAGCATGGAATGTAAATCTTGAATGAAGCACTTGAGATTCGATAATGAATTTAGCGAACTTGAAGGTGCATGTCAGTCATCAAGCGTACTCTATGGCAAACAAGTACAGTTTCTATTATATCTACAAGTCGCCTAAAATGATTATTAATTAATATACATTATAGTTAATAATTTTCCCATCTTTGTATATTATTTCTAAAGTTTTCTATGACCAGCGATTTTCTTCCATCACACTCCATTAAAATATATATGTGACACACCATTTTAAAAAGAAAGTTTCCCGATTCATGCTAAAAATGGACCAACAAATGAAAAATGCACAATTTGGCCAAAAAAATCGAGTTAAAGTTTGATTTTGCCTATAGGGTTCCGATACTGAATGTGCAGATATCGTAATCTATCGATAAAGCGAAGTATATTGAAACGGATACTGATACTTTATTTCCCAACCCAAATACAAAAAAACTCCAATACAGAAGCACTAAAACATACCAAAAACATACCTTCGCGTATAAATCAATTATTTTCAATTTAGCTGGACGAAAATTTACTAAAGAGAACTAGTTTTTATATAATATATTTTCTGTATTTAATCACCTTAAGGATATTTTTAATTTTTAAGTATTAATTTATGTTAACTGCACAGGTATTACTCCGGGTAATTTCCAGAAGGGTTTCCCTCCGGAGGTAGGGCGAATGTTTGACAGATTGTAATCGTCGCCTCATAATTATGCTGCCACATATCTACCGTGAAACCGAATCCATTTATGAAATAATAGCGAATAAATTATTGTATTATGACACCAACCTATTGACGAACGTATCGAATCTGAAAAAAAAACGGAGATTCGTCAAATCATTCAGGATGTTTGCCTCTCGGAAAAAATTCCTACTCATCGTAGCCCGAAGAGGAAGTCATAACAGTTCGTATTAACTTACGGATGTGAAAACCTTTCTTGCTTCAACGATTCGGCCTTCGAAGGATGTAGAGTGGTATGTCGTGTTGCATTGTGGGAAATGCCCTGCCAGACGTGAAGCATTACCGTTGCACGCCAAGTCACGCAAGAACACGGAATAATTATGATCCGCCTCAAGAGGTGCCCAAATCGTAACCGAATGTTTCTCCGAGTGATCTGGCAAGTGGAGCATCGAATCCTCATACATCGCGATCGATATGTAATGAATTTGAATCGTGATATTCATGAATGATGACCGGCTTTCAACGCGGATGAGTCGGGGGAAGCAGCTGCTACTGTCAGCTTTATTAGGGACTCATTTAATTTTCGGGGGAAGAGTAGGCGGTTTTCGGCCCATCTGAAAAAAACTCCCTCAATTATAAATTATGCTCTCCGTTTCGGGTGCATTTCCTCATTAGGATTAATGACATCTTGGACGATTAGCGTTGGCTTCTGACGGCTTTTTGCATCTCGATTACTGTCGTGGTGACACGAGAGTACCAAATCTTACGTGCGCTATGGAAACTAGCATTTCTCCTTGCGTCAATGCTATTTCTTTTCCGAATTACGCTGGAATGAATTCCCGATATTGAAAATTTCTTTCACAACTCGTGCCAGATAAGAAATTCTCTGATATTTCCTAGTGCACCCCAACAGTTGATATGCTGTATGAAAAAATTACTGTCAACTCATTGATATCTGTAGATCTTGGAAACTCGATATGTCTCCTCAGTCGATGGTTTCTGAGTCATCTCGTAATGTTCAGTGAGGTCATTCTCTCTTTTACTCGCATCTCAAAGAAGCAATACTCTGTGAGTCATGCGCGACATCCCCTGCAGTTTACTCGTAAAATATTGCAATATGCTGAGGTATTTTCCTGCTCCTGGCGTCATCCTTTGTCTGACGTCATATAAATCTTAAATATGAGGTCTTACTCGGAACTCATCTCCGTGGGAAAACGGGTATTGTCACAAGTTGTCGTAATCGTTTTGATATGATTCAAATTCCCTCCTCACCGACTCAAAATTTCTTCGAGTACAAAAAATTTTAATGTTTCCCCCAAAGAAATTTAGAGCACTTCAAAAATGGTATTTGATCTAATTTGTTATGGTTTTGTGATGATGAAATGTTTCGTATAGGGTTAAAGATATGTATGAGCTTGTGAGTACAAAGGTTTGACGTGGGAATTTTAATTGAAAACAAAATCGTCGATGAAATTATGGAAAATACCACTCGTGTACTTGCTATGCATTACTAGAGGTGGTTTAAGAGATACAACTTGGCATTTTCCGCAATTTATTAAAATCACGACTGGTTTCACTCCCGAGGAAACATCTTCAATAGGTACCAAGAAAATACCAAGCTTTCTCTCATATACTACTATGGCTTTCCATCAAGTCACGCATTCCAAGATTGATTACATTACTTGAGACCTTGCATCCTCTTCTACCTGTGTTATTTATTCGTTACAAGAATATTTGACTTAATACAGCTTGTTTGTTACAGTCACACAAATGACGGATTTTGGTTTAGAAATTCCTGGCGTAGATTCCGATTACGCTACCATTCGAGGAAGATGACTCTATTCCGATGTCCTTTCCACGCTCTTGGCAGCCTCTTATCAGTTTCCCCTCACTTATAACATCCGTTCTAACTTAAAACCGATTGAGAAGCTGTGATAGATTCGCCATGTAGAATTTAGATCTTGTTGCGTCATTCGTAAGCTACCAACTTCGGTAATAATTGATTACTTCAGACCTTCATGAATGAAGTACCCGTAGCCGCAGTTGGCCGACCCCTGGCTTCCATCCAAGTATTTTTTTTCTGTGCAGACTTTCATGAAGGAAGTCACGTCCCAAAATTTAGGAATTACTAAACTTCGATCGATCTGACGGTAGAGAAAGAGATGGTTGCAATCGGTGAGCGTTAGATAATCAGAATTCGATGTAGTACCTTACTGAAACACTGTCTGAATCTATATTGTAAAACTTTAAAATAAGATGGAATGGAACCTCGTCTGATGACCCCATAGGGTGTTTTATTTATGGTAACATGGAAAATTTACTTGTTTTTCTATCGTGTGACCATCGAATGTTTATGTTATATCTGTTACAGGAAATGAAAATATATAAGCTTAGACGAGCTCAGCTCTGCAATAGGATGTGGGAGCTTCCTCGAAACCGGTCGTATTTTAAATAAATTGTGGACATTGTTAAATTGTGTATTTTTACTCGTCTAATCATGAATAAGTTCCTCCAGTTATCGCCTGAACTAATTAATGATAAATAAACCTTTGGTTACTAATTATTCCCTTATGTCAACCTGTGGACTCCACATTTTCTATGTATATTAACATTGCTTTGGTCTTCCTTTGAACTTTACGTTCACGATGTCTGAGGTTGCGTAGCATTTCTGTAAAGAATGTATAGTGTATGCTATTTTTTCCCTTATACATCTTGTAGAATGGTGATGTCTAATTTTTTACCTCAATTTGGCTGCATTGTTTCTCAAATGGACTTCCGTGCTTTAGTATTATGAAATATTAGTAATTTACCGAAAGCACTCGGTTTTAATCGTTCTATTACGGTGAAATCGAAAGTATGTGTAATTTTTCAAATTTAAGGTTCCATTCCAACGCAATTTTGCTTTTTTCCTTCTCGGTAATTCAGTAACATTTTATGAAAAAATAGCTAACCCTCACGAAATATAGCTTTGGTGATTTCCCCACTGCTTTCATTGATTTCCCAACAAATCTATGTTTTATGCAGGACATAATTTCCGCATCATCTCACTCATTATATTCGAGGATCATGATGGTAATCTCTTTAATGAGATTACGAAATCGCATCTCTTTCCATCATCCTTAACAGCACGTAGTGGTAGTTGTATCATTTCAACTTGGAAGCCAAATACGTGATTCCCTCAAGGTTCCTTATGGAAAAATTCCAGCACCTCTATGTGGGTCTCAGTACTCGTAAAAAAAGCGATTGTCAGACGAGAACGTGGATCGAGATGGCTTAGGAGATTCTGTGGAAAGAGCAAAGAGATTTCACTATGGAAATGATGGCGAGGTCTGAGAGATGGATTCGATGACCGAATTTGTAAACGATATTTGAGGATGACGAAATGCGAACCCAATTAGCGCTATGGCGGGAGAGAAGCGCCGGAAGTTAGATACCCGACGAAAAATCTCCAGCGCTGGAATAGAAAAGGGAGAACGTATCTAAGAATATAGACGTTCTCGTCGACGCTAAATGACCGTCAGTCTATTTCGAAAAGAATGCGTTTGTGGCTGCTCGTGGATTGTGGAGAAGTGAAAGAGACAAGGATACGCCACTTTTGAAGAATTTTGGGTGTTGGAGGTCGAAAAACTCTCCGTAAGCCGACTACGTCAATGAAGCGTCTGGCCTCTTCCACGAGAAGAGAAAGCACCGGGGGTTTACTTAGAATTTAGAGCTTTACATAGCTTAGAAATTAGAGATTTACTCCCTGGGTATGGGTGCAGTCGCCGAAATGCATATTGGATGATTCTTAGGAAGAAAGTAATCCGCTGGTTCTTTTTCCTTACGTCAATGAAGCCCAAACTTCATTGACGTATTCCGATTAAGAAGAGTTTGTCGATCTCTCATTCAGTAACAGCCGAGTTCCAATTTCTTTCCTTTCAATTCTGGGATCATTAGATCAAAAAATTCACCATATAGCGATCTTGTCAAACCAGAGACTCGGCTAAAGTATATTTCCTGCGGTTGGGACTGCGAAAGAATGCTTTTGAGGATGCCCGTGTTTAATTAGTTACATATATACCATATAGTTATTACGTATTGTAGATTAACATTTCAGAAGGACTATTCTACCAATGTCTCAATTGGAAGAGAATTGAAGGTAGTAAGTGAATTCTTCTTGAGAACTATGATCAAATATTCCGTATTCGCATAACTGGTAGCTAAGTTCATTTCAACAGTATCTTATTTATTTTATTGGTTTACTAAGGTTTTGTTTCCAACTGCAACGACCTTTCGTGTATTTTTCTTCTTTTTAGTGCATATATCGCGAGTCTTTCATTTGTCCATTCACCACAACTCAAATCTTTTAAGCAAATTCAAGAATAAAATAGATGGATACTACAGCATTACTAGAACCTTTTATTGAGAAACTCAAATCATTCCTTAATTGTCATGCGTCAAGAATAATTTCTCTCGGTCATTACAAAGATCGGGTGAATATTCATTCATCTTCTTAAGAAAGGTTCACTTGATACTTTGCAAGACCTAGGCCTTGTTATTTAGGTCAAAATAATATTTACCCACGAAATCGTTGAAGGGCTCTCGGATGTCCATGTGGGCAGCGCGTTCGACTTTGGTGAAAGCGCTCCTGGGTTGGATTCCCGGTGGGAGCCCACGTGCTAAATAATGACCATTGATGTCGAAGAAATTTTAACAATTCTACTACTACAAAGTTGTTGAGGCGACCAAACTTCTGTGAAGATTCTAAAAGGTTGAGTTTAATATTTTAAATTGATTTCCACAATCACCGTTTATTTCGGCCTTTCTTGACTCAAGTTAGTCATCTTCAGATTTCAGTGATATTTTGGGAAAAGGAAAATCTAAAGCAAATGAAATAAATAAAGTATATGAATGTTTTATTTCGAGATCTAATATATGTGAGCTGATAAATAAGCAGAAGCATTCATAATTTCATACTTGGAATAAATGAAATTAAATATTATATAAAAGAGTTGATTTGTGGGAATAAACTCCTCATAGGAAGATCTATAATGAAGAACTCACTATGCGGGTAAACGCTCACACGAAAAGGGGAGCGAAAAAACCACGAATGCATTGAAGTAACTTTTTATTATAAAAGAAATCAGCATTTTTGTATCGCCCGGTGAGTCTTCACATACGTCCCTCTTCGGATGACATGAGGAAAATTCTGAAAAGGAAAAGATATAGGAAGAAAGTATGCTGTTCTATTCGATATGTAAATATCTTATTATTCAAATATGCATTACACATAATATAAGATGTTAATATGATACATGTTACGAGAAACTATGCAATAAAATTGCCCCTATGCATATATTGTGATGCAGAGAGCAGGAAACGAGTGTTCTTTTCCTTCTCAGGGTAGATATAGTACTTCTAGTTATTGATTGAAAACCATGCAAGGGAGGTATTGCAAATTGCTAGAAACTGTATCACTCTTTCTATCCGAATATGATGCCTTCAACGTATTTGGTACGCTGTGATATTTACCATGCTTGATGTTGAATGCGATTCCCTTATCCTTTCATCTGTTAGGGATGTACCTAATGACGGAGGGCAGTAAAAAATTTAGACGCTTGTCCGCAAAAAAATCGCGAAAGAAGCGGAAGTTGGCAGTTGGGGTAATTTCTATTAAAGGCAGCACAGCCGGAGACCTCCCGAAAGAGAATTCTGTATTTTATTCAATGTTCGAGGCTTTTGGTAGGCTTCGATGGGCATCGATCTTCCTCTTGGCTCTATCATTCTACACTAAAATATTCTTTTTACCGTTTATTCTCCTTTATTAGAGTTATCCTCTTTTTGTCAGCACAAAAGCGTTCTTTCGTTCTTTTCTTTCGCAAGTTATGCTGCGATATCTCAGCTTAAGAAGTCAATTCGTTCCGAAATCACCTATTTTATTTGCTTGCTTATTATAAATGCCTGTAACTAAAGTCATTGCATCGGAGACTGGGTTGCTCCTTACCCCTTCCACCATTAGCTGCCAATAGCTTCGCTGAGGGAATGAGACGAGTTAGTCAAGATGAGGAGTGTGGCAGTTTCCCTTACTTTTCTCACTTAGCCAGAGAGATAACTGGAAAAAGTCTATGTTAGAGCACCTTGGTGACTTTATGAGGAACAGTCGTAGCATTCAGTAAGGGAATTTCACATATAATCTATGACACTCAATAGATACTCTAGTCAAAACATAACAGTTTATTCTATTCAAATGGGAAATTTTTCTAGTTATTTAATTATCCTTCACTTCATAAAATATTTTGGTATTCTCTGGAAACCGAAATCGATCTGAAAAAAAATGTAAAAAGCCAACTTTCTGGGCTAACATAATATCGAGAATGATAATTGCCTAACAGTTCTTTAACCCCACGCTGAACCATCTTTTGCATGAAAAAGACAATCCATGCATCGTAATTTCCGAAGTTAGATATGTTAGGATCGAGAGTGTATGAGAAATTGTTTGATTTCCCGAATTAGAAGTTGAGTGAGGAGACAGGATGACCGAAACATACCAGCTTGTCTATAGCGGGGGCGAGTAAGGCATGTGGGTACGTGGGATTCACATAATGAAGAGGCAAGCAGCGGAATGACACTATTGGGCTCACGCCCAATGCCACAGATACCAAGGGACCGCCAATTAACTCTATGGAGACTCAGGATGAGTCATCATCAATTATCGAGCCATATTCGGTATGTCCTGTAAAACAAACAGGCATTTCTTTATTAATATTTCCCATGAATCTCATTCCGTTGTCCTTACGTATCAGGTTTTACAGGTAACATCATCTTGTGTTTTATGATCTCTGGTTATTCTGATTGTATCAGTGCGTTAACGGATACCATATTGTTATCCACAACCATGTTCATTTAAAATTCTGCATTTGTGAAACTTTGGGAAATATCCCAAAACGTGCAGCAATATGAATAGCCCATTTTAAATAACTCTTATTTCGGAATTATCTTTCTTATTTCTAAATTGTACTAGCTCATAAGCTTTCAGTATTATTACAGTATTATTCGAGTCGTTCCAGGTCTACATTACTTAGGACAATCGAGTCGTTTAAATTACAATCGCGGAAATCAAATAATTGAGGTATCTTTCAATCATTAACAATCTAGTTACCAATCTGAGAACTGGTTTGTTGCAGTTCTCTTGGCACAAGCCAGTAGCTTCATTCACTCCATATTCCTCTCTGTAGTACCGGCCATATCTCTCGTAGTCTAACGTATATCTTCCTCTGGAATTTCTCTACAGTTAAGTCCACTATTGTCTTCAGTAGGCTATCGTGGAAAAGTTCCTGAGTTTCAGTCATATCTTATTTTCTACCGCTGCAGTATGGATTATGCAATAATAAAGCAATGGAAATTAGAATATGCGTCTTCATATCGCATCAATTTATGACTTCGAACGCTATTCCTGCCTAGATATTTATCTATGACCTCAGTGTACATTGTGACATTGCGCCGGTAACGCATTTATGGAAACTTATTTTTGAATTCATAACTCCCGGAAGCTTAATCTTCCAGTAAAGAGGATAGCACACGACGGCTGCCGAAGTCGTGAGATCGAATCTCACTCAGGGTCACGGCTTTATGCGTTCATTCTCCGATGTCATCTTTCATCGTCCTTGTAATAGCTGCGGAACGATCTTAAGTATCAGCGTATTTATGGAATATTCGTTGAATGTTACACATTTTTGAAGTTTTATATTAACATCTTAAAATTTTGTACGTTTAAATAGAACATGAAAATTATAACCGGTTTAAATTTTTTCAGTTCAATTGGGAAATTTGATAAAATTTAATATAGAGATATATAGACCACTCCAGAATGTTTACTGAGAATGGAATTTCAGTCGATAAAAATGGAAATTATTAATGTTAAGATGCAGAAATTAATGAATGAATACGAACTTAGGGCGAGATTGAGACAGAATGTTCTCCTCTCACATCCAACCCATATTCATTTCACTTTTAGAAAGTAAGGAATAAGAAAATTAAGTGAAACAGTAGAAATATGCTAAAAACGTGTAGCTAAAGATCCTTTATTCAAATACTTAGCCATTTCCACAGCTGGAAAAATCTTTAAATGATGGCTAATGTGAAAATCTTGTCATCGGGTTTAACCTAGGAATCGTTAATGTGTCCTTAAATCGAATCAGTTACGTGAAATTCTAAAAAAATCACACTGGTACGGATACCCGGTGCTCTAGGTATTGCATGTGGTGAAATGTTGAGGATTTACCTAAAAAATTATCTCAAAAGAGACAAAGAATTATGAACTATATCCTAGAAACTCAGATGAAACGAACAGAGTACCACAGAGTGTATCATATACTGTTTCTGGCGATCTTAATCGACCTCAACTTTCGATCTCTATTTTAATCCCTCTATTCAATATGTGACATAAATCAAAGCTTTGTAGAGAGTAAGTTATGAGGATGATTTGAACTTAATTATCGTGTGAAATTTCCCGGAGTAGACTTTATGATTTATTTCACTCTCTCGTATCGCAGTATCTTTCTCTCCGCTTTTCGTTTCCTTACTGTTTTCTCACTTTCCCCTGAAAAAGACGCATTGTTTGTGTGTTTAGCCTCGAAAGCTCGACACACTTTGTCTACGTTGAAATTAATGGTCAGCCGCCGGTTCTTTAATACTTCTACACGCCGTGTGAAGGTTTCTTGACTTCCAAGCCGTCCGTTGGGGAAAATGTCTCGCCTTACTGATACAGTTACTCAAAGTCATGTTAGCCGAGCAGAACTGATTCGGTAGTACTCCTCGATCCCGCACTCATTCATAGAGTTGCTTCTCGTCCTCATTTCAGTTCTTCATTAACGAGTTGGCTCACCAAGTGACAGATACGTTAAGGGGTTTAGAGAAATTTTTAATGGATTTTTTCACTGTAAACTCTCGCTATTCGCTTTGGATTCGGAGGTGGATTTTGGTTATCAGAGGTCATAAGCTTGAAGATCAGACTGAGTCATTTAACAAGAATGATGATAGTAATTGTATTTTTTTGTAAAATTCTACGGTAAACATATAATACATGCCATATAAGACTCTTGGTTCACTACGGAAAAATAAACAAAATATTTAATTATAAGTTTTATTTCCTTAAATTATTATACAATGAAGAATCTAATATACATTATTTGGCGACATCAATTATGTGGTAATTTCTATAAAAATATTTTGTTGACACTCCCTAGATCTAGCGATAAAATCGTCGAATTGGCATCTATGGTGCTAATTATAAATTCATCTCTGCATAGAAAACAAAATATTTTTTAATCCGAAGTCTTAATTTCTTATCGGTAAACACCGTAAAAAGCAATAGTTTTAACCACATAATAAAGGGATATTAAACTGATCGATTTCTTCTACTTCGCTTAATTCGAATCTGGATTATTCGGAAAACATTTTTATCATGAATTCCAAAATAGAGTTTTACTGAGTTGTGAAGTTACCAATTACCTTTCAGTAAAGACTCGATTTGTGTATTGTTTCGAAAACCGCCTCATTCTAATGTGGCGAAACGAATGTCTCCCAAGTGGAAAGTTTTCAAATGCTCCCATGAATTGAAACCCTCATTTTGTCATAGTGATTCACAATTTTCCAGATGTTTTTGGCGGCATCCGCCTCTGAGAGAAAAAAATTCTAGGATGCGTAAGTGGTTGGGCGGATTATAAAGAGTTTACGCAAGCTTTGCGTAAGCCGTCTTCACCAAAATATACAAATATTACAGAATCAAATGATAAAACAGATTAATAGTCTTTGACCCACGCCGGATTAAGAAAGTAGAATAACAAGTTGCGTGAATAGCAGTCCGAATATCTCAGCCGGTGCCTTTCGGTACTTGCCTGGATATTTGGTACGTAAAATACTACTTTATTGCCTCTTTATTAGTTATATGTATCTTTATACAATCTTACCATACAATCTTACAATCCCATTTTGAGCGGAGCTGTTCCGGTTTTAATTTTAGGTTCCAGTCAATTTTTCAACTTTCCCGGCTTGAATGAACAACTCCCAGAAAGGATACGATAAAAGATGGAGAGATTTTAATGAGAGAACTCAAGTTAACGCAAAGGAAAGTAAAGATTTACATGTAATTATTTCCTTTTCTGAATCTTAATGCTAGATATGTTTTAGTAAGCCAATGGATAATTTTGCGTATGAAAAGTAATGGATGATATTTCATGTTCACAAATAACCAATCTTTCGCAAATAAAACATTAGTATGGATAAATGTGAAATGAAATACTACCCTGGAGTCAGAAAGCAAGAAATTTTCGCTGTTAGAAGTCCTCTGTTATTTCGTTTACATGAAGCGCTCTTAGTTGGCACATGTTTACCATTAAGGCTGTGATTATTATTCCATAATTTCAGCGGAGGAGATCTTTCGGAGCATTAAAAAGTGTTTGTTAGCATTAAGAAGAGAGCCCCAGATCATAATTTCATCATAACGCAAGAAAAATAATCAATCTACATAAGGGAGTGCTGCTGAAAGAATTGCACCAACATTGATTCGTTGAAGACTTTTGGTTCGTGCCATTAGTTTCAGGTCTGTTGATGAATGTTTGATTTTCTTCCTTGACATATATCATTTAAAGTTTATAGCTTGGGAGGAAGTAAAGTATTAGTTATTCCTATTAGAACTTACCAACAGAACCTTCGTTCGAAAAATCTAAGAATTATGCACGAGCGTATCAACATAAAAAATTCAGCACTATCAAATGGTGGTATTACAGCTATTCATTAGAAAATGTCACCGCTAAGTTTCGATTCAAATCATCGGATGGAAACTATTCTATTACTAAGAATTTTTAATTTCCAATATAGCTAATTTGGAAATAATAAAATTTTATAACGTCACACCATGGTATTAACCATTAATCTATCCAGCGGCAATTTAAAATATGTATACTTTTTCATAAAAGACGTGAAATTTTCAGGATAATGATGGGCAGGGGAAAAGAATATTGTTCTGATTATCCGAAAATATTTTGTATATTTCATATTGCTCATGAGAAGGATTGGCAATTTAAATCGAAAATATTATTGTTTACTCGCCGACAGATTTTCCAAAAACTAGCAATTTCGTACGCAAAATTCTCAGTGATTTCTTGATAACAAGTTTGTATGAAACCTTACTTTTTCGAAACATTTCGGTAAATTCCGAAACTTATTAAAATTTAGCGTAGCAAAAAGTAGGAATTAAGAAAAGGTAAAATCTTTTATATCCTTTTTTGTAATTTAGTAGCGAGTATTTCTCAAACTGGTTAGCCGTGATAACTTTACAGCTACTTTATGCGTCACCAAAAGAAACATACCTCCACTTTTTTGACGTTTATAATTGCTAAAACGACGAGAGCCGTGGCGAAGCTGAGATTCAGAGAATTACTCAGCACTTTCTTTAGACATAACTGAACAGAAAACCTAAAACTCTACTTGAAATGTTTCGAAAAAAGATATTTAAATTTCGACGCGAATGTTGGCGATAAATCAACCCTGTGCTGTGTACACTAAACTGTAGTATGCTCTTTTCACTTCACCCGCCGTGACACACCTTTATACTTTATCTCCTTACCGCTGAAGAACACTTAAAGATACCTATTTGATTTTCACATCGAAATTTTAAAGAAGCTCTATGTGTAGTATGAAATTATATTGTCATGGGGGAATGTCGTTTGAAATAGAAATATCTCGCAAATTTAATAAATAAATAATTCGGAGCGCTTCGTTATAGTTCAACCCAGAGAACTACCTAAGTAAGAGATCCCCGATAATATTCCAAAACTAGACAATCTGAAAATTTTAAGATGCGACAACCCTGATCTTATTCGTTGATTCAGGATTAAATTATTTGTGTATTAATGTCAGATTCCGTGTGTTGGTATATCTGAGCCACCAATGATAAGGCATTCATTCTTACCTTCCGCTATGTGATTCGATAAAATTACCAGAAATATTTCTAAAAGAGCCAATTCAGCGATTCGATAACAAAAAAATTATGATGTGAAAATCTCTCAACTTTAATTCTTGGGTTCTAACAATCGACTTTAAAATTTAAGCCGTTGTGAGTTCCATTATGGTTTGATGATGTCGGAATAAAAATTGTGGTCAAGAGGACTGTTTCATGTGACTTTCTATTTACGGAAGAAATCACGTAACAGAATCGTTTGCAAGTGTTTTTCTGTCTCCTCGGTAGCACTGTTGACGGGCTTCTGCCCGTGCTCGAGCTTTCAGTCGAAGATTGTTATACCATACTCTCATCTCATAATTAGACTCAGTGGCGTATCTAGGTAGTGGAGGGTCCGCGGAACGATCTAAACAGGCTGAGTATCCTTAATCCGAAATATCTGGGACCGAGTATGTTTCGGAATTCGGAATATTCCGGATTTTGGAATAAATGATTCGGTGGAGTGAAGAGAATTTTAACCGAGCCAAAATTTCAGAAAATTTACTTTTTATTTGATACGAAAAACAGGAATAGAAATGCAGCAAGAGAAGAATGAGTTATTATATTTATCAGATAATGTCGATGAACAAAGAACTGAATAGTCATCATATTGGGTGGACATTTAAAGTATTTCGTTTAGTATCATTTATCTCTCTTCCCAAGTTTTTTTTTAACTACAATTCTTTCTTTTGTCACATGTTTTGGTAATAGTATTACGGTTGTTGCGGTGTTACCGAAGTTCATATTATCCCAAGATTACAAAACAAGGTGCTGAAAATTTGGGGGAAAAGTGGGCTGATCCAAAGTTACAGATTTCGTAATTTCGGATTAGGGACACCCATTCAGTATTCGGTATATGGAAACCAGAAGGAGATATTGAGGAAACAGATTAACTATAGCGTAGGTATGAGCTGTGTTTTTTTCTGAAGTAAAAGAAAGTAAATTTTGGAGCAGGTTGAATAGTTCCACTTAGTCAAAAAAATTAATAATCCTTAATATTCGTCTATATCAAAGGATTTCTCCAAAACGCCCAGGTTGTTCTTGTTTTGAGTTCAGAATTCTGGGCTCCAACGCGTCATTTTTGGGCCCCTGAAAGCCACAGTTGTTTGAAACCCCGCAAAATCTATGGCAGGGGCCTTTCACACGTTATTTCATTTCTATTTTAGAAACGACTTGAAAACCATAACAATGCGCCATAAACTATGATCAATGATCTCTCTGTAACTCACCGGTAGATTTTGTAACGTATGTATGTTTTTTGAGTGTGTGCATTCAAATTGTTGAAGATATTTATTTTCAATTTTTTGAGTGAGTTCAATGCACCATATAATCGTGATACCCGCCAATTTTGGTGGATGAGCCATATATTGACTAGCCCAACACCTCGGCATAGAAAGTGCAAGGGTGAAACGTACAATTTAGCAATCTCCGGGATTTTCCAGTGACATGGTTACATTTCAAAATCCCACCCACCGCCTATTTATGGCTGAAAACACCCCGAAAGTTAGAAAGTGTCTTTGTGTCTTTCCAATCGCATTGCCCAGAATCGAGAAAGATACGATGGAAAAACATGTCGCGCTTGATTTTCCTCCTCACGCGTCATAATTCACTTTCCCTTTCGAAAATCCGCACGAAAAGTGTCGAACTAATTACATAGTGGTACTGAGTGGCCTCCAAGTGGATCTGGTTCGTTTGCGATTGGAAAATGCTTTCCGAGAGCCTCGGTAAAGACTCTCGTCATCCTTCCAAGGAAAAAAAGATAAAAGTTCTCGAATATTTACGTCTGCCAGCACACCTCAACCAGTCCATTTGTATAATTATCTCCGGCGGAGGAAGAAGCTCACTCACTCTCTTACTTTCCTCTGAGTCATTCTCTATATTTCTTGACATTCAGTTTCTTGGTCCATTGACTAAATATTTTTTTACCTGTGTTGACTCTCCCTCGATATTGGATTCCCTTGACATCTCTATCTTTCCACGGGATAAGTGACCAAGGAGTGATTTTCTGAGGTAATTCTAGCTATTAGTCGATTTAATTTTGGTTTAGTAGAATTTCCCCAATTTTGTTGCGATAATTAACCTTCTTATACTATAATCAAATATATTTTATGCAAAATATTTTTATACGAGGGTGGTCTGAAAAGTTTCCGACCCCAGATTTTTCAGAAATCTTCAGAAAATTTTCAGAAAAAAATGTCGAGAAATGGCGAAATGTCGGAAAATTTTAAGACCACCCATGTATTATTATCATTTGCATTGTTATTATCATGATCACTATCATTATTATTTTCATTATACGTTACAGATACATCATCGGGTCATCTTAATTGCTCCATTCATTTCAGTTAATGTTTTCGAGGGATATAAAGTTATCAGATCACAGATTACAGTAATAATCATCTACATCTACATAAATACACTACAAGACGCCTTTCAGCGTGTGACATGGAACAAGAATCAGTAGTAGCCAGAAAGCAATAGTCTACTTTAGCGAATGACTAAATTTTCTTCCTATCATTGAACATTTCATCCATTCGCTTACGAATGACTGCATTAGTGTTTAGTTATGCCCTAACGTTTTATTGTGTAGACTTATGTATGTGGAGAAGAATTATTACTGCTTAAAGGTTTTAGCATATCCATATACTGATGAGTCTTTTCTGATATGTGAGAACCTAACCACCCAATTACCTTAATCTACGTATATTTTTGTATTTACATCCTAAATTCTTACTACTTTAGCCCTAAATCTGCCACATTTGTATCCCTCTTTGAATTACTCGTATTTGTCAAATTTTAATTAATAAAGCACTTATTTTATCAGTGCGATTCATTACAGTAGGTACACTCCTTTGTTTGGGGACACCAGCCCAAGCTTTCCAATCCATAATAAGAAAGGGGTCTCTGGGGCTATGTACTTCCAGAATATTCAATAACGCGTTTCAAAATGGAATTTCACAAACATTTTCCCTCTCAAGTCACGTTGGGCGGAATCGTAAATCGTCGGATACTCAATCAAATAAGAGATACGTGCTGTGGAGAGCAGCTATTCTCTCTACGGAAAATATTTGATCACGACGTTTTTGTCGGTGAGTTGGAAAGTGACGTTTTCTTTCCATTTGAGATTTCGCTATTTAAATTACCTGATGAAATCTTCCCATAGCGGGAGTTCTCCTGAAATTAATCGGTTAAAAGTGCGTATTTTCGTACTTTGAGGGATGATGATAATTTATTCATTCCAAAGGAAAACAAGGATGGTTATATTACATGCCGTACATTAAATAAGTGAATTATAAGAAGTGACAATAATGGAAATCTTACAAAGATGTAGATAATTTCAGCTATGATAGAATCCCTCGGTTGGGATTCGCTTAGTAATAGAAGACTTGATTACCGCAGGAAGCTATTTAATAAATTTATCGCTACGGATCTCGGGGAGGAGATAGTTGATATTGTTATACCAGCTAGTAGCATACGTGATCTTCGAGACAAAACGACGAAGCGTTACAGGGAAATAGTTGCCAGGACAGATAGTTATTTCTGGTAATTTTTTCCACGAAGTATTAGAGAAGCCAACAGCAGTCAAAGGTAGATAGGGTTTTTGGTGTTTCACACCCCCTGCCATGCGCCAGTGGCGGTTAACAGGGTCTATATGTAAATGTAAATAATATTTGATGTAGCTTCTATATTTTTAACAGTAAAAAGGCCCCAATTTCTAAGGTCCTTGGGCAATTCATTTGGGACAGTTATGTTTCTAATTAAGGATTCGAATACACAGATGTCTGTTCTATGAAAAATATCAATATAGAAGGTACTTTGTTTCGTATCGTATTTGGGACGTCTGAGAGAATATTAAAAATAATAAGAGATCTTAGTTCGCTGGGTTCAGCTACGCTAGATAGCATATCAGGGCAGTTTTAAAATTACCAATTCATGAAAAAAACACAAATGATACTAATATGCTAAAAATGTTTCATTACTTCGTTAAAATAAAACTTTTCGCTCAAAATTCTAAGGATATGGAATAGCGAGCAATTTTCGTACGACCTTCTGTCTTACGCCTCGGAAATTCTAAACAGCTGTGACGAAACTTTGAAGGTTGATGTGGATTAAATGATTTGAAATCGGAAATTCTTTGTTCCATGCAGCAGTGGGGAAGGATACTACGCCTGAATTCAAGTTCAGCATGATAGAATAATACCTCATTACGCATGAAGCAAATTTAAAGTAGCCGCTCCTTGGATAACCGGCGTAACGTCTGTTTGTGATCGACAACGCATTCAATGTTACGACATCGGCTGGAATGGACGAATCACGTCAATGCGAAATTCTATGAAAACATCCTTCCCCTAGAACAATGTCAAACTGTAATAGGAGCATTAGCTTATTCTGCTCCTAGAAATCGAGGAAATTTACTTTGGTTTCGATGCAACATTCGTCAGACATAGTATTCTATGTAAATCGGAGTGATAGAAGTTAAAGATTAGGTTGAGGACAGTTACGCGAAATTATATTTCCCTCGTGATATTTCAGTTGACGTTCGATTGGGAGAGGGTAGGTCTCTGTTTAGGCGCGGCAAGTATATGGGACCCAGCGGATGAAACGGGTACCCGCGAACTTGAGAAAATTCAGCGCAAAGCGATACGTTTCGTTCAAAAATGCTACGAGAAAAAGGTAAGCGTCACAAAGATGCTCTCAGATGCAGGTTGGGCATCATTGAAAGAAAGGCGGTTAGAAGCTAGGTTGCGACTTCTTAACAAATATAGAGAAAGCACGTTTTCCCATGACGTAGTTGATATTATGCGACCCCCCTGTTACTTCGGCCGATACGATAATGAGAGCAAAATAAGAGAAATAGACGCTAGAACTAGTCGTTTTAAGAACTCATTCTTTCCGCGAACAATACGCGATAGTAATAGGCTAAAAAAGTAGCTCAATCGTTTGGTGTTTACACCCCCTGCCACACGCCGAAAGGCAGCTTGCAGGGTATTCATGTAGATGTAGATTGAGACTAATAAATCTCTTCTTCCATCTAACCTGTCCTCAATAATATTGATGGAAGCAGAAAAATTGTATTTGTAAATAGAAATGCGGTGGAAAGACTTAAGAAAGAGTGCACACTTACCATCTCTCACGGCATATAGGTTGGAATATATTGCTGTAGAAATTTCGTCGTTCGAAATCAACCCCGCGATGGAGGATGAGGGCGATTGGTGGAGGCATGAGTTCGCTCGTGCATTTCTGAATTTTGGAACGAGTAAAGAAAGCTGAGAAAGCTCGAGTGAAAGCAGTGATGAGATTCGCGGAAGTTGACACAACGAAGCCCATCGTTTCGCCTGTTGCAAAACAGAACCGTCTTAACTCGATCATTTTTCTCGCAACGCTTTGTTTAGCGTTCTGACAATAAGAATTTTAAATTTAATGAACTCATCGTTCACTCACAGATGACGATGCAGATGTTGGATGTACGAATGACATGAGTACCATTAGGAATGTAATTGACTATGTGAAGTGCGTTAAACGAATTATAATACCACCACAAACACTAATTTCTCTATTATGAACTACAATAAAACAAGCAATGCGTAACCATTACATTGCCACAAAATATTCTGTATAATAGTACAGATCATCCGATAATTTGTATTATTAAATTTTAAAATGGTTTACTACCACATCACTTGATATGATTCGTTCTTTTCTATCAGGTTTCAATTGTAATGTTAATTGACGCGTCCGGATTCAAACGTTTGGTTTCCTTTTCGTGTATAGATCATGTAGTCATCTTAAGGTTTGGAAGTGTTTATTATTGGTCAAATACTTCTAAGTTAGCATAATATAAATTAATTTGCTTGAATACTTATCTACATAAGTATGGCACAATGTTGTTACGATAGCCTTTAAGAGTGTATATCAACAAATGCGTGTCTCTGAAGAAGGAAGACTCAATATAAATCTTAATTTACTTAGTGGATTCGGTGATAGTACGATCGTAGAAGATTCATTCGGTTTGCGCCCTCCTTGTTACGTAAGCCGTTCTGATTCTTCGAGGAAGATCTGATGCTTACTTGGTAACATCTTCGGTAAAAGCAATATTAATTACATGATAATTTAGTAAAGGAACTAAAATTAGATATAATATCCAAAATATCGAGTAGAGTTATCTTCATGTTAAATTTTTACTGAAGAGTATCATGTAGGTTTTTACCCAGTAAATGGTGATAGAAGCTATGATCTTGATTATCACCTTTATTACAGTTTCTTGGTATTTTAAATAAAGTAATTTATCATATTTTTTAGGAATGCCAAGAAATCAAGAAATATTACATAGTTATCTATTGGAATGGTTTTAAATCTCTTATTACGAATCAAAAGCAATTAGTACGATAGTAATTCTCCTAGGTTTGCGGATGAATCAGCAAATGCAGCGCAATTCGGCATTTCCGACGTAATTTGATGTCATTCCGAGGGAAATACCGTCACATGCAGAGTAACGGAGAGTTTCCTTGCAGATTCTGTGAGGGGAAGTAACTTCTAACTCTAATAAGATGCTCTACCCAGCATTGAAACTATGCGTTCGTACTCTTTTGAACGAGTGGAAGATTTGAATGAGCCAAGAAACGCTAACTAATTAGTCGCAAATCATATTCTAGCTTAATTTCTCGGTCCTCAAAGTTTTGCTTAGCGCAAAGCTAATTTGGTTCCCGAATCCCCCATTCAAGCAAAACAATTTTCTCTATTACGTAAAGCTTTGCCGATAGTTACAAAGTCAAAAGTTAATTTTGCTTCCTAAGCAAAACATTTGTGATCTTTGCACATGCAAACATAATAATTAGTGCCCATTATCTATGATTTTATCACTTACGACATTATTTATTAGATTATTATTATTAGATTATTATTATTAGATTATTATTATTAGATTATTACTACAGTAATTTTAACTGCATTAATGGCTCAAAACAATTAGAGTGATATTACCCTTAAATTCCCGCAGCATACTATCTTACAATTTCAGTTATCATAAAAGTTTTACTTAATCTAAATTCATCACGAATGTTACCCTCATTGCAATCACTTATGATTACAAAACTCGTCTCTTCATTCCATCTCATTGAATTTTCAAGCCGTATGTAGTCGACACCAGTTGCTTTACCTGCTGTAGGCCTATTCAGGGCATTGTTAAACTCTCCTTCGGTCAATGGAGGACCAATATCCGCGTTCGCTTCGCTAACCTCCTCTACCAATAAGTTAAGTGGTAGATGGCTCTTTCTTGTCCCAATTTCCCTCAATAAAGTCGTTTGTATTATATTGTTCCCGTTACTCCTCACTTCTTCGTCTTCATAAATCTCTTCTATGAATTCCCAGTAGCTGTGACCTATTTATTCCAAGCCAATCTTGTTTACGAACTGATTTATTCGACTGTGATTTCATTGCGATTCCTGAATATTTTCTATGAATTTCCGGTCTTTTATTAATTGGCTTCTAAGCATTATTTAAATGTTAAAATTATTGGTACTACTAAAGGAATATTTTATAAACGTTTCATGATTGAAATATTATAGCGTTATATATATTAGATATTATAAATTGGTGCATTTCTGTCACATTGGAATGTTTTTCAAATAATAATGTTATTTATTATGGCAAAACACTCTTATTTCCCAGTTTTCAGTACTTTCAACTCACTATTTCCTTTTATTTTTCAAGATTACGCGTTCATTCTTCTTTTGGCGAAATTTTTACCGCGACTGACCATTTCATTTATCATCGTGTAAACTCAATGCTCATTTCTCGTAAGCATAATTGAAAATGCACTCAAACTGAACTATTTAAACTAAAAATAATTCAGGTGTATAGTTCCATCAGTATTATTGAATACTTGGGACATTTATGTGTCTTGAAATGTTTTCACGGAATCTCTGTGAAGAAGATCGAAATTCGGGACAGATCCTGGAAAACCGGGACGCCTGTAAGCCCTAACAATTACCATTCGGAATTTCCCAAATAGTTTGCTATTTTTCATTTGCATGCATTCAATGTAAGGACGAACGCACACCGCACAGAATATTGAACGTCAGCGATTCTTTCCTTATGAATCAGCTTCGATTTCTGCACTTACTACTACGTAAGAGCATATTGTTTAGATTGATTAGACTTTTTTCTTTTTGATTATTTATGATGTTAATTTCATCCTAATTTACAATTTATTTTTCTATTTTTAGGGCGCAGCACCGTCTTATTTAACATCACGAATCTGTCCAGAAGAACACAAGATGATGTTTCGGATTATGGACGTTGCCAACGTATCTTGTGAAGCGTTGCAAGATGCTACAGAGTGAATTTCTTCCAGTGCGAAAATACTCCGGTCACATCTGCTCATCAGCTCTCTCCTGTTTCTGCGTCACTGCGATGGACGTACAAACACGAGGTAACTAACGATTCTATTTTCTCATCCCAAAGCTACGAAGACATTATTCTTATCGTATCATTGGTTAGAGGTTAAAGCTTCTCGACCTGATATTCGTTCACAATTTGCAAGTTTTGGGCCTGGAGTTTTGTAGAGGTTAGTTTCCATTCCAATTAAGGCAAATTGGGATTTTAATGGGCTTCGATGTAAATATTCCATTATAATACTCGAATATAAAGTGATATGTTCCAGCCTAACCTTGTGGAATGACGCCATAATGCATGGAAAAAACACAAAAGCTTGCACTTAATTGTTATTAAATTCCACAGATATGTTTTTATGAGCAACTAGTTCCGTCTACAAGACATCAGCATTCACTGAAATTATGCTTATATATGTTAAAAGTATACTATATTTATTTTCATTGCCTCATGATATCTTGTAGACGAAACTAGTTGTTCATAAGTACATATCTGTGGAATTTACTAATTGTTTTTTTCTTGCATTATTATATTCGGATGCCATTTCTTCCCACTCGCCGATATAAATTTCAGTGGAAGAATAAGAAATCAGTGCAAAAAGCGCGCGTCGATCGCTTTCTCTTAAGTTGGAAAATCTTGGCCTCATTTTCATACTGTTTTTTGATGACATAAATATTTGATATTTGCTGGAAAGAAGAATTTAGAAGATTCTAACATATTATTACTCGAGCTAATCATTTAAGATTCGGAAGGTTACGAGTCAGATTGAACAGTTGTTTTTTATTTTAAATTTAAGTGTTTATATCTTCGAAATGTGTGGTTGCATGCACACGAAGTAAATAGGTGAGGAGGGAAATCCAGTTGCTATTATAATGACTCGGCTGTGCCCCGTAGTATCATGCGGGGGATTCATATTTACATAGAAGACAAAACATTACATAGTAAATATAGTGATTTAAGCATATGAATACATAACATCGTGAAGTGCGCTTCTTTTAACACATTATAATGATATTTCATTTCGTTATACATCAACTCAAAAACAAATACTTTGTGAGCAATTTCATACGTGATGCATAATCCAGCATCAAAGAAATAAATTTATATGAATCTTCTATTCAGTGATATCATTATAGATATCTCTGGATCAGAGGAAATATATGGGCTTCTGCTGGATAGCTTATTTGGATATGGATCCAATTTTATACTTCCATATGGCGATATGGAAGCACACAATTTTTGTTTACACACAAGAATTGTTACGGTTCCTGGTAAATCTTGCAAAATTATAGGTGTAATTAATTTCATTATAGAAATATCTATCAATTGATGAATAACTCTGGATGGATCAATGAGTCCTCATTTTGAAGACTGAGGGAAATGGGCAGTACTAGTGTCTGTAACTGTTTTAAATCCTCCATCCAAATTTTCGGGCTGTATCTTAATTACCAACTATTGGTAATAGAAGCGTTTGATTTTATCGATACGTTGGAAAAAGAGCAACATCGACTGTTAATTCTAAGCATGGTCTCTAAGGCAATTTCTTCGGCCTTTCTTGTGCAGAAACATTATTCATTGAGGCCGCTTGTTATTTCACCAGAGTGAGATAACGGATTTCAGTTCGCTGCTATCCACTCTCACACACACGACCGATCAGATCTTTCTTCATCAACCACCGCTTTTAGCTCTCGTTGCTTAATGTTCCGAATAAAATTTCGGCCACCGATATGTTCAGTTCTGTTTTGAGTTCAATGTCAACTCTACGCCCAGGAATTCGTCGCGCAGTCATCCATTTGTTCTGTAAATTCTTGATGTAACCGATCAGCTTTTTCCGTAAGATTTCGAATTTTCGCGGTTCCTTTCGGATCCTACTCTCCCTGTTATGTAAACGTAATATGAAAATAAAACCCATTAAAATTTGAAGGTCGTGGTGACCTAAAATTTTTAGTTAAAAGATTTCCTTAGGCCTTCTCACACACTCCTACGAAAGACCATGTCCCAGTTACGTTAAACTTGAATAGTTAATGGGTATCGTGAAATAAATATAAAAAAATCGCTTTGGTTCGCACCCATTTCCGTTTTGGAAATTTTCTTGCCGTGAGTCATATTCGCTCGTGTTTGAGTGGTTGATTGGATACATTTTTGTAAACGGTGTTTCAATCTGCTTCGTTGGTGCTGTGATCACCGTCAATGATCATCAATGACCACTAAATTAACAAAAGAAATGCTATTCTACGATTGAAATTATTTTCTGTTATAGCAATCAATCAACATCTTTATTTATCACCGAAACCTGCGTCATTATCACTACTTTCTTCTGCTTTCTCTTGATTAATACTATTCTTCTCTGTTCGTTGGCAGTAAGCAAGAGAAAGACTGGAATTCGATTCCCACTAAACATATTCCGGTCGTGGATCTTGTGAAACTATTCGCAGAACTGAAATAATGAGTAAATCGCTCCTTCTGAGACAGTCAACGGAGGGATTCTCAGAAATTCCAAATGGTAACGGCATTTTCGGCGAAATAAATATCATGTAATTTTCAACTATAGACAAACACTAACCTGGTTTAATTACCAAGTAGCATTCTCTACCAGCCGATAACTCACGGTGACTATCTTTTCTCGGTGAAAATCAACAAATAGACGATTCGAGACGAATAAATGAGTTCGTGGCGAAAAATAACAATAAGAATGTTAATAAAAATTGCCTCACCTAATGATAAAGATATTCCACCCAAAAATGGAAATTAGGAGAAAAATTGTCATACACAGTATCAAAACGTTTATCAATAAACAATATTTTGACAAGCATCTGAATCATGTTCCTATTATTATTTTTAAATGTCCATCGGTACTAGGGACGTTTAGTATGTGGACTGTCGCCAGGAATCGAAGCCGGGACCTTCTTCCCCTAAGTCCTACGCGCTGCACACTTGACTATACGGGAACTCTGAATCGTGTTTTTTGGAATTATTTTTTGCTATATTTTTATTTCATGTAATCACGTGGTCCGGAAGTTCATATTATGATTTAATTAAACGAAAGTGAAAGCTTCCTCTACGAGAACTTTTCGTGGAATACTTCGTTCTTTCGAAAATTTCTTATGATGGAATAGACCCTCAGGGTCGTAAGATCCATAAAATGAGAAAGTGAATTTGATGATTCGTAATTATAAAGGGCAGAGCTCTTGCATGAAGGACTGTCCTTTAATTTGAAGAAGTAATTGTCACCGTAGTTATTTTTCCATACTCATACAAAGTTAACAGGACGAACGTTAGCATAAATATTGCTACCAGAACTGTCGGGACCCAAATGTGGAATAGTGGAATAATAATCGGGCTATCGAAGCTGGAAATCCTGAGGCATTGACGCTTAAAAATTCGTTAAAGAACACTTGGGTGGCGTTAAACTCCTTCTGTGCATTCATAGATGTTTTCGTTACCATATAGTTTCGTTTATCCGAGGTAATATGGGACTGAGGACACCTCAGATAATGAAAATCTCGGATAACGAAAGACTTCTACATCGCAGACGTATTAACGTAAATGTATCGTAACTTTGGGTAGTCTTTGGGAAAAACAAAATCGGCAATCGAGCGAGATTCCGAAAGGTACTACCTTCGTTAGGCGAGATATCGGTTCTCTTATTTTCTAAGTGGAATGAAAGACGTTGGACGAGCTCAAATCCTCTCCCGGCATCTGTTATCTGCATAATGAAGCGCGTGAAGTCTACATAATGAGAGACGTTTCAATAGTGCCTACGCCCCAGTCTGTAGCTCGTGGAGCTTATTAATGTGTCCCGCGGCAACTCACAGGAAATCCTTTGGCTCGCGGCGGTCCCTTTCTTAAACAAGACGTCTCATAGGTTCAATATGGGCCTGCTTGGCTCGCTAAGCGTTTTATAACTAAAACGTGGGTGGGATCTGTATCTTGGCAATGCACACAAGGGCACTGCCCTCAACTGTCGGGATGCATCGATGCAAACGCACGTTTTTAACCTTCTAACGGCCAAATCGTTCTAATAAGCCTGTATCCGGTACTCACACTGCATTTGTCTCGGAATTTTGAGACTTGTTCATATGGAAATGATGGCCAGATCCGTGAGTTAAAAATATGCTTTTAAAGAGGTAATGGTGTGTCATAGATTTTGTCGATTTTATTCAAATTTAATTAGTGGTCGCGCTACGAGCTGCGCTTGACCGTTTCCCAGTTTTCGTCTACCACGAGTCCATCCTTCCCTAGAATGCAGGAAAAGGTAGAACAAAGGGAAATTTACAGTTGTAATGTCCACACACAAGGAAAACTCACTATGTAGATGCCACAAAAACTTTTATTATACGACCTAGGTTTCGTCACGGAGTAACATTATCTGGTGAAATTACCAGAAACAGACAGTATTATATGAATATATACCGTATTGTATTATACGGTTTGTTTCTGGTAATTTCATCTGATGATGTTACTCCGTAACGCAACCTGGGTCGTTTAATAAAAGATTTTGTGGACTCATCCATAGTGAGTTTTCTTTGTGTATGATCATGAAGGAGTTCCACCATGTCTCGCCGAAATCTGTCATGTTCAGTTGTAATTTTTTTGAAAGTCCTATAAGCTTTGTCGGCCAGCGACCGTCAGCTTCCCCTCATCTGCCCCACCCACTTCTCCTAACTACTTAATTTGGACGTATTCTTAGATGATGGTGCACCTAACTGAAGGTGAATCGATGGCCAGTTGCAGTTTCTTTAAGATTTCATGACACCATACACAATTTGCACTGGAAAAAACGGCAAAATCAGAAAAGAAATATTTTGGAGATATTAGGAGATTTAGGAAATTAGCTTTAAAATCATGAGGAATTAAAGAGATTATCGCCGGATATTTTTAGACTCCGTATCTGTCTGAACATAACTCAACAGGAGGCCGGTTTTAACGTCAAGCACTTCAACATCAGCTACTAACAGCTCTGAACAAGGGATGAGTTATGGCTCACGGAGCCAAAATGCTATTTGTGAAAAAGTGCACCACAATGGCATATTAATAATACATTTCATATATGAAGCATATCTCATGCAAAGTTAGTTTCTCGAATTATCACAGTCATGAGTAAAACTTACGTGATTGAAGTAACATTCTATCTCTATTTATTTCTCTATTACTTTGTCGAAATAAAACTAAATATTTCAGGAATTATTCATTTCTTTCATCCATTAAATGTAAGATAGTATAGAGCAGTATTCGGGTAACATCAGTAAAATGTCTCCACCCACAAGTAGCGTCGAAACATTTCATAATTAATTGAATGTAGTAGGAAATAGCGAATAAGATAATTGAAATACAGAGGAGAGATTGATGAATGTTGCATAAGTGACTATTCCCCTATCAGTTATAGTCTAATTACTGTTATGTATGCTTTAGGTGGAAAATCTTAATACTAAAACAAGTTCATGATAATACTTTGGCATAGTTTGGTTTTTCAAACGATGTTCCACATCATATCATATCATATATCATGTCAAGATCAAAATACAAATTTGATTAAGTTTAGTTCATCTTAGAAATAAAAATTTAAAATTAAAATTTTAGAGATAAAGAATGCTGATTCAAACAATTTGTTGCAGAGGAATAATGTCATCGCATACGTATATTACATCTTATTTGTTGGTATAATTTGGCTGGAGATTTAGACGTGATATTGTATCTGATTGCAGCGTTGCTTATACTCGCCCATATAAAAATGCCTGATTATCGATTTACCGATTAGACGAAAATTGCATGAAGGAAATCAAATATTGCTGGCATGAAATAAGATTTTGGTGAAAGTCTCCGTTTAATTATCAGAGCAATAGTTCTGAGACTTACGAAGTTAAGATCAATCGTTTCAAAATTGAGTATCGTAGATGGATGAAATGAAAGACCACATACTATGTCTCGGTAATCATCGATCTTTTTATAATTATCCCAAGCAAGGCTCGGAATCGGCCCTCTTAACTTTGCGATGGTATATCTTATACCCTATAATAATAAGCACAGTTATTAACGGACTCCTGTTTACGTCACGCAATAAACCTCGTCTTTTATGCCATGCTTCCTTTCCGTCTCTTATCGGTCAACCTCTGTCCTTTTCCGTATTCCCTTGAATTCAAAGAGTGAAAAAATTCAACCTTTGGTATTCCTATATCAAATTTATAAAGAAAGTTCTCGAGAAAGGGTTCTCATTCATTATTTTCTCCAACTAATCGTAGTGGTCTAACATAGCTCAGTTTTTATACAGAAGATAATTCGAAATGATAAAAGATAAAAACCGTATTTCTGGAGATTAAGGTCTTGGTAAAATTACTTGTATCTGATA
This sequence comes from Pachydiplax longipennis, assembly GCA_036926295.1. Lineage (NCBI taxonomy): Eukaryota > Metazoa > Arthropoda > Insecta > Odonata > Libellulidae > Pachydiplax > Pachydiplax longipennis. The sequence continues at coordinate 642,346 of JAVFKF010000020.1, forward strand.
AGGTTGTATATAGGAAGGTAGAATGTACTACGGATATAAAATACACGGATATGATCGAGTTCATATTACAGAAATATTTTTTCATGCTATATAATTTACTCCGAAATTTACCGAGTGAACTTAATGACGCATAGACCTGATTTTGCTCGACTTTATCATAAATATTCTCTGAATAAAATTTAAAAATAGTTTTTTTTTTAATTTTAAAGTAAAATTTTAAATTGCGAAATTGTCCAAGAAACTAAATGATTCTTATAATTGTTGGAAAAATTCTTGGAGGTGGTAACTAACTGATATAAAAATCTCATCAACTGTGAAACATTTCAGTCGTAACAGAATCATAATAGACAGCTAAGAAAAAAGAGCTATCGCATAATTTTTCGATTATCAATACTGTTTTTAATGAGTGAGAATCCATCCTTTTTACGACCTCCTTGATACTCACAAATTTACATTTGTTACGCCAAGCAACAGGTTCATCATTTTGGTAAATTTTCCACTTTTAAATTTGCTTATTTCATAAATATTCAACATTTCTTCTTTCAAGTGTTGAGTATTTACGAAAACTTCTTGTAGTATAATGTTTCGTTCTCTATAGACACTATTTCTATAAAACATCAAAGAAAGATTCACTATTCTATCAAATCGTGCCTACCATTCCAATCAAGAAATTATATTTGCATATTTGTGTTAGTAATTGCTTCCTATTCAAGACACTATGTCACGATGACCAATCTTTGGAAACAGATGTGTTTTTGTGTTGTAGAGGAAAGTCAATAGTCTTATAAAATGTGAGGGTATTACAGTAAAATTCAGAATAAATAAAAGTATGACGGTTTTCGCTTTTAGTTGACGATGTGGGTCCTTATAGAACTTCATTTCTCGTGTATATTCCCTTAATTATCATGGCGTGGTGCTGTGAATTGCACCCAAAAATTACTTTTGGATTAAAAAATCAATCCTGATGCAGAAATAAACGATAGATTGAATAGTGGAATTAATTGCTCATACATTTTGAGATATAATTTCTAAAAATTATTTCCTTGATCTTTCACGTGGAAAGGCCATTCTACGATTTTATCTGTATCACCGTGTTGTGAACAAGGCTTTATTTTACTCGGCACAAAATTGACTCAGAAAAATTTTCATGTATTACCTTCTATATCAGTTAACTTTAATTTATGTATTATTTCGTTGTAACGCTTTTATGGCGAGTATAAAATCCTTTAAATCGAATACATTGAATTGTATAATCCAGAAAGTTAAGCATCGTACCGTAAATATACCTACATACATACTACGTATAAAATTTAAAGAAAAATCTGGAAGAAATGGATAATGGATTGAGAAAGGATATATAAGAGCTGAATGGAAAGGGACATGATTAAAATTTTTGGCAAATGAATGAAGCCTTTTCAAGATAACAAAGAGATTTGTGAAATTTTCAATTTTTTGTTTTTACCAGAGTATACCTCCTATGTGGCATGTTTGATAGACAAAGGTTGCACACTAATGATCTAAACAGACATCTGTAGTCGAGGGATTTCAAACTTTGGTAGACTAACTTCTACGGCGGATTACTTCTCCCTACCAATACTCTTGCTCGCGAGGTCGAAGTTTCGCTAATCCTATTTTTTTTAACGGAGAAACAGTGAGGAAATTAGACCACTAATTGGCATTTGCTGAAACTGAGGAAATTTTCCTTCAAGTCTGCTTTTGCATCTACTAGAAGTATGTATGGAGGATTACTGGATGTAAAGTTGTGTTCTATTGATAGCAGAGAAGTAGATGTCTAACTTTATCCTCTACCCTGAATATGATCCCGTGACCTTCCCCCAATGATGCAAATCTGGGCTGTACCTTTCTAAGTACCGCTCAGATAATTTGTTAGGTGTCCACTATTTATAGAAAACATTTAGCAGTTGGCTTTATTTTTCTCAAGTACAATAATTTAACTTTACATCAATGAATTTTATCGCAATATTACATGATTAATTTCGTTATAAAATTAAATGAAAATGACCAAAAATGTAACTTAAAACTCTTAAACAGCATAAACATTACCTGACTTAAAAAAATATCTAAAAGAAGAAATTTTGCGCTATCAATTTACCTGGAATAAACTTTAAAATGTACCTATTTCTAACTAACAATATAACTATTAACGGTAGCTAGAGGGTAGTGGAAATCGATAGTATTTTGGAACATTTATAATTTTGCTAAACTCCTTAAATTGCATATTACACTACTTTACTTTCTACTCGATTTTCTCTCTTCTGCACAGCACAGTAATTTTGTTTTCCATTATTAATATATAATGTTAATTATATAATATTAATATATAATGTGTGTAATTGTTTGCATTGGTTTACCAACACCTCCTGACGAGCCAACGCTCTCTCAGGGTTCGCTCTTTACAGTGAATGTTTTATAACTGCTGACTAAAATAATTAATGTTACTGAATCTGCCGAAAAAAGTACATTTTAAATCAGGAAAAATCCTACTGTATTTATACCTACTTTATTTACTGTAACATGCCAGAGAAACTCAGCAGAGATTTGGAGAGCAACACTGAAAACATTTCAAAATCGATTGAGAGTGGTATTCAGATATGAATACCGAGCGATCAGGAATACAAGAGGCGGTAATTGTTGCAACAATATTAAAGAAGTCAACTTTTCTCGATTATTCATACCCTATGATTTAAAAATATCGATCGACACCTTTATTAACACTTCCCCCGACTTGTTTATAACGTTTTCAATGTAATAATCCAGATATTCATTGCCACCTGGTCCAAAGACCAAACTGCAGCGTTTTTTCAATAAATAAATAAATAATAAATATTTCAAATCTTCTTGTCCTTACCGAACTATTTTACATCAGAAAGCATCGGTCAGAGAAGTATCCAGTAGGAACGTCTAAAGCATTTCAGAAAGTGATACCTGGGTGGCACGTCGCTGCCTTGAGAGTTAAGCGTAACTGAATCGCTATTAGACTCGAGTCCTGTTCGGAGGAAACTTATTTACAAGCAAGGAGATCCTCTTTGCAATCTTTCAAAGCTCCGATCAAAAGTCGAAGAACTCGTTCTCATCTCTCCGAAGTCGTTCCACCTCGCTTTTTAAAACGGAACTTTTCTTCGTTTTTTCGTCTCGCCCCGTTGCCGAAATTTCTTTTAGATGCGGTTGATTTTGAAGTCAGCTAATCTTTTACGATCTCCTTCGCGTGTGTGTGTGTGTGGATAATGGATGATTTGTGTTTTTATGGAGTTCGTCGAGCCCTGAGAAAGATTACTCCGGGAAGATTACTATGGAAAAATTTTTCAGATGTGGGAAACCAGTAGGCTGAACGTCAAAAGGACGCCAATTCACATTTTTTTCCGACCAAAACTCTCTGCTGCGTGTGGAACTGCAGGATAGGATGCAACTCCGAACTGTTGTATGAAATTCCTAATTATATTTCAACGGCAGTGACAGGGGGCGGATGTCTATCGTTGTTCCAATGGAATAGGATAGATTGCTAGCAGAGCTAAGCGGTATTTATAACTTCGTCACGCTAAAGAGGGAAAGACCTTCGTTACTGGAAGCATAGACAGTTTAACTATGCAAACTAACTGAATAAAGCTACCTAACATAAACAAAACAAGCCTATCAATGGTGGGGTGAGTGCACCGTACCCGGTCGCCGATTATGTACATGTACAGCTGTTTAATAATAATAAATTGTCTTTGTTATGGCGTAATTGAGACCATGCGTCAACTCTTCCATCTAACTCATCGTCATGCGTCGTAAAAAATTCAATTTTTAAAGTGATAGATTGAGGAAAATTATCATAAATATGACTTTAGAATCCCAAGAGAAAAATATCCACTGCAGGAATATACCCATCTAAGAAGTGGAAAACCTAAAAACCTACCGTAACTTTTAGCTAAAATTTGAAAGACAATTACGTAAAAATATTCAGTCACTATGTATATGGATAAAGTACCTCAATAAGCATAGCCCTCAATATCTATTATAGAAATTGAAAAGACTCCATGCTATGACTGTGACAGGGAGAAGCTTTGAGGTTATTGCTTTCAAAAGATACTATAATTTGCTGGGTCATTTGAAGAATTGTAGATACGTGCAGTCTGGTAAAAAATGGAATATGTATAAAATTTTCTTCTGTGTAGAAGAATTCTTAAACGAAAAATACTATAAAGTGACAAAAATTAATTATAAACTAAAATTTCATCCTCATTAAGTAATACAATAGTAACTTTTGTTTTAGTGAAAGCTCCCTATTATACTTATATAGCATAGTGAAGTCAATTTGAGGAACCTTAAAAATAACAATGTTTTTGTGAAAAATAAGATGGTAAAACAGAATGTCCACAACAGAGTTCTATAAAAAGTTCAACCCAAAGAATAAGAAACTAATAGTAATACTTAATGATAACTAATAAGAATACTTAATGATATACTAAATCTAAATTTATATTAATAACTTCCAAGTGAGAGGGGGTGTAAATATAAAGCGTTCGATCTACTTCTTTTATTTAGAAACTTTCTTTAATGTCGCGTATAGCTCGTGAGAAGAATGAGTCCTTATAATGACTTGTCCAAGCATATATTTCTATTATTTTACTCTCTTTTCGGATTAGTATAAATAGCAATGGAGTCGCATCAATTAACTCCTTTGCAAACGTACTTTCTCTGAATTAATTATGCAATCACATCCTGGCTTCTAATCACCTTTCTTTCGAAGATTCCCAACCTGCGTCTGAGAGCATCTTTGTAACGCTTACTTTTTAATTATAGATTACTTAGCAAAACGGAGCCTTCCGCAGAAATGTCTCTAATAGCAAAAATTTAACAAATAGTAATGATATGATTCGTTACCTTTGCTAACTTCAAATTCATTTTTCATAACATTACTTTCCATTATGGCTATCGGCGCCGAGAATGCTTTCAATTACCCTTTAGCTCTTCCTTAATAGATTCGAAAGTTAATCTGTAAAACATTTCAGAAGTGCAATAAATAATTTCCATTTTAATTGCTTCGAATACTTTTCAGGTTTTGTTTCCAGGCTTTATTCCGTTACTCAAAACCTTTTAAATGTAAATTATGAGTTATTCGCTTGTTATTCAAGAGGAAAAAGGTGTGGAAATTATGGATTAAAAAAAGTTAATGTCTTGAGGTGTTCAGGGTCAACGGCCTTGTTGAATACTACCGAGGTCACTCTGAAGAAACTCTAGCAGTTTGGTCGAAAATCTTACTTCCCGTTCGTTTTCTGATAGGATGACGCAACAATGGGAAGTCCGTTTGGATTATCCCATCGAATCGTTCTTTACATGTTGTATCGCTAGATAAACTAGTTGATATGGATTATTAAATTATTCCCACCGCTATTTTGGCTCAATCATGTTTTCACTGCCTCCTCATGAGTGAGGAAGATTAGACTTAATTGTTTTGATCTTAATCATTTTTATGTCTTGAGCTCATCGGTTTATTTCCTTTGCTATATAATCATTTCTAGGCCTAGATGTATCTTCCCTAGCGATAAACCCTTTACATTATTTTTACGTTTGATCTTATTGTAACTTCAAAAGATGAAAGTAAAGAAGATCTTAAGCACATCATAAGAGATAGAAAAATTAATGGCATAATGAGGGACGCATGAAGATGGTTATAATGCAAGACAGAGCTATGTATAATGAAAACACACACGCTTAAACTCAAAGTATCTTTGTTTTCTTACTTAAACAATGAGTATATTAGCATATCAGCAAAGTTCATAAACGAAAAATTACTATTCGGTTTTGTCGTTGCGATGAAATCCAACCAAATGCAGTTGAAAACGATGCTATTTGAACCCTTAAACTTATGATATAAGAAGCATTAATCCTCAACTAACCCAATGCGGAGCGGATTTTTTTACATTGTATCAAAAATTGAATAATCCGAGTTCTAAAGCTGAACCTCTGAGGAAGGTCGGCAATCCGGAATTTTCCGTTACAAATCTTGGCCGGATGCTAATTCATTTACCGACAAGACAGCTATCGGAGTGTTTTACAAACTTATATGAAAACAGCTAACCATCGCAACGTTCTTCGAGAATAAATAAATAATCTGCAAGGTATATATGCCGATAAATCTTCTATTTTTATTATTTTTATTTTCTTGGTCAATATTGTAGGGTTATTTGAGTGTGATGCAATGTATGAGCTCTCGTTCGTTTTTGTTTTAATAATGTGAGCTGAATCATTATATGCCACTTTCGTAATTTGCCCACATAATTTTTTTCCCATGGTTCTTTATAAAATAATAGACCGAGGTTCTGCCGAATTTGCCATTTTTACTTAACGTGACGACACGGGGGAGACTGAGAAGCAAAATGATACATCTAACAATAAAATTTTCTTTCGAGAAGTGAAGAAAAGACTGCGGAGAACGCCGGAAAGGGCCTAATATGTCCTGAAAGCCGCCGGTTCCTTGTCTTTGCTCCATACCTAACTAGGACGACAGTATAAACTGCTTGAAAATTATAATTGAAATAGTAACATTTAGGTACACAAGTAAAGTTCATGGAGCACACAGTTAAGACTGGTCTCTGAATGCTGAAAAACTCATGGACACCGTCTGTTCTTCGTGTTTTCGTCCATAAAAGAAAGTCTCTAGTTCTCTGTTACAAACATTCCTTCACTCTTCACTTCGCAACACTTTCCCTGCGAGATTTAACGACCCCACTTCCGTCACTTCTAGAGTATAAAGAGCGGTAGTCTATTATCTTAAACAGAACGTAGGATGTCTCGGTTACACCTATGTACAACTTTAGGAGCTTTTATCATCTGAACCGTATCCTCTAAATATTTAAAGGAACTCTTCCTTTCACATGTCCAGGAAGCGAAATTTGAATCGGTGGATTCACAAAGGGGTGGCTCAAACTAGATCTCAAACAAAGATGTGCGAAGAAACATTGGAAGTAGCTGAAGGCGAGCAACTTCGACACACCCGTAGACGGATGTATTTATAATGAATGGAGAGTCTATTCATTTTTAGGAGCACGAAAGTGGTGAGAAGGAAACAGGCGATAATCAAACTTGGGGGAGCATTCCTCGTTTTGTAGAAACATGCCGATGATGTCTCTTTTGCTGTGAATGGGAGAGAAATTCAGCATACTGATTGAGGGGAATTTTTACATTTAGATATTTTTCATGGGAAATGTTGCATTATAATTGGAGATGAATTACAAAAGGTTGGCTGTCGATACCTTGGCGCTAGTATATTTGGGTTTGGTAAAACTAAAATTAATGGCGAATTTCTACGATTCATATTCTGTTCCAATAGTAAACTTTACGTGTTGTGCAACAACATTTATATGCTTCCAATTTTATAATCGTAATTATCATTTCCAGCCTTATCATTTCAGTCATATTTTGCGGGCTTTCACATTTTTAATTTTTCGGAAATTTGAGACGTTACCTTTTGGTTTCTCTTGAACAAAATATACAATAAAAATAAACCGTACCATTTGGAAGTGCAAGAATTAAATTAGAATTGGATACTAAGAAATTTTCTGCTTCCTAGACGAAAAAACCCAAAGCAAATTACAATTAAATTGGCAAAAATTCCCAATTTTCTTCAAAAATACCTCACATCTCTTGCGCGATTATAATAGCATCTCACCGTTATTAAGTCTCCCTTTACTGTTTGGCATTGCTGTTAATCCAAAACAAGGGTCTTTTTGATCAGTTTTGGTCAACTTTTTCAGTGCAGATGTTGCAAAAGAGCGCGTCATGCATTTCCCTTTCTACTTCGGCTAGGTAGATCCGGTAATGAGCGTAAAATAAGAGATATGGACGCTAAGACATGTCGCTTTTAGAAAATTATTTCTGTATGCGGTAGCAATAAGCGAAGCAAGTTGTTCGAGCGCCCAATATTTACACCCCTTGCCATACGCTGTATGGCTGGTTGCAGGGTATTAATGTTAATTTAGATAGGAAAAAACACACCCATGTGAAGTTCGTGCTTTTATGCTGATGGATGGACTAAATCTTAATCATATCATGTCATATCTATAGAATTCTTCTTCTTCTTTCTTCATAGTAAATCAGAATTGACATTGCAGTATGGTATTGTTTAGTTTACTGTGGAGGAGAGAGGATAGAAAACAGTTTTACTCAATCTGAGCAGCGATGAGCACTCTGTTTTGACGAACCCCAACCTAAAGATAGATGAAGAAATTGATGAGCACACTCAATAGACGGTCAGTCTTCACCTGTCATGTCTTCTGTCCAATCACGGAGTTCCCGCCGGCGAAATGCTCAAGAACCATGCATTATCGTGTCAAGGGACTCCACTGATGAATGAAAGCCGAAATCTCGCGACGCCCATTGCTCAAGATTTGGCCGGAAATGCTCCTTCTCATTCACACCCGGAGAACAATTTGAAAATGGTGTGTAGGGGAGGGCGGACGTGGAGGTAGAGGCGGCGTGAGAGTTAAAAAAGATTCGGAAGAGGAAGTGATGTGGAGGTGGTGGGAGAGGTAAACCACGTGGTACGGAGGCTTCTGGATGCCGTGATGGTTTAGCTCACTCCCTTTGGAATGAGGAATGGTTATCTCCTGGAGCCGACCACATTTCTGATAAGGAAAGAGAATACATACATGCAATGGGACTTAATTTGGCGAAATTGGAACTATTGAGTCCCATCTTTTATTTAACCAAAAAAATTTACAGTGTAAAAAATACAAATGACATAATATGCATACATACATAGGGATTTTATTTGACGTAATTAGGACTATTGAGCCCCGTCTTCTATTTAACCAAAAAAAAATTACATGATTTAAAAAAAAAATGACACAATAAAAAATAAAATACTAATCTACGAAGAATTATAAAAATACAAATATATAATGAATTATAAAAATACAAATATATAAAGAATTATAAGAATACAAATATATAAAGAATTATAAAAAATAAAAATATATAAATAACAAGTAAGAAGAGCAAGACTTATTTATTAAATATATTTCACAATTACATACAAAGTCTTTATGACTTGCTCTTTTTACTTGTTTAAAATGGCGTTTCACGAAGTACAGCCATCCCAGTTTAACTTAATATAAATTTATATAAAATGATACAAATAATAGCCTCGATAATGTGCCATGAATCTATTATAGCTCCCTATACATATTCTTTGGGATCGCATAAGAGCTTTGCTTCACGTCCAGCCTATAATCATTGCACGAGTAGGCAAAACGCAAATGCAGAACCCTGTCATGCCATAAATTTATACAGAGAGGAACGTTAGAAAATTTTATTCTACCACTGTTCCAACTACTTACCGTGGTCGCGCTTTAAGTATCCACATGGCAGTTACTAACAATAAAAAATTCGTACTATACTGAAACTTTTACTCAATTCTTCTATGGATGTCGAAATAAGATTATATTATTTCTTAAGCATCTTTCGCCTCAGAAAATATTATATGATAGGCTGCTTATTTTGCTGCTTGGGATTAAGAAATTCGAATGATCTATGCGCGGAAAATACAGTTCTATGATCGATGAATGCGTTAGTATTTGGGATTGCTCCGTATGAACTGAAGCCGGGACTGCAGAAAACTGACGATGTATCCAAGAAAAAGACAAATGTGGGAACGATGGAGCGGAGTTTCGATGTATCTTATTTCAGTCCATTTAGCGGATAATTTCCCCATTTTCGTCTTAGACGAGTCCATCCTTCACTAGATTGCAGAAAAATAGGTAGGCAGAATGGAGGGGTATTCACAGTTTACATGTTGTTAAAAGTCCTAGAAGCTCAGTCAGCCTTGGTGTGCATCCCCTCACCTACCACTTCCACTTTCCTCTTTTCACTTTTGCGCATTTGGGTGTATCCTTAGAGAGCGACTACTGTTCTAAACATCACAATCTACAGCTCAGCAGTAAGGAATAATGTCCTAGGAGAAAAGTACATTAGCTTTGATAGTTTTTTCCTGAAATTCCCTTAGCTCTTGAACATTTCAAACAACTTTCACTGACTTATTCGAATGAGTGGAGCCCAAAACGAATTTTCTTGAATCACCTGTTGCGTCTAACTCCTTGCTTCAGTTGCCACAGCCGCACCATCCTTTCTACTCTTGAATCGTGCTCTATTTCTCACTTTTAAGTACGTAATATGCAAAATGCTGCTGAGGTTCTGTGGGTTTAAAGCCTACACTTTTTTTCTGGCCGCAGTCGAAGTTGTAAAAATGTCGAATATGCATATTTTTAAGCTTTATCATGTATCATTTATTTACATTTTGTTAGGCTACGGCTGGATTGACTCGGGAAACATGTTCAAAAGACGACTACCACATTCATTATTAAATCCTTATATTAATAAATTAAAGACAGTTTTTGATCGAATAAGTATTGTTATTTATACCCGAGATGCATGTCAAAATATGGATGATTAATGTAGCTTATCAGTTCATAAAACGAACATTTTCTCATTTCAAGGATATTTTTATGAATATTGATTTTCAATTGATTTCCGATGGATATCAATCGGAAAAATGGAGAAAATAGTTTTAGGAAGGAAAGAGGATTTAGTTATCATGGTATTCTAATTTCATTTCTTTAAATGCATGAACATAGAATTAACATTATAATAACCGTGATTGCCAAAATATTTTCAACACAGTATTGCCTTGTAAATTATTTTAGTACTGTACCGAACAGTAAGCAACGTAATGGATTATAATATTTCTGGTAATTCCCACACTTTTAACCCTAAGGGCTACCCAAAGCATCCTAAAATGACCTTGTAAACATTTTTTGTAGCGTTAAAGGAAGAAAAAACTGCTGATTTGTAACTCGTCATAGAATGAATGTGATTGAACATTAAAAAAAAAACTCGAAAAAATATTTTTGGAAAGCATCGTTAGCATCGAAAAAAAGTTTGAATTCACTCGAGGATTAAAAGATGATAAATTACTCTTTAGCAGTAATACACGGTAAAAATCTTCATATCAGCGAAAATTAACGAATTGAGCGATGCCGCTTCGCCCATAAACTGTTGGCTTAATTATGCTAAGAACTTTCCAGTGTTAGTCCCTTAAGTATCTCTTACCAAGCCGTGTAACTGGGCAGTTAACTTTCTCCAACATTCTCAATAGTTCCACTTGCTTGAATAATTTCACCCTTAAGTTGTCGAAGTGTGGCTGATTATCTACACTGCACAACATCATTCAAGCAGCTTCACGGATAAAAGTCAAGTGGGGTTAAATCAGGGGAACGAGGATAATACCCGATACTTCCTCGTCGATCTGCCTGGGAAAGTGCCACCATGGTTACATTAAAGATGATGTTATGGAATCGATCCTTTTCTTACTACTGCAATCATAAAACAGTTGATCCTTGACATATTATAGACACTCGTTTTTAAGGCGAGTCACTTATTAAAATTCCACCAAAAATAATTAACTGAATGACAGATTTAAAATTATCCCTTGGCGAAAAATCAACTTAGTTGGATTAAAATAAATTTTTTGCTCATTTATCTAAATCTGTCTCATCTACATAAATCCATACAACCTCTGAGAATCTGAATGATAATCGTCTATGCCTCTTCAGGTGTCCAGAGGTTCTGGTATTGCGGGATTTATTCCGGATTTTTCGTGCCCCGAAATTTTTTTATCCTGTTATATATTAATATTTCAGCAGTCATAACTACAGAACGCGTTGGAACGTTCATTTGTTCCGGTTATTCCCTGGATTTTCTTAGTTGCAAATGTAAATGTACTCAGTTATGCACAAACGATCTCTGGATACCACTCTTTTGTAACAGTGTTTCTGGGCACTCAGTCGCACTCTTCTCATTCTTTAGGCATGCTAATATGTAATACCTTCAAATATTGTTAGTTATAGAAGTTGTTTTATTCGCTTTTTGAAAATATTGCTTAGAATAAATATATTATAGTGTCTACCATTTTGCTGATTCCTATTCATAATTTAGTTAGATGAATATAAATCTATGAGACATACAAGGGTGGTCTGAAAAGTTTCCGACGTTTCGCCATTTATCGACATGTTTTCTGAAAATTTCTGAAGATTTCCTGAAGATTTCTGAAAAATCTGGGGTCGGAAACTTTTTAGACCTCCCTCGTACTTATGCAAAGTACATATGCAAAGCTTAACTTTTGTCATCAGTTTTCTTGTGATATATGAAAGGACCGTCAAATTTTATATCATCCATCTGTCACTTCCAAATTTTGATAGTTATTAGGGAGTGTTTTTTCAGTCGAATAAAATCATCGTTCCATCGGAAGTCTCAGTTCCGAGTCAGATCTCAAACTTAGCATTACTAATTTTCGTATTTTACGATTGATTCACGTGAATTCTATACACGAACACATCCAAATAAATTGTGTATGTAAATGTACTGGATATCTTGTATTTAGAGTAGAGTATGCTCCACCATTTTATCTTCAAAGCAGGCATTTACCTCAAAAAACTGAGATGAAACCCTTTCCGACACAGACAGGTTAACGAACTACAAAAAAAATCAAAAAGATATTCATTCGATAATGTATGCCCTTTCAGTGCATAAACCTTAAGGGTAATCGTGATTCCGATCGTAGATGTATAAAATGAAAGGAATTCCGCCCAGAATCTCATTAAAGGCAATATAAATAACACTTATCCTCTTTATTCCCTCGTATTAAGTACCGTGAAATTCCTCAACTAACGACTTAACTGCGGTACGAAGCGATTTCCTTCCATCGCTGTATCCTGTATTACTTTTACTATCAATCTCAAATGTTGCCAAGAGCGTGCGTATGTACTGCGCGTTTATACATAAGATACATAAGATATAAGAATATATATATATAAGATGAAAGAACGCAAAGTTTTTGTATCACTGACGGCTGACACTTTCCGGCGGTTTCCTTTTGCATGTGGGTTGCTTCTGTACAAAATGACACTAATAGGAAATCATTTCCTATGCATGAGGCACGCCAAAAATTCCACTTAAAAGCACACCCGGCTTTGCGTTGCATATATTCATGCGGGATTTTCGTTGTAAGAGTGACTGATTAGAGGCATTAAAAGAAACTTGTCTGGCGACAAGAGTCCTAGATGAGGGGTTAGTAACCTTTTAGACGCGATTATTTTTAGAACTCCCGTAAATTTTACGGACAATGAGAATAAAGATGCCTGAAGAGAAGGCCTTACTGAATGGTCTCCAATTCATCCCTGTGCCAATGCCAACAGGATGGATTCTTCTGTAACTCACGTAATAGTTAAGTTGTATAGATTTTCGATGTATGGGTATTCCTTAGATGATGCGCTTTTACTTGGAAAGCAAATGTGACCGAACGGAGTTATGCATAATTACCTTAAAAAGTTGACACGGAAGAACAGATATCAGCGCTGATTTGAAAAGAACTAATTTTTTATCGAAGATTATAAACTATTGGTATCTTGATTCGAAATATATCGAAAATCCGGTGTTTGAGAAAGTCATAACAGACTAACAGGCTTCATTCTAGGGTTTTATTCTAATTTCCAATCACTTATGCTTCCAAGTAAAAAATATTTGTTAAACTAACTGTAAATTAAGCTATGACCTATGAGCTGTGTCTTGATAAGAATAAAAAAAATACAAAAATAATTAAGTTACCAGGGAAAACATTAAATGGAAACATTTATACCATCTTTTTTTTATCGAAAATAAGATTATTTCGTTTTTCCGCATCCAATTTTTTATTTTTTTTGGAACATTTCAATTCACTTGTAACAGAAGTGGCACACATAGGCAAAGAGTAGTAAATTTTAGAACTTAAAAATAGATAGCATTGTCTAATTAGTTCAATGTTAGGTTTCAAGATCACAGCATTATGTGATCTCAAATTATACACTGACGGTTTACCTCTTTCCGATCTACGATTGAAGAATATCCTTAGAACTTTATAAACAAATAGATGCCCCGAAGATAAAATTTTAATCTTAGCAAATAATGGGAAGGAATGTTCTCTATAAGGTGGTCTTGACATAAACCTAATTGTCTTCTTTTGACGGAGTACTAGAGGGTTAATATTGGATATATAAGCTCCTCCCCAGCAAAGAATCCCGTACTTAAGGCGTGAATTGAAAAGCGTAGTACACTTATCTTAAAACTGGAAACGGACACAAGTATCTTACCACGTAAAATTTTCTAATTGATGTGATTAGTTCACAGTTGAAATTATTAATATGTCATTTCCAGTTCCAGTTTATATCGAGATATATTCCCATATACTTTAGATGTTGTTTTGCAAAATGTTTCAGTATTTTGAGGTTCTGGGTTCGAGTTCCGGCTGATTGAACTTTTCCGTTTGGGGGATGGTTGTCTGTCTGTCAGTAATAATGATTATTGAAAGCATTATGTGATCTCAAGTTGTATACTGATGGTTTACTTCATTCCCCTCCACGATTGGAGAAATCTTAGAACCTTACATACAAACGGATACCACAAAGGCAAAATTTTAATCTCAGCAAATAAAGGGAAGGAATTTTCTAACATCTTCGAGGTATTGGATTGATCGATCAAAATTTTTACCTGCCCTCTGTCACCATGACCACCGTTCGGAGAGGGTCAACGAACGCACCCAAACAGAAACCATTTCCTCGGCAGTGTCTCCAGCATGGATTTGCTTTGCTGCTCGACGTGTCTTGTGAGAAAGGGGCGAGAGAGCTGTGATGAGAGCCGTTTGAAGAAGCGCATCTCTCGACAGACGAGAAGCGCCACTAAGTGGAAATCCAGTTTTGGAAAGGAAATGGACTTCTCAGATTCCTGAGAGAACGTCGCCCGACTCGTTAGGAAGGCGGACTGGCTTTTCTTATTGAAGCAAAGGAGAGTTGGATCGGCAACGCGGGGGAAATCGAGGCAAAAAACGGAAGAATCCGTGGCATCGGTTTGATCCGAAGTTATTACGAGCATATTTCGTAAGGACGCCGATTTTTTCGGGAGTTTTTTCTCCTCTGACGACCCACGATGTATTATTTGGCGGGAAGGAATTCGATTATTTGTATCTTTTTTCCCCTCTGAATAGGGCTATTAGGCGATGGCGCGTTAGCGATAAGGAAGTTGAACTTGGAAATGGGAGTGAAAGTGCATATCAAAATGGATCTTGGAGTCGCGGTAAGGGGTGGATATAATCGGTTTGGAAACAATCCACATCTTGATGAATGGAATACTCCTCATTCTTCTTTTGATACGGAATAGAAAAAATCTCTCAAAATAACTTTTGTTTCAGATCATGACTGAGACGATACGAAAGCTTCTGATGCATGAGTGATGCTGAACAATGGAGTATTGGTCAGTCATTATTGAATGCTAAGTATAGTGTTATGTATAGGGTCATTGTACTGTGATGACGTGTATGTTTTTCGCTATTGACAGGACGATTACTCGGGAATATTGGGAATTCTTTGGGTATCGGCTTCGTCTTGGAAATCATATTTTTTTACCTAATTTCCGATTCCAAGAACAATTCTCTGGATTTATGATAATCGATTTTCCATTTCTGATACTTATTTCTATTTCTGATGATTAATGACTAGTAGATACATACTTATTGATTGAGCTATGAGTAAAATCTATAAATCTTAATGACGCCTAATATGGTATCGATTGTGAATTTATTTAACTTATTTTTGTGCAAAAACTGAATTATTCGAGTTTCTGACAAATTTTTGAACGTTCTTTGAAGTCTAATGGTTCTATTTTGTTTCATTCACAAATATAAACTTTATTTTTCTCTATTTTTATACATTACTTAATATAAAAATATAATGAACGTAAGATTTCTTCCAAAATTTTAGTACTCTAACATGAAAGCTGGATGATTCAAATCAAGAAATTTTTCCCTTTATTTTTTAAACCGTCATCCAAATTTTTCAATAAAAAAGTATACCCAACCCTATTCACAAAATTCTCAATTAATTAATAAACTAAATTTAAAAAAATAAATATACTTTGTTCAGAAAGTTTTTGTCTCAGAACATTAGTAGCTAAAAATAATGAATTTTAGTCGATGTGGGAATATAAATCGGGAATCTTATCGAAATCTTGAGTTTAGAGTAATATCGGGAATATTATCGGAATCGGCAAAAAGAAAGCTTTTCATAGCTAATGGTGGAGAATGTAGAGTCCCAAAAGGTCTTCGGCCCGATGTCTTAGAAGTCAGAACATATTAGCGGGCAAAAATGTTCTGTGAAAAGTAAGGGTAACATTTTACAAGGGAACTTCATTAGACGTCAATAGTGAAAGTAATTTCGATTCTGGATAAGAAATGAAAACGGAGCAAGTAATTGTAGTACTGAAACGCTTTAGCCTGCGAATCAAAAAGCATGAACTTCTCCATTGTATTTCTGAGCACATAATGAAGAAATTTGATCCTGATCCAACTGAAACACGTCCGAATGGAAGGGTTTTTCTTATACCCTTTCTAATTTCTACTCTTGCCATGCTCGAAACATTTCGATTAGAAGTGGTGACTGGAATTTCCAGAATTAACAGTTCATGAGGTTGTTTTTCATCTAATACGTTACTTTTTTACAAGGTATCATTCTGTTCCTTAAGCCAAGATGAAAGAACGAAATTGTCAATCGTGAGCAGTCGATGAGAAATTTTTTAGGTGGGAAAACGAAAAAGAAAATGTCTTACACCAATCTAGGAAATCGAGCGAAAGTTATGCGGATATTTCGTGATGCGACAATATATCTTATTGTAAAATTATTAGAAATTACTAGGTCATGAATGGATTTGAATTGAAAAATGAAAACAGTGCTATCGAATACAAGAGTATTTTATCGTTTACGAGCTACTATAAATATTAATTAGTAGTATAACTACTGCAATTAATTATTTATGTCTAATGATGAAGAATAACGTTCCATTGGACGTAATTTTCATTTCTCTTTTAAAAGGGTTGCTAGTATTCACATTATTTTTGCTTCGACTGAATAGCCTTTATAATCCTATTTCTTTGAAAATTTCTCTAAAGTAATGAAGAAAAAATGTACTGCCTTCATTTATTTCTGAATATAATAAAGATTAAATAGAACTTTTGTATTCAAACAATAAAATTCTTTTTACGTACTTCGGAATCCAGATTATTCAATATATTACTTAGCAAGGCTAACGTGCATTGTAATTATAAATTAATCTCTAAGTGTTATAATCTTTTGGAATTCGATATTGATACTATTTTCTACTATACTAGATTACTAATTTCATACTACACAAATATCTGATGAGCAAAAATGATGAGTTATTATGGCTTCACCGACTTAAAGTTATTTGTTGTTAACATATGCATTCGGGGGACCAACAATTTTTCTTCCTATTTTGAAACATACGTTTTGCTATGAATTACAAAAGAAAATTCGTAGGCAAAACTAAAATTCTCCAGTGCATTGAATGGGATCATTCTAAGAAAGAAATGGCAAGTTTATTTTGCCGTATAAATTTATGGCTGGCACGATTTCGGAATTCGTAGCAGATATTATGCGTTTACCCTGTTATATCGGCCGATCAGAAACGCTTAGAAAGATCATACAAACATCTTAATACTAATTGTTCCAAAAATTTTTTTTCGATGGACATCACAACACAGTATGCAGAAGCCTAATAGAGTAATAAAATTTTAAAAGCATACACTTACCACACGCCCAAAGGCGGCAATCAGATTTGTTATAATAGATGTTATCTTGTTATAGTAGATATCGAAGAACATTCCATCAGTACCAATCTACCTAGAAAAATGCGAAATCATCAAACAAACTTCACTGAATTAAAATCATCGATCGGTTACTGATACCAGATTCCATTCGTCGTTTCAGAAGTAAATCTTGAGACGGAAGAGATGGAAGAGCTCACAAATTTTATGAGGTTTTGGTGCTTAATTTGGAATTTCTCCACTTCACTGACCTTCTGCAGTGGGTAAAAAACTTGAATTCGAACAGCTTCCTTCTCTTGTAAAGGAACACGTGACCTCGATGCACTGGTCAGGGACGGTCAATCACACAAGAGTCGAAAGTGATTGCCCAGATCAAAGAATATCACGATTAGAAGTAGCATAAAATTGTAGCGCTTCAGGTCTCATCTCATAGGACATTCTTATAGTACTCATCCCTGCCTTATAGCTACATTTCCTTGTTTAGTTCATTGATCTTATCTGTCGGCTCTCAATAAATTATGTAGTTTCACATCTTTTTACAGTTACTTTCCTTGTTGACTTTACTCAAATGCTAGTTTGCAGTAGATAAGTAAACTTTTACTATGTAAAAAATTCGCATGGAATTTGTCGGATCTTCTCTCGATTAAAATTAACTCGAATGAAGTAAACTTGGTTCTAGGGATGCATTTCTAGAGAAATAATTCGATCCCTGGATCAGGGGATTGTGTTTTGATTGATGATCGAGAGATTAAGGATAGTAGACGAAAAATGAAAAAACCTATTATTTTATATAAATAATGATAAACCATGCATTATAATAATCCTAGGATCAGTATCATGTATGGACAATAACTAGGTAGCATGAAATAAAATATATAAAATATTTTGTAATTACTACTTTTCTATCCGGAATTTTTCTTATCTTAGGCTAAGTAAGCTATCCGGTAAGGACATTTTCTCAAACCTTAGAGGAAAACACCGAGTTCGATTCCCGACTTTTATCAGTCAGACTTTTTTCAAGTCGGTTACTCGGGATTTTTCCACGGTGCACGTCCTTATGTGCATAGTTACCCTAACCCTTTCTCTCACTACTATTTGAATTTACGAAATGTACCCCCAGATTAAGGACTTAAAGAAAAATCGATATGGGCTCAAAAAGCGAAGTTCGTTTTATATTGTATCCTCCATTCTCGATTTACGTATATTTTAATTGAGAAACATCCTTGCTTATGAAACAACAGGAAAATAATCGATAATATGGTAAGCCATCTGAAAAATTTTTACTGAATGAACCTCGACTGATTCTGCTTGTTATTTCACCCGTAATACATTTTAATTTTTTGCGCAGTCTGCAAAAGGCCAAAATAGAAATTCCTAATTCTGGGATTCTTATATATCGGATCCAAGGAATCGTGGAACGGGACTGCAATCCCAAGTTGGTTCTTGTGTAATCAGAGTATAAAATTGGAACAGAACCTAAAACCAAAACGTTATTTTTGCTGGAGTGAAAACCGAACCCGAACCGATAAAATTGAGATTCTTGAACCCGAACAGAAGTCGTTATTTATTCGATTCCCATGTTTTGTTCCCAATAATGCTGATTTACTTCATTGTAATTGAAGGAAGGTTTAATAAATATGTGTAACTACGACTTGTAACTAACTAGTACTGAGTGCAATTCTATAATTTAGTGTAATGTAGCGTAAAATGAAAATATCTAGGATTAATTAAGCAAACTTTCAGAAGGATATTAAATTGTTCGGAGCGAATGGAAAAATCGGTTTGAACCGGTTCGACGTTGTTAGGAGCAAAATCGGAGATAAACCGAAATTTGTTTTTTTTATTGAACCGAATTAAAAAAAACCGGTAAGAAATATATTACGGTTCGATACCCTGCGTGTAATTAGAAATCCACTACCATTCACTCTAACTTTCTCGTTGAAGAATTGTTCTCAAATTAGGTCGCCATCTGAACGCAAATTCATTCACGCGAAAGCGGTAGCAACAATTCTTGGCAAAGATGAAATGCATTGTAAGAATTTTAACTTGAAAACAAAGTGCATCCGATCTCGGAATGTGATTTGGTGATCCTGTGCCCCAGCCAAGAACATGGAAAAGAACCATCCTCGATCTAGTCGTTTAATATCGCATCGCAAGAGTAATGGATAAACATTAATGCATCAAGATCGAAACTGCATAGTTGTTCATCATTTTGTGGCATTGATTATCCATGGGTAGGTGCCAATGCGACCTTGAAACCCGCGATGAATTTCGGCTGCGTCAAGTTATGGAGAGCGTCAAAAGCGACGCCGAGTCACGCGAAATGTAGATTCCGAGATAATGTCTTCTACCCAAAATGTATATCCCCACTGCGTACATGTTAGGTCGGCAATCAGCGCTGCGTGACCCTCTCTTTCCCACAACGACTGGGCGTCGTGACCTTCCATTGACCTCGCAAAATAGAAGGACATACGGCAGAAGGTCACTTATGCCTCAGAAATGCAATCAACGTGGACGCCCATGGAGTAAGTAGTGGCTATCGATGAAGGCGATCCAATTTTTATATAATTATCGAGACTTATGCCGCATAATTGAATGAAATGAGAGGAGGAGAGGGGATCGATGGTTTCGGATGCGTGATAATATTCGTTTTGAGTTTAGGAGGTCATAGGTTGCGCTGACTTTAGCGGGAGATTAAGCTTGGAGGGCTTCTCGAAAGATGATGTCACTTATTATAGCCATTAAGATTGGTTATAGGTTTATAAGCTAGTTCTGTTGTAGGCACAGGAGGGTGGAGAAGGGAAGGGAAATCAGAATACTAAGAGGTTCAGACATAGTGAACCCAATGACTCTTGCGTTACGGATGCAATCATAATGTATCGCAAATTAGAAATCTTATTGTTAGACGAGCCTGAAAATTTAGTTATCATAAAAAAGTTATTAACACATTTTTTTCTAAATTTCGATAATCGAGAGAATTGTTTCCTAAACTTGAAATTAAAGGAATTCTAATCATAAAGACGACTTTAAAATAATAGATTTCAGCGGAATTGTTCCACTATATTCCTATTAAGTATTCATTTTGTAACTTTTGTAATTAAAACACTGAGTAATTGAAAGAAGAAAGAAATCACTCAAGATTTACCCTCTATTTCTGTAAGTAATTAAGGAGGACAAGATGTCGTGGTATCAGGACCTTAGAAAACTGTGGAATTAAAGCTGAGAATAACAAAAGCTTCAATCTATTATCTCTGAATCAGTAATTACAATATTTGATAGTATATGAAACATGTGATTATAATCATCCTTATACTCATATTATTTTATTTGGGTTCCGAAATCGCGGTAGTTGATAACTTCAAAAGGCAAACTGCCAATTAAGTGATGCATCATTAAGATACTCTTAGTTTTGTAGATAAAAAACATTGCAGCCATTAATCCTGAGATGCGTTTTGTATTTTGTAAATGATGCGAAAGGGAGTTCTTGATGATTTATTATGGTGTTTTTTCCATTTGAAAAGATAAACCGTGGGAATATGTTTACTTTCCTTCTTATTGTCTTCACTCTCCTGTGTTTTAAACTCCGCTACAAGTTTCTTTAATGGTTTCCCAACCTTTATAGATAATTTCGGGCATTATAATATTTACAGATGGATTTTCATATGAGGTATTTTCAGTGGAGGTTAGTAATGAATCCAACATCTCAAGCTTCGCCCCACTTAGGATATATAGGTTCGTATTCGGAAAATAGCCACCCACCCACTCATTCATCTACGTAATCAATGGCAAACATTTGGGTATTTGAAGAGGAAGTGATAGAATCCATCCCTATGTATGCATGTATCCAGCAGGATAACGCTCCTTCAACTTAATTGACGCCTTGTTGCAGAGGTCCTCGGCCAGTAATTGAACGAATTTGCATTGACCGTTTTAACGCGGCTGAAAACTCATCTAGTAAAACCGCCTTTGGGGTAGATTTATCCGGTGGGAAGGCATCGATTGATGTCGAGGGTTTTTCGTTTGATCAGCAGTCGGTGAATGGTGCGTGAATCTCAAACCACACGCTTATTTCAGGCGCTGTAACATCGCGTGCGTTTGAGAAGACGAAAGAGGAAGTTGGTCGGAGGGTTGGCGTGCGCCAAGCGGCGTGCCGCGAAACTTGTCGGATATGAGCCCGGTTCCGGTAAGTAGAGGAGTTCAGTATAAACTATATAGCATTGACCTACCCAAATTTACAAGTATTTTCTTTCTTGGAGGTTCTAGCAAGTCCTTTTGGATCCCTGGAGGGAGAGTTAGCAATCGATGAAACGGTGGCAGCTAAAATTTCGCTGAAATACTTATAATTAGGTTACCATATTTTTATGACGAGGTATCGGTACTCATCACATTTCTATGCGAGTGAAACAGGGTTCTTTCCTTAAATCTCTGTTTTGATTCGATTTAATTTCAGACGCTTCTGAGACATCCCAGAGTTACAACTTCATGAAAATAAAATTAAAAAGAATTATTAAATTTTATTGGCACTTTCCTATTATATTTAATGTTTAATATTATTGAAGTATTTTTTGTCATTTTAAAATATTTTAGTAAAAATCCCTTCCACAAAGTTGAGCTCGGTCGCTTCAGATTTGACTGAATGAAAAAACGCTTTAAATTTGCCATCAAATTACTTATCTCATTAAAATATACCTCTCTTACTCCATACTTTTCTATGAGTAATACTTTGTTCCTTCAAACCGGAAAAAATGAAAATTTACAGGAACCATTCGTTAAAACCGAGATAGTCCCGGTGAAAACGGAACTTAGGAGTTAAGCTTATTAATCCGCTACTTCAAACTTCCTTTTGTGATACCTTCACTCTATACTACTCTTTATATAATGAAAAACTAAGGTTAACCCTCAATTTCCATGGGAGTTTCAAGAAATTGATTGTAACAATCAATCCGAAGGCATCAACTTCGGGTCGGATACAATAACTTCGTAAGCAACTATGTTTACCAAAAAGATTCAATTTTCTTCTTAAACTGCCTCTTAAGTAAATGATCCTTTGAAGTTGTTCTTGAGCTGAAGATGGCGTGTGTTGAAACTTTGTGTTGTGTGTTGTTATTTCAATTACTATCTCTTATGGAAACTTCAATGCTCAGTGTTTTCCCTCATCGCGGATAATTGAAGATAGTCAGTTCTCACGATTCATCTGTCTTTCAGTTAACTTCGACTTTTGCGAGAAGAAATTGCGAAGTACTTTACGTGGAAATTGAAACAAATTCAGAAATGAATAGCAAAAAATATCGAGTATATTATAATAGAATAACACAACACAGTTAATTACTCCCGATGAAAATGAATAAGTATCAGTAATTGGTATATAATAAATAATTTTCAATAATAAAAGTAGATTTAGAAAGCACTAGAATCAAGCAGGAATCTTACGGCGATATTTAAGGAAAAGTTGGACTGACAGGACGTATACTACGGTGAATGGTTAATTTCTTTCTGAAGTGAGTGTTGGGGATAAATGGCTGAGGGAGAGCAAGGCATGAATATGGTAAACTGAGTGCATAGGATGTTGGGTAAGGTAGTTACATAAAGATAAGGTGACTAGCACAGGGTAGGGTAGCTTGGAGAGTTGCATAAAAGCAGTCTATTAACTGATAACCAGGGTCGGATTTATTATCAGGCACTAGTTGAGGGCGTCATACTAAGTAGGCCCTCAATGGAGCTTGTACTGGAGGAACTTTAGATGTATACACCGTAACTCAGATGTCCGTATATAATGTTAAACCTTGCTATTTCTAGATGGAATTGATGAAAATGAATATCATTAGCTAACAATTCAAATTTGTGCAAGTCGTTCTATTTCCAGAGAAAAATTAATAATATAAAAATACTCTTTAAGTAAATTACAGTAAATATTGGTATTCGTGTATGCCAACATAAAAAAGCGTAAAAAATACATTTGTAGATCAATAGATGATATTAATAAGTGCAAACATGATTATATGTAATTTTCTTTTTGGGGAAATTAATGTGATTAAATTTTCTATCGTTTGTATCAATATTATAATGAAAAGTATAGGCTAAATCTTTTCCAGTTCTATATGTATATGCGACATATTATTCAATTTCTGAAGAAAATACTCGCATTTAAGTAATTTTATTCCCCAGTTTCGTTTAGTACGCCGAGTGAAAGATTTATTTGTCGATTCTATTAATTTTCAATGTCAATTTTGATGTTCGATGCAAATAATGCGCCGTGCAATTGCGGCCTGATAATATTATATGCGGCAGAATGGTTTCATATCCGGCCTAATGGTACGTTGAGGCCTTCCGATGAAGTAAATTTCCCCAAATTCGTCACCCAATTTCTTTCCGTGTAAGAAGATAAACAGATACATTTGAAGCGATAGAATTATGTAGTAGATTACTGGTGAGATTTGTGAACCAAAGGATATCCGCATACTCATTCCAAAGGAGAACGCGTGGTCATAACGTATATGTATACTAAGCTATACTTAGTGTCACAGTTCAGACGCCTGAAAATTTTTTAACGTACTTCTGTT
The DNA here is from genome assembly GCA_036926295.1 of Pachydiplax longipennis. NCBI lineage: Eukaryota > Metazoa > Arthropoda > Insecta > Odonata > Libellulidae > Pachydiplax > Pachydiplax longipennis. Next base: position 666,610 of record JAVFKF010000020.1, read on the forward strand.
GTATTCGGAGTCGGAATGGTTGGAGGTCTAAATTTGATGTTTTGTAAACAAATACGGTAATGATCCGTTTCGCAGTGCGGGAGGCCGAGTTCCGGGTGGTCTGAGATCGTTGAAAGAACGCTAACGAACTCCTCGGAGGCTCTTTTTAAGGATTCCGAGGAGGAAGCTACGAATTCGGCAGCTGTTTTATTACGTCGCATCCTCAATACATTGTTGCTAAATTTACTCTTGCTTTTAGGAGACTGGATTAACGTGTCCTATTTATCTGATAATTGTATAATTTCATGTAACTATTTGCTCTTTTTTGTCTTTTAAGATTTTTTTGGTACGTCTCCTTGCGTTTTAATAACTCTTTTAATATGATTTCACAACTAATCTTAGTTTTCCTATCTGTAGGTTTCGCAGGTTTTTTCATACATTTACCCCCCTTCTTGAGGGTGTTTTCCTGCTGTGGAAATTTTTTTACCTAAGCACTTAGCTTAGGTTTTTAAATCCACAAAGTAGTCTTCTTCTCTATTCTGTTTTTTCAAGCTTTCTCTTTTTTTAATTTATATGACGAAGGGTTAGATGTAAGAAGAGACTTTATAGTCTCAATATCGCCCTAAATAAAATCCATTATTATTATTATTATTTGTTTGCCTACAGCTTGTACGAAAGTTTATTTCAGTATGTAATCCCAGAATTCTTCCCACTGAGATTCTTTTTGTTCCGTAATTCTTCTCCTAATAAAGGAATCAGGAAAAGATTAGCAAAATCCTTGTTGATGTATGGGTGTGAAACGTGGACGTTAAGAAAAGAGGATATTAAAAGATTAAAGGCTTTTGAGATGTGGGTATGGCATAGAATGGAGATAGTAATCTAGATCGATAGGAAAACGAACGAGAAGGTGCTAGAGATGGTAAGGGAGAAGAGGATGTTAATTGAAGTAATTAGAAATCAACAAAGGAAATGGGTGGGTCAAATATTGAGAGAACAGGGATTACTGAAGAAAGCGATCGAGGGAAGAATGCTAAGGAAAAGACAGGGGAAAGGCAAAAGTTGTAAGACGAATTAAGGGGTGGGATGAGTTACCACGAATCGAAAGAGAGGGAATTCAATAGGGGGCACATGAAACTACCGAACACTTTTATAAGTAATCCTTCTCAAAAATGAGATCGTAAGGAAGTGCAGTGCTCAGCCGCGCGGATTAGACTATCTGAGCGCTATCGGTTTATTTATTGACGCAAATAATCGCAGATTCTATTTAAGATTCTTATTTAGAAATCCTCAGAGTATCGTGGAATGAGTCAGCCCGTGTATGTCGATCGTGGTTTTTGCTCTTTTCCTCTCTTAAGGTAAACATTTTCTCTAAAATAAGGCTTCTCCATTTGTTATATATGGTACAAAAATATTCGACTATGATCATTAATATCCAGGTTTGTGATAAATGATAGGTTTATAACATAGCGTTGATGTTTTCTTACGGTTTCGGCGTCGTCTTTCATATGAAGAATTTCGCGAAAAACGAGGACCGGCATATTTCGTAAAGTTTGGTTGACTTTGACTCCCTATCTAATTTTAATACACGGGATTCAAAGTGATTAATATGCAAGGTTCCATTTAGAATTGATTCAAGAGTGAGAAATTTTGATTACACACTCAAAAACACCACTTTCGTATCCTTGGCCTGCTTGTTTCGATTTAAGCCCAATATGCGCTGCTGAGAAATGCATGTATAGAAGTGAATCATTATGAAAATCATTGAGGAAAGGGCTAAAATGAGGCACTGGCTTTTGATGCCCGCAAAAGTATAAGAATTGGAATTGGTCTTGGTAAACGCAAAAGTATCGATTCTCTAGCTTTTTCCTTACGGCCAAAACAGTCAACTCTATGAATCCTTCCTGTTAGCATGAAAGAAGCAGTATGCCATCCTCTGCCTTAATCTTATCGCGGATTAAAACATGATGAAAAATAAACAGGATAGTTGTACTTCTAGTCGTGCTTATCATTTTGAGATTATAGTCAAAGAATACTGTTTGGGCTATTGTTACATGTGAAAACTGTATTTCATAATTTTCGTGTTGTTTCTTTCAACAAAACCATGTCGAAATATCGTGAATAATTTTGTATCTAAATCGCTTTCCTTCACTTTCTTACGTTGCAGTCAACGTTTACCAGCGCTGATTTGAATGAATCCCGCATTTCAGTAGCTTAGATCGAAAACGTGAGTGAGAAATCAATGTTCTAAGGACCTAAAGCGGCACGCAGGCCGAAATTCCGTGATACACACTGCAACACGGTCTGCTCTCATTTTATTCGATTTTAAAATACTGAAATCAAGAGATATTTCTCTGAATTGATGATATTTTCGTAAATAATTTACCCCATAGCATTTCAAAATGACATTTTATGACAACAGTGCGTTAAAATAAGATTTTACTTGTAAAATTCAGGTATAAGAAAGGACTTCCACGTCTAAAAGAATGTAAAATTCGATAATACGAGAGAGAATAAACCCTGTAGTAGATACAGAGGAATGAGTGAACCAAATTCCCAACAGGTGTAAGAGGTTTTTTAAATAAAGGTGAAAACGTCAAGAAAGCCTGAGATCAATTCAAGTGTGACCAACAACACGAGAAAGGAAGGTTTTCCTAAATATGAGATGAAAGCAATTGCTAATACTTGCGAATGAGAAACGTCAAAGTAGAAAAGGGTTAATCCAATAATGCGATCCTTCCAATTTTGTCTCGTTTATAATTTATGATTAGTAGGCATAATTTGAAATTGTACTCATAAATATTTATTCAGTACTGTCTTACTCCTCTTCGATGTTCAGCTGAGGTAACAACTTAAGTTCGAACGAATCAAAATGCATGTCTCGGCGGCAGATACGAAGTGATCCTGGCAAAACTGATCTTCCACTTCTACAGCATTTTGATTATCTTTCTCCTTCGGCGATATACCGATAAAAGAAGAGTTCCATTTATTGATTTCCTAATTATTTTGCGTTTATCATCGCACCTTCTGCTAATCTTATCTATGTCGATAAATAGCTGAATGAACAGATTTTCCGGAGTACTATTTCTTCCTCCAATTAGTAGATAAAGTTTAACTTCTTGAGTAGCTCTCACTTGATGGGAGCTAATTTTAAGTTTGCGTAGAGGAATAAAATATACGCCATATAGAAATTATTTTTATATAACATTTGAACCAAGATATTAACTCAATGGTAATTTTTGTGATTCAATCCAATCAATCGCCATTCAAAATCAATGAGTTCATACTGATTCACTACATTTGCTTCTAAAAATCATCCTATTCTCGACCGCTAAATCGATCATTGCCCATAGATATCTCTGAAACATCATTGCTGTCATCCATTGGCTTTTGCGAAGTATTGTTCATCTCTTAAGAAATTCTGAAAGGGAAAATCGCATAAAAGAGACCAGTTCATATTAATTTTTTGTTAGGGTCCTGAATGTCTGCTCTCTGCTTCCAGTCAAGGAAGTCGCGGTCGAAAATGTTTTGCTCTAAAGGCGATTTCATTTGAGCCCAACAATTATCTGTTACGATGGAGATATCATATTTGCCTTCCTTCGTATTATCTGCTCAAAAATTATCGTTCATTTCCTTCATTTCCTCAGACGTAGCAGTATTTAAAATTGCTTCGCCAGCTAAGGGAATTTCGCACATTTGGGTTCTCACCCGGATATTGAATCTGGTAAAGCTTTCCAACCAAAGGCGAACGTGCTACCCATTTGATTATCCAGGAGCCCATCATCCTTATTGTCGAAATGTCAAAAATATTATTTCTTTTCAGGATAACAAGTTCCCCAGACGCTTAAACTGGAAAAAACAGCTAATGGCTTCTTTCAAAATACGGGTGCTTCACTCAGTGCTGGTGCTGGTTGCAGTATCACTTGTCATATACTCGTCGTACTACACAACTCCTCTACAAGTTCACTACATAGAGAGGCCGGAGGAGGTTAAAGGTAAAGTGAATATATTAGAAATTCGTATCTTGAGCCGTATCTTATATAAGAAGATATTTTTGCAATACTATGGAAAACTTAAAATAATGCGATACTTTTCCATGGTTTTAAAAAATTTTAAAGAAAGAGAATTAACACTACCCACTCTATTATTAGCTGTTTATTAATACTTGGTCTAATGGTACTTTATTTCAGCATTGAAGAGCGTTTTAGTGGTTATCTCTGTATGTGAATTGCGAATTTATCGTTTCCCTTTAGCAAATGATGACCCTTCAAATTCCTCCTGAAATTAAGAAAGTAGTTACTCCAGGTGATTCTACTCCTACTCTTAATTTACACCAATATTAATAAAGAAACTCAAAAATCCCTTTCACTGGATCGCTTTACAACTACATATTGTAATACTCTGCAGAATATTTTTAAATGAGCCCTAAGGAAGAAAGTCCAATGACCGATCATGTCCTGCATCATACTTTTTTACTCCTTAACTTAAAATGTTTTTATGATGGAAATTTACAAGTTTATGTTCCTAAATGTGCTATCTGGAGTGAATAACCTATTACCAGTCCCAAAATGTGTCCTAGATCCGTTATCAGGACTACGTAATGATCTTTACTATTTCGTTTTTGACTTTAATTTATTTTTATTCTCTATAACATGTGTGCTAACTATATTATATTTATTAATTAATAATCCTCATTTTGATGTGGCATTTGCAAATAAATGTGACCAAAGGCATGAAATATCCCAAGACACATTAATTCATCAATAGGTTAGAGACTTGAAAATCTTTAAATCTAAGATGGAAGGTGTTCAATGATGATAGACTAAAGTGCATTCAGATATACTAATAAAAAATGACAAATCATTAATTTATTTTCTGGAATCTTCCCTTCTCAGGCCAAAATTTAACCCGACCGCAGCCTCAGCAGCCTCCGGAGTCGGGAAGTCCGGCAAACTCCGAAAAACTCGACCCATCGTTGCAACCCGAAGACCCATCCACCGGTCTCTCGTCAGCATCACTCGTCGCTTACCCACTAGTCTCCTCTCCCTCAATATCCTCGGCCAATTCGATGCCCACCGTCACCGACCACTCAACCAACTCGTCCAACCGGCCCAAGAGTGACGAAGGCATCAAACCACCGAAGGATTCGGAAGTGGGTCCGATCCCGGACGCAAAGGCGCCCAAAAAGCCGGAATCTCCCTCACAAACCATGGCTTCCTCACACTCCGTCAGCCTCCCCACTGAAGAGCCGATGGCGCGGGGTGTGATCACTTCTTCCATTTACGCTGCCGGTCACGACATACCAGCCCCCGATCTGTGCCCGGATTCCGGCAGTGGAATGCGACTGCTCATTTTGGTGACTTCGGCGCCAAAACACACGGATGCCCGCATGGCCATCCGGCAGACCTGGGGACATTTCGGTGCTCGAAGGGACGTGAGCGTGGGCTTTTTTGTAGCCTCGTCCACTGACCAAGAGACGCAACGTTTGCTAGAAAGCGAATCTGCCCTTTATGGTGACATTATTCGAGCGAATTTCCTCGATTCGTACGTGAATCTTACCCTGAAAACTATATCGATGCAAGAATGGGTGGACACGTACTGTCCCAAGGTGCGTTTCATCCTAAAGACTGATGACGATATGTTCATCAATGTGCCTCGCTTGCTTGCATTTACTGAGAAACATTTAGGAGAGAAGAGAACTATATATGGTAGGCTGGCGAAAAAATGGAAACCGATAAGAAACAGTAAATCTAAATACTATGTTTCTGTCAAGCAATACAAGCATAGTGTTTTCCCAGACTTCACGACTGGTCCTGCATATCTTCTCACAAATGATACTGTTCATGATCTATATGTGACTTCCTTGAATAAGACGTACTTGCATCTAGAGGATGTGTTTATCACCGGAATAGTAGCGCAAGACATTAAAATAAGACGCGTTCATTCCCAAGAATTCTTCAACAAACGAATACCTTTCCATGCATGCAACATACAGAAAGGAATCAGTATTCATAAGGTTAAGTTCCCAGAACAGTTTGATTTGTGGAAAAAGCTGTTGGATGGTAGGACTGCATGCAAAGTGTAATGATTTAAAATATTTCTCTGCATGGACGGATGACCAAATGATATTAAAATTATTGCCAACTAGTGTTTCCTTTTCAAGATGTGATGTGACATAAAAAATCAGCTGTGATTTAGTGAGTTTCTTTAACTCGTTAAAAAACTACATTCCTCAATGATAGAGGTAAAGAGATAAAAGAATAATATTTTTATCTATACTACTATACTACTTAATGTTTATAGAAAGGTTGTTCAAAGGTTTATGCAGACAGCCCCTGCCTTTTACAGCATAATTTGATATGAATCTCATTTTGTAAATATTTCAGCTTTATTGCTAGAGTAAATACCCCCTTTTGAGATTTTAAAGAATATATCTTACTTGAGATGTTCTTTTTGGTGTAAAACACCATCAGAAACTGAAAGATTATCCAGCAGTAATTTTGGGCAAAATGAAGGGACAGATGATGAGAAAATAAAGTTACAATATGAGGAGACATTGGTAGAAAAAAGTTGAAATTTTAAAATAAAATGACTTAGAGGCATGAAAAGATGGGCCTATAAGCCTGCATCTACATCCAGGTCATAATTCGGTCATATGAAAGGAAAGCTTGGGTCATGCATACATTTTTGTTATGTGTGATACAAGGTCAAATGAAGGACATTTTTTGAATTTTTTGGTCAAAATCTTATTTTCATCTTGCATTTAAATGCTGGAAAACTTTTCTTGCTCTCTGGTGATGCCACAATATACCAACATGGGACTATCTCAAGTAAAATTTATCTAACAATCTCTATGAATACTGATGGGTCTGTTTCCACTTGCAATAAATCTGTTTAGTATTTAAAGAATTTCATTGGATTGATTTTATATATGTGTTTTGGTATGTGCTAAAATCTGTTTGATCAATTTTGTAACTGTTATTTGAAAAGTCTTATCCCTATTATATCAATTGATTTAATTAAATATTAATGCTTCAAAGTTTAATACTATTACAATATACAATGTTTTGTTTGGATGAGACTAATGTTGATATTGATACTGGTTCAATGATGCATGTCTACAACCAAACTTGCTGTTTTGCAGCATTCAATAACACATGAAAATTTTTGTATAAATAGAACGTTTTAATTTAAAAATTACATTGCAATTTTTAATAATTCAGACTACAATCCTTATTTGTCTGATTTATTACATTGGAATAGTGCTTGTTCATTTGGTGCTAAAAATCTGATTATACGGTGTCATTTATTACAAAATTCCTGTTAAAAGCACTTTTAAGTTCTTAAAACTTAGTAACTAACAAACAAAAGTGATTTCATAGTTATTCTAATTGGAATGTATTATGTGCTCCTTTCAAACAACTTGAACAAACCATGGCCTTTTGCAGCACCATTGTTATTATCTGTCAGAGGCCTAGGCTAAACAAGGTTGCTAATTTATGAAAAGTTTTGCTTGAGATGTTTGCATATCCTCTTCCTTTTCAATCTCCTACCTTGTTCCTCAATAGATTATTTTTCAGGATGGTCAATATTTGTGTGCTCATGTGATCTACTACTTATAGAGAAAGAGATGTTTTCTTTAACATGGATGTGAACCAAATTGTACCACATTTTTCATATTTCCCTAATATATTTATTGTAAGAAAACTGTCAAAGACTAGGGCTACCTGTGTATCAGGTCATAATCTACTTTGGTGTGATACCATTAGCATATGCAGAATTTGATATTAGAAGTGTGGTAGAAAAAAGGTTCAGTCAAGGAGAGTAAGTTGTATGTAGTATTTTTCATTTAAATATATTTTTCATAAAGTGATTCAATTAAATGAAAAATGAAGGTATTTGAGTGGAATTCAACTTGTACAATGTATCACAAAAGTGCAATTTTCTGCTATTTAATTGAGGTTCAATATATGTGGAAGAAATTTGCTGTTATTGCAGATATTTTTGATGAGAAATTTGTTCATGGAAAAATTTAGGATCAGGATAATCTTGTGTAGGAATGGCGAGGTGATTTGGAGTAAAATATTTACAGTTACTTTCAGCTCATAATCTGTGTGAATTTTGATCGATTTTGAAATTTGTGGTTGTACTTGGCATATGATTTGATATTTTACTAATGAAAAAAGGATGCAGTTTTCTTAAGTTTTTCAACAATTGATGGATGGTTGATGGTTGGCTTCTATTTGAAGCATGTCTTGTATGATCTAAAATTTTTAATGAAATGGCTTATTATGACAGTGTACAATGGTTTTCAAAAAGTCAATAAGAGCATATTTGGAAACCAATATACAATATTTACAATGATTTGTTGTTTTATTTCTGAAGACAAACAAAATATCTCTCTTTCTAAGCAACTTTTCCTCTGAAATTAATTTCATTTTTGATCATGTCCTTCTAAAAATTGTTAACATCTTCATATGAAGACTTGAAAAGATTTTTTCACTATGGGATTAATTGAATGCAAACTCATTAAGTAGCATACACTACCAGGACCAGAATGAACACAATTGCAGAGATTTATTTAATACAAAACACTTACACCTATACCATTATAGCAATGCATTTGCAACCATGGTTTTGACATTTCACGCCATCTTCAGGCATATTATACAGGTTACTCATACAATATATAGTCACAGAGGGGTAGGGCAGGTTGGGTGGAGAGGGTGGAAAAGGATTCGACAACTGAGGAAAGGATTGGGGAGGGAAAAGGTGAAAGTTGTTCATTAATAACTATAAAGTTGGGATTACTGCTTGCTGTTAGAATTTCTAATTGTTCAAAGGAATTCATTTTCCTTCCTTTGCTTTCGATATGGAGGTATTCCATTTGGATTGGTGGCCAGTTTCCAAAAGATGGCATGCCATTTGGGAAGCCTTGGGATGATTGTTGCGGAAGGCACCTTGGTGTTCTATCCTCCTTTTGAGGAAGCTTCTTCCATACTGACTGATGTAATGACCCTCACAGCTTCCACATCTCAAACGGTAGATGCCCCTCCTCTCTGCAGGGTCCAACTGGTCCTTGTCATTCCTAAGGATGTCTCCAAGTTTTTGGAAGGCTTGAAAGCGATCCTTAAGTGATTATCCAGAATGCATTTGGCTATTCTGATGCTGGTTTTCCCAAGGAACAGAATAGGACCATGGTGGGGGGCTGGGAGGGATGTCCTTCAGCTTTTGGAAGATACAGTGGAGATTTACTCATAGCTTCTTCCTGTTCTTTTCAATGAGGTGGTCAATGAGTTCCAAGGGGTAGCTTTTGGCATCAGCGATTTGTTTCATGGTTGAAACTTTCTTGAGTTGAGAAACTTGAGATTTATTTGTTTTATCATGCTGTTACTGATTTCTTCAGCTCAGGAATCAAGCATAAAAGGTAGCAACTCAATAACGGACTGCCTCATTACTAATACTACTTTCCTTTGGCCAAATCATTTATGGCAAGAGTATTACTAATTTCCTCATGAAATTTTATCAAAGAATTTAAGTTTCACCACTGATCCACATCATCAACATAAAAAATACAGTTCACAGTGTGAACAAACATTATCATTACCTCCTTCAGGCCATCATAATGATATAATAGCAGCTAAGGGGTAATTAAAATAGCCTAAGGATTTTCAAATTTCTGAAACCCTACCCCTTGTCTACATCAAATTTTTCCACAGAACTACATACCTTCATGATAATCTGTCACGGATTTCTAAAACCAATGTAGAAGGTGACATATTTTAAGGATAATACCAGATACAATGATTATACAATACAAGGATGATACGATGCTTAAAGAACACAATGATTATTTGGAGCCATGCAGTTAAAGGCCATGAGAATGAGAGTCACACAAAAAAAAAGACAATTGAGGTTATCTCATGGATGTTAACTTAGCTCAAGATCCATGGAAGTTCTGGAGTAGAGAATTTCTTAAAAAACTTGATCCTGTTCTTCCATCTACTTGTGTACAGTTCATACCATGTAGGTGCATTATCTTGCTGAAAGATGCTTTCAAGGGAACACGATCATTATGTGTGGTTGAATGTGATATGTCTGGATGGATTTATAACCAAATAAAGAATGCTATGTATTTATTGAATAGAATGTGATGAATATATTACCTAGACTCTAGATCAGTGTTGAGTTGACCTTTTCCTATTGGAAGGCCACATTCAATATTTGGTATCATAAGAAAATTAAGTTAGAAAGAAAGAAAATTGGCAGTTATGGTTGTTGCTGGATCCATGAATGAGTAAATAAATAAAAAGGCTACATATAAAACCATCAGGTCACTCTAGTGTTATACATTGCCTACATTTGGATTGTAAAAAATTGAAATTTTATATCAGAAAACTAATTAATAATTCACAGAGTAGACTATAAAATGATATTTCCACTTTATTTTTTGTGTCATTAGAAAGATAAAAAACAATAGTATTTAAATAAGAGAATTATTTCGGAAATAACTATTAAATAATAGGCCACAAGTTTGCTACCCCTGCTTTAAACCATAGTGCTGTCCCCTTCACCTTGCACTCTTCCAGAAAAGGTTACAGAAAGTATTTTCCTGATATTTCTAGAAACTGTACTCAGACAGCTTTTCATTTACCTACTTTGGCTTTACAAGAATGGTAGAAAAGTTATATGGAATATAACTAGCTGAATGGAAAAAATAGAGAAGACTTTAAATGTGGGTATCATATTTTAATGTTTGCTTTTCAAGTTCCTTGCTCAAATTTTCTTGTGAGATTATTCTTTTTGCCATTATTTCTCTCTAAAGGATAGTTAATATATCATTCTTCTCTAGCTAATAACTCAAATGATGACTTTCCTCAAAACTTCTAAGTTTCATTTCTGATTCTGGTGCAACATAAAAAGGTTTATCATATGATGACATTTTGAAATGGAATAAGGTACTTATCTGTAATAAAGCTAGTTGTACATGCTTGGATAGGAAGTAATAGAAGAAATAAATGCCAGTAATAGAATCACTATTTTGTATAAAGAAGATCTTGATATACAAGAAAATCATTTCAGCTAATGAGGTAATAATTTGTATAGTTATATGGTGAAGATGTAATATATTTGTATTTATTTTTTAAAGTATTACAAATACAAGTTTCATTTTGCTCTTACTTAGAACTCATCTCTTTAGTTCACTGCTGCAATATTTTATAACCATTGCTCATAATTGGCATATATTTTTACTTCGAATAAGTCACTCAATATCATCATATTCTTTTCATTCTGCCTTCTTCTAATTAATATCTGAAGCTCTAAAATAAAGGCCAAGAAGAAAGGGAAATATGCCAAAACTTAGGAATGATAGCTTCATTTTTAAATTTCACATCTAAATGCACCTATGCACAAACCGTACACCACTTTGCTTTGGTGCCTACAGTCAGATTAAAAAAGCAGACTTGGAATTTGATGAATCCCCTTACAAATGTGTGCAGTTATAATGAGACATGTTGTACACCATTTGAAAGAGTAATTCTTAGTATTTAAAATTATATATGTTAGGATTTAATATCAATATTGTGCTTAATCAGAGTCACTGTAAATACCATATGAAACACATTAAATTCATGCAAATTCATGACTCGGTCATATTTATATCATTACAGAACAAAGGACATGCATCACAAGAAAACTAAACCTTTAGCAAGAGAGTGGCATGTAGCATATGTTCCATGTGTTTAAGACCTAATATTCATTGATTCAGCTCTGATAAGCATCTAAATTAAAAATACATAAATCTTTCAGAAATTTTGTTCTGTGCAGTTGGAATTTTTACCAACCCATTCTTTAAAGAATTTAGACAAAATAAGATAGAGCAATTTTTTCTAAGTGTATTGGGAAGGGATTTACAAAAGCATTGGGATATTATCGCAATCGTTGAGTTGCTGGCATACTTATGGACTCATTATTCAGACTTTAATTTTGCCATGAAAATGATGACTGTAGTTTGAATCTAATTGTATGGATCTGATAGTGGATTCTCTGATAGCCAAGGGGACACCGCGTTCGCCAATGATGGAAGTGATCTCAGGTTCGATTCCCAGTGGGAGCCCTTCAGGCTTAAAATGTTGAAACGCTTTTATCATTATTACAAATTCTAAAAATTACACTGCCATTATACACTGACATGCTTTTGTTTTCTAAATAGCTTTATGTCTCATAAAAGTTTTACTAAAATTCTGAATTGACTTTTTCCAATTTTCAAACCTGAAAGGACTTTGGCTTCCGTTCCCTTTTATGAAAGAGCTTTCTTTCGAATGTCATTTTCTGCTTGTAATATTATTTTCAATCATAAATTTTCTATTAGGAATAGGCAAGGCTAATGATATTAACCAACGTAACTGAAATGAAATCCTTACGTATTACTGGATACGTATCGTTTCACGCATGACTTCGTCAATAATGACATCTAAAGAAAAGCTTGATAATTCTTTACCATGCATTTCATTATTTATTTTTCCCTTGATTTTTAACCGGCGTATGCGATTGGAGCATTTCATTTAAATTTCATAGCATTCGATTCACTTTTTATTGAATTTTTCGATACAATTTATTCGCATGAATAGCTGAAGAATTTGTTGGCTATAATCGTACCATGATCTAATTTTGACCAACCATATAAATTACTTAAATATTTTTAAATAAAAATTTTTGATATACAATAGTACTTTTAAAAGTAAAATACAAGTTACGAATCCCGAATAACTTGAAATCGCGCAAACGCATATAATCATTTTATTACGTGATATTTTAAATATGTGACAAGGTCGTGTTTTTCTCGAAATTCAAAATTCGTTGCATTACGAGTGAATTTCGTTTGTCTTTTTTACCCATGGTACCTTCTCCCAAATGTTATATAAGGCAGGTTTACTAAGGAGATCGTCCTTTCCTCGAGCCACTGCAGACCTGAGCTGAGTAATCCACGAGGTTTCCGCATCGCTTTGTACTACTGTGACGGTCGACGGCTGATCCTGCCGAATTCCGAAATAAGTTTGGCTCTGTGGGCATTAGTTTTAGGTAAGAACAATTCATTAACGTTGTGTGATATTTTGTTTGAACTTATTTGAAGTATTTTAATTTGGCTAATACGCTTAAAGCATAGAGTATCTTAAGATTGAAGTCACTTTGGAGAGTGGATTCGTGGTTAGGATGTAAAAAATCTTCCATAGACGAAGATTACAAGAAAATTTTCTCTCTTTGCATGCAAGTTTGGTTTCTTCCGCAAAACGCTGAATGCCTTCTTGACTCCACCCAGAGAAGCTTCCTCCTGCCATCCCTCATTTCACCACCCTGTCAAATGGATTCAGATCGGAATGCACGTGGTAAGTTCTCAGTTCTTTTCTCGTAGTTCCTTGTGCTTTATCAGTGAAATACCTTCTGTAACAGTAATTTCAGTGATTAAGTGATGCATTATTTATCGTGTGGCCAGTTAGGACAAGTTGTACTAAAAGTGTTCTGCTTTGACCGAATGTGTGATTTTCCCATAGTCTGTGAGTGTACGTTCCATTTGACGCATTTTAGTTCATCTCTCGTTTGAAGTTTGGATGAATCCCTTTGGAATCTCTTTAACACGTGGCGATTCCTCTCAGCAAGTTACTCTCCCCCAGTGCGACGCATTTCTTTCACGGTCGAATTATAGTTATTAAATTTTTGAGGATCCTATTAGTATAAAAATTTTAGTTCAGTCTTGATCTCGTTGAAGTGAGAGTAAATTAAACTCACGGTTTTACTCAGTGCGTTTTGAGCTAATGAATCAACGAGCTTGGTGCGTAAAGTGGTGCTGGAAAACGTCTTTGTTGAAAGCTAACCGAGCTAGGTTGCTACTGTTGGGTTTCCCTTTTAATAATATGACGAAATATGAGCAGCCTGAATTTTACATGAGCTTTAGTTTGAATTCGATAATGTATTTTCATTCCTTGGGTTGGTTTTAAAAAAGTTCATTTGGATTTGGGGAGTTTAAATTTTACCTCTGAAATTTCACCACTAGGATTAAATTTACTAATCATTTTCTAGTTGAATTTATTTAAAACCTAATCACGTTTAACTCTAATTCGAAAATTCAATCTTCAAATCTAATGAGAACAGCACCGTAAGGCTTGATTAGGCCAGATGTAAGGGTAGACCGATTTTAATGTAATGAAAATGGGAATTCTAAGCATAATGTCAAATCAAACGTTAATTTTCAATTCTTGTAAAAACTATATTTTAGTTTGTGTAGGAGGCATCCGCTAAGGTATTTCGAGGATGGGAATTTTGAGCCTTCTAAACATATGCCTTTTCCGGTAACCTGATTAAGGGAAGGGTTGTCCTGCGTAGGGATCTTCAATAACTGCTCATTTTATCTCGCGGTCGAATTCTCGAGCTCTCCTGGGCATATTTTGGAAAAGGTTTTAACATTAAGTTTAACCAGTCTGCGATAGTGACGTCAAAGCTTGTTAAGGCTCTCGGATTATAATTTAATTTCATGAATAAACGCGAAATGTGCTGGGCGAGTTTGTAAAGTGCTACGTGAATCTTTGCCTGATAACTTTAATTTGGACGATAGCTATTCCGATTTTTTATTTCGCACATCTGATTGAATATGTAAATTAAGCTCTCCAGTTAATCCGTTTTCGTCTGTATTCTCTAGACAAATTCAAAATTCAGTTGCTAGTGCTTGCTGAGCCTTTCTTTTACCTGAAATCGTGGTTATTGAAATTTAAATCACCATTTTATTCTCGCTTAAAATTCACGAGGATATTTTAATTCGCGTTTTTGCTAAACTTTACCAAAGATTAAGTAATTCTTTCCGTAATAAGTTTCATAGATGTTGATTGATTTTCCATAAAGTACGCTACCTCGACTACCGCGAGTTTGCCATCCTTTCACCTAAAATTTAATAAGTTTAAAATTAGATTTTCCTTATCCGGAATACGAAATGTTTAAATAGGCGGTTCCAATTGTTGAAACAACATTAATAACGTCATTCACTTCCGAACGTAAGATGGACAATATAATATCTAAGATATTTAAATTAAAAATCTTAACAGTAACTTTGCTTTGTAGTGGTATTCGTTGTAATGCATCCATTTTACAATATTTCAATGTAAAAGAAGCGATTTTTAATAGTAACGCGCTTCATAATTCCTTAATTTCACGGGAGAGAAGTTTCCAATTTTCAATAGAATTGTTTTAATTACGATTTTAAACCTTATTTTTCTGACAGTTCTAATCAAAAACATGAATTTTTGCAATTTCTCAAATTTAATGGCGATGGAAATTTTTCAGACCAAATGTAATGCCTTCTTTTACAGAAATAAGTTAAATAATTTCTGTAAAAGATGGATTAAATTTTGCCTAAAAAAATTTCCTTTGTCGTTAAATTTGAAAAATGGCCAAAATTTCATTTGTATGTGAAAATTGTCAGATTTTTAAAATTCAAAATTTCTCAAAAACAATGTATACAATTATATTTTGTATGAAAGTGGAATTAATTTTTCCAGGGTAGTTTTGGAATCCATTTTTTTTGCAAATGTATTTCTCATAGTTGCCAACAGCAGGAAGGAGAGAAATGAAGATATCAACCAACTCATTTTGTATGTGATTTTTATTGCATAATTTCAAAGGGTACATTTATTACAGTGGTCAAGAAAGAAAAATTGCAGAGAGGACCTTTTCAAATTTCCCTCAAAACCTGTCCCGGCCCCAACCCCCAAACGTTCCTGGTATTGGAAGAGCCGGACTGGCCGAACCTATCTCGAAGATTTTGACGTGTCATTTGTTTTCTGCTGTTGCAGCATCCATCTGGACCATTTCTGCCTCCTGTACTTGCACTCTCAGTGGGCAGTGCTACTTCAATGGCTGTATTCAGAATAATTCTAAGTTATCCTGAGTACAGCTGTTGAAGTAGCACTGCCCTTTGAGAGTGCAAGTACAGAAGGCAGAAATTATCTGAAAAGAGAATGTATAATAAAATGCAATAAATATATGAAAAGAGAAGAAACATGTTATTTTTTAACCAAATGAATGACCTTGGGGACTTAGAATAATTTTTCACTACTAGTAGTGTATTGCGGGTTGCATACCATCAAGGCGCAACCGTTGTGTTGCTGGTTGCATACACTCAAGGCGCAATAAAGAACTGGAAGTAAAGGGTTAAAAGAAGAAGTATGGAATTGTTCTAGAAAATTCAGAGCGATTTCTCTGAATTTTCTAGAACAATCTGGAGGAGTCAATGTCTAGGAAAGGGTGTGCAGCGGGTTGCATACACTCAAGGCGTTTTCTGCAAGCTAACAGCATAAGTGCTGGAAATGAAGGGCATAAAGGATTAACTGAAAGTTAAGGGTTAAAAGAAAACATGGAAACGAAAGAATTTTTCTGAAATTTCTAGAAGCTAGAAGAATGGATTATTTCTCACAATTATGTAAATAGAACATTTGAAGAAAGATGATTACTTTGACACAACATGAAATTAGAGTGTATTGATTGAACTGTCGCTAGAATTTCAATACTCGAAGAACGATTAAAAGTGGAAAATGTCAAGAATTTTTGTAGACTGAAGTCGAGGAGAAAACTACACAAATTTGGCTAAGAAATTTAAATTAATTCAAAAGTTAGCAAAAAGAAACAAACTGGAAGTTTATAAATAACTTTTAAGTTGTGATGAATTCAATAACCTAACCTGCTCATAATAAAATTCTGCAGACAAATACTTGACTTTTATTATTATATTTAAAAAATTGAAGAGCTTTCTCATAAGATGATTGACCCACTGCTCAGAAATTAAACTCATAACTATCATAAACTGGTTCAGCAAAAGTTGTAGGGGCAGCTGCTTAATGACTGTGAATCTGAGGTTCACAAACAAAGAGAAAGCCATGGCAAATTTCAAAAAATCTTCAAGGAGGAGCACCATTTCTCCTGATAATCCTAAAAAATTCAGTTTTGGAACTGCAGTGATTTCTTTCTAATGAAGAAATAAACATCTGCTCTTACTGATAAAACTGAAAAATATTACCTATTGTGGAAACAGAAAAACTTGTTTCTAATGGAAGTGCCTTATACATCCCCTTTTTATGCAGGATGATGATGTCATGAGCAAAATTAGATTCTACATATTGATTTCACTTGACCATATTTACATATTTTCGTGACGAAGGTGTTTTCTGCCACTAAATACAATATCCTTCAATTAGCCCAAGGATTAAAGTATTATATTTTTACATTTGAGCACAATTGCCTCCAATGCTTGTAAACAGACATTACTATTGTATCATTTCTTGGGAATATACATGAAAGAATTCAACCAACGCCAAGTTCGACATAAAGAATGCCATCAAACACACCAAGACAGCATAAGAAAGTGAATTAAGTAAATGACAATGAATAAATTGGAAGAAGGGGGTATGAGTATATTCTTGAATTTACTAATATCTTCAACGAGGTATCACCCTACCACAGGGAACAAAGTTATGGACCTTAGGGGAGACGTTTCAAAATATATAAGAATTAGATGGAAGAGCCAAATGTAACAGAGTTGACTGAAAAAAAGTTCTATTCTAAAACCATTAGATGGAAAGGGGAAAAAGATGATGATGACACTTGAAAAAGGAAGTGAGAAATTTGAAGAAGCTTTCAATCTTTCCTAACATGACAATATTTCAAGAAGCAGAGAATTCTGATTCTGAAAGGGGCTTAATCAGTGGTGGGATTAAAAATATTAGCAATGAGATCCGAAGTGCATGCAACAATTCACTGCAGTCTTAAGAACATACATTTTTCTGATTAATCTGCTTTGAAAGATTATTTGAGAAACTTTAAAATGAAATGAGAATGAATTATCTCAATACCCAACACTGAAACTATATTCTAAATGCAATGTGCAGAATGTAGTACATTTAAGCACTAAGCTCTACAATTATAATATCAGATAGATTTAGGAACCAGTTGGGAAAAACTAAGAATTAGCTGAATCCCACCGCTGGGCTTAAACTGTTTCCCTGATGCCAACGAATATACCCATCCTAATAGGTGGCTCATTATCACCTGCAATAACACTTAAAATAAATTAAAATTTGTTGAAATTCAATTTAAAAATAAATTTAATTTGTTTGTCACTCAACTTTGTTTGAACAAAATTTTCAAAATAACTAGAAAATGGGTAAGTACTCTTTGTTTCATGAAGCTTGTTTCTGAAACTCCCAAATACCTCAATGATATATGGAGCATATTTTCTTGGTCAAATATAAGATGAAATCAAAATGGATTTCTAAAAATAAAGGGTAGTAAAGTACACTATGGTCTATAACAGGTATGAGAAACTGCATGAAAATCAAATTTAACAGTAATTTAATTTACCTATAAAATATATATGTAGAAAATAAAAAATGATTACTACGCTATAACTGAATATTCTACAAAAATCAATTACAATAAATGCAACTTTTTACTTCAAAGTGCACAGAACTAAGTAAGTTGCATGTAAGCTGAAACTATTGATTGTTTTATAGCAAAGTAAGTTACCATATGAAAATGAGTAAAGTTATTCTGAAAGACAAAATTGAAAAGATATTGTTATCCTGATATGAATAACTTCTGGAAGGATTCATTCGATAATTAGCCAGATTGAAACATATTCCAAGATTTCATGAAATGATGACAAATGATTTTAAAAAATAGTTCGAGTTATATTTTAGAAATAAAATTCGTAAAATGAAAAACTAAACTTCATAGAAAATTCAATTGTGTGGAAAAAAGATTTTTTGCTAAAATACTAATTTCCCTCAAACTCATAATATGTTTCTATTTTGGTATTAAAGGCCAATTGGAAAAAGAATTATTAATTCTTACTAATTACAGTGTGCTGATCATTGATGCAGATATTATACATTAACAAATTTACAATGCGTTATCATTTTTTCAATTCCAGGAAACTTCATGTTTCATAAATGTCAATTAGCCATCCGAAAAGTACGAAGTATAAAGTTTGTATGACATGTATTATAAATTGCTTTATCACGATCGGAAAAATCAAGTTGAGGAAAAAAGTTATTTATCGTTTGATGGAAAACATTCGGGTAGTAAATCGTGAGAAACTAAAGCAAAATCAACTGAATTCCCTTCTCGGGACAGCCTTGGACGAACTAGCATGAAATTCGGCGTGACTCTAACCGTTCGACAGGCTGGCGTAGTGGGTCGAGGCACCTAGGTGCGACGCTAACTGTCTCGGGTTCGAATCCGGTCGCGACCGCTTCCGATTTCGAGGTCCGCCAAACCTACCGGAAGTTTTTTCTTCATCCTAACTTCGGAATGAACGGATTCGAGCCCGTACATTAGTGTTGCGGGTGCCCTTAGACCCGCACGACAGCCCTCGAACCCGCTTGGCGGGCGGCCAAATCATTTATTAGTCATATTTTTCACGTATTACTTTTTCGGCTGCAAAATTTTCAATTTTAACTAATTTCAGTTCACCCCTTTCAAAAATAGCACTGCTGGGCTCAAAGTTCAAACAATTTTAGAATCCAGGCAACGAATCAACAATAACGTAGTCTGTATTTTAAAATTATTTTCACGGCTTGCTCCCAGCAGTGCAATGTTCGAAAAGGGAAAACTGAAAAAAAAAGAGTTATCAGACATTTCATGACACAGAATGGTTCAACTCGCGCTGACGGTGAGGCAAAATGTTAAAATAAGAAATACGTAGTATTCTCGAATTTAAAAAAAAGGAAAAGAGAGACGGAGTTTTCGCACATATCATATAAAATCGTATCGTTTAGAATCGACGGTGGGGCGGCGAGAACTACTGTTCAAGCTGTCGTTAGTTCTCCATGAATGTTGAAAATTATTAAGTAAGAAAATCACATTAAACTTCATAAAAAAAATTTAACTCCCTAAAATTAATGAATCAGGTAATCAAGTCTTAAAGTGGAAAGACAATGATTCTATCCGAGAAACTAGGACAACTTGTACTTAATCAAATATCTAAAAATACTGGCTCAGTGCAGGATTTTTCCTTTTATAAAATAAGTGTCGTACGAAATTGTGAGAAGTATCATAAATGCGGAAATCTAATGGGGATTTTTATTTTATAATAATGAAAAATAATATAAATAATAATGCTGGTGAATAACTGTAAGACTGTGTAGAAAAGAAGAAACTTAAAATGATATGATATATAAGTTATAATATATATTCATAACAAATGGTTGGCAACAAACAATCCTGAAGACTGTGAGAAGTATGAGACGAATGAGATGAGAAGTAAAAAGAAAATATGAAAATACCTAAAAGAGTGACAACTAGTGTATTTAAGATTGATCTTTAAGAAATGTTCAAGAAAGGAATGCAAAATGTATCAGGGAATCAGTGTATATATACGTCTATACGTATGTATTATGAAAGAAATTAGAACAAATGATAACTATTGGGAAAGAACAAGGTGGATTCATAGGAAGGCCTTCTGTTGACAATATAATTATGTTACTATAAATAATGGAGAAAAGAAGAACAAAAAATAGAGGCACCCATCTTAAGTTCATAGACATAGAAAAGGCCTATGATACCTATGAAAAATCTTTGATATCAGTAACATCAATGGGAGATATTGAAAAAACAAGAACTGGATAAAAATACTTATTACTTAAAAAGTTATTTATCAAACAAGAACAGCGGAATAATTTTCCCCATTTTAATGTAACTTAAGAAGAATAATCTAATGAAGAAAATCTAAGAATCAAATGAAAAGGAGCTAGGAATTGTCTTCATCATCAAATATACTAGTTATATATGTCACATTCTATATACTTTAAACAGAGGTTTCACTGTTTCCACAACACTTTATATCAGAAGATACACCAAAGAGGATTCAGTCATCTTCACCAAAAATTGTATTAAATGCATAGGAATAACTAAATATATCACTGCAAGTTCCAAAACATTTCCAAGAAAAGTATTCAAAACAACTGATGATTTGAAATATCACTCAAACTAGACCTAAAAAAGTGAGTCTACTTCCAAATTCTTTAAAGTCTAAACTGATTATCAACATATTCAAACTTCCCCAAAAGAATTCATACCTATCCATTAAAAGTTAAATATAACTGTATACACATGAATGTTTTCAAAATTATTGAAAATAAAAAAATGATTACTAAACTATACTTGAATATTCTACAAAAATTCAATAACTGTAAATGCAACTTTTTATCCCAAAAGTACACTGAACTAAGCAAGTTTTAAGGAGGTTGGAACTATTGATTGATTTAAAGCAAAGTAAGTTGCCAATTGAAAGTGAGTGAAGTTACTCTAAAATATAAAATTGAGAAGATATTGCTAGTCCAATACAAATAACTTACATGAAATGATACTGAATGTCAAAAAGAGTTATTCTTTACTTGAAATGAAACTCATTATATGAAATAGCTAAAGTTAATGGGGAATTTCAATCACATGGAAAGAAGAGATTTTTGTTAAAATACTAATTTATTGCCTTCCCTGATACTTGACTTGAATACAAGAAACTTCAAAATGGCATTAATTCTCAAAATCAATTTTCATGTAAGCCAGAAATATAAATGACCAATAACTTCCTGCTTTCTTATTATTTAGCACCTCCCATTTTTCTTTCTCAATTTAATTCAGTAACCTAACCTATTATAACTATCCATTCAGCTAATGTGAAAATCCATCATTTCTTAAACCCACACTCCTAAAGGTACACCAATTCCTTTATGAAAGTATTAAAAGAAAGATGCACTCACCAATTAAGAGGACTAACTTTCTTCGTGAAGCAGTAGACTTGCATGGAATGCTTCATAAGGCCATCAGTCTTGTCTTCTTAATAACCACCTACAGCCAGCAGATTCATTCACACTGAATGAGATGAGTTGGACATCTCTACAACGATAAAGAAAACAGGCTTACATTAATGAAATTGATAAGAAATTTCTACACTTAACACTGACTCATACACGTAGACAGAGTAAATGAAGGAACCTGTAGATGAAACTTTTCCTTTGCTTTCATTGTCTAGGATAACATTATCACTTTAAGAGTACGTTTAGATATTATCGAACTCTCCTGCGAAAAAATATGACCTTACACAGTGAGAAGATATACTGGTGATTATGAGTAGATAAATTACGTATGTAAGGAATACATATATTCAAAGAATTGATTAAACTCAAAGGAAACAACAATTCTGATAATATAAGAACTCCCGGAGTTAAATTGAAGACGGAGAGTTTGAGTTACGATCAAGTAATTTATAACAATAATTCACAGTACATAAAAAACATTGTTGATATGCAATAGGTTTATAACAAGTGTTTTTTTCAAAGAGCATTCCGACCCTTTGGATTGTTCAATTCTCTCTACATTTTCCAAAGAATTGCTTGTCTTTTATATCTTATTAAAATTCTGACATATAAGTGTCCCGTGAATTTTGAAGCTAGTTTTCAAGAAATTTAAAATACGTAGAAACCTTTATTGCTGGGAGAAGATTTCAATTAAAGATATCATAAACGAAATTAATTATTTACCAACAATATAATCCTCTTTCCATTTCAACATCTCTCCGTCACTTCACTTTTCTCCGCCTGACCGGAAATAGTAATTGCGATTTTCCGCGCGATAATCGATAGATGAACGGTAGCGGGAAACACAAACTCAATAATACTGTGCGACTTTCTTTTGTGTGACTGGTGAAATATACTAAATAAGCTTGACGCAAATGACCAAAGAATAATCGATATCTATTCTCATCATTATTGAGATTACTCATCAATAAAAATTTAAGATCTATGTCCTCTGTTATTCTTAACGAGAAAAGTAGAGGAACTAAAGATCATTGACTAGTTACTAGAACAGATTGGCTGATCTATGTATATATACAAAACCTATCAATTGATGGAAAAAGTGAAACTTATGAAATATTTGTAGAGTATGTTTGAGGGCTAATAGAACTGACATGGCTAATCACTGGCGATCGTGAAAGCACAAGAACAGAGACAGTGCCTTAAGCGTTCCACAGAGGTCCAAACTGGAAAATATTGATAAGTGTGCTATCGCAATGAAACATATTAATAATATTTTACCACATTTTATTTGCCTTAAGCATTATGTGTATCATTTGAATACTGTCACCATAAGAATAAGTCACCATAATTCCAAGTATACATTTCTTTGGGCTATACTTTTTCACTCATTATCTTGTCAATATTATCACTCTTTTCCTGTACCATGCCTTATTCTTTTGATAGAGGTAGAAGTTAAATGTTCAATAGGTATTTATATCAAATTTTCTCAGGGCTAATATAAGGGTTAAAATAAGTTTGATAATTAATTTAATTATTCATATCTAGAAATGATATCTCATCTTTATCTTATATCTAGACGGCTATCTTTATCTTATATCTAGATATCTTAGTCAAAAAGAAGCACAGCTCTTCATGGAACTTGAGATAAAAATTAACTTAAGTATCCTTACCCAACAGAGATTGATGCATTACTGAATATGAATGCAGTTTACTGTGCCAAGTGGATATGGGCAGTGAACACATTAAGAAGTTTCACTGGTGCTGAAAATGGGATAATTACCTGGCAGTGCATGTATTAATTCTTTATATAAATTCTTTAATGCCTGTGGACAGGTTGTTCTCAAGTTAAGGAATTCAATAGTATATATCATTATTACTTTGGACTTCATGTTTGGGATCAAGACAACATTTGGGCAATGCTTACAGCTTGCATCTAGTGCTATTTTAATTTAACTGAGGAGTTGAAATGAAAGAATAAGCAAATGCAGTTTGGTGCATCCTTTAGGTTCACAACTGCTGGAGCTGTTATCATAATATCAGGGTTATCAATTGTTGTATTGTGGATCTAGGTTATTTTGATTTGCATTAGAAAGTGTGTACAGATATATTTTTCCCTGGCATATCCTCTCTGCAGGAATACCTAGGGATGTCTGGAAGGGATTTAGATTTCTTTCCATGACCCAAGAGGACAATGGAAAGCAGTGATTTCAATTCAACTCAAACTTTAAAAAATCTGGAACTATAGTTAACATAAAACAAATGATTTTTATAAGTAATATTCATGAAATAAGCTTAAAAAGTCATAGGTATGAAATGACCATGTATTTGACCTTTTTTAGAGTATCATCATTATTTAAACCCCAAATGATTTATAGATTAATTTTCTTAGGGTAAATTGGGAGTGTAAAAGAATGAGCTGTATGGATCAACATCAAATCACTTTAGATAAGTGATATTATTGGATTAATTATGTGACATCAGCAATTGGGTAAATCATTATATCAGATAATTGATATTATTGGATTAATTATGTGACATCAGCAATTGGGTAAATCATTATATCAGATAAGTGATATTATTGCATTAATTATGTGACATCAGCAATTGGGTAAATCATTATATCAGATTTAATTCTCATCCTTATTTTCACTTTTGTTTGGCTTAATTTTATTAATTAAGACACAATTATAGATTTATTTGCAAGATTTACTGAAATTATTCAAAGCTAAAATTTTTGCCTACCCCTTAACTGTATTAGTATCATTCTTTTGAGAAATATGAAATATCAAGCAAAAAATTTTATGAACTCATTTTAAATGAGGGCCTTTAAATCAAATGAATCAAGCTAAATTTTTAGATTTGGGGCACTGAATGAAAAAATGCTCACCTTTCATCGTGCAAAATAGTTTCAATGAGAAAATTCATCAACATATGTAACTTCTTCTTCCTTTCCCTGTATGTTCATGCCTGTTTTGTTCTCTACTTCACTAATTATCTCTAAATAAAGTAAGATTTGTCAATGTAAAAATGAGCTAGCCTACTGCATGGAAATGTTAGCAGAGGTAAATATACACCTCAGCTCAGCTAAAGGTTCCAAACATAATAGTTTAAGTTAACTTTAAAGAATAAAATTTCAATTCAAAATTTAAAGCAACCAATAGATGATAGAGGTATTTTTAGTCCTTTAAATAAGGTGTAAGTTAAGTTATGATATCCTTTATAGGTTCAATCTTTATATTTTCCTGTATTTAAAAGTGGTATTTAGTGAAAATGAATGTCTCATCAAGGAGTAAATAAGATAAGAGGGAAGTATCCCTAAGATGTAAGATATGCATACAAGAATTTAACAGGATGAAAAGAAGAAAGTATGAATAATTTAAGAACATCTTCCAGCAGACCAAATGAAGTAAATAAATGATTTAATTAAGATAATGATATCCTCTAAGCATAGGAGATGAAAATTGTGAAATGCAGTTTAACTTAATCTTCTTATTGTTTATTCAAATATTTAGAAGAATATATCCAAGGTAGGCAATTTTTGCAGCAATTTGTGGATGCTGACACCAAGAATATAATTGAACTAATATAGATATAGTTATCTTCAATTTTGTAAATGGATATAGGGCAGTATCCTGATAGGATTTAGGTTAGAGGGAATGCACAAAATCTTCTTTAAAGGGAGCTAAAGCTCTTGGTGTTTGAAGAGAGCTTCACATAATTGGTCACTGATCAAAACAGACGAGTGGTCAATATATGTAAAATGTGATTCTTAATATGTTTGTCCACTGTAAATTGGCTGTAATTGCTGTATCTGGAGTCTGATATCTGATGAAATAAATACATAATAAAGATAAAAATAATTATTAGATTATTGATATAAAAGATAATAATAAAGATAAAGATAATTAATTCGAAAACATTAAAAATATGAGGAAGAGGTCATATTAGTATATTATTTTGTTTGCTGCTTTACTGCACTGATTTAATTTTGAATTTAAGCTATTTTTTGTGTTTTCCATCAACCTCTGAGCAAGTTAATTTTTATGAAATTAGGTCACTTCTCTGCACTGAATGAGAGTTCTGATCAAAATATTTTTTATGATTGCTCTACTCAAGAGAAATAAAACATACATCTTATTTATTAATGAAAATAAAGCCCAGCATAACAATGTATTTATCACACATTAGGGAAATATGGAACAGAAGAAATTTCTGAAAATGATTTTTTTTATAAAATTACAGTTTTAGCAATGATTTTGTAGACATAGTTTTTTAGTCAAATGGACAGATAATATATAAAATTTAGGGACATTTGAAGGCTTGCCTGTTATTTAAAAGCCTTTGATTTGAGACGAATTATAAAAGAAAGTTTAATGAGGGTTTGTAGCTAAATTTATATCAGTGTCATACGCTTATCATATAATTTCACAAACTTGTTTCTCTGATGGCGTTCGGGCAGTTTCACTTTTACTTTTCTCTCTTAAGTTTTGCGTTCAAATAGAGAATATCCATACTCTTTGTGTCTTTGAGATTGTAATCAAAATCAAATCACAATAATATGCTCTGGAAATTTAAAAAATAAATTTTTACTTGAAAATTGGCAGGATATCATTTGTAAAGGATGGATGTCTGTTATGAAAAATAGTGTCATTACCATGAAAACTCATTACTTTAATATAGCCTGATGGTCCATGTCCTTTCTTAGCTTTACTGATGCTTGATATTTATGAAACAGTTACAAAAGCAACTTCTGACTGAGTTTACAGCGATTCAGTGCATACACTGGGTTACAGTTAATGGCCCAACCCTTCCATATAGGAGTTAGCTGTAGAGTAAGCAACAAAATGCTCAATGATAAAAATATAATAACTAAACAAAGATGGAAAAAATGACAGTAAGGCTAAGCTAATAGGATGAAGAAGGTACTTGGCTGCCTTCAGTAAGATGGTCTGTGAATGATACAGAAGCCTGTGAAGGTGCTATGATTTGTCAAAAAGCTACTACCAAAAAATACATAGGCCATGACCAGGGACAATGTAAAATTCTCCCTTCATTTGACTGAAAGTCATGATTCGAGATCACAATTTTCAGAAAACAACTCTCATTCAACTTCCGGTTTTGTAAAATATTCACTAAAATGGCTTTAGTGCTGTAACTTGCAAGACATGGGGAAACAACCTCATTATCTACCTTGGGAAATGCATGTCACCTATCTATTTCTTAAGACAAGATGGCACCCTCTCATATATTCTCGAGGTGAATAGTAACACATCCTGACATTCAGGCAGGGACTACTTGAGAGATCATAAGTGAAAAACATTTTAGGGCTGAAACATGGAAAATCTGATCACTTGGTTAAATTAAAGAACCTTAAGATAGAAATCCAAAGAGTGTGACTGGATGTGTTAGGAATGAGCAAAGGAAGAGAGGAAACTTGAACTATTCATCCATGACCCTTAAGTGGAAATTCTAGTATATTAATATAGAATAGTGTAAAATGAGAGCAGAAGATTTCCTGCAATATAGTAAAAGAATTATAAATTGTGGATCAACAAAACCCAAGGATAAGTCATAAAAGCTTATATTCCTACTGTAGACCACAGTGATGAAAAGGTGAAGGACATACAGTGAAACCTGTCTTAAACACAATCCATTGTGACTGTGATTTTTTCTGGATGAGACAGTTTTCAGCTTAATAGAGAGTTGGCCCTTACTATGAGAAATGAGGACTTCATTACCAGATTTCATGTGGAGATGAGATGGGGACTTCATTATAACATGTGCTCTGGTAATGAAGTCTCTATCATGTAGTGTGTGGGATATATCATTTACATTTCATATACAAAATTTGAAAGAAAAACAATATCAACTATTGTTGATACAAAAATTGTTTCATTTTAAATAGATAACATCACAGTTTATTTATAGAATATTCCATTATTTTTGACTATTTCACCTTTTTTCTTTATCATGTAATTCTCTATATTTCCAATTGGCTCGTTAAAAATCTAAATAACCTTTAAATAAACTAGAATTACTTAAATCTTTTAAACTCATTATTATTCCCTTGTTGCAATTTGACAATGAATTTACGTCTTCATTGGACTGCTCTCTCAACCATTTTTTAGTTATCGACCACTTTAATTCTTTCATTATGAATATTATTGTCAAAATTCACAAGAACTTCAGCACCTGATTGATTTCATGCCCCAAAACTTACTAAGAGCATGTTTCGATACTGGATATTAAAATTAATGCTTTTACCCAATGCTAATAACCTCACTTTCATCAAGAATAGAAGAATACAAACCTACTGCCCCTGAAGAAGATAGGTTGTCTATTGAAGTGTTTCATGCTTTCTTAATATTCTTCTCTTTGAGCAAAGAAAATGATATATATCTTAAAAAATATTTCTGTCAGTTACTGTAGGAGTTTAAAAATATTCCCACCAAATAAGAAAATGTATGACACTATGCCATTTGAGTTTATAAACCTGAAATTTCTAAGTCAATTTGCTGTCTTACACTCAGGCTGCTTAAAAAAATTTCAAGGGAATTCATATTTTGAAAATGTCCTTTCTGCTCATAAACTGCTTATATTTCTTAGCCCTTTTGCTATAGATTCATTCAATATCTAATTAGAATATTCATGGATATTCTATATTCCCTCTTTTAACTGCTTAAGAGATCCTTCACTCCTTGCATATCTTATGGAAAATAAATTGAACAATTAATGAATTTAATTGAAATGAAATGCATTAATGGATATAATATCAAATTTAATTTTTATTTTCTTTATTGTGTTTAAAGTTCCCCCAATATGTTGCATGAAGAGAGGGTGAACTAATTTAATAAACAAATACAATTACTGGCTGAAATGCTTAATTTTATGAAATTAACTGAAAGAGATTACAGCCATATTTAGCCTAAATGTTTACTATTGGTTGGCAGCAGCCCAGTAAGTTAGAGAGTTAGATTAAGCTAAGATTTAAGGTATTGTTATGCTGTTTTTTCTCTTTTGACACTCCCTTTATAATTAAATTTGTGAAATCTGTGTTTCTCTTAGGTCATTCACTGTGCCACTCCTCTACTATGGAAGTGTACTTCAATAATGAAGTAGCATCCTTAACGTTACATGTATGCAGGAATGGTGCCATCCCTAATGGATCCTTTAGAACACATTGTACCATTGAAAATCTGAGAATTGGGGTAGAGATTGTTCTTCTAAAGTAGTTCAGTAGGTTAGAGTAGCCACCTGGTAAGACAGCATATTTTTGAATGAAATTATTGTATTAAAATCTTTTCATTGCCATAATTTAGCACAAACTTCTCATGTAAAGAAAACTTTCATTAGATCAACTTTCAGCTTTCATACAAAATTTACAGGGCGTAAAATGAATAAGTACCAAAACTTATGTGTAAATCTGTAAAAATCATTCGAACTTGCATATATATATTTCTACTCTAGTTTGGATAATTAATACATTTTCATTATTAAGTTTTTCAATGAAAATGGAAACACCAGCTTCTCCTCAGGTCATACTTGGGGTAAGTTCCATTGGATGTGGTGGAGAAATATAGATATGGTAAGTCATAGCAACATTCTGAACATCCTCTCACTTAGCTATAGATTTTTTGATTTTGTGTGTAGTCTTTGTTTACATATGTACATGAACAAAGACCTCAGCCAAGGAATATAAAATAGCACTAGATAAGTTAGTGGTAAACAATAAAATATAGACCACAAAATATAAACTACACTATGTATATAAGCAAAGACTGCAAGCATTGGAAATGAAATTTTTAAGAAGGGTTGCTAGCTATTCAAAAATGGACAGAAAAAAATATGAACACCAGAGAGGAGCTCAGTATTCAAGATTTAAATGAGTTAAGATGAGGGTAAAGAAAAAAAATGGTTGGAACACCCTGAGCGAATGGAAGAAGAAAGAAGTCCAAAAAATGGACATATATAGGGAGAGACTTAAAATTCCTGGGCCATCCTCACAAGAGAGGTATGATAAAGGTGTTGAGGAGCCTAATGTCTGACTTATGAGGAAAGAAGAAAATGGGCTTCTTTATTCTTTCTGAATAGGTTCTTAAAGCTTTATTTTTATATCTAACTGCCGATTTTGTTCTCTCATTGTACTAGTTTTCTTCTCTTGTACTTTACAATAGGTTCTCCTATAAATCATTTCTGTTGTTTCAATGAAAGCTTCTAAAAACTATTTATCCTCATCCTCAACAGCTTTTAATTCACTCTCGGGTATTTTGATAGCAATTAATACTCTAAATTCTTCAGCGCTATATTTTACTTAAACTTCCAGTATTTTTTCTGTTTGTTTTTTCACTGGTTTCTATGTTTTAATATTCATTTGAATATCGGCCACACGTAGTCAAAGATTACTGTCAAGATTGATAATGGAAATCAGAATCAGCCAAAACTTTCTTATGTGTGGGCCATCTGCCTGGTCTTCCACATAAAAGTGTAACCAAGATGTTTTTTCAATAAGTATATTTTCATATTTTAAAGCAAAAATAAAAGAGATTTTCTTTTTCCTTTGGTCTGCTCACACTCAACTAAAATAATATAACACGTTTTTCCAATTTCTGTGACTTGCCAATTAAAAATTAATTTGAATTTTGCATAGAGTTAAGTGGAAGTTCGAGGCCCTTTGCTCCCCCCTGCTACTGATTGAAATTTATAAAAGGAGATAAATTTATTTGTTCTTCTAAAATAATCTTATACACGACAGAAATATTCAGAAGAATTAATCACGCGCTTTTGAAAGCAAATTTTCACAAACAACAAGAGCCGTAGGTAGTGATGTACGCCCCTCTTCTTTACAGCGTACTCTCGTAAGAACCCCCACCTAGTCATCACATCAGACACGGGACAAACTCTGTCAAACAGTGAGCAACCAGATAGTTCTCAAAGTCGACCATAATCCTTTTCACTATCCTCAGAGGACTTCAGCTACCTACGGAAGACGGAAGTTTTGCTTCCAAAGTTCGTACAGCACAAACATTGTTCACCTAACGGTGATGAACCATTTCGTATTGCATCGCTTACAGTCTTCATCGGCCTCATCACTTGATATTTCTCCTTCGTTGGTCTCCTTGCGTTTGTTCTTTATTTCTCAAGGAGTTGACACTTACGTATTTAGCATCCACTTTGTCTGTCAGATTCTATGTTTTAATACCGTGCCGTTATGGATGACCAAATTCCCCCATCCTTTTCTCATTATCTTTTTAAACTTAAGTAATAATTATAGATATCTACATAATATTAAGTAATTAAATACAGATTCATGTGAGTATTGACTGTGTGCATGATAAAAAGCTACTCATATGTTGTTTATATTTACTTTAACTTCACAGACGATGTATGCATGTCATATTTGATAATTCAAGGTTTGAGCTTTCGTATTCACAATGTACGTATTCACGATGTACGTATATCTCAAGGAAAAACAGGCTTGAGGAAAGTCTGACGGAACCGAAAATAGAACCCGAAATAGTCCGTTTTTCCTTGGGATTTTTCCTGGATACACGCCCTTATATGCAAAAATACCTAAACCCATTTCCTTGGTACCTGTACGTTTGTATAAATCACATTTGTTAAGTTCTAAATGTATGTACTAGCTAATATAATACTAGTAATTAATTCAAATATTGTACATAAGTATACTGTTAGTCTACAAAATGCATTCATTTTGACTCTAATCTTTCCTATTACATTTGGATTTTAATGAATATAGATAGTTTCTTGAATTCATTAAACTTGTGTTGTGATTTTAAACTGCATCAGTTTTACATTCTTTTATTCATCGTATACGCTGTTTTTGCTGTTATTTTTATTCCCCTTCTTGTAGTTTTTTTTCCACACAGTGGGGTTTTTTCTTCTTCAACCTGCAGTTGAGATATTTCAACCCAAAGCCAATATTTTTGTGTTTTTGTTGTATTTTTCTTCTAAAAATTCAATTGAAAGTATTTACTATTGAGGTTAGATGGAAGAGACGCCAATTAGGACGTAGCTTCGCCTTCATAAAGAGTCTTTCTATCTGTCAATTCTACACACCGTTGGTTTTATTTGTTGCCTTAGGTTTTCGATTTTCTATCTTTATGATTAGCTCTTCTCGTTTGCGTCCTTTGGTTGATTGGTTTGCGTTCGTTGTTTCTTTGCTCTGTTATGGCTACCGTATTCGTCACTATACCCTCTGTAAATAAAAATAACTATCATATACAATTTCTTCATTTCGCAAAATTCATTATCGCACAATGCTATGTATGCTACCTTTGCCTATTTCGCCTCTTTCTCCCTCTTTATGGGTACTCATGTATTACAAAAGATAATCACGTTTATGAAGACTTTTTCTATCACAGCTCATCGTTTTCTTTTTTGCACTAATTTACCAACTCTTGACCTCCGAAACAATGCGTTAAAGGAATTAAGTAGTAAAGCGAGGTTGACCTGTACTCCACAAAGACGGAATTGAATGAATTCAACATTACTGAGAGTAGAAAGAGAATATATAATCTCCACAAATGCTGTATCTAGATAGTCATACAATGTTTATCAACTTGAAGAGAAAAGCTTAGAATTAGTAAAGAAACACAGCGTGGCATTATGTAGGAAAGTTTCATCTGAATGTAATGGTCAAACGTATTCTCTTTGGTGCCTGAGTCAGGCAACCCGCATTACTTCAACGCGTAAGTTTTGCATAAGAAGTAGGCGGTAGGAAAATACTCCACATACGGTAGCAGAAAGTAATCTGAATGCATTCTGAATAATAATAAAACGACTCACATTTGGGGTAAGATTGAGGCTAATGATTCTTTTCTTACATCTAACCCTTCATCGTAGAAATTTTAAAAGAAAGATATCGC
Source organism: Pachydiplax longipennis (assembly GCA_036926295.1). Lineage (NCBI taxonomy): Eukaryota > Metazoa > Arthropoda > Insecta > Odonata > Libellulidae > Pachydiplax > Pachydiplax longipennis. The sequence continues at coordinate 699,332 of JAVFKF010000020.1, forward strand.
TTGAAAAGTTGCCCAGAAGAAAACTATTTTCTGGGTTAATTTTAAATTTTAAATAAAAATTTTAAGCGCTTAATTTTTCACTCAGGAAAAAAGTAGACCACAACAAGAAGGGGATGAGAAAAACCTACGAAATCTATAGACAATTATGATATAAAATATGACTGAGATAAAATGAAACAAGGATATGGACATTAAAAATAAATTAGGATGAAAAACTGATGAGATTTTAGAAGAAATAGCAATTAGGAATTAACGAGAAATTTTGTGATTAAATTCCTAACAAGCATAGAAATTTAAAATCATCACGTATTACACATAGATTTTGATTTTTAGAAGTGCAATATGGCCGAAAAATTCTGTCCTCGGCCTGGGTTGTGACTTGTTTATGTCTCAGTTAATTTTTCCGTAAAGGAACATTCTCATTTTCTTCGTATCACATGTACATACTTTTTAAATCTTACCTCGCCAATATCAACTGTTTTGAGTCTAGAGTTAGTTACGCAGCCAAGATACGGTGGCTCTCTCCGCGGCGAACCTCTCGCACTCATTCGGCTGGAAATGTAACTACTTCAAAGAAGAACAGCGGACCCCTTCATTTAGGTCCAAATTGTTCGAATTTAGGTATTAAGGCAGACACGTGTCGAGTTTATGCCTATCTATGTATCTTATGAATATGATCCTTATGTTAATAATTCAACCTTCCCTTAGCCCTACCTATAATAATAAAAGGAAAACTTGCATATTACATTCATTCTATTAGTTTCTACCAAAAGTTTGAAATAAAATAATCTTAATTTTTTAGGATAATTATTCTCCCTACACAAGGAAAAATGTGCTAATTAAATTAATAAAGAGATATGAGTGCGTAGTGTATGAAAATATTCTCTTGGAATAATAGTACTCAGAAAATTTAGCTATTTAAAATTTAATCTATTGGGAGAAGAATCGTCTCTTTAACTAGGCCTTTTTTCAAATTATGCAAAGTTCTATAAAAAAATTGAAAAATCTCTCTATAGAACATGCAAGACAATTACAGCTCTAGGTCTCTAGCTAACGTAAAGTAGATATTTTCACAGCTATGATTCATTGTTTGAACCGATGTAACGTTCTACGAGGCCGAATTTCTTATATGCTCGACTTCTGATGTTTCGCATTTGAGTGAACTCTTGTTATACCATTCTGTGAGAGTATTTCAATAGCGCTTTTCCTTCCCTATGTTTTGTGTTTCTTCTTCGAAAGGAGTACAAATATTTATCTGCTTGAGATTTTATTTCGGAAAAAAATAATGCAGAAAATGTATATGCATTTAGATATCTAAGCCAAACATTCAACCTCTCCAAAGCTTTTCAAATTCGATGGATGAAATTATTCTATCACTAATCTACCGCGCTTGCTTTAAATTTCTCTGCATACTTCACAGCAGTCTGGAAAACTTTTAATTAGATTGTCATGTAACTATGACCGTTTACGAGTACCAGGGCAAACTTAAATTCATTAATACATCCTGAGGCGACTTCAAATACATGAGTCTATCCCACACAGATTTACACGCTGATGTTTAACGGAAGTCAGTTCTTTATTCAGCTCATCACTCTATTGGTGCTCGCTTCTATAATTAGCACAACAACTGTTATCGAGAATCGTTGCCCCATTCGTGTTTTTACAAAAGAAAACAAGTCATTCTCTATTTTTTTTCGTCAGATATCTAACCACTTCGAAAGGTTCGTAGCTTACTAACTATTAAAACGTCCTTTTTTCTATTCTCTGGTCCGCATTGAGGTACTTCTGGGACCAATGCAATCGAGAGTATGAGTATGAAATGCCGTTGATTTTAGATGTAAGTCTTATGTTCACGGCATTAAAATATCAGACTCGAAGTTAGTTGCGGTTAGAAATGGAGAAGACGAAATCAAAATTTCATTTTTAAATACAACTACAAAAATTTAAGATATATAGTGATAATGGCCAATGAATATTTTAGAAAAACATCAGATGAAAAGGTGCTGAAATAGGAAAGTGCCTTTAGAAGAAAGAAGACAATACATTAGTATTAAAATTATAGGTATTAAGGCAAGAAGTCATTTATTTCGAAAACTGCCAGATTATACACCTACTCTGGTCCCTCAAAAGCTCCCCTTCACATGAAATTTCCAGGAATCTATATGACGGTAATAAGCAAAAATATTACGCTTCGGGCACTTACTGGGTCTGAGTAAGTAACTGGTTTATAAGTCTATTTTTTACTTACACTGGTACTATAATACCATATCGGTGAGGGGTGATTTTACCTTTTTGAAAATTTTTAAATGCCAATTTATACATTTTACTGGTTCTTACGTAAAACTAAATTTTCTGATGAAATCGATATTTGTTGGTGTGACTTCGTGAAAAGACATTGCAGTAATGAAAACATTTCGTACTTTTCTAAAAGTCATTCCTTCAGGCAGATTCAAATACGGTTACGAAAAGAGTAACGAATAACAGCTACTGTAGGAAAGTACGACGTTTTATCAATTATAAATTTTTTACATCAAGTTTTTACATCATAAGAACTTTTTCGATTCACAAAGGTTTCATACCGTTCTAAGTAATCGGAAAAAATAAGCTAGAACAACAAATAAGAACGCTAGTTGAATATTTGATTATAACAAATTTTACTTGTGGGAGAGGATATCCCCGTCAATGGCTGCAAATTCTAGGATTCATACACTAATAAAAATAAACTGATGCTATTAATATAAATGTTGCCCCGAACTACCCTACCCTATTTGTAATTTTCTTCTAGGTGAAGCAGATTTAAAATTTCCACGGTAACTTTGCAATTTTTTCTTGATTTATATAGCGATTATTGACTATTTATTTATAATTCATGTATGGTATAATAAGTGGTTACATATCTGTGGTTTGTTTGCTCACTCTCGTTGCGCCTTACGAATGACTATCGTTCAATCAACTGTTAGCGCTCATTGTCGCACGTGTATTGTTTTTAATATAAACAACAATTTTTGATTAGCCACTATGCCGATGATGATGACCATTAGTCAGAACCGATCGCTTATATTTCAAAAATAAGCTCGAGGAGGAAAAACCATTGAAATTTTTCTCTCGCCTCTCCATTATGGATTCCCGCAACACCTCGCCTCATCCCGCGAAGTTGATTCTCTTAAGATATTTATAGCGCCATTTGCTTATGGATTCAACGTTTAACGTATACTCTTTCCTTTCGACATCATGATGAGGATGGTAAAGGACTCCCACCCGTTTTTGGAAAAGTTCACCCTTAATCACTGCCGATTTCCAAGAGATATTTTAGCGAGAAATAGGAAAAGTCTTTCCTTGAGCCCGTTACCTACAGTAAGAAGAGAATTAAACATTCAAAAACACTTCATGAAAGTCATTCCAAACATCAAGGTATTATAATCACAATACAAAAAGCGCAATTTAATAAGAAATTAATACATGATAAAAACCAATTTACCACACACTTAAAATATGCTTCATTAAAGCAATTCTCAAAATCACGATATTGGTGCATATCCAATACGAAAAGCGTAACTTTGAAGTTTTAGATATTGAAGTACAGCTATGTTTATTACATTTGGTAATGATTTTCCTTTTAATCATTGTATCATTAGGCTGACTTTATTCACATTATCGCTAAATTTAAATTTGTATGTGATAAAATTCTTTTGCCGGGGTTCAGTTCTGATTTCGTAACGCTTTATGCATAAAAATACGAGGGTGGTCTGAAAAGTTTTCGACCCCAGATTTTTCAGAAATCTTCAGAAAATTTTCAGAAAACATGTCGAGAAACGGCGAAATTTCGAAAACTTTTCAGACCACCCATGTATGAATAAAATATGAAGAAATAACTAATATTGAAAAATGATCTACCTCAAATAATACATCATTTTAATTTTTAATTTTCATTATAACCCGAACTCTCTGAAGGATCCCAGAAGGAAATGGTATTAAAACATTGACATTGTCTTTCCATTCCCAATTATTTAAATTTAAGCTCGATCAGTACCAGTATAATATGTTAATGTTCTTTTAACTGTGTCATGAACATGTGCGGTGATCGTGTCTGTTAGTGAATGAGTGAAGAAGGCCTTAGTAAAGCCAGGGGTCATAATTAAACAGGAGTTGTACTCGCGGATTTACAGGAGAAAATCGATCTAAGATTTGGCAGCAGTTAGGTCGTCGATATCCTCATATTTCTCGCCACGAGCAAGAGGTAATGCTCACGTAGGAAACCGCATACCTTAATGTATACCTGGACCATCCGTTTATCCTTCACAATTCTCTCACTCTCGGTTTGAGAGCTCTAACAAGAGAGCATGGATTTTACGTTTTAACCCTGAGGTTTAAGGGTCTGATTATGTGGTGCTATTTCACGAGGATTTTACCGCGAATGGTTGCGAAACAGTGGCGGCGTTAAGGGGCACCTACTCCTCAACTTGCGGCCTCATTCGGAAGAAGGTGGACCTATCGCGAGAAATATCTGACGCTAAAACCTACTGCCGTATTGTAAAGAGCGGGAGAATATCTCATATCTGTAAGAAAAATATTTCTCTAGAGTAGCTGTTTTTTTTTTTAACTCCGTCAATAACAAGGTTATATATTTCACTTTTTTAGAGAGACTACGAATAATAGGGATCTCATCGATTTCGGTTTGCTTGTGTCCAGCGAACTGTTCGATTGTCTTTCGCCTTTAACAAAGGAAATTTTAGTGAACTTTCCCGCTTTTACCAAACCAAATAATAAGCTGTGTTATCTTAACACATTGGGAAAATTGAAGAGCTGAAAGGTGAATGGCAATTACCTTTTGAGAGACGAAGAACTTATGACGAAAATACATTGTTTGAATGGAGAATGTGTCCAATGAAATATTAAAATAAATATTTCAGTCGCAGTTATTGGGTATTCTGGTGTTAAATCACTATTGATTATCCATATAAATTCACTGTGTAATGAGTAGTTAATTTAGGTGGTAATGTTGATCAATAGATACACAACTTAAAATCAATTTATTGATATCACAAGTTATAATGATAAATTTAGTTACGCCAAACCTGCAGTCAGAAGTATGTAAGTACAACTAAGACGGTCAGAATTAAAAAGCTAAAAAAAATTAAAAAAATTTAAAAAATTAAAAAAAGCACAGCATAGGTAACCACTCACAAATAAAAATCTCTTGCTCTAATAATTACCGAAACTGATAAGTAATACAGCTTGATGAGTTATTACTAAGGCATACAAATTGATTGTGGGTGCTCGTTATATTTTATCATTTTTCAACAGTTTTGCTACTTTAGAGCTGTTCCTTTATTTAATCCCGTGCCGAAAACTGAAGATCGACTTGTATTTTCCGTTGCTAAAAATTTCTTCACACGATTGGCTAAGCTAATCTTAGAAAAATTTTCAATAAGATATCACCCACTCTTTCATTCATTTCCGTCTTCCTCTGAGATTTGATTTGCGATTTGTTTACTCTTCAACATTTTTCCAACGTTAAGTTTCCTTAGTAAATTTAGAATTTTTAATCTTTTGGAAAACGGTGTTTCTTAATTGGGACTTTAATTGGATATAATCGGATAAGATTAACGACTGTTTTCAATTTATATCGACTTAAAATTGACCTTTATTGTGGTGTTGAAATATCCATCATTAACGCAATGATGAAGACGATTTTAAAAATCTAAAAGCGCCACGTTTCCCTGAAAAATATAAAAATTCACCAAAAATTATTTTAAGTTGATTAAACAAAGTACTTATCAGCGAGTGTCAGGATTATCAGTTTCGGAAGAGTATATTTAGTAAATCCTAAATTTATTTTTAAGATATAAAAACGTTTTATCACCTTAAATGATTTTGAACTTTATGATATAATTTTATTAATAAGAATCAGCTTAAGATTTTGTAATTTGTAGTATACTTTTTGTACTTAATTCTACAATTTGTATTGTATTTGCATGAAGTTGTTGAATTTGAGCATGAACCTGAAATGAGTTGGGGAACCAGAATACTCGCGTAACCGGAGTATTTCGTATTCTTTAACTATTTTTAATTAAATGAAAGATTAAGAACTGAGGAGAGCTAATACTACGCTTTTACATAGAGTAATTTGGATCAAGATCTTGCCCAATAATACTTTACATATGTACTCTAAATTCCGACCTTTGGCGTGAGACGGGGGTGCATGCATATGACCCTAATCGATAACTTTCGCGTATCTTTCGAGGAAAAAATGAATTCTTGAATCAACTGGTTCTATCATCTATTTCTCTGATCTTCCTCATAATATCGGAACGGCCTACGGAACAAGGAGGGCGTATACTATCGGATAAATTTTCTACGAACGTACTCTCTCTGAATTTAGTCAGCAAATTAAGTCTTCAGTTGAACCTTCCCTCTTCTAAAATAATTTACAGTTTGTAAGAAAGAAAGAGAATACTTATCCATGTAAAATGTTTCTTTCAAGACATATTTAGAAAATGAAATTCACCAGCATCATTTACTTTAAAGTATGTGCTTTCGAGGGATAATCATTTTACCTATGTTTGTGTTTTGTTTATTCTGCATTTGTTTCTTCCAGGCCGGTTTAACCGCGCCTTGCTAATACGCTATACCCTGCAAAGAGGTTTAGAATCGATGACACTGAACTTATATTCAATAATTATATATTATGTATGCCATATATTTCTAAAAGTTTTTACAGATAGTTCCCAGTAAGTTTGTCATGAATGTCATAAACAGCGATCTGCTGGGGAAAGGTTCGTGGGGAGGGCGAGGGTGAGAAAAACTCGTGGATTTCTTTTTTCAAAACATTTCGATGCCTCCTATAAAGATGCCGATTCAAGCTTCAAGTTGGAACTCATCGATATTCAATTCAATCATGAGCTGATTTACAAATTCAACGAAAGGAACTTATTGGATTTCTCTAAATGCCTGTCGAAAGAAGAATAACCTAACCACATTCAGAAAGGAGCTTGTAATGCCTGTTTCTTTGCCTTGGCACTTATTTTTGCAAACAGATTTATTTGCGGTTAAGATGATTCAATCAAAGTATGGAAGTCTGCTGATATCAGCTGCACGAAATGTTTTTTGAAAATAATGCAAACTCAAATATCATGAGCGAAAGGAAGGATAAACAAAATTTAGCTTTTCTACCAGTTTGTAGAATTTAATTCGCTACGAAATATTCAAATATAATTTTTTGTTAAATTCAACTGAATTGGGTTTATATGGCGTAGTTATTCTTTTATATCGATAAATAATATCCATCCAATGGTATATTTCTACATTTACCAAAAATAGTTTCTTTCTTTATTCTTAAATTTAAAATCTTATCGCGACCCATAAGCTTGAAGTATATCTTGTGATTCCTTATACTTTAACAACACAAATTTGAACTAATTTTGGATATAGGTGCATTATTAAGATCCTGTCATGGTCCGAATAAGTATATTTCATTAATACCAATTTATAAGATTTAAATTAAGTAAGATTTATAGGGTAAAAACCCTTCTGTGTCATTTCTTGGAGGTTCAGTCTAATAAAAGGTTGAAACAGTTCAGCCAAAAATATTTTTGAAAAATCGAATAATTCTGGTAAATAGACCATTATTTTTATAGTGCAAGAAAAAATCGCATAAATATTTACAAGAGATTTGTTTAAAAGTAGTCGTGTGTTTATATTCTTTTCAAACAGGGGATAGGTATAAGATGTCGAATATAACTTTTTTTACAAGGAAAGGCCAGCTTCCGACTTCGCTGAGAAACATAAAAAAATAATCGATTAAATGATTTGTTGCTTAAATACAATAATAAGTGTAGGGGGAACAGCCCTTGAAGGTCAAGGCCTAACCAATACGGCCTTTAAGGCTCTTGAAGGCTACTACTGGAATAAAGGTATTTTAAAATGATTCTTTTCCCTGCGATTTGTAAAACCGCACCAAAGCTATCTAGTCTCTAATGCCACTGCATTGCTTGAAGGGCTCAAAGTGACTCCGTAATGGAAAGGGATATATGTAAATTAGGTTCTGAAGTGCCTGTTGGGATACACTTGCCAATTCCGGAAACGGAAAACCCCAATGCTATTGCGCAACCATTTGGCGATGCATTCTCATGTTGTTTGTCTTTCTCAAGCTGGCATAGAAGAATTTGTTGAAAACTGACTTTATATTGATTTAAAGGAAAATTGGATGTTTGGACCTCCATTATACAATGTGAGATGTCTCTGATACTGCATCCAAGAATAACATACCTGTTTGCGTGCTATTTATTTCCAATTTTTATAAAGCGCGAAATTTGCATTTTCTATGGGTCAAAAATGTGCTTTAAAAGTCCGAAAAAGAAGATTTCTGAACTCACGGAACATTTTCCTTTGATCACCATGTTAGTAGTATTCTCGGCATGAGAAATTTCATGTCTTGCCTTTAAAATAAACTGTTTTTGGCTTTGGCTTTATGACCAACTTTCTTCGATTATAGCCTTTTTCACAACCTTATGGATGCTTGCGAAATTGAGAACTCTTACGAAGAGCAATTTCCTGTTCTTGATTCCCACTTGTTCCAAAATACTGAGAATTTGGACTCCTTAATGGGAAGGGATCTATGCTCGTTACATAATGCAATGCAACCAGTGTTGCTCCAGAATAAAATAAAAGCAATTTTTTAGTTAGCATGAAAAACAAGGGTGTGGTACTTCTGTCCTTATTTTTCCATGAGGTGATTGACACCTAGAACGTAAGGGCCCCATTGGTTAAGTTGATTCTTGAGTTTAGTTCTGGCGCAAAAGTATGCTTCCATAGAAGTATTTCTTAAAATATCCTTATAATTTTCCACCAAATATATTTTTCTAAAATCTAATTTGGAATTTTCGTTCATAATAAGAGTGCTTATAACATCTTATTAGAAAATATTTAACTGTAGGCGAAGTTTGAAATTCCTCTTCTTTTGATGCAAAAGAATATCTCAGAGCAGTCTTTAATCTCCACATAGAGACAAAAAGTCAAGAGTATATTATTATTGATTCTAGATATCCTTTATCCCGCGTAATTGTTTGAGAATAACGAGAAAGTGAACTTGAGCACGTCTATAGGAATCGTATACAAAAATCAAGAAGCCGGTGCTTGGAGTGAAAAGTTTCAGGAACTATCCGTATTCTTGATACCTTTAGTGACATCAAGCCTCAAGTGATGTTTCATGCTTCAAGATCGAAGAACTCGATATCTGAAATTTTTTACGCGACTAACTTACTCTCTTAAGACTTCCGATTGAATTCCGATGGAGAAGCACAAAATACCACAACTTTACTTTGATGCTGGGGGAAGACTATAATTCCAGGAAACAAGTACAAAAAGTAGGGGGAGATCATTCATGCGATTAACAATCAAAATTCCTCCATGTATCAATACTTATTTTCTTTCAGGTTTTCTACCTCTCATTCAACGTTCGCTGGCTTTTAAAAAGAGATGTTTGAGCCGAAGGAAGCTTTGTTATATAACTCGGGAAATTGGGAAGACCTAATAATGGTCCGAATGACACTCCAGAATTCTCGTTTTCATTCGCTTTTCACCTCGCGGTATTATTTCTTCATTAATATTTTTCTTCGCTCTTCTTTATAGAATATATCTGTGTTCTCTTCCATATACTTCAGGGCTTTCCTGGACCTCTTTAGCGTTCTTTTATCTTCTTAGGCTGCTCTTTTTTGATATCATCCCAATGAACTACAGTCGTCTCGATACTCTTGACCTCATCCAGCCATCTTCCCCTTCGCTTCCCTTTCATTTAGTTTCCCTCCTCTCTTGACTATAATATCTTTTCGATATAAGGTTTACCTTGTCATTCACCTTGTCCTCCCCATTTAATTCTCCTATATTCCATAGCTTCTTTTACCTTCTTAATCTTAAACTAGTCTCTTATTGTAGTATTTATTGTATTATCTAACTTTTTTACCTAATTCACCTCTTGAGAACTTCATTCCTCCACTCAAAGACTCTACTTCATTGTTACCTTACATAATTTCATGTTGAATAGGTATATATAAGTACGAAGTAGCTTTTTTCATGCTGTTGTTCTTCTTTTATGTATTATTGTAATTTATTATCTGTCGAGCCTCACTCTGATAGGTGATGATATTTTTATTGTTTCATGCATGTTTCATCTCATTTATTCTCACTTTTTATTATTTTTCATGGTGTCGGGTATCTTATTATGAGTATATGGTTTTCATTTTTTTTCTCTTCGAAAGGACATTGACGAAGTTGTTAAATGATAGTGAATTTTTTTAATTTTAATTTTATTTATTTATTTTTTCTTTTTTCTGTATTCATACTAGTTTTTTGCCATTTTCATTTATGTAATTCTGTATTTTCAGTGTTTTTTATCTCTTATCTCATTTTATCCTTTTTACTAACTGCTATTCTTTTATGGACTATTTCTTTATTGAAGTGTAAATATGTTCCTTGCCTTTTGATTCCAGCCTTTTCCATAAATTTCAGTTTCTTATCTATCTGTAGGTTTCGCAGGTTTTTCACACCCTCTTATGGGGTGTTTTCCTGCTGTGGGCTATTTTTCCTATGCTAGGTTTTTAAGCCCACAATATAAATTTCTTCCGTGCACTTTTTTCCGCTATCTCTTTTTTACAAATTGAGGAAGGGTTAGATGTAAGAAGAGACTTTTTCAGTCTCAATCTCGCCCGAATAAAGACGTTTTATTATTATTATTATAACGTCAAGAACCATATAGCTGCTGGGAAATAATGTTTTAAAAATGAGTAATTTTACTTATTGGTGTATTGCAGTAGTCCACGGGATGTCGGATGTATTCCCAGCACAGAAATAAACCAGATAGATACATAAAAATGGGAGAATATAGTAATAGATGAAAGGGAAACAGTGAAAGGGCAGAAATAGAAGAACAACAGAAGTTCTGGTAGGGATTAATAAAGGGACTCGAGAATGACATGAAATCTTGTAAGAAAATGAGGTAAGAAGACTTGGTTTAAATGCGGATTTGAAGGCGACCGTTTGTCATGAAGGAAGAGAGAGAGTCTGTGAGTTAATCTGAGGAGTTAAGTGGGAGGAGAATCCCAAAATTACGTGTGTGAAATGATGAGAAAGGGGTGAATGAGTCGTCCCCAACAAATCCAAGCTAAACGTTAAATCCTTCCTCTTTAAGGATTTATTGCGGGTGTTCATTTGAGCGCGCATGCTAAAAGTTACATCGTCAACCGATTTAACTCGGATGTTTTGATTCTTAATTTTTTTACGGAAAATTTGATATTCTAATTCAAATTTTGTATACGCTGGGATATAAAAAAATATGATGACTGAAATCACCTGTCATGGTGAACCATATACATTTTACTTCAATTGTACGATACGAGGGTGGTCTGAAAAGTTTCCGACCCCAGATTTTTCAGAAATCTTCAGAAAATTTTCATAAAACATGTCGAGAAATGGCGAAATGTCGGTAACTTTTCAGACCACCCATGTATTAGTATTTGTTTAGTATATATTTTTATACATTTATATTTGTCTAGCTTATATTTTTATTCTTTTTTATTTTTTATTTATGCTACTTTTATGTTTTCATACTTATTGAACGCCACTGAAATTACATTTTAATTAATTTTTTAAGGTTTGCATGTTCATGGTGTTTCGAATATAATAAAATTTAGTTCAGATAGATCATTCATATAGGAGTGATTTTATTTCCTTTTACTTTTCAATCTCTGGAAATTGTTTAATTTTTATCTTTGGCCTATCAAGAACGATTATGAACTAATTACTTCGGTAATACGGCGTTTGCTTTATCTTTTCTCCGTATAATAATAATGACGTTACCATTTTTACGGCCGCTTGTATTCATTATAAATTTTCTCTGACTCTATTCTCTTCGTAAATCCACTTGTTGTTGTATTTGTTGACCTGTATATTTTTCAGATTTGAGTACATTTCCTCTCCCTTTTCATGGGAAATATCTGGTATAAATTAATTTATAACCGATCTAAATCTAATCACTGTTTAATTCACCTTATTCATCACTCTTTCTTCCAATTTAATTTCATTATAATTCAAAATGTAACTCTATTTAAATCCCGGAGTTGTATAGGACAAGGCTTATTCTAACAACATCACGTTCCTCTCGGAAAAGTAATTTAGACCAAAAGACCACATAATCGCAGCAATTTCACAAAAATTACGCATATCCCTCGCATTAAAACCGCAATTGTTATTTAAGATTCAAAATAATTGAATTTTGGAAAGTTTTTTCCAAAATATCGAATGCATAATGTGAATTTATATCTGTGTAGTATACGCGCGTGTAGAGTAATGAAAATCGTAATGCAAGGAAGGCACTTCGTTGAGTGACGGCATGAAATCCACTGTTTCGATCCTTGTGCTGATCCGTTAATCCATTTCTACGTCAGATGCGTGAAGGAAAGCGATAGAAGTGAATCCATAAATTACACCGCGCCTCAAGGAGAGTGATGGGAGGACATTTTCAACTGAGGAGAGGCTTAAAAACGTGCTGAACGCGTGGGAAAGAAAATTAAAGGTTTGATTTATAGCGCAACGTCGATTATTAATGGTAGAAATGCATTTCCCCTATAACATGCAGTAAACCAGAATTTGCGTGCATTACAACAGATCCGTGCCAGGAATCACAACGACAGCATACGCAAAATACCGATACCAAAATGAAATCTTGTTTTGCGTATCCAGCATTTTAATAAGGGATATTAAAAATACCACTCCTCTGTTTTGAGAGATGGGGTGAGAGATATTACTAATGGAAATTTTCGCGATCCCGACGTACTCGCTTATTGCTAAGTCGTGTTCGTCGTAATCTGCGCGAGATATTAAACCTCAAGTTACTATTTTTAATATCTCCTTCGTATAGTTATATTCCACCTTTGACTTACCTAAAATCTCAAATCAGCATTTCAAAAATTTTGATATAATTTCCTCCTAACTCCCAAAATTAGTATTTTTAAGAATCTTAGCCAAGGATTAAATTCAGATCTTCACTATCTACTCTTACAGATTCTTTTCTGCGTTCATTCTGATCCTTGTAATCTTTTCTACTGCTCCGTTTGATACGTAGAAGATATCTACCATGCTTTATGTCAACTTTGTTGACGCTTGTTCTCGAGATACTTCAAAATTACGAAGTCATAGAAGAATCGACAATCTTGAATTCAATCGCAAAGTTATAGTGCAACGAGAAGGAATTTTATACAGGATATAAGTATGCATTCGCACATAAAATAAAAGAAACGTATGTTATATAACTAAATGTCATAACCAACGTTATAAAGTCAAACCCATTCTATTAAATATCATACATTATAAATATATACATAATTATGAATTTTAACGTATACATACATAGGATCATGCAGAGCAATCTTGGGTGAGACGTCATAAGTTGCCTTTTATTTTATTTCAGAGTTATTTCCTTGATTTTAGCCATAGCAATTAGAAGGAGAAATAATATTATAGTATTAGGAGTAATAATCGTATTATTACTGATTGTCAGAAATATTTTCTAAACATAACATCGATTATTGAGAAAATTGATACCTTAGCATTCATTTTGCGCCCCTAGGAGACGCCTAAGGCGTTTGCTTCACCGCCTCACCCATTGGCACGGCCCTGTACATACACACAAACTCGTCCTTTTTAATTAGTAAAATTCTACAAATATACTATATAAGTTCTTTCTATTCGCTTCTTAATGATTGATTCTGCACAGATATAGGGCACATACCAAGTAAGCAGTAATGGAATACCTCACGAGATTGAAGGAATTCATCACGAAGGAGCTATGGTCTTCAGTATTGATTATCTCGTGAGATGTAGTTCTTAAGAAATACATATTCATTTTTACATCTTAATTCTTAAGATTTTAGGCCATTTTTTTGTAATTTATGAATTTTATTGAGTTATTCTGGCAAATCGTAAATATATTAATATTCCATCACAAAGCTTTATCTTAAGGCCAACAGTGAATAATGCCTAAATGCTTTCTGTTAATGACCGATGACATCATCATCTCTGACTTCTTAACTAAGGAGTATTTAGGAAAAAGTAATCATTGTGACTGTTTATGGGCAATTTCACTAGACTAACTTAACTGTTATCTATTCCTATATCATCGAAGTCGATATCTATACCTATATCGAAGTCTTACAACTAAATTCACTCAGGATATTTGATCGTTTGTCGGAAATATTAAATATTTCATTGTGGGTATTTCATATCCGACTTATGAAAAGCAAAGTTTTACAAGTATTTAAGCTACTCGACAGCGTGAACGAGGTATTCTTAAGACAGCGGACATTATTTGATACCTAAAACTTTTGTCTTAAACCCATAATTTGCCGACATATGATTCCTCGAGAAGAATGAAACTCAACGAGAGCTACTTACTAGAATGCTATCCCAACGACATTTTTATTGGTGTACGAAACGAATTTCCCACGGAAAAGTTTGTCCCCGTCACAGTTTTATTTCTTTAACGAGGAGTCTTGCCGTAAAGGAAATTCGAACGTTTCCAGAGGAAAGCAATAAGTTCCATCTGAGATGTTACACATTGTTCATGTCACCGTATTTATTCTTTGTACTTTTAAAGGTCGCTCTTTCTTACATGCCTCTTCCAACGCACTTTTCAAAGATATTCTGTCCTTCAGAGGAACATATTGCTGCGAACAATTTGTACCGTCGGTCTCCTATGTTGCGACTTCTTATATGATGAATAGGCAACCGTTTTTCCGGGTTTGTAAGGAGAAATTTCAATTTTTAAAGATGCCGAACTGGAAAAGGAGCAGAATGGTTGAAGGGCGCACGTTCCTCGGGAACTGTCTTTCTCGAGCTTCAAACGCAGTTCTTTTTACTTGTGGAGTGAACATATTGTCTCGGAGAACTCACAATTTGCGAGGGAAAATGTCCTAATCACACTAAGTTTGAGGAAAGGAAATCTGCTTTGAAGAATTGGAGAGAAAAACTAGAGGGAAGGCAGCGGGCGCATGCGCTGAGTTTGAGGTTGGGGTAGCGAGAGCATCCGTTTGGACTGCGGATCAGTGTTCTACGGGCAATCCTCAAAGCTAGCCGCCGTCGCATCATTTCCGAGAGCTGACTCCGGACTTCGAGCACTTACCTACCTTAAGGAAAGGCGGCCCAAACCAGGTACCAAGCCGATAGAGAAATTCACCAGGACTTTGGTGAGTGAAAATAAAAATTTTGGAATGTGTTAAAAGGGATTTTGAAAATGAAATTTGTCTTTGATCTTTTCTCGAGCGATACAATAGAAATGGTGGATTCAGAGAAACGCATACCTGGAGATTAGGCGATTTTTGGGTCAGTTCTTGGATAGATTTTTCGGATGGCGACTTTCTGGTATCGAAAGAGAAGTTTCGGCAGGGATTACAGAATTTCGTTGAGTAATGAATGTGGGCAAAGGAAGAAAATACTTGCAAATGTTGCCTGAGTTCGAGAAATTAACAGTTCAGTAGAATGATCATTTATTCTCAAAGAGGAGCAATTTTTTTGAATTTTACATAAATTTGATCTTTCGAAAAATTTTCTTAACTCTACTGATAAATAATTCTTAAAAAGGAATTAATTCCTCCTCCAAGATCGGGATAAAAACGATCAAAAACGATATATCTATAGTTCTAGAACCGCCCGTTGAGTATACATCGCTGGGTTAATAATGCTTATGAGATTCTCAGGTTATTAACTGTCCCACATCCTTTAAATTGGAGAATAAATGACCTATGCAGCAATTCCGTACCATTTATGATCATGAGAATTTCTCGATCTCGCTCAATACGGGACTTGTTGCTCTCTCATTTACGTGCGTAACAGATGCCGCTTTGGAAAACTGTTTCGGAGGATATCTTTCCAAATCTTGGTGAAATATCTGCATAAAATATTTCCAAATTTTACCGAAAAAACTAACTGAGACTGATGATATTCAATTTATGTTTCCGTCTGAGTGAAATTTATAAACGAATCTAGGTGAAACGGTTTTGGTTGCCGATGTAGGAGCTATATATTTATCAGAAGCATATCAATATTATAATGAAGCGACAAAGTCTGGAACTTACAAATTCTGTCTGAAAGTGCAAATACGTATAATGGAAACTCGTAATTTACTTTCTCTATTTTCGTGATACCATCTCTGAATTAATATGAGATCACGGACTATTCTCCATACAATCAAGATACTCGTATAATATTTGTATAATTTATATATTTATTTATCAAGTGGTGCTAAAATGAATATATAAAGTCGCTCTCAGGAAGGGTCCGATATAATGACGAACTGATATAGTTAAGTCGACTTCCCTCCACCTTTGTTTGTAGAGTTACAAGTTTTTGTTAAGAATTGGTTAAGAATATTAATTTAGGTAGAGGGAAATAGATACGCTTCAATAGGTAATACATGTACATCTATTCATCTGAAAGTCATTAACTACTAATGAATTTTGATACGAACGTAACTAAATAGCTTTCACACAGTTCCCTTTGAAGGTATTCAATTAAGTAGCTACGTTCATTTAATATATTCCTCCACGCTTGCCTATCTTAATAAGCTTCGTTCCCTTTTGGCACATGTATACTTCCGTTTGTAGATGGAATTAACACATTTTCATTAAAATAATGACTCGTCCGTAAATATCTTCATCGATTAGATTCATTGTTTCTTGGATTATGTGTTTCCGTTGCATCCAGCATAGAATATAAAGGCACCCCAAGAACGAGAATATTTTTCTATCATAAAGTAGAATTGTGGTTACAATCATCTTCAGCTGAATTTTCTTGCTTGATTCAATCGCTTTATCGATCTTGTTTTTCGGACGATCAAAATTGTCTATTTGTTTCCCTATGTCCTGCTTTGTCAACAATCCTATATTACTACTTGTAAAATTTTTTCTTTTGAAGAATTTGTCCACCCGTAAAGATAAAAATTCGCCTACCCAGAGAAGTGATTCCAATAGAACTAAAATGCCCAAACATGGAGCTTTTGAATAATAATTGAGATACTTAGCGGATCTTTTATAAACCACACCTATAGGCCGCAATCGAATAACGATTGTGCTTAGTTTAAAATTTCCGTGATGTATGACGTATAGTGAATTCTGTTAGGACTTATAAAATTCTAGTTGTTTCCTAAGTATATTTTAAGTAGGAATTAAGATTTTTAGCAGTATTTATTTGCTACTTTTGTAATTCATCGATCCAAAGCTTCTTATCTTCCACAAATGAATCCACTTGTTAAGTTTGTTAATTTTAATTCCGTAAATTAATGCGTAATACTGCCCCATATGCTTCAATTAGCAGCCCCACCGCGTGTGCATAATATGTAGTGATCGCTGTAGTTAGACCTTGAAATGTCGCTTGATCAAAATATTTTGGCACCACTTTAAAGGGAAATAATTTCAAATGAGACGAAGAGGAGAAAAGCGGAAAAGCGGGGGAAAGTCTTGGGATAGGCCCGCGAGAGCATGAAATAATTGAAATTTTTAATTTATTCTTGTAATATAACCGTCCAAAAGACTACTGATACCTAGGATATTGGTACATGAAAATGGAGAAAGTTTTCCTTTTCGCGCTAAAATCTACTACTAAAGTGTTGGAAAAAATTCATGCAGATTGTGGATGGATTTCTATCGAAGAGGATTTTCAGTGTCTATGAGAAGGGAACGTATAACAAGCGCGCATAAATGCCCGGGGCTGGACTGACATATGTTACGCATGACTGCCCATATTTTATTATCCTCGACAA
The DNA here is from genome assembly GCA_036926295.1 of Pachydiplax longipennis. Taxonomy (NCBI): domain Eukaryota; kingdom Metazoa; phylum Arthropoda; class Insecta; order Odonata; family Libellulidae; genus Pachydiplax; species Pachydiplax longipennis. Next base: position 717,138 of record JAVFKF010000020.1, read on the forward strand.
CACTTTTTCAGCGTAGTCCTTTAATCGATGTTGTAGACATAGCAACGGAGGTTAGACGTAAGTGTGGTGAAGATTGGGTGAGAAGGGACGCATTGTCTCATTTCAGTTTGAGGGAATCCTTTATCTACTCAATATTAAATCTCACTTTCACCATTCGGTTTTCAGGAGAAAGGATGCAAAAGGAGGAAGCACGCTCGTTGCTTTCTGAAAATATTGGGTCTGGAAGGTATTTATCATGGAAACGAGAAAAGTCTAGCGTAATTTCATCAGTCGTTTGAGGAAATTCCTGTGTATAAGGAAATTCCAGGTAGAGGAAGCAAATATTTTGGAGTGAACGTGATCGTGAGGGTGGGTTATTCGTTACGAATACACAGGCAGGCGTACAGTCGCTTTTAAATCTAACAGCTGGGGAATTCTACAGAGTCCTTTCCCGTAAATAATGAGTTTAGTTGAAAATGTTCGTTGTGGCAGTGCGTAGGGGATTTTCTGGCCGAGTGATGGGGATTATGTGGGCCTGGGATAGCGAAGACTGCCGTGAAGGCCCGTGGAGAATCATTAAAGCTCCTCCATGACCTTGAATTTTGAGCGACAGTTTAAATGGGAATAATGATGGGTATCTAGAGATGTGAGCAATTAATCCTACTTACATTTCTCTTTATTAGGATATACAAGGATCTAAAAAAAATGTTTGTTAGATGTCGTTGATGCATGGTCAATTTTCGCAGCGTGTGATTTTTAACTCCGTCGCCTGATCTAGTTTCAATTGTGGCCAAGGATTTGTGATGAAAATGATTCGTAGGTGAAATATCTTGGTCTTCAAAATTTTCTATCCAGAGAATGGGAATGAAAAAGCGTTTTGAAATTCCTTACTCCCATTAGAGGAGAATCTTTTCTGGAAAGGGGTTAGCGGGAGCGTCTGAGGTGATCGAAGTGTTGCTTTACGCGTGACTAAATCATACTTTGGAAATATTTTGAAATTTTCTACTACTCACTGGTGGCTAAAAATTTAGGATATTAATAATTGATAGAAAATGTTCGATATTTATCAGACCAATAGTAATCAGAGTCCGCGTCAATAAATAACATCGGAAAGTTACATTAGATATCGATAAAGATCAAATGATCAACATTTAAGGAGAGTGTGACAATTCTTCCCCTATTCTCTTCTATGAATACAATATTAGCCTACCAATCAAAGCCAACATGGTTATGCTTAGGACTGCAACATTGCTACGTTATGAGATATTATGTCATATAAGTTTTAATTTTAATCAATTTTAATATAAGTGAAGGATAAGAGCTTATTTACATATATAGCGTTCGTACGCAGATTTTATATGATAGAAAAGAAATTGGGGAGAAATCTTACTTTTGGTAAATATAAATAGTTTTATTTTAGCTTCTAACATTTTTCGACGTATTATTTTGTTATATTTTGATTTAAAGTTAGGTATTCGGTAAAAAAACAGTCTCTCCGGATAAGTTTGCAATTTCTAGGATGCATTATATCTTTCAAGTTTCTGTTAGCAGTTGTATTCCATTCTTTTATTCTAACTGGCAGAAAAAGTCTTTAAAACTCTTGAACCAAGAGTGTAACATAAATTTTCGGTATCCATTCTTTCGCGACTGTATTTCTTTGCTCACTTCCGAACAATGAAATCCCGAAAATTTTCCATTGAATTCACGCCTAGATATTAACCTGGTTGGGAAAGCTTTGACAAATGAGCTCTCTTCAAGATAATGAAAAGTTTCGGTAAAAACTCTTGGGCGTTTGTGGAGGTATTATAAAGATAAATATCCGAAATAAATATCTCTGGGGTTGTTAAAAAATCATCGTGGCTAAGTGAGATTCACATAGAAAGCAGCGTATCCTTTCGTTGACCCACCGCATATTTCATTCTGTGTCCCAGTAATATGTTCAAAGTTAATTTATTACTGCTGAAACCATACATAATAGTAACACTGGAAGTTGCAAGTAACTTGTTGTTCCGCTGCACCGGAGAGAAATTTACCGCAAGACCTTCATTTTAACTGCCAGTTATCTATGGAATGCTTTAACTCCCAAGATTAAAACCCCATCCGCTATTATTAGCATCGAGACAAACTACTTCAATTATTTAATAATGAAGCAAATTGTAAACTTAATATGCCCTATTTCCACTTCCAGAAAAATGTTAATAAGATTAATTTAAACTGTGTTACTTTCATTTAGTCAGCTTTGTGATTTAATTAGGATGGACTGAATTTTATGATAGTTAGTTTTTTTATATTTCATAAGTTGTACCTCTTTGTTTTCCTATTTCATATATTTTGATTATTTTTTACTGTTTTTACTAATATTGCGATATTTCCTCATTGTTACATGGTGTTTTTTTCATGCAATAAGTTCAGTTCACCAGAAGCGATTTTCCACGCTTATTTACGTATTCTTCATTGTCGTTTTGATAAATAACTTACTAAGCAGGGTTATATGGAAAAAGACTGACTAGAACCAATCTCGCCCAATAAAGACGTAGACTAACTAACATTCATTCAATCTATTCCTTGCTCTTTGTTTCCCATTCTCTTCTTCCGATTATGGATTTCTCCCTTTCTTCTCCCCTTGCTCTTTGTTCTACAGAATTCTGGTTCTGTCCATTCCTTTACTACTCTTCAACTTTTCTCCGATCACATAAAATGGACGTGGTCAACACGTCGATCGCTGACGGATGTTTGATCGATCGCGACTGTTCCTTGAGATGCTTCCATACATTTTTCCTTCAACGTTTCTGCGTATATACATATTCTACTTCTACCTATTTTCTTCTTCTACGGATACTATCTTCTACTACAACTGTCAACTACTTCGACAACACCTATGTATCCACTTAGATGTATCTACTTCTGCGTATCTACTTCTATGTAACCACATTCTAATTCTACGTATTTACGTAATCTATCTTCTACTACAACTATCTACTATACTTCATTGTATTTACATCTACATAATAACGCATTATACTTCAACACATTTGTGGACGACACTGTATTTTAGGGCAAAATAGTAATTAGAGGCGACAGATTAATCCTATAAAATGATTAAGTAGAATTACAAAATGGTGAGATGATTGGCAATTAGAGCTGGTTAGGCGAATGTTCCGTTGCTAACTTCTTCGAAAGAAAATTTGTTGCCAAAGATTATCTTCACAGCCCCCGAAGGAAAAACGTTACAGCAGTTTAATCGGAGAAATATCTCGGAGTGACCCTCACGAATAACTTAAGATGGGATACCCTCATCCGTAATATATGCGGACGAGCGCTTATGAAACGGTGCGGAGCGAAGAAAAATTCCGCGAGCGATGTTACTTTGCGCTAGTTAGGCCTCACCGCGAGTGGGCGTGTGGTGTATGGATTACGAGAGGTGCTGTGTTCGTGAATTACAAGAGGTATGTATAACGTAAGGTAATATTTCTAGTAAAAATTTTCTGCAACGAATCGATAAGCGTTACTCAGATGCTTTAGGATGTAGGCTGGGAATCTCAAAAAGGTTAAATGAAAGGCTTAATTTATTTCTATAATTCAGTTCATTCTTCTATATGCTTGTAGTAGTAGTATGTAATTCAAACAACGCTGAGGTGTCAGGGTATAGTTGTTTTTTGGGCGGGGATACTTGTTCTCGTATGGTATATAAACATCATCAGTAGTCAACTTTTGCCAGTAAACTCACAAGAGATATATTTGATGCTTTCGGGCCATACTCAGAAAAAAGATCAATAGAAAATAAATAAATTATTTCTCATAAATGAATCACATATTAATTTGACAGACACATAAAGTAACTATAAAACAATAATCAGTATTTGGTTAAATTTAACAAAAATAAGTCTTTATAACGTGACTAAAATCTCTGAAAATTTGGTAAGAAAATAAGTATCTCATACTTTATTTTTCTTTTTCCGCTAATATGACATTGCGGTTCTGCATTGCTAAAATGCTTTCACAGCGTGAATATTTTTAACATAAATTTCCATTTCGTGCAGCCGATGCATTCGTCGGACTATTCGTGAGCATATAATTAGTACAGGAGTCGCTAGACATAAAATTAGCCGAGGGCCGCGGTACACAGGTTGTGCACCTTTACTGTGAGTTGTGAGAGTCAACTTTACTTAAAGATAACAACAGTTTGAGTCAAATTAATCACCCGTAACTTCCGACACGTGAATGGGAGAGTTTCTTTCGGAGGGAATAGATTTTATAAAAAATAAATAAGGGAAAAGCGAGAACCCGTAACGAGGGAGGTAATGGATAAATGTACCCTGAAAAAAAGTCCACGTGCCCAGCGCGAAAAGGCTGTTTCACGTTTGTTTGGTTACATGGAGAGTACGCATGAAAGAATAATGAGATATGTCACGCGTTTCAATCCATTTGGAACCCGTGCACTTTTGGCTTTAATAAATTAAACCAAAATCCCTATTCAATTTTACAAGAAATATATTTCAAGGCTTACAATGCCCATTCGTAGAAAGGAGTGCTTTTTAGGTCATGGGTTTACCTGAAAGTACCATCATGAAATAACCTGAAAATATTGTTAATGCAACTTGTGTTGGAATTTTTACATGGCACAATATTCTTATTCAACATGCTCTTTTCACTGCAACTCCTATAAAGGCCAGGCGTACCCTTTTGCGAGTCCAGAAGATAAGAAACAAATGCAGTCCGAGAAATAAAAGGGAATTTATAAAGATATGCCCTAAGCGTTTCCAGGAATAGAAAAACTTGAAACATTGCAAATAGAAGATGGTATGAACGTGCTTATCTTTAAAGAGATATACGTGAATTCTTTGTATCTATAGATGTTTACATAGCAATTCCCAACGGAGCAGTTTTCGTCTCCCCTGAGTAGATAATTAAAGATTTTTTCCATCGTTCTTATTTGTCTTCCGTTCCCGCGAACTCTTAAATAATTTTCCACATTTATAATCTTCGCTACTTCCACTTTATATTTGTTAATTTTCATTTAATACGCTTGCTTCATTCGCAAATTGCTCAATGGCCATACCTTGAGTGCTTTAGGTTGTTACAGCTACTCGTAAAGGATAGGATTATGTTTGAGGAGGTAATCCACGGGAGTTCGTCGGCAAGATAGTTTGGAAAGTAGCTAATCGTATGAAGGTGAGCGGAACGTTTTCGAAAAAGACGGAGTGCATTCCTTACTCACCCTAAAGGGTATTTCAGGGGCGCTTACCAGAGCATGATTAAAGGGAGCTTCCCATGGGTTACTTGCTGGATTAAACCGAGGCTGATTCAGTTTTCTTCCTCTTGTGGAGATCACTGATTATGGGCTCACTTGTTACATTTGAACAATTCTTTGCGCTCTTGCAAGGCTAATTCGTCTAACTGTCTCCAAGTGGGAATTTAAGACACGAATAGACGCATTCTGTCTCCACAAGATTCTTTCAGTTAAGTAGTCTTCCGAGGAAATTTAAATGAGCGAAGATCTTATTCCTAAATCCTTTGAATCTATATCCACGGTTCTATTAAATGAATACTATCGCGAAATGCCGCATTGGTTCATTTGGTCTTTCAGCTTACGAAATTATTATTATCATTTATTTATTTATGCTGCTAGTAGAATTGCTTCTGGGGGCAGCCCCAACCATCATCAATAGACAACATAGTTAGAACCCCAATCCCTGCACCGGACGTTACACAGATAAACATTCCACACTTAAGATTACTACCCACACAGTACTCAATTACAATACACATTATTCAAATACCACTACACTGCATCAAAACTTAATTTACACGCACACCTTGTCACCCCCACCATAACATTTACTCCACATATAACCCCTAATTATAAAAACTACAGTTCACTGTCACACTCTGATGCTTTTCAGTCCAAATTGTCAATCGTTTTCATATCGTCACTTTTACAAACAACCAAATAATTCAAAAGACAAAAGATAACAATTCTCCCTCTTCTTATTTAATTAATCTACAACATCTACTTTTGAACTCTTTTCTATTTTTAGGTAAGGGTTTGAAGACCTCTTCAGGCAACATATTCCACTCTTATTCTCCATCATGATACTTATACGGCTAGGATAGACTAAAATGACCTCTCTTCCACCTAATTTCCTAAGCTATAGTAAGATAATTTTATATTGTCACATAATTGAAGAAAATTAAGTTTATATCTAGCAATATAAATCAATCCATACAAAATATAGATACTAGACATAAATTCACATTAAGACATAGACTATTCGTTTTGTGAAGTATGCATACATATCAATCACGCTACATATGCATATCAATCACTCTATCATCTTATTCTTCTCAACACTCACATATATTCTTTTAATCCTTCGTGCATATTTCACTTCAGATATTCAATGCATATTTTTGTAAATTCTCTGTCATTTTTTAAAGCTCAGGATGTCATTCATCACAATCAGCGAGCTTTTTCTCACTTGAGTTCTACCCTTGATTACATCATATAGAAAATTGAAAGAAAAAGGATAGACAAAAGTAGTAACGAGACAAACTAAACTGATTACTGAATGTACGTTCCAACTATCTTTCCGTAATTGAATATTCATTTCCCGACGTTGGCTGTTGTTTCATAGTTAAGAGAAGTACCTGCGCATGACAATAATCAAAACATATTATTGGTGCATGAACATAATCAGATACACATTTCTAGGATTGAAGTGTATGCACTATTACAACTGAAAGCCTTCTAGCTTGTTAATTCCGACGGAACATATGATAGTAAAATGTGTTTCCATTAAGCAGGAGAGGCAAAAAGTTTAATTTTGTGGAGGAAATATATCTCAGACGAAACATTGTTATCCTTTTTTATTTTCAATTTCTGATGAGAGTGAGTTAGCAAGAAAACAACTGAACTAAAATGATTACTATAAAAAGGCACGAATTTGAGCTCACAAAAATAAATAAGCGAAACAATCGAAGCAGGTTTTACTTCCTACGAACGTTTTTATGATTTACGAAACGATAGCTGAACCATCTCTTGAAAAGAGCTTTTTGATTTTTAACTCCATATAAAAAAATAGAATTTTTATCTCACTCACATGAGATGAATAATTTATGTATTGAATATATAATAAATCTTTATTTCATCTGTTTAAGTTTTACAAAATTCTCTCAAAATAAAATTGCAGTATTAATTAAATTTTAAACCAGTCAAGTAGAAAGCTATCGAATTCTAATATATTTTTTTTTCATCGGTATCTAAAAGAATTTTTTACAGTGATAAAATTAAGTATCCTCTCTTGAATATTCTACTGAGGAACATGCATGTTAATTTGAGGGTTATTTATAGCGTGTTAAATAAATTTGGATGTACATAATCCAGAGAAAAATGAATTTGTATCGAACATGTATGCGGCAGCGGTATATTTAAAGTCTTTTTTTAAACGTTATACTAGCGTGAAATACCTGATTTGAAGTCCTTTGGGGTAAAATTTAGCGGAATAAATGGTACACTTAGGGAAAAAAGCGGCAAGTCCGATGCCATATTCCGAGTCCAAAACGACCCCTTTTAGGCGGCTATCTTTGCTTTTTCTTCGCCGAGCACTCATTCTAAGCGACGTCTTATCTTTTCCCATCCCACTCACATTACACTAACCCTAAATCCTATCCTATGCGCATCGGACTTTCCCCTTCCACCCACGTTTTTTTCCCTTTCAAGTTTTTCCCCGCCAATCTCTGCGACCTCTCTTCCCTGCTTACCTGAAACGCTTCGACAGCTGATAAGGAAGAGAGACTGTCAAAAAATCGATCGACTTTTTCAATCATGTTCAAAAGCGACATTTTATTCCCTATAGAAAAACGACGTCAGTTCATTCTAAGGGCATAACTGAGTCCTCTATCTTTTTTCTGTTCGCGTGCTCAAAAATTTCCGGCTTTAACGGCCCATCACTCTCACCGAGATAGCCAATCCATTCCTTTTATCAGTCAACAGCACACGTCTTTTACTTTTTCTCCATCTTTTACATATCATCCCTTTTATAAAGGCATATTTATCCGAGGTGCGATTCATAAATTCGAGCTGACTTGATGCGTGACGTTGGACTCGATGAACTAAGGAGGCTCAATCTCTTAATATTCTCTTTTGAGCGTAGATTGTTTCTCTCGTTACAGTTCCCAACCATTTTTATAAATATATTTTGAGTCCTCTTCCCGAATACCTAAATTTATTATACCAAATATGTTTATATATTATTATTTTTACTAGTTTCCCCGTGCGAAAATTTCGCAGACGGACACTGATACTCCATTTCCCCACCCAAATACATTTCTGCTAATATTCCAATCACTACAAAATAATATAAAAATAAAAGAACATGCCCAAAACACACCTTCATATTCTGTATCAGTGTCTGCTTCGATATACCTCGTTTGTTACAATATACGTATATCGTATGCTACACATCCAGTAGCGAAACTCTATGGGCAAATTCAAATTTTAACTCGAATTTTTTACTTTTTGGTCGATTTTTAGCAGGAAGCGGGAAATTTTCCCTTTAAAGTAGCTTTCATTCATATGTTTTAATGGAATGTGAAGGAAGAGCTGATCACCGGTAAGGGATGTTTAGAAATAATATGTAAGAATTATTAAATATATTAACTTTTAATACCTATACAATCATTAAATTCTACTACTTATATATATGTGCTTCATATACATGTGTATCAATGACACGTATACATATACATTGATTCATCACTACCTCGAGTTCCGAAAATCGGCAAAATGGAACTGAAGTCCCATATTAATTATCCCAGTATAATTCCACTAACTTAGAATTCAGGCGACCAAATGCCTGCTATGAGCGTACATATTTGTTCTAAGTAAACTTGCCGACCCTCCTCAATGAAGAGGGCTAGAGAAGGATAACCGAGCTCCACCGGCCGAACCTGGCAGTTGAGCACCGACAAGTGGCGAACCGTCCGTCCGAGACGCTCCTCCGACTACGAGCTTTTAAACCGCACCAACTTTAATATACGCTATTGGAGCTGGAATTATCGCAGCTGATGGCGACGGACTCGCGCTCTCACAGATCCTCGTTAAAGGATTTAAAGTGTTCTCATTCCGATTACGGGGCCCCGGATGAGTCCCGTATCGTTATTTTTCACTACCTCTCCGTGTCGAGAGCGGGTTATTTGCACGCCTGCTGTCTTCCATGGATGTGGTAGCCGTTTTCAGGCACCGTAATCGAATCCTGATTCCCCGTCACCCGTTACAACCATGCGCAGCACCTATCACCCACACTTGATAAGGTAGACATTTGAAGGATGCGTCCCTAGTTCTAGGATAGGGCGATCAGTCAAAAGTAATTCAGAGTCATAAAGGCATGGTATGGCAGAACGGCTTAATAGGTTATGTTTTAATTAGAACACCCCTTCCGCAATGTAGGGGCACAAGTTAATATGTTAGCTCTAAAATGAGAACTTTTAATCATGTAAAAAGAGTAAGATCTAGGCCTCCAGATAGACAAGTGGGAATCGCGTTCGACTTTGATGTAAACGGTCCTGGGTTCGATTCCCAGTGGAGGCTCACGTTCAAAATGACCGCAGATATCTAATACTTTTCACTTCTTTTTCTACTTCTACTAAGAGTAAGATATGAGGAACCATTACTGATTTAATGAGCCATTCGCGGTTTCGTCTTTACCCAGGCATACATGGCTTAATCTTTGATACAAGCACACTGCCTTTCTTTAACTTAACATCCATCCATCTGACATCTGTTATAACTGTTCCTCTATCCTATTTTTTCCACCTCATGCATTTCAACTAATTCCTGTTTAACTACACGCTCCAACGAGTTCCGTTATCAAATGACAAGTTGTGCCAAATGCAACTGTATGGACTGTCACTTAAACTTCTTTCGGATATTTCCCATACTGGTAGCCCAGGATTTCATTCTGCCAAGATTTGTTCCTGATCTCAGCGTCTATGCATGCAATGGAACCCAAACTTTAAGATACTCAAGACTCATTCCTCTCGGATTCATGCAAGCTTCTCTTAGAAGTTTAACTTCGTATAATTTTAACTATTTGGAAGGCATCACATACACTAGTCAAACATCTCCATCGACACTGAAGCATTATATTAGTGACTTAACCTTTCACCTGCCGACTCAGTCTGATATCCGTAAATATAGAAAATAAGAATGACTCACGGATTGAAAAAAATTTAGTCCGCTGATTGCTTGCTAGGAATTAATACTTATATTGATCGTCAAAGTTTCAAATCGATTAAGTTGAAGGGCTCAGAATAGGTCCAGATTTCCGCTGATATGTTTTCCAAAAAAAAATGGGAAAACGTTTTCAACTCTGTAAGAATAACTGTACACTACATTGCACTTGCACAGATTCTTACAGGGGATGAACATAGGGCAAAAGCTTCAGCTTATAAGCGTTCCAGAGTACATTTTATTTCATTAGTTCGTAGATACTCCTAATCCCACTATATTAAACATTTGGAAGAGAAATTGAACGTATATAATGACATTGGGAATGAGATTTCTTCTGAGGAAGTATTTTCGGCGAAAATATATTTAAATTAATTTTAATATTGTGGGATTTTCTATCTATTAGCTAAGCTCAGCAACAATTAGTTTCAGTTGATTCAAAGCCATAGTCGATCAAAAACATAGGAATTACGAATATTATTAGATAACAGCAACAAAAAAATATATGGAGCGATATTCATATTCGCTAATTGGTTATTTAGGAGCACTTGAATGTTAGTTCAAGCAAAAGTACCTCCATTATCAATTGAATTGGCTTCCACTTGGAGGAACTTTACGAAAACAATTTCTATTTATAGTATCAAGAGAGCAGTTTTAGCCCTGACTGCCATTTTTACGTTACTTGATGAAGCATCAATTATTCTTTCTCCCAGAGTGTGAAATTTTTATCCCCCAATCGAATGATCGAAAGGTAAGAGGTGCGGATTAAGTGAATGCCGAACAAATAAGCGCCAGGCTTGACTTTTCGCCGCCATGAATGTCAAGAATTCATCTATGTCAAGAATTAAATTGTAACTTGGGATATTGGGATACTTTTTTGGCACAGGAGAAGGTTAATACTGATAATTTTGCGTTTGCTTTAAAACGGAAGAATCTATTATTCGAAATCAGCCGCATAGGCGGAGTGCTTGGCGTGCTAACGATTGTTGTTGTATTAAATCGAACTGAATTTACCGAATTGATGTTCATTAGATTACTGTATAATGTATTTTTAAGAATTATACCGAATTTTCCTAATTTAATTTATGATTGCATAGAAATGTAATACATTGGTAAAGGAGAATATCAACGTTTTTCTTTCTTATTACGCATGATTATTTACTAAGTTACGAAAATGAAGTCGAATATAAGTCTAACTAATGAAGTTCGAAATTCAAGTCGAAAAATAAAGTATTACAACGTCCGCGAATATCTTTGATTACTTCTCGCATAAGGAGGAAATATCTTACTCATTTCAACCTCAAGTTCTTAATTTAAGAGAGGAATTATCATTTAAGTTCTTTTATTCTTATAACATGGCAAGGTAACGTTTATAACGATTTCCACTTGTTTATTCTTTTCTTTCTCTTTTCTCTTTCTCCTTCCCGTCCAATAGTTATAATTTCTAATCTAATAATAAATGTATTGAGATTTTATTTCGGTATGAATGTACTTGACCGAGGTCTTGCTAGGAATGGATAAATGTATGCATGTATCACTCGCAATAAGATCGAAAAGCTTATTTATGGATCAATTCAATAATTATGGGAGAGAGGATCATATGAACAAAGAAAAGTAAAATTTGTCCCTGAACATTGTTCGATAAAAGATATAACGTCAGGACATAGTATTAAGTAATACTTTATTTAAATATTCCACGAAACCAAGAGAGAAATACTTGTTTTAGACTTAATTACCTTTAAGTTCTTCGAATTTTCTTTAATCGATTTGAATATAATCATCTGATAGAAGTTACGGTGCTTTCACATAGTCACATATCGTATTTCATACGTACAAAATAATTTCCTTTACCCATAAATGCATTTATAGAGGTCAAAAGGCTTTACAACCCCTTTAATTCAATACCGAACTATATTTATCGTTAGAATGATTGTGCCTAATACAATCGGAGAGAGGTTGGCGGAAAAGAGGTGGCGGCGAGCTGTCTTATACCCCCAAGTAAGGGAGTTTCGGAGTCTAATAATGCCTAGATGCAATTGATTTTCTATCTCCTTTCTGCGAAATGACATCGGCTAAGATGTCTTCGAACCATATCGGGTGGATGTAATCAACATAAAAGAAGACTTTTTCTACGACGGAAAAGAAAATAATAGTCAAGAAGTGCGTTTCTTTGGTACTAGGAAGGTGACAATGATACAAAGTAGAGAAATAGTTGTCGTAATGCACTTTTATAATCATTGCGTTTGGACTAAGGTAGCTGAGCTACTTCAATGGCTCACGGAAAATAACGCTGGAGTACTATTAAGCTCACTTAAGCCAACTCTGTGCGTTACTGGTACTTACGATAGCTGTTCTGTCTCAGTTTTACTCGACTGACTGTACACGAGTAGGATAAGGCTACAACTGAGGAGAGGGAATTGTGCTAAAGTCATAAAATGTGGCGGACTCTGATCTGTGATAATGGTTCAGGTTAAACAATCGAAGCAGAAAAAAAATCAGTAAGGAAAGAATACTAATCTAATGAAATTTAATGGCGGAGAAAAGACTTAAAACTTTAAACCATCGATTTTCAATGCACAGTAAGTAAGAATAGTTAGTGCCACCGAAGTCATTGTTTTGATAGGGGTGAGCAATGCAAAGATAGACATTTTATCTACATGATCCGTTTTATATGGAAGATTACTCATTAAGAGTTACAAAGATTAGCATGCATCAAATACAGTACTGTTAGTTTTAATAAAATATTAATATAGTAATATATAATAGTAATATGTAATAGTAATATGTAATAATAATATGTAATAGTCAGATGTAATAGTAATAAGTAGTAGTAATATGTAATAGTAATATGTAATAGTAATATGTAATAATAATATGTAATAGTCATATGTAATAGTAATAAGTAATAGTAATATGTAATAGTAATATGTAATAGTAATATGTAATAGTAATATGTAATAGTAATATGTAATGGTGATGATAATAGTTTTCAGTTAACACAGTCTGTTAATTTTTAATAACTAAGAAATAATGCGTAAATATTTAAGTAATTTTCATAGATTTCATAATTTCATTAAATAGTTTTACAAGATTTCTTTACTTAAAAGATGCATTTTTGATTCTAATAACAAAACAAAGTCTCTTTTCAGAAGAGTATGATGCTAAATTTTCGGTACTCTCTTTCGAAATACAGTGCTAACGAAAAGAAAGTTCAGGCCCTGAAGTGCTTCTCGATAGAGCTACCAGGATATTTCCGAAAGAAATTGGCCTACATCAAAGAAGTAATATTGTTATTTGAGTGAAGTGGATGAGATACCGAAAAGAAGGGCAGGAATGCGGAGGCGTTTGAGAAAGTGAATGTATAGAGCTGAGTATCGAAGAGACTGGGGAGATAGAAGTGAGCTAAGAATAAAAATCGTACTAGACTATCGCGAATGAGCCAGGCTGTTCAGTTACTAATATAAAAAGGGAATAGCGCGATCGTTACACCGATGCATGTAAATATACCTTCCAACCGACCCTAATTCCTGAAGTTGAAAAGTCATTTATTACTGAGATTTTCGTCCTACATTTCAAGTCACTCCGAGAAATTGCTCTCAAATGACGTCAAGGTGCAGAACATGCGTTCTTTTCCGGCATTTTCGTGCGAAATTTCGTCGTCACTTCTTTCAGAAAATTACTTTATTTCTCAGTCTAGTTCAGAGGCGAGAAACCTTTCTGGGTCTTCAATATGTTCTTTTCATCACTTTCTGAAACATATTCTAGTACATAAATGAATTCGATTCCCAATGACGCTAATGAGGCCGAGTGAAAATAAAGTGAAAAATGTTCTCATTTAGTTCTCTCAGCGAATAAATTTCTTTTCTCAAATAAAATTACGATGGTAAGCTATTTTAAGGCAGGCAACACGAAACTCAATGGAGACCTGATAGCTTCACATGCAGCCTTTCTCATGCAACCGAATGGTAAATGTGGACTTTTGACGGAAAAAATGATTCCTCACACCGGGTATAGTTCATTAAGCCAGGTGGAAATAAAATATAAAATACTCTCTTTAAGATACTTAGCGTTTTTCATTTAACTACGCTTAATTAAGATGTCGGTCTACTTGAATATATGTTATAGTATAGAACATGTATATTATAAAGTACGTCACTCAAATATGACCTAATAATTTCAAAGAGGCTTAATAACTCATCAGGCCCTCCGAAAGAACTTGGCTTCCTTCTTTTGTACTGGAGTTTTCACAAGTTTTTGAAAAATCTCGGAAAGACTTAGCGCCACGTTCGAGGAAAAATGGGAACCACTGAGTACTTACTGATGTTCACGATCCTCTGACTTACGTTTCTCCCTCTCTCTCAATTCCTCGTCACAAAAGAAGCAGAGAATGTTCATGAAAAGCCCCGTGCTCTCAACGGATGCAAAATAATTGTTCGAGTTATACTTCAAAAACGCATGCTGAAGTTTTTTCCGCATTCTTAGTTTTAGCACGGACAAGTATGCGGAAAGCCTTTGACTGCTATAGAATTAACATCCGGAGAAGTAACTATGAGAGGAACAGTTTTTCGTCTGACTTGTGGGTACGTGTGTTACATTCTTTAGGCTTTTGACGCACAGAAGAATTCGTCGAATTTCTCCGAGATTTTCCTCTATGGCGAAAAGAACTCCAATATTGGAAATGATATTTCATCCTTTCCTATGCGTGGGTTAAGTTCTATTTCTTTTCTCTATTCAGCGGTGATTTTTCTGCGAGAACCGACAAGGATTTCGGGGGCAAACGTCTAGTCTCGCAGAAATTCTTCTTTTCTTTAGCGATACTCCTTTTAATTGTGCGATCTAGCTACATAATTTCTCCGAGATGAAAAGCTGGAATTCTTCGAATTTTTATAGGTGATTAACTTCGCTTTGCCCTTGATTCCGATTTGATATCCTTGTCTTTAAATAACTGATGTCGTATCTATAAGTCTTTTCCTATTGATAGAGGTAAATATCTGTATTTGAGTAGGTATTAAAAATAGAACCAATAAAATAAGTACAGTGAAACTCATATAAATCATAAAACAACTCTTCACATGAAACTTTTGTTCTCACAGTAATAGACTTTAAAACCGGCTGGTTGAAGGACGAAATTTTCTGCGCATAATTTCGATGAAATATATTTCAGAAAGTTACGATGGATATCCTTGAAATATAAAATTATTTACCCATGAGGAAAAAGGGTGGACAAACATAGTTTAGTTATTCATAATTTCTGCCTACATGCCCCGCACGCAAATGACGGAATAACTGATGCCCTACGGATTTATTGACTTAGAGGAAAATTCATTCCTACAATATCCTTCAGGCTGAAAAATTTTCACGCTAAAATGATTAAGAGCGCTATTTCGAGTATATCAATAAGACGTGCGGAATATACCTTCGTAATGAATGGGGATCATAGCATTTGGCATTTCCTCGTTTGAGAAGCTGTGTTTCAAAAAGGCCCCGCAGATAATCAGGATTCAGTCTTCCCTCCCAAGATTCTGCATCATTCTGCCACATTGTTATCAATCTTGTTCTCTCTCAACACCCAGACTGATGTATGCGGTACCTTTCTAATTCAATGAAGGATCGAATACACCTCCAATGAATAATGAACAATGAAAGGCATATTGTCGACCAATCAATGCCAATTGGTTTTCCAAATATCCGATCTTTTCTGACGATTCTGCCGGGAGCTTCTACAATATACTCCCGTACTTTAATCAACCGCTAAAATTCACCTTGCTCATAAAGAGTAGGTTCAATTAGTATGAATGATGCTGTGTAAGCATTCAACAGCAATCAAGGAAGGAATTACGCTAGGAAAAGCCTTGATATACACACCACTGAGGTTTGTGGAGAGAGTATATCAATGGAAATACGAAACTCAAAGCAATTTATAGTTATGTAAGCTCATATTTCTTCACTCTTGGAATTACCGCTTGTCAGAAATCGCAGAATCGCTTCATTGATGAATCTTTAGAGAATCCATTCCATTTCCAAATTGCCTTTTAATGGTAATTCTTAACTCCGACCTCCCACTAGATACATTTCAGACCTGATTCTAATATGGATAGGGTTTCTGAATTACCGGTACTTAGAGCGGCATAATATTAAGAACGGAAATGCTTATTAATTTAATACTACGGAAAATTCTTGAATTTTATTTTCAGAATTTTAGCATTGAAGGCAATATTAAGGCAATTTTCAATGAACTCCAATGCTGTAATGAGGAAGAGATCATGTTAACAGGACATAGCCTTACAGCGGAACCAAAACGCAACTCCAAAATGTTGACATTGAGTTAAAAGATCGTATATAGAAGTTTATTGGATTAGAATTATCCATTTACATTTTTAGCTCAAGAAGTTGAACATTGTTACCCTTTCTCTGGTAAGAACAACATATTTAGCTCTCCTAATATCTGAAGCTTCCCCAAAACATAAAAACATATCGATGTATTCAATTGGTTCCTGGATAACCATGTGGGCATTTCTACTTCAATGCTCTTCAATGAATACTTCGTTCTAGTTTAATGAAAGCGGTCCTGGGTTGGATTCCCGGTGGGAACCCAGGTGCGAAATAACCTCAGCTGTAGAAGCACTTTTAACAATACGAGTATTAATACTATGATGTTTGCAAGTAATAAATATATAATTATAAATATGAAATTATAAATATAAAATTATAAATATAAAATTATAAATATAAAATTATAAATATAAAATTATAAATATAAAATTATAAATATAAAATTATAAATATAAAATTATAAATATAAAATTATAAATATAAAATTATAAATATAAAATTTTATATATATAATTATAAATATAAAATTATAAATATAAAATTATAAATATAAAATTATAAATATAAAATTATAAATATAAAATTATAAATATAAAATATAATATAAAAATTATACATAAAAACCTATAAAAATACAATGTTTACTAGCGGAACTGCCCATCGATTCACAGGGGAAAAAATTAAAATTAATAATTGGCATACTAACAGCGACTTATAGCACGATAACATCAGATAGCAAGTATAACTAATGAGACACAGAAACAACCTTTCACTCAACGAAAACATGTATTAAGTAGATTCATATTTTTCATGTCTATGTTGTTGGAAAAACTTTCGACGTAAGAGAACGAACTATTCATACTAGGAGAAGAAATCAAGGGGGCAAAAATTGAACTAAACGAAAAAAACAGACGTGAATCCGCGGGGTAAACAGGGCGCTGAAAACAAACGCTCCTTCCAAATGCCGATTCCAATCGATAAACACGTTTATCTTTGGCTGAATGCGTCTGAGATTGCGGTGGACACGACGGTGAGGTAATTAAGACTAAAGAAATTTGTAAACTACAGCTCCTGAGCGTCCCGAATCCTCGCTCCCGTAATTAAAACGTAATTATTTCTCAAAATCCACTGATTCGCCCTTAAATTGGTGGTAGCTCCCCAAGATGAAGGAGAAGTAAAGGTACAACTTCTGCCCGTTACCGCAAACTTTATTTTATCTCAAGTTAGGTTTCGACGCTTCGCGCCATCCTCAGGTGTGATGGAATTAAACTTGTGGTGACGGGTAGAAGTTGTACTATTTTCCTCTTTCTTAAGCATTTCATACTTGGTTTTCAGACAGGGGAAACAAAAAAATATGAACGGTAAATAATGAACTGAAAAATAATTTAGGAGGATGAGAAACGGGTAGTAAGATTACTAGTAGATTTATTGACGGAAAACAAAATATATTAGCATGCATTTCATAAAGGAGACTTCAGCTTCTCCAACCTTAGCATAGACCTTTGTAAGTAAAAACTGTGAGTGGTAAGGACCCGGTTAATTGTCTATTTTACACAAGAGTAAGCTATCTTTCAGATATTCCAACTTTTTGTTGAAAATGAAAATTTAAAATGAAAAACCAATCCAGTTCTTACGATTGAATATGTACTTTTTACTAATTTTAAATAAACTTAGCATCTGAGGGCTGAGAGAACCTTATAATGATTTAAACTTGAAAATTGTAGTTTAATTATGGAGAAACGTAATCGCTGAATCGCACAAACACGATAGAGAATTATTCTGTCGCGCCGAACTCTTGAGGGTCCAACCATTATGCTTGTTTAACCGATGAAATTTACGCTGTAATTTGAAGTATACAAATTTGGATAGAGATGCTTAATAATGTTAACGGATCAAAATTTCCTCAATAACAACTACTTACATCAATTATCAAAATAGATATTGCCAACATCTTATGCTACATTTTGGCATTGCATTGGCATATAAGTCCTTTATTTTATCAAATATATCTGCCAAAAAGATCGCCATCCCTAATCTACAGAATGTTTCAGAGATATACGCTACTTATCTACCAGCGTTACAGAGTCCTTAAAGTAACCTCATGAGGAAGAAGGAAAACTTTTTAACGAAAATTCAATGTATTTCAGGAAGGTTTGGAATAGATGAAAGAATAACATTTTCATTGAATTTCCTTTCCGAATTTTTTCCTCGACTTTGCACAATTCCAACCTCTCATTTAATTTTAATAAAAGAAATAAGATTCATTCATAAGAAGAAAGCATTCAAATGATAAGAATGAACCTGACATAACCACTCTGGGAACGTTTTTGGTCGAACCGGGGACCATTAGGCCCATGAAAGATAGCTAGATAAAGCTAGAAGCCTCCTTTATTAAAATTTTCTCATAAAGTTCCCAACTGTCATTTTCAACATGTTTATTCAAAAATTCTTATCACATTTATTTCCTTTTATCCTGCTTCTTTTAGATGATTAATAAACATATATTTGTTGTATGAGGAAAAGTAAGCGCAAGGAATGTACAAAATATTGCTTTTATACGCAGCTCTGACAGCGATCCCAAATAACATCATATAGGCTTCTTTTATTGAAGAAACCTCTGATGTACCGTATATATTCCTTGTTTCCCTATTCATGAAATGCGATGGGTAACATTTTATATTCTCTTCTATTTATGCGGAAAAGTAAGCACGAGTGCACGATAAATTACTCTCCAAATATCTTGTTATAATTTTCAATAAACCAATTCAGTAGATTTTCTCTTTTGAAGCCCTCCACAGCGGAATGAAAAGAGAGTTTCTTAAGTTTATTGGAATGAAAATAGATTTTTACTTAATACCGAGACGCTCACAATAACATTCTTTCAAAGACCTATACGTAAATATCGAGAAAAACTCGGATGTAAGCCCGTGGAGGAATTGAAAGGAAATAAGATGTAAGAAAAGTACAAGGAAATTATAGGAAAGTTCAGAGTTATCAAGAATAAATTGTTTGGAACATTCTTCTGAGCAAGCGAAGCCTTTTGAAAATTCTTCGCAGTCAGTAATATATCAAAAATAGCCATTTAAACGAAGCCCATTATTTTGACTTTACGTATTATGATCATCCAGCGTGAATATCAGTGATTTCGCAAATTTCCTAAATTTAGGAGAGCTATTAACTCAAAAATGTTAAAGGTTTTACAGGTTTATATTTAATAGAGATTGGGACTGAAAAGCCCCCTTCCATTTAACCTGTCATCAATGATATTAATAAGAACATAGATAATGCATTGGTAAATATAAATAGAGTGGAAAACTTTAAAAGGAGTAGATGTAAATAACCTAAGGGAATATCTTAGGAAAACAGATCCACAGCAGAAAAACACCCGCAAAGACGAGTTACTGTTAAAAACATGAGAAAATCAACTGTTAGTATATGCTGAAAATGTAAACATGTAACTAGAAAATGATTAAATAAAATGAAATCAATAGATAGACATGTTGCTGTCATACAATTAGAAAGAGAGAAAAATAGAAATAAAATGAAATTAGCAAGGAAAGTACTGCCAAAATATTAAAAAATTCAAAAATCCTTCAGGAATTAAAAGTATAAACATTCAGTAGAATAAGTACTTATTACTAGAGGACAGCTTAAGGAAATTGATGATTCAGGGAGAATAAGAATATTAAAAAATAAAGTAAAAATAATTTAAATAAAAAAGGAAAATTGATAAATGTATCTGAAGTTTTTGAATCAAAAGAACATATATTTTAAGACAAGTACCGAGATATGTTACGCAGCATAGCGCTAAAGGACAATCAGCGTGTTTTATTTATTAAAGTTCTACTTTTTATCCATCTTCTTCCTTAAATTGAGTTTAACCGGGTTCTATACAGCAATGAAGTTACCATGTAACTGATTTATCTAATCTTTTTAACATCAAATTTTTTATTTTTCGTATTATTATTCTGCGGATTTGGTTATACAGATTCCATAGATGACATAGGGACGGTTGGAAGAAACCAAAGGGGCGGCAAATGAAAAAAGTTTTGGAAACGCTGGACTAGATAATTGGAGTGAAAGTGTTAAAATAGGAAGAAACCTTGAAGAC
Organism: Pachydiplax longipennis; assembly: GCA_036926295.1. Lineage (NCBI taxonomy): Eukaryota > Metazoa > Arthropoda > Insecta > Odonata > Libellulidae > Pachydiplax > Pachydiplax longipennis. The sequence continues at coordinate 737,789 of JAVFKF010000020.1, forward strand.
TAGGATCTCTAAGTTGAAACAGTCTCCAAGAAGAACGCTCCGCTACACGTCTGTATCTGCACATGGCACCACTAGCGCAGTTTAATTTCTCGAATGCCAACGTCTCTCCTGTTTCCCTTATTAAGCGGCTGTCCAAAATCCTCACACCCTTCTCTCTTTCCCATCCGATTAATTCCCTTTTTTTAAATCACGGCCCTTTCCTCAATCTGTATCACGTCGAGGCACATTATCAATTCCACTTCCCTTAGAGTACTGTTAGACGAAAAGATCTAATGGCATCTGAAAAGGAGAGGATGCAAAGGATGTGTCAAGTTGACAACTGCGGTGTGCTATGAGAATTCCTGGAAGAAAGGCTCTTGGAAAAGAGAATGAAATGGATAAGATTAAACAAGTTTCCCCATCTGGATTCTAGTTAACTATTGCGAGCGACGTTTAGTTGAACTAGGTGAAACAACAGGGCTCGTTCTAGCGTAAAAGAAAATTACTCTCTTTGAGATTCTTTTTTTCTCTTGGGCCCAAATACATGATAATGGTATTTTATATTTCTTATATAGCTCAAGGTCACTCAGGTTAACTTTCGCGAAATATCACTACCTTCAAAGAAAATATTTCCTGATTTTAGCTAACCAAATCTTACTACTCAAAAGAGCTAAACAAAAAGGAAATTTAATCACATAAGTCAACTTTTCTGAATTCAAATAAATTGTAGATATTTTAAGAAGAATTTTTTTTGGTGTCTTCAACTCATAACTGAACTTGCGGATTAGCGAAGTTTGATATCTATAATTTATAATTGAAACTATAATGGTTAGATAATCCATATATATAGCCCAAACACTTTTGATTCCTTATGGTCTTATTTACACTTACATATAAATGAGAACGAAAAACCCTTGACCTTGACTTAAATAATGACATTGAAACGAAATTTGGGAATATATCTTCGAAGACTTCGGAATTTCAAGCGTAAAACGTTTGGTGGTAAATATATGTTTTGAATTATATTTCTGAAGGTACTAATTTCGACTCAGTACGATTTTTGTTTCAAATTTAACGATACAAAAATACATTGCAAACACGAATGCGACGAAAGGAAAAATCGTGTAGATATTTCATCGAATGCATCGTGAAAGACCTGTTGACGAAGATAAAAAAGTAGTCTCATCTCAGAGTAACGAGATTTGATAGTGCGAATTTCTAAGCCCTTTAGACCTCTACTTCATAAAATTTCGATGAACATACATGCAATTATGCAAGTAAAACTACGTCTACAAATTATTACATCATTGGAAATTTGATCAGTCAGCGGGTCACTCCTTAAATAAAATAACTTCACTTTCATGTGAGGATTTGCAAATGTATCTCGGAATTACATATAATTATTTTACATAGATATTTTACTCCAACATGAGCAGAAAAGTAATCGAATAAAAGGGAAATATGTTTAATTTTGAATGATGAGGTTTGTCCCTTTAATCTGAAGTATAAACAGAAGTTAAAAATGGCGATACGACTGGGACTCAAACCCAGGTCTCCAAGGTTTATCCTTTGAACGAATATAGAAATATAATTATTATATTAAATATATAAATACGTAACTATTAAACGCAGAATACGGTTTGAAACCTTCACCTAGCTAAATTTATCCACATGTGCAATCCTGCAATATTTTCAATAAAATTAAATGGTTATAAACCATTATATACTCTTTCCTTTAAAAAATATTTTGGTCCAAGTTAATGACTTATTTATGCAATGTTTAATGAATGAATTAATGACATATTTACTTTAAATTTTTTCTAACAGTATGTTTTCTAAGAGCAATTCTTAGTTGTTGTTCTTTCCTTGTGACGTAAATATATTAAAAATTTCTTGTAAATCAACTAATGTACGGTAGAATATCTTAAAAAATAACTCCAATATGGTAGTGATAATGGCTTAGGTGTGTGTTTTCACCAAAGATATTACACTCAGTTGAAGACATAAGGCATAGTTCAACAACTACAACATTGTATAACTTCTGTTTCCACAAAAATCTATAACAACCAAAATTTATTTTATTGGATTACTGAAACTCGGTTGACCAATCTCAGCAAAAGTAAGCCGAATTTGATTCTAATCGTCAATTCAAAACCGCCCAAAGAATAATAGCTCGGTTTGTAATCACTCCTGACTATGGAACGAAGCTTAAAATGAAGCAATGGTCAGAATGACCTGTTCTCTGCGGTCGTTTTCAATCTGAGCTCCGTGCTAGCATGAGGACTGGGAAGAGATCGCCTCTTTTTCGCCTGCTAACTTCCAAACCCTCGTTGCCTCACCGCAGCTTCCTTTTCTAATCACCCTCTGCTCCCAATCCCACAGCCCGCTCCCAAAAGCCCATGTCTGCAAGCCCCGCGTTAATTGTTAGGAATTCCTTCAGAGTAAATTTTACGGATGTTTCCTGCACCTAATTACATTTTGTCATCGATTAAATATTTGGTTTTCCCTTAAAACGCCCGAAGTTCCCTTAGGGGGAATAAACGCTAATGCGAGAGAAATTCAATTCTTAATCCCTGATGTGGTTTACCCATTCTCATTCAGCATGTATAGGTGTTTTAAAGATTTTTTTATCGCTATAGCCACTAAATTGAGTATACTATACTAAATTTTGCTATGGTTCCTGTAATACTGACAGTAGACCTCACTTCTATCTCTTAAGACATCCATACTTCTAAACATACAACATGCATCAATTACTATATAGTATAACTCAAATATATAACTCCGATATTTGACAAAAATTGAGCTTAGATGGAAAACAGGCCAACGTGCCTAATCTTGCATAAATAAAGAATTCATTCATTTATTCATCTTATTACTCAGATTACGCTGAAACTTTAAATCATCATCTCCTTCAATGAAGTCAACTAGATTATTTTCGGTCTTTCTCTTCCTTTAGAACTTTTCATATTCTCCTCATACACAATTATGGTCACTGAATGTGTTCATTATATATGCCAAGAAAACAAACGTATTATTTGACGACGAACAAAATAACCTCAATAAAGCCCGGTGGGTGGACCTAATACTATCGGTTATAGGCGTAATACGTCCCGGTAAATTCTACCACTTTTGCTATTCATTACTCTCATTCTCGATTAGTGAGTCACTAATAAACACCGTAGAATTGCAACTTCCTCACAATTCTTGATAATTGACTGGTCAGTATTGAAAGCACGCATAAAAAACGGAACAAATAGCGGAAGCTGGCGATCATGAGGAATTGAAGGTCCTGACATTGATGAATAATTTAGCACGAGTAGGGAATAATTCCTCGCAGGAGGAGATGCACCGAAATTTCCGTCGTTTAGCACGCGGATCGACTTTTAAGCACCCACTTTATACTGGAAACAGCATTTGAATTACGCATCCATTCCCTATCCAGTCTCAACTGACTTCACTCTTTCTGTCTTCTCCACATATGTTCCTAATCTTCTCCTACTGCCTCCAGTTTATTCGTGAGTTCCCGACCGAATTCCGTTACCGTACGACTAGATGGACGTATAAGGGCTCTTTGTACAGTCGTTCTCGCATCTTCCGACAATCTTGTCGATTCCTCTCGGTATATAATTTTATCTTCATCCCTCGAGAGGCCCTACTAACACACGAACTTACGGACGAATTCGTCGATTCTATAATCGCAGCCGGTCTTTTCAAGGGAAAATGGAACGGATGTCGCGAGGGCTCTCTCATCGAACGGAATTTTCCGTTCCATGTGTGCTCGCCTCTCGAAAGAATTCCCGGCAAAATACGTGGACATCCAGACATCGATGAAGATATCGGTTACTATTGAAAGATGAAAAGATATCGTCCGGAGAGAGGGCTCCGCTTTTAATGTTTACGATCCTCTTTTGAATATTAACCGAATGGCGGAATGTCCCCGTCGTGGCTCGGCGAAAATTTCGTTCATTGTTGAAAATATCGCGCACAAATCGATACTCATTCCTGAAAATTTCGTTCATTGAATGAAACCTAAAAGGAAAAAAATTTAAAAAGTCTGATAACATCACCAAATTCAGGCTTAACCTTGTGGGATCTCATATTTAAAATTAAAATTATTTTTATTTAAAAAAAGGAAAATATCCTGAGGATGGCTGGATGAGCCAAAACCGGTCCTGAATTTTTTAAAAATTTGGTGGAAGTGTATGATATTTTATTTCATGAAAATAAATGACATTCATTTGAGAATCCTGATATGTCATATTTAAAATTAAAATTATTTTTATTAAAAAAAATGAAAATATCCTGAGGATGGCTGGATGAGCCAAAACCGGTCCTGAATTTTTTAAAATTTGGTGGAAGTGTGTAAGATTTTTTATTTCATGAAAAAAATGACAGTCATTTTAGAATCCTGAGATGATCACATCCAATTACACGTGAAATATATACTGAGATTTTTTGGAACTGACTCGGAAATATAAACAAATAAAAGACCATTTACTAATAAATCATATAATAAATGAGGAGGCTGCTGATGGTTGTGTTATACAAAGAATATTACACTCCAAAAACCATCAAAGAATAAACTAACTGCATTTATTCTTTGATGGTTTTTAGAGTATCAAATTCTATAATAAATCATATGAAGGAGCGCACTTTGGTGACTCGATTCCTTGCCTACGCGGTATAATGATAGCAATTTTGGTATATGGTGGACAGTATATGCGTAGCAACGTTTAAATCCATTTTCCGTAGCACTGTATACGTGATGGTTACATGCGATTTACATCGGTTTAATCCCATCAGTTCCATCCCATCCCGACCACGACGCCCTTGACAATTGCTCCGATGCCAAGCGGTTGGTAAGCTTCTGATAGTATGGGCTTCACCCCATACAGTCCTCTAACCCATCAGATTTGATTGATTCGATTTAATACCACGAAGAGCTCCAGGTTAATTCTGTAACTCCCAGAAACGCTATAAATGCGACAGAAATACTTAAATGTGTCGCTGTTGATTCATTTTGTAAATATCTTCCCCCATACACTCATCTGAGGCCGATTTCAACCGTATATTATCATTATTTTAATCTAAAATATGTTACAGTTGGAGTATTCGTCCGGTGGCAACATGTAATACGTATTAGATACATTGATTGAATTTACAACCTAAAACACACTAATCAATACAGTAATACCATAAACTTTATACAATAATACAGTACAATACATTAATACATAATAATAATTACAATAATACTAAGTGAAATTGATGTGTTCAAGCGAATTAAACGCACATGGAGGAGAAGAAATGAAATCTAAGTACTATTCCACGAGAGTTTTATTACAGACTAGTTTCATCAACGAGTTGACATCTTCAGGTTACGTGAATGAACAAATAAATCTCTTGTGGAATTGTACTAAGATTTTATTTCTTCTCCACGATGATAATACAAAGTATTACATACAATAATAATTAATAAATACAATGAATGGATATATGAAATAATGTTAATGGTGTACGACGGATTGTAAAAACGTGAAATTTAAGTAACATTGCTGTTTATAAACACGGTTGGATCCGAATCGAAAATGTTAGTTAACGTGGATGAAATTCATTATGATAGATTCCTTTCTATCGCATTCTACTCCAGAACCGTAAGGTCATAATTTCAAATTAAAACTTTGCGAAAGGATGTTCCTCGGGGTGGAAGTGCATTAAATTAAGTTTCAAATAGAGCCAAAATGCATTCGGATGGAAAAAACGATTCGTTTAGGAAATTCTGGGGATTAATCTATGTTTCCTAGAGCTCAGATTTTTCTCGACAGTTTTTCCATTCGATCTATGACTTCCTGTAAATTGTGTAACTCTGATAAAATCAGCCGACTGACGAGTGACTTTATGGCATTCTACGACGATGGAAGAAATAAAAAGTAAAACTACTTTTCCAGGGAAAACTAGTTCCTATTTATAATAAACTCTATACAAAATTATAACTCCGCAAAATCCCACACAATAAGTGATAACACGGCTTGTTTCAACGATTAAGCATATACCTGCTATCGAACCCTTTGAAAAGGAATTTAGATGGAACTTATTATGCCAAATCACTCTTATGAAACGTCATCAGAGAGTTTTCAGCCAATTACCATGGATCACTGTGGTTTCACGGCTAAACATAACAAGTCTTACGCACAGAAATGTTGGATAATAGGTGGATAATATTTTTAATACTATAAAACAACCTAATTCTATTAAAATCAGATTCCTATTTGTAATGCCCTCCCTCCGTTCCCTATATAACACTCTGGCTGTGCGAGAAAAGCAATAGCAAAGCATTTCACTCACCATATACGCTTAATCCATCTCCTAGGCTTGTGGTGAAGATTTAGCCAATATTTGCGATGAACTGGATGATGACTTTCCAAATAGAAGAACCCTGAGAAAATAAAAATAACCAACGTGGATAATCAGCAAACTACTGTATATGGATAGTGGCTCAAAAGGTGACAAAATTAGATTTCAGAATAAAAAATGGGGATTGAGTGCATTCAGTGGTTAGAAAAAAGGCGAAAATTTCCTCGCAAAGGCGATATATTTGATCTTCATTCGTTAATTTACATAATTTAAATCGTCTAAGTTTTGGGCGGCGACGGAAATTATCGGGAAAACGAATTCTAAATTAAAAGAACTTAATTTCTGTCGTGGAAGGCAGGTCTCAAAGTCGACGAAATTCTTAAAAACCTCGGCGAATGTTTCGTAATTAAAATATCAGGAAATATCTCGATTTATTTCTTTGAGCAAAAGGGGGGAAATATTTACGCTTTCCGTCGACCAAGTATGAGCAAAACTCGAGTATATATTTGGTAAAATATTGCCCCGTTTTTCAAGTTAAATGAAAAACACGATATTCTTGCTTATGTTTTTTGTAGTAAAAGATGGAAAATCTCCGGAATTTATATTAACATTTCATTCTACGTCCGGCGCATACTTAATAAATGTCCATGGAAGTCAAATTTTATTGCTCTTTTATATGAATAGATGAAAGAAGTTAGGGAAGCATTTTTGTTTTAAAATTAAAATTAGACGATAAACATTTCAGAATTCGTTCTAGGCCCAAACAACCACTTAAATTGAAATGTTTCTCTTTTCTGCAAAATAGAGAACAATATTTCGTAGTTTTCGACGCTCAGAAATAAAATGATATACAAAGGTTAGGCATCTCATTGAAATAGAGGTTAATTCAGAAACGTACATAATTAGAGCGCTAAAAGTAAGACCAGAGTATTAATGTTTATATTACGCGTTAAGTAATTTTATTTTAAGCAAAATTATTAGTTAATTTTTATTCATTGTTTTAATAAGATAATTGAACTTTAAAATATTTCTCATTCTCCTCATAAGTTTTCAAAAATGAGATATGTATACCTAGATATCACCAATTTCTTAGCAATACCATTATTCAGAAAAAGGGACGAAATTTAATTAGTTTATGAATATTATATAAAGTGAAATTTAATAATGTGATTCATGTTTGTAACGTCATCATTCAAAAGACTGACTGGATTCTCTTAACCGTGAGGAGTTTAAGGGTGAAGACTTCACTATTAACATTCAAAATCGTTCGAGCTGAAATTACCTAACCTATTCAAGGTGAGGAATGATGTAATTAATTCTTGATTTCCTCACCGAGCCAGAATGCTCTAAAATGATAATTTCCAGGGATATCCTGTACGATGGCCCATTAAATAAAATCTCTCAAAGCATTCGATGAGTGACTAGGATGAATAACATTACTCAGCATCGCTTATACCTCAGTGGCTTTCATGTTTGCTTAAGCATTAAGCAAATTAACTCGGAAACAAGGCAGCAAGGCTGTTAGGGGTAGGGACGGCAAGGTTACAAAAACTAGATAGGATTAAACCCATTATTAAGGGAAGTTAGGCCCGTGTGGGCCACAATCCAAATTATTGTGTCATTTTAATAATAATTTTTTTCCATAGCACGGCATCTCTTTGAGGGAGGCATTCACCGATTCGCGCATCGACTCCCACACCGTCGTTTTCCGATTTTCTAAACCGCTCGTACCCGATACCAATTAATCCAGGAAGCTTCCAAATTTTTACACGATATTGGGTAAACATAGCCACAACCGGAAATCAAACCCAAGACCGTTTTGGTTTAATACGAACGCACTTCCCGCATGGCAAACAGGGATCACTCTTAATTGGGTTGCATTACAAAAATTAATGAAAAAGGGAGGCGTGAGTCGAGAGATAAAATTACATAACAATGAAAAATACCTCGTTTGAGGGAAGAAATTCATACGGGAAAAGGTGAAAATACTCTGATAAAAATGTAATAATTTGAATGAATAGGCTAGTTAAAAAATTGAAATACTTAAAATATATATGTTAAAGATAGAAAAAATGAATCGAAAGGTACGAAAAGGTCGTAAAAATTAGATCATAGGAAGTGCAAAAGTTAATAACAAGTAGTAATTTTAAAAGTGCATTGACGGCTGAGGTCATTTCGCACGTGACCCCCACCGGGAAACGAACCCGGGACCGCTGAGTCCAGCACTTTGCCCAATTGGCCATCCGGAGACCCTAATAACGACTAAATGCATGTACAGTAAGATTCTGAATTCATGAGCAGAATTTTTAATAACAAATTCTATATGGAAATGAAAAGGGATGTCACTGCATAAGCGGAGGAATGTAAATGCATCGAATAATGCGCTGAGAAGGGAAACGTTTGAGGGAAGGTATTTGCTGTGAAACGCCGGAAGCGATGAATGGGAAATGTTTAGCGAATATTCGAGAGCTGATATGTAGAAGTACAGAGAGGTAGATGTAATGGGGAGAAATTCTCTAAATGATAGTGCATAATAGAGATAAGATGTGACCTACTTAATCTCATGCCCTTATATAAATGGGGTGAATTATGAATGTCTTTATATCTACTATGTCTATTTGAGAAGGAAAAGTGTTTATGATTCACTATCTTTATGAATCTGCTTTTATTGAAGATCTTTATAGTTACTGCATGTGCTGTAATTTTTCATTTCATTGTGTGCCTAAGGTTAATGTTATTATAAGCACTCTCATATATTTCGTCATAAAGTCAAAGTTCTTTGAAATGATTTATTTATGCTTTGCCATGTGTCTGCTGGGGTGGAGTATGTGTTTATTCCACAAACTATTCCTGTTTACATTCGTGAAATATTCACAAACATTTGAGGGAGGTAAAAAATATATTATGTACTTGCTTATGCACCAATGATAGGGCATATTAGTGATAATATAGGAAGTAATTTTAAAATAACCTGGCATAATGCACGAAAAATTAAAAGAGTAGGTGTAGGAAAGGAGAAAGTCTGCATCAAGATAGGAAAAAAAACTGGAAAGAAACGATAAATATCCTGCTAGGGATACTGCAGAGTAGTACGCCATCACTGTAAATGTAAATATAAAATATTAAGAGAGGACGCACCAAGTAGAGCAGGTTAAAAATATTTTTTCAAACCTTTCGAAAGGATTTACGATGTAGACAAACGAAACTTTTATGATAAGAGGTTAGAGAAGAAGGTTATAGAAACAAGTACACGAAGATACAACGGTGTAAATAAGTTTGACTTTTAGAGAAGAAAAGGCAAAAGGTAGAGGCGGTTATAGACATCTCAAATGAAAATGGATGTGTTCTGTTGACCTGGAAAACACTGTTTGTACAACTGAGTGAAATTTTCAAAGCTAATGGAGATATTTACGGAATGAGACTGTTGAGTTAGACGATTGTGGCCCAATTTTCACTGAAACAGAGAAATTAAAATGGCTGAAGGAAAAGCATAGGTGAAGGGTTGCCCTCTTACCTTAAATAAATGTTGCGAGTGACCTATGTAGCAGAAATTAGAAAAAGAGCTAAAAGAAGTCGGTTCAGGAGTAAGGCTGTTAGTTAAATAATGAAGTCGGTAAGATATCTACACATTACTTAATTCATATATCTGAAACGGGCTCGAAAACACTATTCGTTTCTGTAAACAAATCTAGGAATATTCCAAGTTGATGTAGCTAGTCAATCAACTCCGTGATTCAGGAGATTTCGAGATAAAAATCAGAGGAAACGTTCGAAAATTGAGATGAGTAATTCTAAGAGAAGGAATGCCAGCTCAACAGTTGCAGTAGACAGACACAGTAACTAGAACAGGTGGATTTTTCGCGATTTATGACGTACGAATTGGGCCGGGTGGTGCATAAATGAGGTTCGCGAAAAGTAGTAGTAGTTGAGAAAGCTTTTAGGAAGCGAAGGAAATTGAAGCAAAGGACTTAGAAAATGCATTACGAAAATACTGCTGGAGTCTTTAGCCTGAAGTGTTATGGTGTATGAATGTGAAACAAGGGCCGTAGGAGAGATTTGAGACCTGGGTGATGTGGGCGTTGGGCAGATGGGCCGAAGTAAGTTATTCGAATGGGAAAACGAACGAGAAAGTGCTGAAGATGGTGAGAGCGCAGAGGATTTGATTGAAAAAAAAGATGCGGAGGCAGATAAAGGGATGGGTCATATATCGAGAAGCTTACTGAGGAAATTAATCAAAGGGCGGTTGCAGGAGAAAGGAAAAAGACAATATTTGTCGGATGTCATAAAGGAAAGGTTCCGCTATGAAGAGGTAAAGGAAGGGTAAAAGCGTAAGTAATCAGAGAATTTAGGTCTGTGATGCTAGTGAGAGGTAGAAGACTTAAGGTGAATCTCATCCTGAAAGGAAAAAAAACCAAGGCAGGAAGCCTCGGAAAAGGTCATTGAGTAAAATTATCCCTATGAAGAAAAAATAACAAAATTCGAAAAATACGATTAAAACATGCTCCTAAATACAATTGATGGATGCGGCCGTGATGTTGTGGAACGTCATAATTATAGTTAATTAGAGATGTGTACTTTTCCACTTAAAAATTCCACAAGTTCAAGAACATCACGACCGCATACACCGATTGTATTTTGAATGCTAGTACGAGACCCAGACAAAAGTTTAAGTGGAAAAGTACACATCTATCTCTAAATAACTACATGGATGGTCTGAAAAGTTTACGACATTTCGCCATTTCTCGACATGTTTTCTGAAAATTTTCTGAAAATTTCTGAATATTTTCTGAAGATTTCTGAAAATTTTCTGAAGATTTCTGAAAAATCTGGAGTCGGAAACTTTTCAGACCACCCTCATATATGCTCCTAAATTTAGTCCCCAAAAAATAGCCGCTCTTACACGGATAAACCGGTGATTTGAATGTCTTCCTAGGGTTGACAAATGATATTTACCATGCCCCAGTTACTGTTCCGGAGGAAGAGAGGAGTAAATGTCGCATCATCTATCCAATCTAGACTCCGCACCTTTTAAGGCATACACGCTTTTGCGGATATTTTGGGCATACATGGGTTTGTTGCGAATCCGAGAAGGCAAAGGGTGATACAAGACACGCGATTCCATGGCCACCCTTTATCCGTTTGGCGCCTTCACGGCTCTCCTGTTTAACATGCAAATGTCAAAGAGAAGGCTTTGAGGAGAGCAAGTATTTGCCTTCCACCGTTCCTCGAAGAAGAAGCCATCCCATCGAAGGGGTGAGGATCGGAGGCATTTTTTAGTCCCCATTCTCCATTTTCACAGCTCGCCTCTCTTGCAAAGCTGTGGGCGTGGAGTCGGAAGAATTGAAGCGAGTGAGCCTGTTCCTCCGCCGACCCAAACGATGATTGCGGACCTTTTTTCCACTTTTTGCTCCATCAGATACGCGCCTCCGTATTCCTAAAGATTTCGACCGAAATCTCCCTCATAACCATTCGCGCCTTCGATTTTTATCTCCGCATTATTCTGGGACTCATCTGTACGCATGTGGGGAACGTTGTCCGCGATTTGAGTCTCTTTTATATCCAGTGTTTTTCTGGGGTTTTCACCTCACGATTTTACCCTGTTATCAACCTAAGCTGAGCTCATATCCACACTTAAAATTTGCCATCGTGAGAACGTCTTTTCTCGTAAAAGGAGGAATAGACTTTACAAGATGATCATCGTCATATGATTCACGTTGGCATCAAGAAATATATTTATTTCGCGCGGGAAAATAGAGTCATAACTCGCAATGTTCGTATTCAAACAGGTTAGATGCGTGGTTGTATACGGGAATTCAAGAATACATGTGATTGTAAAAATAGCCCAATCAATTTATCGTAACAGTAGGAGCCTTACATAGAAGTTTATATGAAGTCTAATATGCATTTATAACTCTAAAATGCGGAAAATTTATTTCTCTGTTTGTATAACGGAAATCATCTCTGTCAGGTTCCCATCCGGATCAAGACGTTGATTGACACCCACCTTTCGGTCACTTTTCATAAATCCCCATACCCTGAAGTCACCTATAGAAACAGAGACCTAAACGTAAAAATCACACCTTGGTAAAATAATCGTCACTTTAAAAGTGCTGCGACAGCTGAGGTTATTTCGCACATGCGGGCCGATACTGGGATTAGAAGCACTGATCGCTTCTAGAAAAGGCGAACGCGTTGCCCTTTTGGTTATCCGAAAGACCATCTACACCTTGACCCGAATAGAAACCCTGGAAAAACTTCTTCAGTTCGCCGGGAAAGCACAAAATCTTTCCTTTCAAAATCACAGGTTTATTAAAATTTTTAACACAATAACTCGTTTATAATTAATCATAAATTCAAAAAATTCTTCCAGAAAGGAAACAAGCCCAAATTGGTTTAATGTGTAAAATAAAAAAAAATCTTCTCAACAGGATCAGTACGAGGAATTCGAATACCTACCATACGTAACTAATGGAAAAGTCTTTTTCTCGCATTTTCATCCGAACTTTGAAATCTTATCACTTTGAAAAGTTACAACATTTAATTTTATAATTCAAAGCTCATGTGTTTGACGTTTTCAAAAAAACATCGTCCTTTGTGTTTCGGCACACAGCTGTAAACGTATTCGATAAAGGCGCATTATAAAAGAATCCAATTCACCTTTGACAGTTTTTCGTTTCTCGCAATACTAAGGTTTCTCCTTCTTGCTGAGGTACTATTATAAATATTTTATATATCCGCACCAAAGAATAATAAAAATCTCCTTGAAACTGCGGTTTTTTAGAACATGGCGACGCTGTGATATCCCAAAGTACAAGAAGAGTTTCCGCAACCAACGCTGCGGAAATCTACGCAGTGAAACCTTAAAAGTTTGACAATTTTTCGTTTATTTTTATTCGTGAATTCTCAGCTAATGTGCTCCTTGGTATGGGGGTAAGGATTCATCTGAAACGATGAATGCGTATATTTTACACAACGATGACATCGTAGATAAATATATAAACGCTAAAGTAAAGGGGAGAATCTCGGTTGAGAAAAATCCTTGTTCCTTTACGGCCTACGAAAAACCACCACGAAAAACCACAAGTATTCATGAGTTGATTCTAATGAAAATATTTTAAAAATAACTTTAAAAGCTGAAAAATGAAAAAAACTACAGAGTAGAATTGGGTGGATAAATGTGGGTCATTCTACGGACAAAATTGGACAAAAATTGACCTGTAAAAAGTTTCTAAAAGTTTTGAAATTTTTTGAACCTGCCCACTTCCACCAGAAAACATTAAATTATATAAAAAACCGAGCTATATTCAAAACGTACTTGTTTGCAAAAGTAAGTTAAAGATCTTCAGTGTGTAATAAATGCATAAATATACGAATCTTTACATTATTTATCTATGATTTCCAATGTTTTCAACACATATTTGTCATATTTGTAAAACATTATTGTCATATAATACAATTTTGTTTATCGTAACTTATAAATAAGCCAAAGTTTAGAGTTAAACTGTCCATGAAGCTTCCAATAAGATTGTTGTTATCTTAAGCGCGTTCCCGGAGAAAGCGTGGGCCGAGGGTTCGTGCGACCTCTACCGCTCAATACTCATAATTTTACACTATGTTCTCCTTGCTGTCCCAAATCAAAAGTGTACTTTTTACGGAAAAAATATTCTTGAATCCTTAGATATATTTTAAATTCCAATAAATTGGTTGCAAAGCCATCTGATGCATTGAATGATTTATTGAAAATTTAAACTATGCCGTAGACAATGTTTGTGACCTTGATAAACATATTTTAATGATAAATTTAATAATTACTAATAAATAAATTAGCATGTTCTGTAAAATATTTTATTTCAAGGTTACGAGCCTTCAAAATGACCCACGTTCGCCGATTTTTGCAAAAATTTCGAAGTTATAAAACTTAAGAGATTCGCTTATGGAAATGAAACTTCGACGGAAAGAGTTTTTGGTGGAAGTACATACAATTATCTTGCAAACTTAAAAAAAAATATAGGTCAATTTCTGTCCGATTCTCCGTAGATTGGCTCATGTAGTGGATGAATTCAGAGACGGATCTAGAAACCTGTCGAGGGAGGGGGAAGACTTCAGACAATTTCATTATGAACTCACCTCCAATTAACTTTTAAATATAATTTTTCTTGACAAATGTGATCCCGATAATGATCGAGAAAAACTTCAGAATCAGATTTTAATACAAGCTACTTGTCACATCCTAGGGAAATTGCTAGTACAACTACAAGGGGTAGTTGTAACCCCCTTGTATCCCCTCTGGTGGGCGATGGAGGAAGTGAAACATAACCAACATAAAATATAAATGCCTATAGCAGTAGATCAAGCTTTCAAAACAAAACTGCATTTTAGAATTGAGCGTAAAAAATTATTCCAAATGTTAAAGTACTGACACACTGCCAAAAACCGAAGCGACTGGGATGACCTTGGTCTTCCATCGCGCGATCTATTGAGTCAGATCGCGCAGTAATAGTGGGAGTATCGGCTAAAGTGATTTAAAGGTGCTTGAACAAAATTTAACTCCTCATCCCTGATATGTCGATAGTCCGTAGGTAATGTAAGTTAATACAAGTAAGTGAATCCAATTACATTTCTTGACGGAGAATGGGAATCCTTGAAAGAAAGAATATAATTCGTTTTGGGTCGTATCGTCTACTGTAATACATTGGCCGATCAGATACTAAGGAAATAATCAGCTAGATTGATATTGACTGAGACTAGCACAGGAATGGTGAGCCTATGGCAAGCTTACCCAAAGTGAGAATTTAGGAAGCTGAAAAAGATGTTTATTTATTTAACTACAATATCCTAATCCCATAATTATCATAATAAAATAGGAGATATCTTTCATCATTCGTGACCGAGGCAATGCGTATTGGCCGGACGAATTTATCAAAAACATGTGCTGTTTTTACTATTTTAATCAGTCAGTTTTTCGTAGTTTCAGATAACACAGTTCTCATATTCACCATCACCCTGACAACCAACGAACTCCTTTATCATTACGAATCTTTCATCATTTTATAGTAAGGTAAAACTTTTTATTTTCCTTGTTTATCTTTCATCAATTTGAATTTACGATTTTATTTCACAGTTTTAAGGTGCTGAATTTTTCAGTATTAGCAAAATTAGTCCATAAAGTCTCACATTTAAATGAAATTAGTACGAAGATACCATAAGGTCTTATTTCATTTTTCGTGTAATTTCCTCATCGGATACCTCGTCTATAAATTTATTTGCTCTCTCCTCAATTTTCAGCTCTCACCGATGTGAAAGAAAATTCATCTCGGTACATTTCCAGGATAATTAGAGGAAAACATTGCATTTCCTATTACCTCACATTTCCTACTTCCTATTGAAGTAATTAATTCTCTTCCGTGATTTCGTCTCGCGGAATTTTCCGGAACGCTAACCCCCACGTGTGTTGGAAAATGACGTAGGGCTCCAATCATGCGATATTAAATAATTAGATATCTTAATTAATTATACCTTATTATGAAGTATTACACGATAATAATCCTAACGAGGGAATTAAAATTCTATAAGGTAAAACTGCTTGTACATTCAACGAGAATATTGTTTTCCATCCCTGTATTAACTTCATATTCATTCGAATGGTGTTTAGGGTTTATTTAAAGTCTGCCTCCATTGAAGTTGATGGATAACAGATAGCAATTAAAATGAATATGATTTTCACGTGCAAGCACCCACTTTAATTATCTGAAGCCATACGAAGCTCAACTGAAGTGAATTAAAAAAAAACTCGGAAGAGTTATGATAAAAATTCCCTGAATGGATATACAATGGTGTATAGAGAAAATATAGATGGACAAAGGTATAACTTTTTCTATTATTTCAATATTAAGAGATTATGACCTTGATATAAATACCGTTTGTATATAAATTTTTAAATACTATTTTTAGCTAAAAAGACTAACTGAGAAAACGGGATATTGATGCTAACAAAATATTGGTACCATGAGATATTTACTATATGCTCATTTGTGATGAAGTTAATGAAGTAAAAAAAATATGTTATAAATTGAGATCATTTGCAAAGAGAACGGAATTATTATGGAATTATCTGATGCTATAATCATACTTCGTATAGTTAATTCAGAGATTAACAACCCCAGGTACACGCAACTTCGGCAAAAGCTGAAATAAACTACTATGAAATTTATTAGAGCTTCAAATTCAAACATATGGATAGATATTTGGCATTAAAGCTAATGAAATTACATCAGAATCACTAGGTCAAATAATATATTAACTTATAGTAGAGGAATATTATAATATTCCTAGAGGGAATTGTCTACTTAACTGAAAGATCCATCACATACAGGAAAAACCGTTCAAGATTAAAAATTTCGTGCTCATACACTTTACTAAATTTTTGTGTTGTTTTGTATGGTATTATTATGTCACGATCCAAACCAAGACGACATTATAGTGAACAAAACGTGAGGAAAATACAAGGTATTGTGTTTTAAGTTGTGTTATATGGCACTCCACTAAATCAGGCCAGCATAACTAGAGTTTATATATAAATAGCTTTTTTTTGTCTTAGAAATACAACAATCTTAATCATATTTAGCTTAAGTTTGACATTGCATGAGCGATGGTAATGCTAAAAGTTTCCTACTTTATTCTTTGTAGGAAATTTATTTGAGGAAGCCATAAATTTATATATTCTAATTAATCGTGTTTGCTAGCCATGATATTTTGAAAAAAATTCTCTAATGAAATTTACTTTTCCATTTTAATGTGTTTAAAATTCTACAGCAGTAAAGAAACCTAAGGAAATCATGAAATCCGTCTCGCGGAGTCTTTGAGTTCCTTCGAACAAATGGCTGAGGCAGATTGGCTTAGCGATTATTCACTTCGATTCACATGGAGAAGATACTCTTGCAAGTCACAGATGTAGGGATTGAATCAAGATTTAGCTAAAACAAGGAAAAGACGCTGTAGCGGAATTAGGTTAGGAATTAGCGGAAGTGGATTATAGTCTCTCGGTACGTTAAATGAACAAAACGGAATGGATTCGCTGTAGGATTCCATCGAGAATTCTATTTCGCCAGTCACTAGCATCGGCAGAAAATTTATCTTTCATCTGAAATTGTGACTGCACTAAAAAATTAACTAAAACTTAAAAACAAAATTTAACTTCAAAATCAAAAATAAATATTTTTATTTTTAAATTCAACAAACAAAATTTCAATAAATATTTTTTAAATTTAACCAACCTATTACGTCGTTTTTAAACACTTTTTTACCGTGGGAGGCTAGAAAGTTTTATCCGCAACAAGTGAAGAGCCTCTGTTTTTTCATAATAGCCTCATCCTGTCCATCTAAAACTCCTCTTTCCTTATTTTGTATGGTTATAAAAATTATCAAGTTAAAGATAAGTAGTTACAAGACACCCCGACTATGCCCTGTGCACATGGTTCCAAAGTCACATAATGTAATCTCCTTTTCCTATACAGTTTTCGAATGCAGTCACATAGTTCTATTAGCCGTGCTATAGATCACATGGAAGTATAAAGTTCTATGAATTATTCCTTTCACCCTTTTAAATTAGATGTGAGTGAGACTTTCTAATATATCCTCAGTTCCTTTAAAATAACCATTCCAGTCTGCAAAGGAAAATGACCAATTGATATGGAATATTACAGAATGTATGGAATATTACATTAATATTATGGAGTATTTATAATTAAGCATGACTGGGCTGGACTTATTAGGCTGATAAAGTGATATCCGCACAGCAACCGGTTAAAGTTGGAGAGGAATAGCTACATATAAAGATGACACAACCTTTACTAATTACAGAGTTTACATTTAAATATGATAGATTAGATCAATGTGAAATACGCGGAATACCTTAAGAAAGGAATACTTCAGGAAGAGAAGAAAGAAGAAATTAATTGTTCTGCCCGGAATTTTTTTTCAAGTTAAACGGAAACGATAAATGTGATAACTTGTAAATATTTGGTTAATCGTCTGAAACATAACCTAACTTAGATACCTAAAACATTATAGCACACGAAGTAGAAAAATGGAAGTATAAAATTGAGTAATTCCGGACGAAAATGAATTTTATGAGCATAAGATTGATATGGATAGCAGCCGGCTGTTCTATTCGAAAATCCATGAGAAATAAAAGAAAGAAAAAGATTCTAAAGTATTGTTATAGTAAGCAGATATATAGCAAGCAGAAAAAAACTATAGAAAACATGAAAGACCGTAAAGATATAACCAAAAGCGGACGTAAAGGAAATCAAGAATTTTTTAGGAGATTGGAGGGGAAATGTTTCGAGCCCGTTTCAAAGGACTAATTTACTATTCGATTAACCTGTTTTCAATTGAAAGGAGTGTTTTTCCTATCCAAAAAGATTCAGAATATAAATTTTTAATTATATTATGATAGTCTTGATTGTGCCTGCTCTCGGGATACCCTCAAAGGAAAAAATTAATGGATAAGAAATTTAATTTCTTTCTTGATCAAGTGAACGCTATGAAATAAGAATTAAACCTTTTCTAATTAAATAGTAGGGGTATTTCATAAAAAATGGACATAATGTTTTAATTATTTGTATATTTATTTTTTGAAAATTTCTCTCTACAATCCTTCGATATCTGTTTCTCAATTACTTTTTTCCAAAGTGTAGAAAGCTTTGAGATTCCATCTAGTATGCTATTTTTGTTCATGAGACGAGTGGCTCGGATAAAAGCGGCAGAAAGTTCTTCTAAACATGGAAAACGATGTAATCGCATGGTTTGTTTCAACATTGGGAATAAATTGAAAAACTCATATCTGGTGGATCAAGTAGCTTTTCCCAATCGTATTCACGTATCTTTCCAGTTACCACTCTGGTGATGTGTGGGCAGGAGTTGTCATGGAGTAGCTCAGCCTCCACCAACCGATGCATTGGTTTAATAATTCTACGTTCATTTTGTAAAGTGGAGACACCAAATTCCTTTCACAAACCCTCTTCACATATGTTATGTGGTTAATTAACCATAATGTAATATGAAGGAGGCTAATCGTTAGCCTATATATCACCAAAAACACAGCGAAACTGCATTCAGGGATTCCAGAGCGGTTCGCGCTTACGAAAAATCGACAAAATTCCCAAGTTTGCATCTGAATTGAAACAGTCTCTTCGGATTCCATACTAGATAATTGTTACTATGACGTGGTATAAGAGACTTTATGCATGAAAGCCGTTTATCTACTTGAATTCCTTACTTTATCTCGAAAATTTTCCGAAAAAGGTGTCCGCTATTTCGTTGCTTTGGATGAGCGTAACCTTATTTTTGAAATTGATAGCTGCAATCTGTCAGAAGATAAGGAATTTTTGTAGATCACTACATCGTTGTTTTTCCAACAGTGTTTTTCTAACCCCTCCACGTAGCAGCATACTCGAACGTTTCTCCGAAAAATCCGAGACGCCCATTTGTGTGAAAATTGTTCAAGTTTGACGCCATGTATCTTTTTAACGCGTAAAGATATCGAAAAACGATAAGCGGGAACATAAAAATAAATTATTATATAATAACTCTGCGAAGTTTCAAGTCCTACACCCCAAAAAACCATTTTTGGCCTCTCGGTCAGCTTTTTTCGATTCTAGACAACTGTGCGATGTCGGGTTTTGTGCAATTTTCTATTTAGTTTGCGAATGGATTGACGATAATAGTCCTGTGGCACTTGTTCCAAATGGAATTTAGATGAAACCATGATCATTGAGAGCATCTGCCATATGTTCCATACTTCTATACTCTGTTGATGATTTAAGCTTTCCAGGGCTTCTGTCATCGTTTAGGCTTCACGACCTTCACGAAAACGATTAGCCCAAAGAGAAACTGTACTACGGTCTACCGTTAACGCTTCTTACACTTCACTTTGTGAATGACCATCAGGGTTTTGCCACGTAAAAGTTTCGATCTTAATGTAGGATCTTTGATCCAGGACAGTCACAGTACAAGATATGCAAACTCCATTTCTAAATAATGTAATTCAACAACAATACACGCTACCGACACAGTAATAACAAGTACTAACTCTAAAAATAAGAAATTGATATGCTCCAGCCAAAATTTGTGGAATAGCGCCATAATGCAAAGAAAACACACTTAATAAATTCCACAGAATTGAAATTCGTCTAGAAGAGATCATCAGGCACATGACGAAACTAGTTGCCCTTGAATACATTTCTGTGGAATTTACAAAGTGTTTTTTCCTTGCATTATCAAGTACTAACTCCTCAAACCTTGAAATATAACTTTCGTAAAATTTATTTGCAACGCGTCATTCACAACGCAGTGTCGTCAACCTGTGCAGTTGTTATGAAATGTCTCTTGTACGTATTTTAAATTATTTAGCTGTTATGAAGGTAAGGCTGCTACAGGTTATGGATCAAACAATCTCAGTAATACAAGCCCTAATAGGAAAATTTTTATCGTTTCTGAATCTGTGATCGCAGTGTTGTGAAAAGGCGTTTTTTCGAAAAGTAACCCAGAGAGAAAAAACTGGGAATAAGCTAATTAACGGTATGAGTGACAGTAAAGCTAATATGAAAAGAATCTTTCGAAACGATGCTTAGCATTTATCTCTCCTAAATATACCTCTCCGAATACGTGGAGTAAGATTGCAAGAAAGTAGCTTATGCAAAAGAGCTAAATAGATTGACGAAAGTTATCAAAAATTTAATCCCTGCCACGAATGCTGCTAAAAAGCAATGCAAATAGACATTCATTTCCAGTGCAGAGGCTCGAAGCGTATCCATGCATTAAAGTTTAATTAAATTATAGTAATGAAATCCCTTTAGGAGAGCGAGATTGAGACTAATAAGCCTTGTCTAAACCTTCGTCATATAAAATTAAAACGAAAGAGATCGCTCGAAAAGAATGCACAGAAAAAAACTACTTCATGGGCTTAAAAACCTCAGTTCGCCCGTAGGAAAAAAAATCACAGCAGGAAAACAAACACAAGAAGTTTGGCTATGGATAGGAAAAAACTGCGAAGCTTACGGATAGTTAATTAATATATAAAGAGAAATCAAGCTAATACCGTACTGAAAGGCAAAAAAAAAACAATTCCGATACATTTCAGACCTAGTTAAAATAAATAGCGTTATGCTGGAATTAAAAAATTAACAGAATTAGAGAAATTTCACGTGTTACCTGATTGTCCACAGAAAAAAAGAATAGGAAGGAACAGTCATACAAAAAATACCAAAAGAACAGATTTTGAATGTAAATTATAAGAAATAAGCAGTACAATCAAATAAATCAAAGGAAATAAATCGGCTAGGAATATTCATGTAAGATAGTAAAGGACTATGATAAATTCTACTTTTTAGTTTGTACTTACATCAGATATAGATTTACGGTATAAAATAATATGATAATTAAAGAAATATTATATTCATTTATACATTATTTTTATATATTATATATGATTAAGTATATAATATATATTATATTATATTTTATGTATTATTTTATATACATTTATTATTATATATTATTTTATATACATTTTAATTTATAAGTTGTATTGATTTTTGAATTTAAAATAGTGACTTAAACAATCATAAGATAGCTTTAGTTTAAAAAAAATAAAATTATTCCTTAAGTTTTGAACAAGCAAGCACATTACTCCACGAGAGAATATATAAACTAAGAATGTAAAACGAAACTAACGTTTAATAACAGTTAGTTACATCCCGAGAAGTTATAACTATAGAAGATTCAACCTCAAAGCAATTTTTTATCTAGAAACTGCAATGGACGTTGTAGAGGCACATGTGAATGATATCATTTACCGAAAATGAAGATAGAAACTCCTGTAAATATCCCTTCTTCCCTCAGACTCCCTTATCAATCTCTCTATCTTTTATTTCCTTCTCTCCCCCAATTTTTCGACCCCCTTTGGTTTCCCCAATTTCTTTCCTCTATTCAACACTCAGCCATTTGTTATTCCCAATCCTCTTAACCCCCAAAGCGCACATATTTCAACCTCTCTCCTTAATACTCGCGGAATGCCTTATGTTTTTCGTCTCCCAGTCGCTACTTCGGGTAACATCTTCCACTTTACGCTTTACCGGCCAATCTTTCTTACGGACTCTGTTTTCCCCGAATTCATCCCATCCGTTCTTTCATTCCTCAAAACCGATCCAATCTGCTACTGCATTTTATCCTTGATTTCCAACGGAAGAGTCTCATTTGCTTGCTCGCAAATTGTCAGGAGTCCCTCGAACGTGGAAGTCTATATGTTTTTCCTAGGGAAACATTTCAGACGGATCCAAAATCCGCCTGAAATGTTTTCGAATTGAAACGAGTGACAAAAATATGTGACTCGGCCATTCTGGGAAGGAAACCCGGAATTTTACATCTGACTTATACTTGGATGAATGCTATAAAGTCGATTAAAATAATCACAAATAGATAGAAGTGACAGAGGAAGGTAAAATTTAAATATATCTTGAAAATTTTAGAAATTTAAAAAATATCGTGGACAGTCTATTACCGCTTTGATTGGTAATAATTTCCAAAAAATACCCATCGCTTAAAGCCTTTCATGAGCCTGCTGATATCCACTGAATAATATCTGACCTACTTTTAATGGCGAAAATCTAAATCAAGTTTTATCGAACTGAATATTTTTTGGATCCTTTTCGGTAATACCCGTGGTTTAAATCTTAATAATTTGCTCATTCTCCTCTGAATGTATGTATCAATATGTAATTTCCTTAATTTATGAGTATGGATTCATAGTGCTTCCTCATTCCTCTCTGTTATAAACATCATACTAGTATTTCATGAAAATGACGCTCAGTGCGTACAATTTCTACATACTCAAATACGCGAATCAATTAATCCTATAATTTTCACATTTTGTCGTGTCTGTATAAATCCTTTTTGTTTACGTGGATTTTTCCCCTTTTTTGCAAACCATCTTTCATAACGCGCTTACTCAAATACGTTACCTTCAATTGGAAGATTTTTAACACAAAATAAACTTTTCTTTCTTGCGTTATTTATTATAAAATTAATGATATATGAGGATATTTGAAAAAGGATCCTTATCTCCAATAAGCAAAGGTTTATTGAAATCACCCAATTTTCTCTATAGATCCTAGATTCATTATATCTTATAGAAGTAGCGCTATATGATCTCTTCACGTAATCAATGAGTGAATCGTTCATATTTTACTTGTTTCCTTTATTGCTAGCTTATATAACATATAATAAATCCGTGTTGCGACAGCTCGTGAGGTCAAACTTCTAGTCTGGAGGACATAGATGTAGGGGACACGTGATGGTTACATCAGCTCCAATGGCATCCATTGAAGATTTCGGAGACCGGATCCGCTACCTTATAATTGAGGAAGTAATCACCCAAATTCCCCACGTGTCTGAGTGAACGTCGGAGAATCGGGGATCCCAACGGAAAGGGAACCCGGGACAACCTTAATCAAAGGAGAACTCGCCACGTACTAGATGATCCAGAAGCCACCTTTCATTATCTCTTATTTTGTGTTTCATTCGCCTCTTTACAGGAAGACGAAACGTTATTGGTCAATCTAAACCATGCGAATTCCATGCGAAATCCAACTTATACCATTTCCGTTTGCGTTACTGAATTCAGTCGCCTCTACCAACTGTAATTCCATACTGCATTCCTGTTTTACCACTCAGTTGAATACCTGAATACTACACCTGAAATCTTCAACTACCGCAATCTTAATCGACGATTCGAGGAATGCTGCACTAATAAGACCGGGAATGAGGCCCTAATTGCATTACGGAGAAACAACATTGGATTTCCTTCCCGCATAATCTATCATTACCGACTAAAAAACTGGAACGCACAATAGACGTTCATCCCAAGAACTTAGTACCTGAGGTTCACGGATGACATCCACTAAAGGAATTTTCTCCTAAAGTTTACTCGATTCCGACAAGAGTTTCCTGACCCACTTACTCTTTTTCCTAGGAGATATTTCAGCTCCCAAACAATTCTCCCGTGGGTCACTCTATCAATTTCCTCTTTCAGATAGCTTTCGGGAAATCATCTATCGCTCTTTCGCTCGCCCTTTTTTTTCTGATCTTTCATTTTCCCCGGTGGAGATTTTCTATTTACACGACCGAAAGGACGTGTCCAGGGTGTTTCATCGAAAGCGTTTCACTCGAGGAATGTTTCACCCGAAGATGTTTCATCCGAGAGAATTTTCAACTAAGGACTTATCATCTAAGAGTCATTGTGAGAGTCGGTCCACGCGAGTGATATTTTACCCAAGAAATATTTCTCCCAAGGGATATTTTACACGAAGGGTATTCTTCCAAATGGTTCTTTGAAAAGAGAGAAATGCAGAACATGATAATGTAAATATAAGAACAGTAACTAGGAGCCCCTGGATATTAATAAATAATTTTTTAATGTAATGAATTAAAAATCTTGTTCAACAAGCAGCGTTTGTATTGCAATACAGAATAAAATGAAAAATATTTTTTTCTTACTATTCGCTACATTTGCTCTGAGCGATGTATACATGGCAGAATATGTAAAGACAGAGAATTTCTCTCAAACGCAGTTATTCATCATATTTGCACATATTTCTGTTTCTATCAAGAAAGAACATCCAGAAGTAACAATCTATCCGTAATCAGGAATTTCGTTACTTAGAAGTCACACAACTCTTGCTATTATTTGTTATTATATTTATATATTTTACTTATATTTTACAGCATTATATTGTTTATGCTTTGCTCGCTTTCAAAAACCAAATTGAGAAACATCCCTTATAAATATGTATCCTGTCTAAAATATCTTTTGAGAGAAATATCTCTTGGGTGAATCGAACTTTGGGCGAAAAATCCTTGGATGAAAAGTCTTGGGTTTAATGTCTCTGGGTGGAAAGTCCCTTGGGCGAACCGTCTCTTGGGTGAAGCGTCCCTCGGCTGAAATGTATTGGGGCAAACGTCCGGAAATTGAAGGACAGTTCTTAAACTCATCTCCTTTTTCTCACATAACTGTTATGTCCTAGGTGTTGGAGAATTCCTGGACGATGTTGTTGAAAATTTTGACTCAAAATTTTAGAATCAATCATTTTAAATAATGGAAGAGCTGCCAAACTTGTGGGATCAAATAAATTTATAGAGATCTGTTTCGTAGATAATAATTCCAGTTCAAACAATAAACCCGCACGGTAGTAATCTTCCAAAACCACCAAAATATGTAAAGATATGCGCAAATGGCCATCGGTGTATTTTTCATACTTGTCATGGTTAAACGCTTTAACGGTCGGATTCAGAGGAATCCAGCAAATTCTATAAATTATAACATTCCGAAACATTTGCACGGGTAAAATAAGGGCTGACGGTTGAGGAATGACAGAGAAAAAGCGTTATCGCTACCATTGAGAAAGTTTCAGATCCTTTAATCCCATGTCTAACGGTTCTAAACGTTGATGGTGTGTGAAACTTTTGCTATCTGTCATCTGGATTCCCTGAGATTCTCAGCTTAAGCTAAAAGTAAGCCCGGATAAACATATGCCAAATTCATTTCCGAATTTCTGGATTCATGAAATAAGAGATATATGGGTTTATTTTGAGTCGACTCTTCCGCTTATTTGGCAAGTGAATCCTTCGCACTCCCAAGTAAGCCTTAGTGATTTTTATTACGATTATTTTTGGCAGGATTTGTTCGATGGATGAGTTGGTACTATGCCTATCTAGATTTACTTCAATGGCCTAAACCAATGGAATTGGCTCGGAGCACGAATGTAAAATGTAAGACATACTGTCTTCGGAATTCTTGGATAAGTCTCGTACCGGAGGTTAATTCTACTATCGGAGATTTGATTATATTCCCCTTATCTTTGTGAATTTATTGCAAGCGTAGTACAAAGAAAAAAGATATGACTATTACAGCAAATTGAATATAATTCTACATTCCGTTTGTGGTATTTTTTCGCTGAATTATTTTGTAGACAAACAACATCATACGAGGTCGAAATAAAGGTACCGAAAAGAAATTGATTGACATCTACAAAGAAATCCTACAAGCTGCCTTCCAGCCTGCGGCAGGATATATATCTGAAATCTGAAATAGTATCCAGTTGTTGTCACGTATCACGTAGAAAAATCGAACTTTAGAAACGACTAGTCCTATTAACTAACTCCCCGGTTTATCTTGCGGTGTTACAGATCGGAAATATATGATCTGCAACGACTTCTGAGAACGTAATATTTTAGAATTTATCGAGCAATCAGCCTATTAAATCCATTTCTAGAGCTTAACATCCTGCGTTATGAATAATGTAGGTAAATCCTCCTGATTTATAGCAGCAAACGATTTATAGGCTAATATGTATTTATTTATCGAAGTAATACGTTTTATCTTAGCAAATGTGTACAAAACGATTATTTTAAATAAATAAATGAACATATTACAAGAATATATGAAAATAAAAATGACATAAAATGACGTTTTACATAAATTAGACTTCATCTTTCGGAACATGAAGATGCCATGCTGATAATGCCTATGTTAGGTTAGCGAACATTTTTCAAAACTGCGTTAACATCCATCTCATCTCCCTGAATTTTAGCCTTATGTGTATGCTATATGCTATAACTTTTTCTTTAACAGAAAAGAACGTTTATGACAGGAATTGCATAGGAATTTTCGAGCCTGATTATTGTTGCCTATCTGAAGAGGCGCACGGATTTTTAAAAATGACGTCTCCTCGAAGATCGAATCATGCTTGGCTCTTTTCCTCTCGAGGAAAGGCTATGTTGCATATGAGCTACCAGCTGCATCTTTTGGATGCGTACACTAGTTTGAACACCTCTTCGCTCCACTATGCCCCGCTGCGCTGTGCTTTCTTATATCTAATAGAAGTCTTAAGCCGAAGAAAAATAATTTCCTAAAAACGTAGATTTCAGAAAATGATCGAAATGGCATTGCAACGCTCTACTCTTCCATTTTCTTAATTATCTACTATAATAATTAATTATATATCTAATTATATATAATAAATTATATATCTAATTAATTAATATATCTACTATATTATAATATAAAATCATTGAAAAATATTTTTCGATGCATCTGAATGTCATAAATTGAAATCGAGCAAGATCTAATTTAGCGTTACGTATATTATACATTATTGTACATACATTAGATATCTTAACTGAGTACTTGGATAATGGAACACTTGTAATAAGTTTTTTAGTCCTTATTTCCTTAAATTTAAAACAATTAAAATAAATCTGTGCAAACCATTTCCAAAAATGTAAACTTCACATTCATGTATGTATTTCATTCCTAGATGATTATTTTCCCTTGTGGAATTGTGAACTTTTCAACTCTGACCTTATCGGACACGTGGATTTTGGTCACCATCCGCTTAGGTGATGTTTTCCTGCGGTTTGGTTGTTCTCGTGCATTCATACCACACTTCTCTCATTTTCATTAATTTGCGACGTATCTTCCATTAAAATGTCAAATCCGAAATCGAACTCTATGGTTTTCACTCCAGAAAATTTTAAATAGAATCCTCGAATTACTTCTAGAGGGACATCATTAATATCTTCGCATACCTGAAGGAAAGGATATCCTAGGGAATAAAATACAATTTTTTAAAAGTTTTTTTGAGCGTCTTTGAAGTCGGAAATATATTTGATGCAGTTTATAATTGAAGTAAATGTATTTTTATATTCACGAAAAGAGGATCATAGCCAAGGAACGCTCCTGCAGGGGATATTCGGTTGGAAATGTATGATTAATTGTGCTTCGGTTCACATCTCCCGTGACGCACTGCTATTTGAATTCTTTAGAAGGTGACGAAAAATTATCTGGGCTAAGCACGGAGTGACGGATCTTCGATGCAAAGTGATCCTTCAAAGTTTGCTTAACGATCCTCTCGTAATGATGGGAAGATTTCCATTAATGCATAAGGGTGACGTAATAAATGTTCAGATTTTACTATCCTGAAAGAGGAGCATTCTCGACGAGATTCAAGATGCTTTAGCTAAGTATTTCAATAACGAAAAAACTTATTTGCATCGATTCTCTTATATTATTTAAAATGTGACTTTATATAATTAATAAAATTTAGTTTAATAATAATCTTGTAACGATGATGTATGACATGGTATTGTAGATAATATGCAATAATAATGACTGATTATAAGTTTCGAAGAACTGAAATAATTTGTTTGGGAAGCGATGTTATCTTATGGCCCTGGAACTACCCGAAAAGATTTATTTAATAGGGTAAATGATAACGCGTGGCAGGAGAGGGCAATAAATATTGTTAATCTGTAAATTGTACATATTTTGGCTACATTTAAGGTAATTTATGTGTATAAAACACTTAGGATTTGATTTGGCCGCTACTTTACATTTGTCAAACTGCTGCAACATTTTAATTAAATAAAAATAAATGGATGACATTGCAGCAGCGATGTTAATTTTTACAGGGAATAGTAAAAAATATACTATACATTTCAGACTATAATGGCAGAGCATTATTATTCTACGACCGAATTACGATGAGTAGAGATAATTTCAAAATTTACAATCCAAACGATACAGTAGGCGCAAAAATACTTCTCTTGCTATTTCAGAGGAATATATGTTATTTTCTTTCATTAATTGATAAACATTATTATATATCGCAGGGAGATTTTTCTTAGGATTATGTACGGAGCGATACCATGTTGGAGATTCGTGGAATATCATGTCATAAATAAGGGGACAAATTTTGATGATGAATTTGGACATTTAATTCTATACATTCTATAGGAATATCTAATCTTAATTTCAGCCGAAAAGTTTTTTAATTACTTTGAATACAGAAAACGCAAATATGTTAAATTTGGAGTCTAAAATTGAGAGAAAATAGCTTATTTTTCTGATTTTTATGAAATTGAGTACATTTTTGAAAAAGATTGCGAAGGAGTATCTCCATTTTCAACTATAAATTTAACCTTGAGTTCGTTTATCTTTTCAAAAATTCGTACAACGTGTTACATCGAGAGAGGAGGCTAATTCAAAATTAGATGAGAATAGCTAAACAACCGAATTAATAGTAATATTCTTGAATGTATGCATCGTGAAGTTCTCCCATGTGTTCCTTCGTTGGAAGCCTCAAGATGAAAACGGACTGTTTTCGTTACGAGCAGAACTCTTAGAATTTATGTAGGAGAGCATGCACTCGACTTTTAAACAGTTTTAAAAGACCGTAAATAATGACCCCTTACGCTTTAACCTTGTTTCCACAATACATAAAGTTCCGGTAATACTCTCACGTCGTCCAGTAGTCGTTAGCGCTCTTACTTGAGCCTAATGATGATTGAACCTAGCATAAAGTAGGAGATTCATTCTTTATATTGGCTGTCTCACCTATTCTGTTGATGCTAACTTGGCATTTTATCCTGTTTTCGTTCGAATTTGTCGTAAACTGTTACAACGTTATCTGATTTACTTTACACCTCCGTCAATTAACCTTTTTAGTGTAATTAAATTGGATAAAAGGATAAACTTTATTCTCTCGTCGTTGAACTTCCGTAAATTTTAACTTCCAACGCAAAAGTTGATTACGAATATAGAATCTCACATCAACTGGAATTAAATTCATATTTTACATGATACATCACATATATTTAAGGGCTAGATGTAAGAAGAGACTTTATAGTCTCAATCTCGCCCTAAATAAAGTCCAGTATTATTGAAAAGATACACTGAGATATTCTTTCGTATTATAATTACAGTATCTTATTTAGAGCCACAAACACAAATCAAACAGAGTTACAGACTCGTGTGTCGTAAAGGGAAAGAAAAAACAAAGGTCAATTATATTTCTATTGGTTATTTTTCAATCCTTTAATGGCTTATGAAGTCGTATCCTGATTCAAGGACTTGAACGCTTTATTATCAGGAGCGAGGAATATTTCAATAATTTTATCATCATCGTAGTTCTGGTGGATTTTCCTTGACAGCAGATCATTTCCAGGTAGACTAATTTGTATCTAATTTCTTGATTATTATTTTCGGTAATATTTACATTTCCTTGTTGAAATTAAAATAGTTTTCACGCAGCAATTACACCACATCCATCCACAATTAATTTGGTTTATTGGCAAATTATACTAGATTAATATATATTAATATATACTAGATTATACAGTGTAGCAACAATGCGTGGATTGATACTACCTGAATTTTCTTATCGGGTAAGATCGAAGAGATTTCAGTCCTTTACACTCTCAACATACGGCAAGTTTTGTTTCTTAATTTACCAAAGGTCTTGTTTTCTGTCGGTCTCTTCACTTTTACACCACCTCAGACCTCAGTTTCACCTGATACCGCAGTTCCTCGGATTTCCGTTGGATAGCTATTATTGCCTGTATCCCTTTTTCCTCGTATTTTTCCTCTGCGTTGCTGTCTGATTGACGCCAAGAGAACCGCAGAGTGCACTTGACACGAAAGCGCTCAAGGGGAGTTTCCAATGAAGAAATGAAAGAGATGGGCTTGGGCTACGCAACTGCCATAAGGAAGTTCTCAATTTATTTCACGCCAAACAAAGACTTTTCTTTGCTCGAGGTCGGCATTATATAGGATATGGATGGATTATCTTAGAAACCATTTAGCATTTTTTTCTCAGGGTTCCAAAGAAATGTTTATCCTTGAAATTATAGATTTTCGGTTTAAAGATTTTGGCTCAGTGAGGCGTGCCGATTATTCCGAGCGTAATTATGAATTTTTTAAATACCTTTTAATTAAAAAAATCTCTTATACTTATAATTACTCTGCATGTTAAAATCACCTTTCCTTGTCTTTCTTGAAACAATCCACCTTAAGATATTTTATACTGTTGTAAGTAATCTTAAGGCTATCAATGTACCAATGTAAACGGGTTATTAATGTTGAATGATCTGAATTTTAACATTTATTCCCGTTCATTGATTTTTACCTTATCCTTCACCCATGTTCACCTTAAAATTAAATTATACTTTATGATATATTACAGGATGTACAATTGCGATGGTGATCGGTAGTATAATTTATTGTCTTTTCGGTATGAGGATTTTTTTAACTTTGTCCTTTCATAGGTTTCATGAAACGATTCTCAATATATAATGACACGTAAATATAA
This sequence comes from Pachydiplax longipennis, assembly GCA_036926295.1. Classification (NCBI taxonomy): domain Eukaryota; kingdom Metazoa; phylum Arthropoda; class Insecta; order Odonata; family Libellulidae; genus Pachydiplax; species Pachydiplax longipennis. Next base: position 769,330 of record JAVFKF010000020.1, read on the forward strand.
TTTATGTTGTAAATAAATGTAAGTTATAAATATAATCATCACACATTAAAAATTTTGATGACATTTTTTATTTGAAACGTTGATTATTTACGTCGCTAATATAAAAATTAAAATGTGTGGAATAATATTTTTAAACTGTAACTTATGATGTAACCGAATAACTATGAACAACAATATTCTCTAGCTGCATGAAAACAAAGGGTAATATATACTATAAAAATATCTGGCAATTTTCAAACTTTGTTCTACTAGTTTCACTTGACACCTATGGCTATGTATTCGCAAAATGTTTTCGCGTACTTTTTTATTAGAAATTTTGTAAAAATAGGATTTTTTCATGCTCTTGAACATGTAATCGTTTAAGGTAAAAGGTAGATTGGGCGTGTAAAGTTTTAGACTTTTTTTCTGGTTTCGGAGGTTCACTTTACAATTATTAAAATACAATTATTACAACTATCAGTTGCTTTATGAAGTTCGTTGAAGTAAAGTATCTCCTTACCCCATCACCTTATAAGGGATAAAAATTAGTTCATACTACCAAGGGTAAATATTGCAATCGACCATAATGTGCTAATATTTTAACTAAATAAAAGTAAAGGAAAAAATTCTTTCACTGTAAAGAAATGAGGGAGTTTTAAATATTTTTCGACCTCTAATTTCATAGAAATTGCAGCAACATAAGCTACTGAATGGCATCGGTACGCCAGACCCATGAAATTTTCTACATCGGAATACTCGTCTCTTAGAGGTTGTCCACCAGTAGCACGCTTTTATCAACATCTTTTGATGGAAGTTAGTATATAGATGTTAGCGGAATCCATCAAGCGACAGAGAGGCAAGCGGAAAAGATTGGTCAACGATAAAATGTGAGGTACTGCCATCTGTCAACAAAGAGATCCCTTTAAAGGCAGTTTGTATCCTCTATCCTTCCATCACTACCTTCCAAATGCTTTGAAAAGGAAATGAGGTAAACTAGGCAAGGTTAGGAATGAGGTAGATTGCCCTTTCTTTTTTCACTACAACCAAAGCAGAATAAGTTCTCATAAAGTTCTCTTAGTGCAGCACAACGGCCCTTAGAATAGCATTTTCATATCATTGAATATGGAGTGAATAGGATGAATTCCATTAGCATCGTTCATATTGCTGTGAGCAGGACAGAGAGAAATGTAAATGAAAGATACATTCTCCTCCATTCTGTATCAAAAGACATATTCAAAATACCTCTCCCATCAAGATTTTGCAATAACAGTGTAATCTCTAGGATTGGGAGGCTTTGGGAGAGAGAGTTGCATAACTTTAATAAATTACATTTTATATTTGAGGAATAGGATTTTTACTAGTTTTGTTTTGTTCGCTTATTTCTTATTTAAGTGCAAGATTTCTTTTATATCTTAACATTATCTTCCAAATCGCAAGGGAATAGGTTTTAAAGCTGTGTTAAAGGATAGACAGATGTTTAGCTAAATAATAAGACTATTGCAATGACGGATGTATTTCTATAACTTTATCATTAATTTATCGACAAATTTTGATTCAATAATCTTATCAATTTCCCCCGTTCGTTTGACCCTTGGAATCCTCCCCGTATTTCATGATTCCTTTGAGCCATAGGACAATCCTCTAGGCTTACTCCTTCATTTTCAAGATAGATTATTTCTTGGGCAATTTCCTCATTGGAGATTCTCAAAGACTCCAACACCAAGAAGCGTAGGGCCCGTAGCGACTCCCCCTCCAACCTACCCCTTCAGACGATTGCTTGCAGGAAAATGTAGCATAGAAAAAGGCAAAAGTAACTGTACATACGTAAAAGAGACCTTACGCCCGCTTATCGCGTAAAAGTTATAATTGAAAATTCAGGTAAAGCTTAGGATTAAGCAGGATGTTCGTGAAGTTTGTTATGGGAGGATCATGCATGGAGGGAACAGGGTATCGGGATTAACTTTTTGTCGGTAACCATACCGTCAGAAACGACGGCAACATATACTCTTCTGATGCATTCGAGGAAAATTAGTGAGGCATACGTTTTTGTTCGTAATATTTAGATCGATTCAATCTACACAATGTTTGTTCGTAATTGAAAGAGAAATAGAACAGATAAGCTTGACTTCAAGAATGACGTTCATCGACTAAGGGATGGCTCATCGACTAAGACTAGATTTTACGAAATAACGACTGTTTTTTCTAGGTATACTTTTATTTACCTTCTCACGGCTTTAGTACCAATTCTATGCGTACCAATTTATTTTATGTCATTATTCGTGCTTGTTTCTAACTAACTTTCCCGAAGAAATAGTAAACGAACAGTAAAAGTTATCAGAAATTCTTACCTTAAAGGAGATGGTTTTAATTAATTGATAAAACTCTCGGTACACTTTTGTTGAACACCATAAAAATTTTTAGCAGTCTATTGAGTGCTCTCGAAGCTCAATAGACTACTATTTATGGAAAATTTGCTTTTGCTGGATAATTTCGTATTAGTCACATATCGCAGTACATGTCTTTAGTTTCTTGGTGGAGCCACAACGTAATTATCATAGAATTTTGCAATAGAAAGAAAATAACGTATGAAGAATTGCTAGATAAACCATATGAGGGATGGATAGGTATATGGATGTAGACAATTTTTATAAAAATTGTTACCTATATTTCCTTTACTAATTCTCACCCAGAATATGCTTAGTATTTGAGATAATGATTCGAGAACACAGTTCACATATTAAGGAAGATCGCTGCACAACTGTATTACCTATTCAGTTAATAAGCTCCCAATTAAAGCCTAAATTCTCTCTACTGATACTGTTTTGTCTCGGAATTTCTGGATTCCAATGAGTCGGATTAGAGAGAACCAATTATTAGCACACAGGAGAAGACAAAGGATATAATCAAAGCTGAAGACCTCTTCGTTGTCTCTAATGAAACTTCATTTATGAACAATTACGATGAAAGTCCTATTAATGGAATAAAAAAAACATGTCAGCGTAGATAAATAGAACGACAAATACGGAAACTACAAAGACCTGTCTTAGTTCAAATAATCCTCTCGTACTTTAATTTGGAAACGACATTTCCTGCAATTGATGAAAAGTATCCGTGACAGAAATTTATACGAAATTCCGCTGAAATTCGGAAATGAAGCATTGGTTGAACCCATGTAGGAAAAGCTGACTGAATGGAATTTTATCATGAGGAACTATTGGCATAGGCATCAAAGAATTACTAAAATGAGGTTTCACTGACTATCCCCTTACATAATATTTATTCCTTTCATAATTAGAATGTCGGCAAATTTTTAAAGCGAAATTGTTTACCAATCACGGAATCCCTTGGATATTGTGTTTCACACAAAGAGAAACATTAGAGGGAGTAATTATTTCCGAATTAACCGAGCGATCTCGATCAAATTCAAGCAATTATTTCTACTGTAATTTCTGCTTCTTTGATTGATGGAAAATAGGTTAACATTATCAATCACAAGGGAAAATAATCAATATCTCAGTTTTAACTTCATCTGAGCTGATGAATTTTACAAATTTGAAAATAATGAGTTTTATGTCCGCCAGTTTGTGATCAATTTTGGCCATTAGCCCAAGGGAATCATGAAAGTAATGGAACGTAATGATCGTCGATTTTGTAGAAGTAGCTGTGCTTTTAGAAAGGAGCCTCGAGAACTTTTCATCGATGAAATTAGATGCAGCAAAACATCACTCGTGTACCGTTATTTGCAAATGCCCTCAGGCAAGTTCTGTCGCTACTCTATCGGCCAAAAAGCACAGTTAAAATTTTAGTCGGCACTACGTGAATTGAAGGTTGGGAGAAAACAGTGGCGGGGGAATGTTTCGGAACTTCAAGCAAATGAGTAGAAAGAAAGAATAGAATCTCAGAGTACCAGAATCAAATAGAGACCGAGACTCACCCAATTGGAAGGCTTTTGGAGGTGCGTTTGTTTACAGCTGAAGTAATTCACCGGGAATAAAGGTTTTTCCATTTCTGCTGGACGAGGAATCCGACAAAGTTCATCTTGTTGCTAGTGACTACGACCATTCGCTAAGTAAAAGATAGGAACTTAGCGTTAATTCTGACATTTGCATTTTTCGTAATACCTTAAGGTTGAATAACTACCATGGTTTTGGTGCCATAATACTATCTTTTGAGCATTGATTTTGGTTTTTACTTATTTCAGCCAAAAATTGCTACACTATTGAAAAAGATCATACCAACATACGAAATGAGATATCTCACTATTGAAGACTATTCTATTGCTTCCTTTTCTATTATAATTTTTACGGATTTTTTGTAGAATTAATTATAAAGAAGTAGATAATTGACCATGATGAATATAGTGATATACTGAATAACACAGATTATAGTGCAATCATTTGCAAATACATAGTAAAATATTTTCTTCACTGCATAAAGAAATCAATGATAAAAAACAGGGAAAATGAAAATTTTAAAATAGAAGTAAATTGGTAATAAATGATAGTTGAGTCTTTCCTTGGAGTCCAGTCTTCCCCACAATAAACGTCCATCATTTTGAGATAATCAGATAAAGATTCAATAAGTTCCAGTTGTAAAGTATAGTCTATTGGTACTTTCACACTACTTTTTATACTCTTCTGATTTAAAACTACAAAATAAATTAATAATGATCACGTCTGTGAGCGTATTTCATTCCATCTCTAAGGAAAAAGGTTGGGATTATTTCCGGATAGGGACCGTTTTCCGTCTACCCGACGTCTTCTCAAAGGTCCCGAATTTCCCCGTTCCTTTCACTCGCATGTCTTTTTCTTCCGCTCAAAGTTCTTTGGCAGGAAAGTAAGAGGCGCTCTTCCGGTCTTGAAATCTTCCGGTCGAAAGGAAGATCATCTGAATTTTTTCCCTTCAGTCCATCGATATACTATACTCATTTTGAGTACAATTAGATAATGAACTTGTTCGAATTCACCTGAAACCTCTGTGTTATTTCTATAGTATAGGTTTTAGCTTATGTATGAATTAATCTCTACGGATCAGAATTTTCGATCTACTTAAATGTTGGGGAAAGGTTAAAGGTGACTCTGAACGTAAAGGAGTGCATCTAGGAAAAATCCGAAGGAAAATGGAAAAAATAAACTCAATCAGTGCAGGCTTGACTTGGTTTTATCTCGTGGAAGTGTACTGGTTATATAGTTTCTATTTTACTTTGTGAAAATAAAAATAATTTTAAAATAGACAAGAAAAATTCTGTCCGAACCGAAACTCAAACCTGGATCGCAAACTGAATTGCCAGTCAGTTGCTTTATCGGTTAAACCATTTGACTAGAACATTTAAGTAAGCCGTCGGGGAAACTTCGCTGGCAAGAGTACGAGTATTTGATTTCTAGCGCGAAATCGTTCACGGCTCACGTCTTCATTGAGTAAGTGGTCATACGAAGTGGTGGAAAGCTATCTTTCTGGGCGTTCTCAGTCCCGTCAGACTTTTTTCATGTCCGTACCTCCTCAGTTAAATGTTATCTAACATCTTATATTCGTTCTAAAAAGACGAAATCACGACAGCTTCCTACTAAAATATATGACAGATGTAAGATGGTCTTGCAATAATATATGTTTAAATGAGATTTTAATATCAATGAATATAATTGTATCTTAGTTAATGTATAGTTACTAAGTTCTTAAATTTGATTTTTGGTCTTATTAAGTACTGTCAGAGGGACATGGACAACTGGATATATCTCTAAATAGTGTGCTAATAAGTTAATGGTTAACGCTAGTAAGTTAATTTAAGATTATCAGAGAGGGACAACGAAAATTGAGAATTACCAGTTATTTTTAAATAAGCTTTGATTTAATTTTTAAGATTAAGGGGAAGGCTGCGACCTGAACATCGTCCTACTGCAGCAATCTTTAATAAACTAAAAAACAGCTTTTCAATTACCGTATATACTGATATGTACATGATAATGATTACTTTAGTTTATTCAGAAAAACAGGAAAGAACGATGAAGAATCCACCTTTATGCGGATGATGGGTCAAACTTAAAAAATAGCGTTATTTACTTTTGAAAATATTATTTTCTCGCGGTAACCTTTATTTTACGTATTTTGTGCGATAAATGGTCATAAGAAACGTGAATTTCTGTTCGGAATGATGGAGAGCATCTTCTAATGTTACCAGAGTTTCTTTCTTTTCTTATTTTCTGATCCATGCATTCTGCATAAGCCTCTCTTTTCTTCCAAAGTAGCCACATTTGCTACATTTAGAGACAAAGCCGGTAGACATTGCCACACTAATTGAAAAATATTTCTGGTGTTGTTGTAGTGTTACCTTTCGTAATCTAGCAAAATGAACTATATTCAGGTAGTTTTGGTAGTAAATCTCTCGCTGTTTTAAAGTTTCATCCAACATATAACTTGGTCTCTGGTTTTGAAGGGATATTTTAGGCGAAAAATGGTATATTTATAAAATAGTTGGCGTCCGCCTACCTACCAAAATATACGGTGCATGAGATTTTGTAAAGGTCTTAATTAAAAACTCTGCAGTTGGAACTTCATAAAAATAAGCGTAGGAAGTTAATCAATACTTCGGTGTCGTGAGCCATGCAATTGAGGGTATATTTGCTGTTTCTTCCACGAATATACAATTATTCACTATAGAATTCTCTTCATTCATTGAATTGGAACAGATATTACGTTTATACCCGTTAAACTATATTATTCTCAGAAACCTCACCTCTATGTCCGAAGCATCATTTGTTATATATCTTGGAATTGCTTATTACCGTAGTGAACATGTAATGGCTTAATGAAATATATAGATATGAAATTCAATCAAACACGCTCATAATCTGCGATTGTATTAAAGGCACGCCTAAATTTAATAAGGCCAAATAAGTCCGAGATAGGCACGACTAACCGAAAGACATATGGCTACCAACTTCGATGCATCACATAAAGTCATCTCTCAACATAAAATTATCCCGCCCAGAATCGAAAAATAAACATAATCATGCTTCTTCTAGTGTAAGGAACAAATTAATACTTGATTAATATAGCCAGACTTCAAGAATAGAGAAGGTTACGAAATACCACACTAACAAGAACAATGAGAACAATCAACAGAAATGTCATATATATAATGTGATAAATGAATAAAAATGAGATAAAAAATCAAATAATCGTAGATATTTTATCACTATTTCATCATCTTATAAAATAATTACCGTTGTGCATATCTTTATCAATCGGATGTCAGTAACTCCCGAAAGAAATGGATGGAAGAAATTTTTGAGCATTAATTTAACGAACCTCCCGGCGAGATATAAACAGACAATTGAGGGATTCATTATAGTTCTAATGATCTAATACACTTCGTTATTATTCTACCAAAGTGTCCTTGGTTCGACTCTCGAAGACTCAAAAATGGTCTCATAAGAAATGTACGTAAAGTTCATCGTGATCGATAGCAGGCTTCATTTCTCCAGCAAAACTAAATTATTAATGGTCCTACGAAATCGAGACAAAATACAAAAGACTCGACTCTAATAAGAATGTGAGGGAAAAATAGGGGAAATATAAAACGTACGAGGAAGGAAAGCCGATATTCCAGAGTAAGGAAATCATGAGTGAACTTTTGAAATTGATATTCAGCTAGGCTATTTACAAATAATATAACCTTCGATACTGTATACTTTATGAATGAAAGTTCAAATTATTAATGCTTTCGTTATCATAATCAGGGGATACCTTTCCACCGAAACGATTTCGAAAGTAAAAATGTAAATTAAACGCGGTATATAACGACCAAGCCGTTTTAGCAAGTAATATACATTGTATACTATCTACATTTCAAAAATCCCAGAGCATAATAAAACTTATTATTATTATTATTATTATTATTATTATCATCATCATCATCATCATTATTATTATTATTATTATTATTATTATTATTATTATTACATCGTTATTTTTGTGGAAACTGCACATCTGCCTTACAAAGAATAAAATAGCAGAATTTTTCAGAAAAAAACGATTTGAATTGTCTTTCATTTACATTATATTAAACCGTACTGCAATTTAGGCAGTCCGATATTTTAAAGAGATTCTTTTAAATGCTTCTCTGATATTTTGTATAATTTTATTTAGCTAATTAACTCTTTTCATAATTTCAATGTTTTGAATAACTATCCACTTAAATAAGCATTATCTGAATTAATTATTTTTAGAAATACACTAAAATAAACTAAATAGATGAATCAGTAATAATTTTTAAATATTCATTAATTTGTAATTTTCAATCATCTCATTATATGAATATATTTCCTTAAAAATCAAATAAGGGCCTAAATTTTCAGAATAAATTCCTATATCATTTGATTTTAATTACATTATGCTAAGCAGCAATAACGTTTTTGGTTACCTGATATTTAGTTTTGGCAATTTTCATTTATTAGGCTTAGTAAAATTTTACAAAGTTAGTTTTTGGGCGTTCTGTTTATGTTTATAACTTCAGTTTCACGATGAATATTTAAAACTGGAGAGGGATTATTTTTATTTCTGATTATTCAGAAGGGCCAGACTGTTGTGCATTTTTATAAGCTAAATTTAGTTCCGGAATTTTTGTTGGGAGAAAACACTGGTTCAGGAGTAAATGCCAACATATTGTTATCTAACAGAATTTGGAAACGTTAAAAGTATTTCAATTTAGTTTGAAATGATTACTGCTTGTATATTTACGAAATTGGAAACAAACAATTTTCTAGTCACCAGCGATACAGCTATGGGAATCACAAAAGAATTTCCCTCACAGAAAAACTGGCTTATGTGTGGATGGAAAACGTCGGTGGAAAATACTTCACGATTCCCAAATTATCTCGAGAAAGCAGCGAATTCTCAGAATAAACAAAGAATGAATTGGATTGGAATTTTGTTTCGTTTTTCGTTTAGATTCGTCCTTTACAGCCCGTCCTGAATCAAGAACGAAATGATTGCATAGATTTGACGAACACTTTTCGTATGAAACCAGCTCAACGAAATCATTTTCATTGCTATGGCCTGATTAAGTGGAAGTTTGGAAAGAAAATAAAGGTACTGTACTGAGAAGAGCCTCAATTCCCGCTGCGTTTCAAGGATAAACAGAGAAACTGCATCAACGCAGCCGTTCCCACAAATCGTTTGTTATCAAACCTAGTCCTGTGCAAAAAGGAGTCACAAAAACGATACTGTGGGAAAATATCCCATATCAAGAAGAAACATTAGTGTTCGGATTTTTTCGAGCGATTCCCTTGGAGGCAAGAATTCTACAGGAAAAAAGGGGTTTTTTGGAATAAATGTCAGGGTACAAAAAAGATAATGACATAAGGAGGAAGGAGTGATGATAATATTTTACAGTACATCAGGGCTACCTTTATTCGAATGGGAACTTGAATAAAGTTTGGTGTGAAGCGAATCATCAGCAGTTATTATATTACTTTTTATTCGGCTTCAATATGGTATCAATAACAATTCTGTTTCAATCTTAATTCATCTCACGAAGTAGATATAAGAAAATTTAAGAGAATGATAAAAAGAGAAACAAAATTTACATGCGTTCCAATAAAAGGTTGAATGCTGTGCTTCGAGGGAATTTCTAGATGAGCTTTTTTTCAAAGTTGAAATTTTATACAGTGCAAAATATGCATGAGTGAGGAAGAAAAATTATCTGGAGTCTAGCAAAGCTTGTCTAGCAACTCAGACATCTATCCCTGACGATTCTTTAAAGGCTATCACTCCTCATTAGCTTATTATACCGATAAAAAGTAGGAAAATAAACTCTACTTCACCAATGGGATATTCCGTCAGGAAATAGAGAATTTAAAACTAAAAAAACTTACTTATATAACATTTAAGTTTCATTTTTTAAAATTTGAATTACGTCACCAATGTATTGTTTCAGCATCATAAAAAACGGAGATTCTATCTATGAAAAAGTCAGGGGATCCAATTAAATGTAAAATTGATTACTTTTTATTTGGATATAAATAGCGTTAAAGCACGCTAAAATACCCCGTAGCTAATGAAAACTTTGACCTTAATTTAGTGATGATGGTGATGATTAAAACGTAGCTTAAATCTAAAAATATTTGGGGTAAAAACGCTATGTAGGTGGAATATGCAAGCCCTAGAGAGTGGGAAGCTAGAGAGCATGGAGAAATTAAAAGTGGGGGCGGGAGGAGGAGGGAAGTTTGCTATAGGAAAGGAAAATATTAAAGTATGGGATCACAAATAGGAAATGGATGAGGCAGGCGAAATATACCTACGGCAACGCCAGAAACTATCAATAAAATCGACGAAAGAAGGAAATAAAAAGGGTCAATACAGAAGATGGGAAATGTACACTAAACAGATAACTGGGAAGCGAAATGAATACGGGGAGATAACTTTGGTGGAAGGGGAAATCGTTGAAATAGAGTTTCCGATTGAAAATTGGAAGGATGATCTATTGTATAAAAAAGGAAACATTTGTCGGGAAATAGAGGTTACATTACAGAGAGAGATGCAGAAGATAACTTGAGAAAACATTTTATGCGATTCATGCATGGAAAGGAGATGATGGAAAAATATACGGAGGATCTACATGAAAACTTAGTAGTATTATTTCAAAAGTGCTTTGAGAGCTGAGGTCATTTCGTACTCATGGGCTCCAAACGGGAATAGAATCCTGGACTGCTTTCGCCGAAGGAAAACACGGAGAATCCGAGGTTATCAAATTCGCTATAGGAAAGAAAACAAAGTTGACAACCAGGGTGGATGAGAAAATCAGAACAGGTAGACCGAACTCCTTACTTAGGTATCGTTCTTTTTTGGGATGGAAGGTTCAAGTATGTGTTGAAGATTGTATAAGAATGATGGCAATAGCTTAGGGAGTTTTCGTGAAGCAAAGGAAAGTTTTGGCGAGCTTTTTATTTTTTTCCAAAGCCTTCATAAACATCGATTTTATTTTAATTGGACAGTTGGAAGACGTAAGCACGGACAATGGACGAACACACACAGCCATTCTCCAACCAACCTTTCCGATACTGCGGCCGTTCTTGTTAAGAAAATCAGAAAAGAATAAAAGACTCATTCCAGAGTGTTTTTCTACGTGGGTGTGAGATATAGCCACTAAGAAAGGAAAAGATTGGAGGTCTGGGTGATTATGGAGTTTAATAGAGAAAAAAGTTTGTTCGATGGGAAATCAAACGAGGAAGTACTGAAATGTTAGAAGATGAGAGGATTATGATCGGCCAAATAAAGCTAAGGGAAAGAAATTAAGTGGATTAGGTATTGAGATGAAAATCATAGCTCATAAAAGAGCTTGAAAGTAAGATGCGAGGGAAAATATAGGACAAGGGCAAAATATTTTAATGAAATGAAGGGCAGGCAGGTTAAAGGAATGGATGTTAAATTAGGAATTTTCGGAATATGAATCCAATATTAAGTAGAAGACTCATGTATTTGTATCAATACTGGATGACTGAAAGGTGTCAGCATCGTATGAAACTAGAAGTTTATTCTAAGTTCTCCTTAAAAGATTTGTACCTCAGTTCCGTGACGTCTATCTAATATTTAACACACTCAATAATAATTTTATATCTTATTCACTGTTTGAAAAGGAAATAAATAGTACGTGATTAAAATTAAATTTTGCGAAAGAAGGACGTTCTAATGAAGCGGACTTCGAGTTTAAAGCTATTTGAAACGCAAACTTTTACCTATATGAGCACGGTGCTGGATTTTAAGGAATATATAGAGTTTTAATGCAGTTTTTTCTTTGTCTTTTAACGCTAACACAGAGAAACCTACTAACTAAACTCCCCGAAGCTAAATAACATGTTTAATTAAAATAAAAAACATAAATAAATTAAATTAATATAATAGTCATACTTCATTTTAATCCCTCTTTTCCTCTCCTTTCCTTCATTCCTTGAAATAATCTGTAATTTGGTGAAATATACCTGATGATAGCCGTCGGTCACAAAAAGCGGTCGTAATAAAAATATCTTGTGGAAATTACTAAGTTTATTATTCCTTACCATGAGAAACTTATTAAAATCCTCTTTTAGTTTTAGAGGATATAATAGGATGAAATACTGGAGGGAATAATTGTTACTTTTATGCTGAGAATGATTCATGAGGAAATGCGTCCTGAATAGCTTCGTTCATTTGAGAGAATCTAGCCCATTCTACTTTTATACGGAAAAAGTAGCTCTTGCAAGGAAAATTACATTTCACACACTAGTGGTTTTTCCTACGAAATCTAATTTACGCAGCATTAAGGCTTAGATCCTCCCATGAGATGTTATCGCTTAAATTCCTCACAAGAATTTAGAAAACTTAATACTATAAAATTACCGGCGACATTGGAAGCATAGGGATTTTAAAATAGATGTCCACAGTCTAAAATCGAGGAAAAGAAAGAATTCGTGCAATCCGAACTCCCTTAAGAGAGCTGCCAATTTTCTACATCAGATATTTAACTTGAAGATTCGTTAGTATTATATATTAGGAATATACCCCGGCGCGCAGTGGGCTAGAATCGAAAAAAGCTGGCCAAAAATACGAAAACGCTTTTTTTGAGTGAGGACTACGAAACTTCGCATGATTGATTTAAAATAAATTCTGCATAGAACTATGGAGGTCATTTAAGTAGGATCCTCCCCATTAAAATTATACAGGGGGTCAAAGTTGACCAATTTTTGCGAAAATTTCCAGTTTTCGATTTTTCACGAAATTCTTCAACTTCAAGTCAATTGTGAACACAAACTAGGAAAATCATCGAGTAAAATATGATGCCATTTTATAAATATGTTCTTTGTCCTTCGTAAGACTTGGTTTCAATGAGCTCTGGTGAATATTTATGTACTTTACATGACAAAATGGCGGACCCTGATTTTGGAACAAATTTTTACCTAAAGCGAGAAAAAAAGTTGATTGAGACACCGTGTGACACGGAGTTATTTACACCACGATAAACTACAAACCTTCGTTAATGGGAATCTGAAATAAAATCTTGCCCCAATTTGCCCCAATAATATATAAGTCGACTTTTCGACAACGCTGCAAGGGCCAAATCCGCGCGGCGGAGCACCGTCCTCAGCTACGCTCTCGTGTTTTGGGAGGAACAACGAGCAAATACGATTCTAATTCTTTCTTTTTGTATATTTTGAGCATTATTATACTTCGTACATATCTTAGATAACTATGTTTGTGATTTTGATACTGAATGCTTCTTCAATCTCACTCTCAACTATACTGAAAATTAGTAGGCTCGTGGTAATCACAAATTACTGTTTGAAGAGAGAAAATATCATATTCAGAAAGAGTTTAGAAAAAAGATGGGACTGATTGTAGATGTACCTAAACCAGGATATGGCTCCATAAATTATGGAAATACATCAAAGCGTTTCTTTAAAAGTCCGCTAGTTAAATCTAGCAGCTGAAATAACAGGTGCGAGTTTGAATTTATTTTTATTAATGCGTAATCTTTTATTAAATGTAAAAAACAGGACACTGAAAAAGATAAAGAAGAAATTTTCACTCACAAAGATAAGAGTTCTGTATATGGTTTGTTTTATATTATTATTTTTTTTCCTAAACTACCGTCTCCCAAATTTAATTATACATTTCCTAAAAACAATTGACTAAGATCTCATAAAAAGATTCGCCAATATCTTGAAGGTAATTTCAAGTGGTTTTCCACTAAATGAAAAAGCGTTCAAAGATTATTGCTGTGCTACAGCATAGATGTATGTCCGATTATATCCTTGGTACTATATGCCACCAACAGTACATAAAGTACTTATACACGGGGCTGAAATAGCAAAACAGGCAACCCTTCCGTTAGGGCAACTGACAGAAGAGGCAATGGAGGCCCGGAATAAAGACGCAAGGAAATACCGGGAGAGATACTCAAGGAAACACTTCAGAGTGGCCACGAACGAAGATTTGTTCCGAAGATTACTTCTAACTTCTGATCCGCTAATTTCAATATCGGCACCAGTTAGAGCAACGAAAGGATCGAGGAATATGAGCAAAGAGATTAAGGGGCTCCTAGTCATGAACAATGAGGAGGAATTGGCTTATGGGGATGAAGATTCTTCAGACGAGGAATGCATTTAATAGAAAAGGTAATTTATAAAAACACCGTATACTTCATTATAAACTCACTTAAAACTTTCACTGCATGATTTAGTAGAAATTTAGCATTATCGCACAAAAGTAAACTAATATATGATATTAATATCGCTTACGTGGTCCCATACTTTAAAGCATAACCCATTTCATTTTTTACAATCATCACCCTACAAGAGATGGTGACTTTGTAATAAATACTGATGTCTAAGATATGTACAAAGTATAATAATTCTCAAAATATATAAATGAACGAATTAGAATCGTATTTGCTCGTTGTTCCTCCCAAAACACGAGAGCGTAGCTGTGGACGGTGCTCCGCCGCGCGGATTTGGCCCTTGCGGCGTTGTCGAAAAGTCGACTTATATATTATTGGGGCAAATTGGGGCAAGATTTTATTTCAGATTCCCATTAACGAAGGTTTGTAGTTTATCGTGGTGTAAATAACTCCGTGTCACACGGTGTCTCAATCAACTTTTTTTCTCGCTTTAGGTAAAAATTTGTTCCAAAATCAGGGTCCGCCATTTTGTCATGTAAAGTACATAAATATTCACCAGAGCTCATTGAAACCAAGTCTTACGAAGGACAAAGAACATATTTATAAAATGGCATCATATTTTACTCGATGATTTTCCTAGTTTGTGTTCACAATTGACTTGAAGTTGAAGAATTTCGTGAAAAATCGAAAACTGGAAATTTTCGCAAAAATTGGTCAACTTTGACCCCCTGTATAATTTTAATGGGGAGGATCCTACTTAAATGACCTCCATAGTTCTATGCAGAATTTATTTTAAATCAATCATGCGAAGTTTCGTAGTCCTCACTCAAAAAAAGCGTTTTCGTATTTTTGGCCAGCTTTTTTCGATTCTAGCCCACTGTGCGGCGTAGGAAGATTTTGCATTTTCTAATGCTAGCGGAAAGGAAGCAATTTTTGGAGCGAATTTTAGCTGGTTACGTTGATCGTTAAGTAGAAAGGATCGCTGATAATGAAGATGTTTTTAGTGCTAAGATTTTAAGGAGAAGAGAGATTTAGAAATCTGAATCATGGGATTTCTATAATCAGCAACCATGTAAAAATACCTTAACGTAAAAAACACACACATATGTAGCAATATATATTTCGTCTTTCGAGAAAGCATCCTAATTTTTAATTAGATTTGTTTTATTATATTTGTGTTAAAATTTTATTTTCAGTGCTCCGAATTGCTATTTGAGTGTCCTTGGATCGTTCTTTACTCCATAAATCATTTCATACGGATCGCTTTCCCTCAGAATCTCCTTTCCATGCCCAATCAGCCACTCAATCAAATTATACTTTACCAATGGAGTCATTCCGCGGAGAAACTGAAAAGTATCACTTTGCAATACACATCCAGATAAAAGCACGTCAAAGTTCGCCGCTCGACAGAAAGGGAGCAATTCTAAGTTTTGGACGTTTTAAATTAGTGGGAAAGCACAGCGAAACCCTTCATTAGTCATGTGACGGTTGGCGAATTAAACATCAAAACGGAGTAATCGCACCATCAATCCCTAAAGTCCCGCAGCGAATATACTCGGGGAAATAGGTTCAGCGCTGACGACCTTTTAATTCTCATCAATCTCTCTGCTCTCACTGAGGCCACCATAACTCTGGCTTCCCTCAACAAAACAACACAAATTCAATACGATTCCAGCCGACAGCTCTGCTCTTTTTCAACCTCCCAACGGGAAAATACACTTCCATCATTCGGAGCATTTAATGGAACCACGACTTCTTAATCGTCCGTAACCATTTCTATTACTTTATCTTCCCGGACCCTTCCTCCGTCATCTCGCTTAGCCGTCACAGTCGCCGTACTCACCGCGATTGGTGACCCTGAGAATGGATGATGTTTGGAGTAAAGGTCGTGGAAAGCAACTCTTTAACGGATGTCCTGTATCCCTCTTGAGTGGTCTGAGATAGATCCTATGGGAAACGCATTCTTTGCTACACCTGCCAACCGAGTGAAATTGCCTCTCCGAGGGATGGACAGTTAATTCAACGAACGCTACAGTTCCCGCGTGGCTCGTCGTTTGAGATAGAGCGAGAAATCGGCAGATATCTTTGTTCTAGCCCGAATATTTCTCTATTTCTTCCGTAATCGTTTAAAGAGCATACGTACGCTCACAATGTTGAAATAATCCAAAGGAAATTGTACGTGTGTTCTGAAATAAATTATGGAGAATGTAAAATGCACACAGGAGTTGTATTACCGATCTTGGAATTCAATTTTAAATGCATGAATGAATGAATAAACTTCGACTTTCATATTTATGTTAGTTTTGGATTTTTTTGGTTATATTTGCCAATAAAACTTCCCTTAACTTCTTGAGGTTCTTCAGTAAATTATTCACAAAGTACTAATGTAAGAACTGAAATTTGCGTTACTAAAATATTTATCTAACTGGACGAAAAAGGGACGAGTAAAACTCAATGATGTTTGCATAAAGTTGATGCGATGTCAGATGCTACCAGCGTAGAGTAGTAATACTTCTTCTCTAAATCCACATCAAGAAGATTAACTGGGATCTTTAGATTTTTGCGGATGTCTCAGCAACATAAAAAGAGATATTAAGCGAAGAGAACCGAGTTAATTCACCGAAGGATTTGAATGCTGAAGGAAATAGGCCTCAAGAGCGGATACCGGAATACTCCGAGGTAATAGACTCCTGATTAAAACTGCCTCAGTTTTAACCGCTTAAACTTCGTAGACTAAACTTGATAATAAGCGAAATGAGTTTAACGTCTCGGACTCGCGCTCAGGATTAACTTAAAACTGGGTTACTCACCCGCCGGAAATCTGCGATGGGGAGAAAAAGAACGCTGTAAGGCGTAACCTCGGTAGTTGCGGTTAGAAAGTAAGGGAGCGATGTTACTTTTCTTTAATAAAGTCGTGCGTGCGAGAGTCTAGTGGATGCGATCCTGCAAATGAAAGCTGTTTTCCAAAAAAGGTCAAAGCGAGACGTTTTGTTTCGTTGCAAATTGTTACGATAGAAAGGAAAACTACTAATATCTCTCTGATACGGGTTGTTGATCTATACCTGAAGGAAATAAAACTTCAATCAAGAAGGAAATCAGAGCCTTTTTTGTGTTCCACATTTTCACTTTGCTACAGAGATTGCAATAGTTTGCCAGATCTACGTAACTCAAGTGGTTCTAATAAACGTTGATACGTGCCGATAAGAAAGGTGAAATATTACTTTAAAATTTTTCAAGTACCATATACAAAAGCTAATACTTTTAATGCGCACGGTATTGGTATGCTAAATGAATAATTTTTCGTAAATTTGGCTACTTTGTGCTCAAAATGCCCCATACTAAAGCATGGGCAGGAAAACGCTATAACAGCGTATTGTAAGATGAATTCGTGGAATTTGTAGTAGATTGAACTATTTTTGGATAGCTTCAGAGAAATTTCTCTCTTGTGATTTAACTGTGCAGCTCTCCAGCTTCTGCTAACTCGAAAATTATGACGTGAGGACAAACCGTATAGAAGAAAAAGTCATTTGTTCTGCGAAAGATACGTAGTAATGACAATTTAATAAAAAAGTTAGATCAATTTGTGCTGGAAGCCAATATGGGATCGTAGGATATCAAAGTAGGTATACGGATACTTGTGGAAGGATGTCTTTCTTTATAAGAACCCATTGCCATCAATATCTCTTGGTATCACACAGAGAGGCGGAAACAAGTGGGCTTCCATGAAATGTTGACGCGTTACCAGCTAGGCCATCTAAGACTCCTATTAGAAATTAATCGACGTTCACGTATGACTGGTAATTTAAGTGGTTCAACGAACGTTCTCGCATGAATGGGCGTTCAATGTAAGGTCACCAGGCGCACAATTAAGGACAGGAGAGGAGCAATAAGCCATGTTAAAATTGGAACTCAATCAATTAACCTATATTTTCTCCGGAAATTCTTTGCTGCTCGATAAATATTGAGAAATATTACCTCGATGTTCTGCATGGGAGTTGATAGCAAAATTTAGAAGAATATTGGTTAAATTAAAGCATGGGTTTTCATACTTTGCTTAATCAACTTCCTAGTGACGAAGAAGGCTAGGATTTGAATATGCTCAATTATCTTGAGGATTATAAGCAAATAATTGGAAATTATTATCTTTTATAATAAAATTTTTTTATACATTTTGAATGTATCTATGGTCCTTACAGCTAAATTAGTTCCTGTGATTTCTTTGAAATAATAAAATATAATAAGTAAGAGTTAGTAAGCCGAAAAATCGCAGAAAAATTTGAGTATTTACAATTCTTATATAGCGATATTCAAAGTTACATGCTATTAGGAAAAATCTGTTGTTACTCAAAATTTGAGCTGCAATTGCTCTAGAGCCAACCTGTGGCCTGTTTGCCGGAATGCGGTCCATTGAAAATAAATACTCAAATATCTATTTTAAGAAAGTTTTCACTATAAAGTTCGATCTTAGAACCAGAGATCCTGTACAAAAAAGAAGGAAATTTTACATAATCTGTCATCAATTAAAGTTATTCTTAATCGAACTAAGACTATTACAAGCGCATGTTGAACATTTTATTAAACTTTTATTCAGCATCATTTCAAAGATATACTAAAGGGAATAATCTCGAATATATATGCAGTTTTTGGTGTAACCAAACCTTCTTCTTAAAACCAATTATGTGGAAATTCGAAATAATTATATGAATACTTCAACTACCCTATCAGAAGAAGGGTGATTTATTCTGTGACTGATTATTCTTTGGTTCTCATGCATCACGCATCTCAAATACCCACTATGTAACTGAATGGATTGATTTTCAAACTGTCGAAGTGTAGACCCGAATATGATCGAGCGCACGGGATTATCCAATATAAGAACTGAAACTCCAAAATCAAATATCTGTAACGAGTTCGTGATCGTGGACTCCATGTGTGGATGCCATGTGTGTATAAGTTCTTCTGGAGCACCAATCTCTACCTCTCGACAAAAAATGCTTACAATGACATTGAAGGAAAGCCTTCTCTTCGATCAATCGGCCCTTCATTTTTTGTTACCTGTCGTAAGGGTATTAAATCCCAAAGAAAGAACCTAAATCGATTTCCATATACATGAAGGATACGAAATCTCGTGCATTACGTCTGATGCTGACATACGTCCAGTTAGCTAACATTCCCTTTGATTTAAGATTCGAAAGACATTTGGGTGCATTTGTATTTGTCTCAGAAACATATATGGAGGAAAATATTTACCGTTCCCTGATTGCTGTACCGGAGGATAAAAATTGGAGAGGAATGAAAGAAAAAGATTCGTTACAAATGAAGGGTTAACGAGGGAATAACTGCATTTACGTAATCATTATTTTTTAGTATTTCATCTTTGTGTAGGGGAATGAGATACTTAACATCTCTTTTTTAACGTTAATTGCTTCTTTCATCATACATTTCTAATACATTCCAATGGTAACAATTGCGACCAGGGTGAGAAAATACAGTATAGAATAATTATTTTAATCAAATGAATTTATTATTAATTATATTAAATTATTGTTAATCATATGAAATTTTTATTGATAATATTTAATTATTATTAAACATGAAATTATTATTAATTACATGAAGTGGCAATTCTCTTGTAATTTAAAAATTTTCCAATCTTTAAACTACTTCGATTCATGAAATGAAATACTTCTGATACTTTTTCATCTTACTATCATTTTTCGAATATATCCTTGGCTAAATCTGTATTAGGATAGTAGTTTTACGTGCCGTTTCACGAATCCTTTAGAGTGTTTGTTATTTCTGAAGAAGGTGCGAGGAATAAGAAAATGTGTAGTTTATTACACAGATAAGGAAACTAAGGAGTAACAGACCATCTGTTTAACAGGTACCTAGAATTTCATTTCATCGACATTACTACAAAATATTTACAATATTTATCCAAATTTTGAAATTAAAATCTTAGTAAGAATGGCAAAAGAGGTTTGGAATTATAAAATTTAAGTAAGAGATACTAATCAAAGATATGTCTCCCTGAATCTATCGTTCTTTTGATTAAATGTTATTATTGATAAAATTAGATTTATATTTTCGTTTTAGAAAGCCAAAATTTTAGTCTCTCATGCGAAAAAATTAGGTAGTTTATCAACGGGTACGGTGACACATTCTTAGAATTTGGTGTGAAAGACTTCGAGAACCACGTATTAATATACGTTATGTAGAACTTTGTCTACACAACCCAAACTAACACTCCAGAGAGAGAAAGAAGAAAATATTGATTATGTTAAGGTGCCATAAAAAAGACTAAACAGGTATGGAAATGATTATATGAACTCATGCGACTGGTTTCAGCGAATGTTTTTCATCAACTCTCATAACAATCTTCAAAAACTGGTCGTGTGTTCGCTAAAAACTTAATGAAAAAGTGCGTACAAAGTCCCCTTTTCATAATAGTTCCCCTTTTTCGTAATGACGAAATTCCACAAAACATCTCCCCTCTCTGGGAATTTTAACTCATGCGAATCATTAGGAATTCAGTGTCTCTGGGTACAGATTGTGAGATATTTAATACCTCTTCCACATAATATCCTGCCACTCGTCCAGCAGGTCTCCAGGCTCTTTATTTAAGAGGATCTTCTCCGTTTAGCTACGAATTCATATTTCCGCCGCGCTCTAATTCCCTTAAGGGTACACGAAAATTCTCCCCTACCTAATAATAGTGGGGAGATTGAAGGCAATTAAAACAAATTTGATTATTTTATAGATTCACTTCTGAGGAAAGCATGTCAATTCATCAAGTGGAGGGCTAATTAATCCTTCAAAGGAAATGAAAAATATCCCTCTTATATTAATTGACCAATACTCCGGATAAGTATTGTTTCACTGTTCTTCACGCTTCTAAGAATTTCGAGATGGATTATACGAGATAAAATACATTCGTGGAAATGATTAACGAGACAACTTTGGAGATGACTGGGCTATGAATGAACCTGGTCTCAAAGAAAATCTGCTTGACTGAAGAGGAATTGAATTGGATTTGACAAATCGAGAGGATAAATGAAATCAGAATGACAAATGTATCATTATAAGAGTGGGGATGGACCAAAAGGAAGAAATCCGATAAAATGGCAATTGAATGTGGCAGATGAGAACATAAAGGACGAACTTACAAAAAATTAAAAGATATCTCAAGAGCAACAATTATCCAATGAAAGGTAAATGTATGGAGGAGTACTCTGAATGTTAAAGACGTTCATACTTAGAAATGGAGCAACGGGATCGCGTGCAATATTCTCCTATTCCTATCAGTATACATGTTTACACACACCCACTGTCATATTGTCAGTAGTTCTGTCATAATTTCAGTCTCTCTATTCCAGAATTTAATTCACTTCATGGTCTCTAACAGCATTTTCTGGAGTAATTAGAAATTAGTCATTGTTCTTCCTATCAAAAAAATTCTGCCAATATACTAAAAATGAAGTCTATCAATAATACTTAGAATAACAGATGAGTGCCACATTAAATATTCTGTTGCTAGCGATTATTTCAGTGTAGAAATAACAATGAATTCATAATGAGCTTATCCTCGAATATTTTTAATTTAATAGTAAGGTCGCAAAATTTTACTAAAACATCCGTATATTTATAGTTTTTTGCCAATTGGAGCAAAACTCTACATTGTTTATGATAAATACAATGTATATGGAATTTGCTTTGCGTGGAATTGAAGGTTGACAAATCAACTTTTTAATCTGCGATGCTTAAGAAATTGGGCAAGGTGAAGTTTTCCTGTTTTCAGCGAACACTGATGATAATACATATACATGTGTACAAAATCATTACATATATACATATACATGGCCTCATGTCTTCGTTAAAATTTGTGCCGACATTACAGCGTATGCATGTGATTAACTGTTGTATCCGTACCTATTTGTACTGAGTGATTTATAAGTACTGTACTTTTTTAAATATGAGTCGATTCTTATAAGTGCAGTAAACTATATTAGCTCTTGATTATCCGGTGCTGGGAAATGGATGCGATAACGGCTGTAACTCGCTCGGATAATACAAAAATTAACATTACTTTCATTATTTACGTAACCATTGATTATCATTTTTGCACATAATCCATAATTTTGTACATCATTTTCCATAGCTTAGTAGGGCGTTAAGGGCTTTCTTCGCCCAACAAAGGATCATTTAAGCAGCAATAATATCATTGCAGTCGTATTCCCACTGCTCCATAGAAAAGGTCTTATGTATTATTATTATAGATTATACACGTTACAAGTGGACAATTCACCAGTGGTTACATCAAAGTGACAAATACATCAACACACATCCAATATACACATAAAAGCCCACAGTTCCCAATATTTTATTTACAAATTAAATTTTTATAGCACAACTAAAAAAGATCATACAATAGAGCATATCACATAACATAAAGCAACCTTAGAATATGTAGTTATAAATCTGAGATTTATTGAAACATGTTTGGATTCGTTCCTCTAGTCTTCGTCGAAATTTTTTGTTTGCACTTGGCAAGGGGTTGAAAATAGCTCCAGCTAATTCATTCCATTCTTTCACAGACCTGTTTACAAAGGAATATTTCCCAAAATTATCTTTAGGTGGATTAACATATACCTAGCAAGAACAGATTGTACAACGTGCTATTATTAGAACAATATTTCGCGTATTTGTGGTGCGTGTTTTCAAATGGACCGCGGAAATGTCGACGAAGATAAAAAATCATCGGGAGTTGAAGAAATCTCGATCAATTATACCCGTTATACTGGTGAAAACATAGAAATAAAAGGGGGTATTTCGTGGATCACATAAAATCGCCGTCTACTGGAAAATCAGAATTTGCGGGGATGAGATTGAAAATCGTGGGTCGTTTGGGGACTGAAGTAGGCCTTCGAGAGGCAATTTATTCCATTTAAGCTTGCTTTGGAATCGATTTTACTGATAAAACAATCGACTGAATCCTCTTCTAAAGGTGAAATAGGTTTCGTCTCAAGAGATGCGTGCGTTGGCCCAGCTTTACATAAATGATTCCTTGCTAGTTTCCCTTAATACCGTTAAACACAAACTTCATTGAAGTTATTTACTCCTTTGAGCTGAACGAACACGACGTGCATTTATTCCATTAACAACCTTTCACGGAGTTAATCTGAGCTGGCTCTTTATTTCGTTTACACTGTATTCGCACCGGTCCATTCATTAACGGAAGACGTTATTGAGGTAAAAGCGCCGAGATGGCGCCATAACGCTGCCTTAATCTCACTGAAGTTGTAGATAAAACTTCTCGAAACATACAATCTTTTCTTTGGTTCGTTCCATGGCTGGGAGAGAGAAGGAGATTAAAGAAGTGTATGGGCGATAAAACGCTGGTCAAATACGGAAGAAGAGATTCTAAAGAAAAGTGACGTACATTGCTTGACGATAAAAATACAAGTCCGAGATTATTAGTGTGCTAGGATTGCGTGTTTAGTAGTATTGGAGTGGGTATGTTTGTATTGCAAACGAATAAGTGAAAAAGAAAATAAAGCTCCTTGATAGCCAAGAGGGTAGCGCATTCGCCTTCGACAGAATCTACCCTGGGTTCCAATACTAGAATTAGACTTAGTAGATTATTAGATTATTAGTAGAACTATTAGATCTGGAATCGAACCCGGAACCGCTTTAACTAAAGTGGAAAGCGTTGCTTACTTGACTATCCGGAGATGCCTGGGTCTGATTCTTGATGGGGGCCCATTTATGCTAAATGACCTCATCTGTTGAAGCACATTTAAAAATAATACTGCGAATCATAGAGAACGAAATATTAATTGGCTATGAATAAAAATTTTGTCCGAAGAAAAATAAAAGTCCCTGTGAAATAGTTGTGCGGAAAATCAATCATTTCCAGTCACAGGAAAAATGTCTCAATTGGATTAAATTCCTACGTTACACAAGGTGTCTCGAAAGTCGCTATCTAATTTTTGAAGTGAAGGTGACTATGAAAAGCTGTTTTAATTATGGAAATACTTCAATGTTTATGCTAAAAAGAATTAATGTTCCACATATCGACCATCAGTTTATTTACTAACTGAAAAAAAGCTTCCCAGTTCAAATTTTCCAGCATTTTAGGAGTTATAAGTGAATCAGTAATAAGATAATATGCTAAAGCTCTGATTGAAGTCAGTCATCTTACACTTAACGAAGGTTAATTATGACAGTTTGTGGACAATTTATCGACACAATTACACCTCAATAATTAATATCCCATAATTACTCGCCCAACATTGATCGAGAGCAATTAATTTCCGGAAACAGTGAGTTTACAGTAGTATAGTAACGCTATGTAACGGTATATGACTATTAGAGTAGAAAAAACAAAAGTAGATTTTGAAGTGCTGAGGCATCCTTTACATCACCCTATGTAAGCACAACGAAAAATTGGAATACACGAGAGAAAACAGCGCTCAAGTTGAAGTTTTCGGGACGATAACTCCGGCAGGATGAGTGATTCTGAATATAACGAAATCAAGGTCACCTATACCGTGATGTATGGTAATGCGATGAAAAGGATTGTTTGCATGAATATCAAGTAAATGTTTCTGGGTCAAATCTTAATGCTATGAGTTCATTCGTGGTTGCTCAGTGTTTTTGACAAGTCCGTAATAACATGCTATAACGAGTTAACCATTGTTTCTCCTTGTTATCCTTCACTTGAATACCCCTCCATATCTTGAGCTCATATTTTAGCACAAATCAATTCATACCTATCACTATTCTCGAACTTCTATCAAATCAATTCCTTGATTATGCCCTTCTTTCTTGCATCCACCTATCCAGTTGCGGTTCTTTGTATCCTATCAGTAGGCTACTATTTACAATTCTTTGTACATGATTTAATATTCACGATTATCCAGTCACTTAAAATTAACCATTACTTAGTTCATATCTCAAAAATTTTGATGGTTCATTTCATAATTATCTGAGAGAATCTATGCGGGTATCTCTTCTCTCTTTCTCTCTAATACAGGAATTTTCTCTTGATCTGACTCAGTTCTTCTGAAGTTAAAAAAATTAGGTTTTTTTGGGAATAATATCTTGACCATTACAAAACTAAAGGTAAAATATCCCTGGTATCCCTGAACTAAATAAAAATGTGGAATGAGGCGAAGAAATTTTTCCATGGGGTTTTCACATATTTTTTCTTTTTAACGTGATCCTTCTCCCATGGAAGATCTCTTTAGCATAATCTTTTCTAGACTTCGTTTCCATCTGTCGTAAGTAAACGGGCAGAAATCAAAGTTTTTCCATCAGCTCAAATGCCTTCCCGTTTATCCTTTAAGCCTACCTACTTTCCATACCCCATTTCGAGTTTACTCCGGTTTTATCAATGGTACTTATCTATACACATACCAATTTCATTCGGAATGTCTGCATTGTTGTCAATAATTCTGAATATCAGCCACCTATCGATCATAAACTAAGAAATCAACAGGAACTGCACTTTTTTACCAACTTTGCTATTCAAGTTGATCGCAAAACTTGCCAAAAAATTTTAAAATGCAGTGAGAATGAAAGAGAATGGATGAGAAGAATCTCTGAATGATGGAGAATTTACGAGGTGAGAAGTAATCCAAAAATGTCGTCAGTTTTAGGGTAGCACATTGTACCAAAACTGGCTGTAAAATCCTTATTGTAGTATCAAGGCTTTTCATAAGGACTCGCTTTCTCTTTCTCTCACTAAAATATGTTACATAAAAGCAATGTGGTCCGTAAAGTCAAGCCACTCATCATACAATCATAAAAGTAACAGTTGGCACTCTAATCCGTAATAAAGAAAGCCCATGAGTAGCAGATGGCCATACAAGATCCCTTCTCTTTGTATATGGAATTTTCGAAAAATAGATTGACCATTGCGAAATAAAGTAAGGATAACTAATATAATTTTGCATAAACATTCCTAACAACTGAAAGATAACACCTTTGTATATTGAAATAATCTTAACCCATAGGCATGAAATTTATCTTAATCTTTAGATGGCAAGGTTAAGCTTCATATGAACGAAGATGAAATTATCGTTGGATTAATATTAATTTATTAACAGGGCCAGTTTTCTAAGATAATGGTAGAATACATTATAAATCTCCTAAGAGTGCATGAAGTGAACGATGAACGAGTTATATAAAATAGTATGATGAATGTAAATCACAAAGAAGTTTACATCTATGTTAATGAAATATTTTACTCTTATTCATGAAAAGAACTTTTTCGCTACCATGTATTGACGCATATAGAAGTTTTCATTCGTTTTCTGACATATGATAAAGATAAATGTACCCAACATATGTCGGTTTGACTCACTTATTTTAAATTCTTCCTTTGATAAGGGAGAGTAAATAAATTTATTTAATATTATTTGCACTTGTAATTTCAGAGTTAAACGCAGTTTTCTATTACATATTTTAGCTTTTACTGTCAGTAGGTTTCTGCATGTTTTTCACGCCCCCTTTTTTGTAGGTATTTTCCAGCTGTTGGTCTATTTTCCTAAGATAATACCTTATGTTTCTTACATCCACTCCTAAAGATTTTCAACTATTTCTCTTAACACTATATTATTTATGTTGTTATCAATATCATTGACAAGAGGTTTGATGAAAAAAGAGACTTTTTAGCCACAATCTCGTCTTAATAGAGAACTTAAAGACATTACGTGGAGGGGTGAAAGAATTCTCGGTAGTCAAGTCCAAGCGATGGTTTTCAGCATCAGATCCTCCCTTGTTGTAGGGGATAGTAAGAATAAAATGGTCTCTTTTAACCCCAGATAGAATAATTGATAGGATATCTGCCATTTTAAAAATCATATCTTCCAGAGAAGTAACGATGTATGAGTAAAGTATGGCGGGGAAGAAAAGACGAATTCGCAAGTACGCACCTTAGGGAATAAGTGGCCGAGGTAAGGCAAAACTATAAATAAATATAAATAAATTCCTTCCAAAAAAGCGAGATTCGTCAGCATTTGAAACACTACCACCTGAGGAAGGAATATCAAACGATTCGTAAGCATTAGAGGACGCAAGAATCTTTTCTGTAGGTCAAAAATCACTGACTGTAAACAAAACTGGCTTTCTATGAAAACACTTTGGTATAAAATACTGCTGATAAAATTTAATTACTCGATTAATAACACGACTTAGTGAATGACTGAATCTTATCAGTTTTTCCTTACATCAATCCCTATATCATTAAAGATTTAAAGAAAGAGCTTTTGGGATTTAAACATAAGAAAAAAAGAGAGAATTCTTTAGTGAGACAGGAGGTTTCCTCGTCCCAAGGAAGATTTTTAAGGTCCCTAAGCATAACAGAAACAAAAGAGACTGTATGGCTTGTTGAGACGGGGTTAATCCCGCCTTTTTCCCTAAGAGGACATGAATAGATTCTAAAAGTGAAGGGAAAGGAAAACTTTGGTGGAAAAAGGCGGGCTTGATTATACTTAATTCGGAACTTCAAAAGGTGTTTTCAAAATATATTTCCATTATTTGGGTCGCTAAAGACTGCAGATTACCATGAGAAGATGACCGCAAAAGGCTGTCTTTATGTTCTCGGGAAAACCTTTAATATCCGCATAATCATCGAACGCAAAGTAAATGGTGTGGGCTTTTTGACTAGGAATAATAACTTTTAATCAAGATGTTTAATACCTTTCAAAAATTTTTAAAAGGTGTCTTCCTGACTTCAGAAATTAAGTTTTAAAGGTATTAAAAAACCTTTTCAAAAGGTTAATTTCTGAAGGCAGAGGAGAAGTAACTCTACAGAGGTGGTTGACCCAGAGAGGTTTTTAGAAAATCATCTCGGTGATGCATGGAAAAACGAAAGAATGCTATTATAACAAACCAAATCGAGACTCGAGAAAGAAGTCCAAAGGAAACTTTGACTTAAAACATAGTTCATACGTTCTTATTATCCATGTGCAGCTTTTATGGGTCTAACTGTAACAGAGGTTAACTTAGGCAATAGCAAATTTTTTATCGTGGACCAGATCAAGGCGTTCCTTTTAGCTAATCCAAAGTCAAAATTTTAACATATCAGTATATGCAAGATATATAAGCTACTACATTGAAATTTTACACACAAAAACGTAATTTAGTTTTTCCGTCTTAAAAAAAACCGTTTCCTAGAATCAGCGTGAATAAGATGAGAATAAATAATTAGAAAAATTTAATAAAATTTTTAATGAAATAACTATAAGCTTTTAGCAAAACTGATCCGGGAGTAATTCTACGTTCGATTGGCATAGTTTTCATTTTGACTAATTTTTATCTATCTCCAAAAATGTAATGTTGCAACAAAGGTTCTTCCACCACTAGTATACGGGACAGAGCTCATAACTAAGCGGTTCTACTTTAATTATAATGGAGTAACAGGGCTTTAGTTTGACTGAACGCTGCACGTAGCATCCTGTGGAAATGTGAGAATAGAATCGCTCACTTCGAGAGAAGGTTACGTTAGTTGAAATCTGACATCAATCTGCCAATACCGATCGGTGGGTATTTCTTTTCTATTAGAAGGGCAAATTGCATTGGCACGGGCACAATTTAAGCTGGAAATCTGATCAACTGCATCACGATTATCCATGATAAGTAACATAAATTTGACGGGTGACAGAAGCTACGGTGGGCTTTCGAGTTTGGAAGTGGTTGGAACATCAAAACAGAACCAATTGAATGTGACGTCGGTCCATGGGCGAATTAAAAGTTTGGATTTTGTATGTGGAGATTTAGGTTTGACTGATAGACTTTGGGGTATTCATTTCCAAACATGGAAATGACCGCAAAACCGTATTGGGACGATCGTTATCAGTGGAATTAAAAGGTCATTTTTTTAAGACTCCTAGAAATTATTTTAACTAAATATTGTATTTAACTGCGACTGATTTTCTTCTTGTATATACTATTCAACCCGGTATAATATGTTTTTCAGAGTTCGAATTTTACTTAATTGGCAGAATTTGGTAATAAGTAAGGGTAAATGAGTTAACGATAGCCATACGGGCAATGCGGCTCTGATGAAAGCAGTCCCGGGTTCGATTCTCAGAGGGAGCCCAAGTGCGAAATGACCTCGGCTGTCGAAGCTTTTTTAACAATACTAGAGTAAGCGTCACATTCAACATTTATTTTTGAACCACAGAATACTGCGAACGTGATAATATCTCCCAAAAGCCAAAATAGGATATTTCTGTGCCCTGATTAAAATTCTAAAAATGGGATTTCATAAATTTAATTCAGTAATTAGAATTTTAACCACTTCTGTTTACGATTTTTTACGGATCTAGTTGGTGCATAGATTGTGAGGATATTGACTGAATTCGTAAAATTTCCACCTCTAGTTCTTTCTATCTTATCTTCTCTAAACTCTCTAAGTTTTACCCCTGCACAATTTTTCACGATTTACTTCAAAGTTTACTCTAAACAAGAGCAAATAATAACGGTTCTCATTTTCAGAATCTTTCATCACCAACATAGACCTATCCATCTACGCCATCAGCGAAAATAATCTCTCACCTGCAGCCCACCTCTTCATCACAATTCACTTCCTCATTCTAAACTCATTCTTAACGCCGATTCACGCTTAAGGTTATAACGCTGGGTTAGTGTGATATGGGAGGTAAAGCAATATAATGGAAAAAGTGGAGCCCTGTAAAGCTTTACGAGCGTTAGGGAAAAGAAAGGGCTTTGGAATGGAAATTATTAAATAAACGCTCACACCGTCTTTCGAGGTGTTATTTCAGTGCAGGGTAGATTATGAGTTACGATGGGCCGGTCTAAAATATAAGCAGAATATATGTTATGGAGGTTAAAACGAGAAATATAGGGGAACAAAGATATTAAATGACGAATGCTGACCAAAGAACTTATTTAACACAAAAATAATGGCCATAAAAAGATACATACATACATACAAACGTCTTTATTGGCGAAATTGGGACTGGACAGTCCCATCTTACATTTAACCAATAATGCAAATAAAAATACAAGTATAAATACAAATGAAAATAAAATGAAAGACAATAAAAAATGCAAATAAAAGTACAGGTAAGATACAAATAAAAGTACAAGTGAAATACAAATAAGGTAAAAAATAAAATAAAATGGAAATCGGTCAAATAAAGAGATAACTAAAATATAACCAATGCATACATAAAGGAAAAAAATAAGAAATAAAGAGGGGTGCTCAGTGTTAGGAAGGGTTACGTTGTAATTTGGCTGTGATAGGGAGAAACCTTGACAGTTGGCTACATCTTAAAGGAAGGATTCGAATTACAGAGGACGGTGATTGGAGGCATAAAATAAAAGAAGGGAAATGATCCAAGAGATAAGAGTTTACCTCGATCAGCAAGAGATTTATTCAGGCTTGAATTCTAGAAAAATATCTAAGGATTATTCAATGGCAAAGTACCATACTTGATTTCCATTCAGTATATCTGATTTAATAGCTATTACGCCTCGGTATCAATCTGAATTCGTCTGCTTAGGAAATGAATTGCAACACCATCTTTTGTGAGATGCAAATTTTATGAGTTCCCAAAAGAACTGCAAGAAATTTCATTAAAGCTCCAACGTGGAAATGCGAGTGGTTGAATTTGGCAGCGTTCCCGAGGAATTGGAAGTATGCAGTTGGCGTCGAATTTTTTCACCGATTCGAATTTTAGTGATCAACCTCGCCTTTATTTTCCATCGATATTTATGAACCTATCTTCGTTATTAAGCCGTAAATATCGGTAACATTCGGTGATTTATCTACCCTGTACGGAGTGACCTTATTAACGCTAACCTCGATCCAGGTTTGGGTAAAACTTGCTTCGAAAAGAGGATATCATCAGGGGTAATTATATTTATAAGTTCGTCTATGAATGTAACTATATGAGTATAAATAATGTACGGAGCTTAGGGATCCCATTTTTCGAATAACAAATTTTTAATCTCCTGTAAACCTCTCTATCAGATCTGGTCCCGCACGCATATGTTTCGGGAAGGGAGGGATAGAGAATTCATTTGGCTGATCTAAACATTTTCCACCATAGAACGAGCTGCGAAAGTCTGTTTCAGCGACTTAGCTTTTTCTGATTAAAATAAAGGAGTTACGTATCGTCAATGAATTGTACACCAAGGTGATATTCTCCCGAGAACTTTAGAACAAACAAAGCAAAAATGTAGATGTATAACCTTAGATATGGTATTTAGGTACATGGTATAGCCTTAGGTTTTAGGTAGGTATACTCTATAAGGAACGAAAAAGTAGTATGTGTATAAAAAATGACAACCCTTGGTAAGGATATTTTTGTTTTCATTTCAGGTTGCTCAGGAAAGAGCCTAAACCTCATTTTCTTCAATACTTATCATTAATTTTTTTATTGGGAATCTTTATTACTAAGAAAATAAGATACAAACCTTTAGAAAGAAGGGAATGGTAAATCTCTTATCATACGGTATGGAAGGTATCCAATATCTTGCTCCCAGAACCTGAAATGATTTTGAACCCATATCTGATCTAAGCTCTCATAAGTTTACATTAGAGAAAACACAAAATATCGAAATGTTTTGGGTCATCATCCTCCGAATGAATCCGCAAATTCAGCGTTTCTATCAAGTCAGGAGATTCGTGATATTGATGTTTATAAATTTTATTCTGTGTATTTCTCATAGGGGTTACTGACATAGGATAAATAAATACATAGATCACGGTGGTTATTGTATGAGATACATAATATGCTTTATAACGTTGTATTTTTCATCAAACTTTACGAGTGTTTTCAAAAACGAAATTCACGAAGTTCATATTTTAACTCCGAAGGTGATTTGTTTGAATAGCCTCTTTTGAGGGAACTATATTCATATTGAACACCGAAATAACTTAGAGAAGAAGAAGATTCGTTGACATATCATTCGGATGCAAAACTTGTCAGCAAAATTAGTTTCCTCGTCTCTTCTCAAAGGAGACGGAAAACACAAACGCATCCCTCGAAGAAAACAAGATTGTTTTCGGAAGAAGGAGAGGCAATCTTCCAGCACCAGTTTTCAAAAACAAATTCTCAAACCAATCGTTGCCGTACATTCAATTTCGCATCTCGGAAATGCGCGACCCCCATTCAAATTTCAAGGGACGGGCAGTTGGCTAAGTAGAGGACGGCCGATGTTGACGGCGAGAAAAGAACCGAAAAAGTGCTAAGCGATTCGAAAAGGGCAAAAACACTCAGAAAGGGAGGGAGAGGGAAGTTGGATGAGTATGGAGGTTTGATGGGCGGATATTCCACACCAGTGCTTCGACCACTTTCAGAGCTTTGTTTGATCAGATTCCTCCTAGCCGCAGTGTCTCGCAGCTGAACTTATCCCTAACGAAGGAATAAAAAAAGTTTCTGGGATATGGCTTTGAGGCACTAGATTAAACCTTAGGATGCTTGCAGTCGATTGAAATGCAGACTCCGAAATTTTTTCGATGACCGCGGAATGTTCGACAAGCCGTTAAGCAGTTAAGGAGCGGTGTTATGAAGTAAAAGGAAGTATATAAGATTTCAAAATGGTTTTGAAGAATGATCCCGAGAGATAATTCTTACATGAAGTATTCTTGTAGTTTCGATATTAAAACGCTTAGAGATATTTCAATGAATGAAAAAATCAATTAATGTGTTGTTGTGACCATGTCAGGAGTAAATTTCTTTTGTTCATGACTTATGGATAAAAGATTATCTGATGGATAGTGGATGCTAATGAATACGGAGAATTGATGACCATAAAAATATTCGAAAATTATGAAAGCGTATTTCAGAAAGACGAAAAGTCTTCGTAGGATACAAATCTTGCATAAACCTTAGTTGAAATTTTGTCTTTGTTTAACATTTTTAATGTGCGTTTTTATTGTATGCCTTTATTCTACGTTTGTGTTGTAAGATTTTAATTCCACGTTTGATTTATTAATGGATGTTTTTTTATCTCTTTTGACCTAATCATTCTTTTGTATTATTATAACT
The DNA here is from genome assembly GCA_036926295.1 of Pachydiplax longipennis. Taxonomy (NCBI): domain Eukaryota; kingdom Metazoa; phylum Arthropoda; class Insecta; order Odonata; family Libellulidae; genus Pachydiplax; species Pachydiplax longipennis. The sequence goes on from JAVFKF010000020.1 coordinate 802,486, forward strand.
CAACTTTGTGGGCATGACCTGTTTGAGTTGAATAAATAAATAAGGTTATAGATAGGAAGAATAAAAAAGAAATATCCACGTGATGGGAGAGAAATCGTGCATATATTTTGGAAATGTAATGCTAAGCATGAGGAAATGTCGATGATGGAGTTAGCACTCCACATATAATGAACATAAATTTTTTAAAATTATGGATCAAAAAAACAAGTAATCAACATCTACATATATACTCCGCGAGTCGCCTTTCGGTGTGCTGTTCAGGATGGATGCAATTATCGTTCTATTTCCTCTATCAGTAACTGTATTGTGCCTGACCAAAAAATTATTTTCTCAAATGTCAGTTTTATAATTTATTTCCTAAGATTCTTGCGGTATCAAATCTGCCCGTGTAACACAGAAGACGCATGATATTACTACGTCTTCAAGGGAGCAATATCTGAAAATTTATTCAGAAAATTCAGGTGTGTGAAGAGACAAATATGCTGAGTCCCCAAGAGAAAATGTTAAGGCGTGTAATCAGTATTATGATGAACTTGAAGTTTGAACCCGGCCGTCCAATTAAAAATTCTCGATTGTGGAACTTCACATAGTTATTTCTGGCCTCCCAAAGATCCAAGTGGAAAGTGCGTTCACCATTGATAAAATCTGCTCAGGGTTCGGGTGGCGGTCCAGATGTGCGAAATGTTCTCAGCTGTCGAGCCAATTTTAACAATACTACTACTAATTAACTCTTCGTTCACCTTGGTATAAAGTTTCACAAAGTTACGACTTCGTCGAGTGATATAATGAGCAACTTCTGCCTGACTCTTACAATGTTCTTTCCTCTTTAAATTTTTATCTTAGACCCAGAAGCATCTATGTGAGGTTTTACCGACTTGTCACAATACTTAACAAATCATACCGCCTTCCGGTGAAAATTTAATACTTCTAGAATGCAATATTATTGGCTAAGTCCCTTACACATTCTCGAGATCGGGTCTTTAAATACAAACACATTTTTATCTGTGACTAAACTCAAGGACTTTCTTTTCGCTTTTATCGATGAATCGCTTGAAAAAGCCGCGTTTTTCACGTAAATTTCCATATGTTTCTGATGCGGATATCCCTCATTAAAATATATGATCAACAAAATATAAGCCGAAGGAGACAGACGAGATAATTTTGTTGGGAAAATTCTGCAATGGAATGATGCTTGAATAGAAAATGAGTATATCCGTCAATATCGCTTTTGATGGAAACCAAAAAAGTAATGATTATAGATTTTAGTGCATTCCTATAGATGGTTCAATTTTTAATGAGGATCAAAGGATTTAAATATTCAGGCGTTCGCAGAGTTGTGACAGAGGCGGAAAAATTATGACAAGTTTAATAATATAGGAATTTAGTGATAAAAACACGGTGAGAATATAAAAATTACTTACTTTCACAGACACATCAAACGTCGAAATAGCGGAGTGGTTAGAGTGTCTGGTCCAGTTTCCAAGTTATCCAAATGTCCAATTTGTCCGAATCTCCAATTAATCCTCAGTAACAGGTTCCAAACCTGTTTAACGTAAATATTTTTAAAGATAAGGAAAGAAGAATCATGGTACTACATGCACTCTCTACCACATGTCGAAAGGCGGTTTTGCAGGGTACATATGTAGACGTAGATGAAAAAAATTAAATAAAAGGAGTATTTTACTGGAGAGTACATATTTTGCTAAACCTTCCCATATTAAACATTGAATAAACCTTGTTATTATATATTGTTATTAATAATATTATATTTTAATTCTCTATAAAACAAAAATTATTTAGTATAATTTATATAAAATTATCATGAATTTTTCTGATTTTTTGTAAATTTTATTTATATTATTCTAACTGTTTCTTAATCTGACGCATATAATTTAAAAATTATGCCTCCGTGATATGTAGCTCATGTAATATCCTATTCTCTTAAATTTTCAAATTTAATTTTAATATTAGATAGATGGACAAGATTATACAAATCTCTTGGCTATCACGAGAATTTTATCAATACTTATTTGTATACATTTTATACTTCCTATAGATTTTTTTTGGAATTGATATTACTTGAAGAAAATTGAAAATTGAAATTGAAAAAATCAGCGACTAACCAAATGATGTTGTTTCGCCAAAACACCTCGTGGTCGCGTATTGTTTATCTACATGGTTTGGTTAATATGGAAAAGTTCAGTCCTAATTTCTAAGAAGTTAAATCTGACAGAAGGGTAAGACTTGTAGCAAGTTCGTCTGATATAAACAGTTTTAATGATCAAAACGCGATTCCATCAGTCGCGGCTAAATGTTAAACTCACCAGAAATGAGTGCTTAGAACTTAAGTGACGACCGAAATTATAACGAAAACAATTTTAAAGTAGATTTGTTCGAAGGAAAACTTATGAGCGCTCCTTGTTCGCTGCATCCAGAAGTTGAGGAAATTCGGAAATGGAGACAAAATAACTTTGGAGCTTTCCCAAGAAAGGAAAGAGTTTGCGAGTGAAACTCAAGCGGAGGAATTCACATTTGCGCATCTCCTTCAGTCCTCCAATATTCTCCTGTTAGGAGACATACGTGACAAACTCCCGAAGCAAGAGCGAGTAGCCGTCTTTCCTCAAAATCCAGGCTGAAAGAGTCAAATCCCATTGTTTGTCGAAATGAGGTTCTACTCGAGCCGTTGGATACATTACACAGCATTGAGCTTTGTCGATGTATTCAACTGCCTATGACGGGAATGGGGAAGTACATCACGTGTGTGATACATATGAGATAGGGACACACGTGTACTGAGCTATGTACGGTAAAACTCACATTAAACGAATTTTAGTGGACAGGACTTCTGTTTCTTTTATTTTGATTTTTTTATATCCAGTCTACAGTATTTTTAACCGCGCATATCTTAGGATCAAACCTATTTTTGTCCTTAATTGTCTGTATTAACACAACTGATCGTTTATCACGTCCCCATAGAATAACCTTCTTAGATTTATTTTAATTTATAATTATCTTTTTTCGCCCCCCTTCTTGTGTGGGTGTCTTCCCGCACCGTGGGTTTTTTCTCTATCAACCTTCAGTTATGGAGATTTTTTCCCACAAATCAAATCTTTCTTTTTCGTATTTTTTTTTCTCTTTATTCTATTCTCTTAGTATTATTTTGAATCTTTATAAGGATGTATCTTCATACGAGGTTAGGTGGAAGAGAGGCCCACTCGGGCCTAACCTCGCCTAATAAAGGGTCAAATAAATAAATAAATAATTTTACTTACACAATTTTAATTGCTTTTATTGATACTTGTTCGTCTTTAGTAAAATTTCGCACCATTCGGTTCCTTAGTTATGAATCCTTAAGAAAATATCCATAACGTCTTCTGGCCTAAGATCGCCTTACTATGACAGTTTACTGATTAATAACTACATACACTTCTATGTTAAATCGCACTATCTCTATAGTTCAACGCCATTAGCATTTCAAGCACGTGGAGTCTGACATTGGGAATCCACATGTGCATCCGCTTGTTTCGAGGAATTAAAATGCAGAAATCCAACAATAAGTGAAGAATCATGTCACACCACACCAGATCATTATTTCATTATTTTCTAGTCCAATATGAGAAAGAAATGTAAGAACGAGTTACGAAACTCGGTGTGTCAGGAGAGGTAGGGTGACGCAGATGGCGAGAATTTCGAATAAAAGCGGTCAATTGGCCATATGAGCAAGGAATAGTTCGCTGAAGCATTTCGTATGATCTGTACTCTTTAAATGTGGAAGATTTAACATCTGTCCTCCATAAAAAAGTCCCAGGGACTGTGAAATCGCCTAGTTATAGGCGGGGATTCGTTACATGCGTGACCTCTATAAACGAGTTATATCATAGTTAAGATCCTCTCGTGATGGTGAGATATATGTAGATATATATTAGACATTATCGAGTTCTAATTAGAGCGAAGGAAAAGAGGGAATCTGAAGAATATTGTCGCCAGATCACGATGGACTCTCTCTAGTTCATCTTCTCTTCCTTTAGTCCTAGGAATGCAATTTTAGATGCAAGGAATGTCTCGTATTCAAGTAAGCCTCTGACTATCCCTGGCACTCTTTGAGATCCGCAGTTTCTTATAGAGAAGGATAAGCTGACTAATAAGAAAATTCAAACGTAAACTTTATTCTGGGATAAAAGAAATTCGCAACTTTTTATAATTTCGGTAAGGAATAACGATGCAAATTTTTGCGCCTTAGAGGTACATAATTTCATTCTGTAGAATTGCCGGTTTTAGTCAGGTATGGTGTAATTTTCATGTTAGTCCCGTACTTTCGAAATTAAAAAGCTGGTAACCCCACTCATAAGATACTCTTTGTGGCTAAAAGGTAACTTTCGAAAGTATTTCAAGTTTAACTAAGAAAGGGTTACAATAAAAGAAAATCTCGTTAAAAGAAAAGTGAAGTACCAATCAATTTTGTCTTTGAAATTTCTTTGTTTTAAATAATAAAGTTAAATAAGTTAAGTCGCGATAAGTTGCGATGTAGCATATTTAGCAAATGCGTCTACATTCACAATATTCAACAAAAAAAATCCGGACGAGTACTAAAGGTCGCGTTATTAAATGAAATATCTTGCTAACTAGGATCACAAAAAATCATACGAAGATGAAACCATTCGTTAATTTTTCTCCATTATAGTGCGTACTTGAGAACCTTGTAGCGATTACTTAGAACTTCTTTTGCTGGAGAAGTCCTAGCTCCTTGCTGATATGATGACAATTACGGTTACTTTTATATATCACACACAAAAAAACTCACTCAGTAGAGTCCACAAAAACTCTATACTTTTATATATGTTGAATGGGGGTCCGGACGTTTCGCTCAAGAAATCAAAGTTGATGAAACTTTCGAAAATCAGAGAGAATTTCACATTTAACTTGTTATGAATGCGGTAAGAATATTATGGAAGAAGTAAGATCAAAACTCAAGAAAGATGAATTTTATTCTAATCAAGAGACTATCAAAAAATCAACTTTAATGTTCTCAAACTACATTAGAATGTACTTTAATTAAAATTTAAATTCTTTGATGACATTTGATGTTTTGAATAATAAAATTAATACCAATTATACATGATAGGAATTACAATATGAGTCGCTTTTACTCCCAGCTGTTTCGTCTTGTAGCGACTTCATTTTTCAATATATATGTTACTCCACAGAAATGTCTCTACTTGACCTTTCCAAAATCAGGGAACCCTATACCCACTACATCTTCCAAAGATAGACGCTGACGATTCTTCTGCATTTAGATAAATTCCTAAAAACAGCCTTGATAAGGGTAACGCCTTCAATTTTGGTGAGAGTGAACTCGGGTTAGATTTTGGATGGGAGCTATAATGCTAACCCAGTATGGCGAAAAAACGTGGAATTTATCTGGATTAACAGATAGGGATCCATTGCGTTCTCAGAAAGTAGTCGATACCGCCGTGGGCGTCGATGCCTCTAAGAATTCCGTTAGGCTAGGCCATGGGTTTCCTTCATTTTTTCATCAAAAAGTCGCATATTCTATTCTCTCTGATGAGATACCATTACGTCGTACATTTTTGGCGTGTTCCCTTCATCCAAATAACTTTGAAAATTGAATGGAATCGCATATTGGGATTGCATGACAGGGTGATGTACGGTGGGGTTTCTACCCCATAACCGCTACGGCCTGCCATGAGCCCCGAAAAATCCAGTAAAACAGTTACAAATAATATCATAAATTATTATTATTTAGTTGTAAGGTAATATATGCATGGAATCATTCTGTGGGAATTGTATGATTATCAAGTATGTATTTTATGTTAATTATGTTTATCAGTAGTATATATGTATGTATGTATAAAAAACTTCCACCAGGCTTTCAGCCTACTTCCAGTTTGCGTTATTATAATAATAATAATATTGAGCCCATGTATTTTACTTTAGATTTTGGTTCTACTTGATGTAAAATGAGATTGGGAAATACAATTATTTAAATTTCAAGCCATCGTTATCGCTCTGGATGTTAACCAAAATAAGTAATGATTATGGATTTGCCTATAGATGATTCGATCTCGCATAGCCAACAATAGCCTTCAATTTTTAATGAGGACAAAAGGATAATATAAGTATTCAGGCGTTGAATTCAGAGTTGTGAAAGAGACGGAGAAATTATGTCAAGTTTGATATTATAGGAATTTTATGATACAAACACGGTGAGAATAATTATTTAAATGCGTGAATTTGCTTCATTAATAAATGAAAAAGCCGCACTGAACGCCCGAAAAGACCACAGGCTCCTTACCTGGTCTAGACACTGTTCCCATGTTGAATTATACTATACACTTCGTAAATTTTGTTTAAAAAAATGAAAATACTCATTCTGGATGCGTGGATGAATTGAGGAAAAGTTAGCGAAAAAATACTATTTTATAAAGCATATTATGTATGTTATAAAGGTCCACCTGATCTTAATTGATTTTCATTTAGTGGGAACGGTATCAAAGGAGATGCGAGATTTGGTAGACATGACGAGAGACGCTTCTTTAATCAAAGTCTTCTAAAGAAGCTAAAGATTCTTTATACCTGACCCCAAGCTATTTCACCGAAAGTTTTCCCTTTTCAGCTCTCTTTCTCCTTCTTTGCAATTTATATCACCTTGCACCTCGAGCGTATAAGTTACTCATGATGAGATATTAACATCTTACTTGTTTTTTTCCCTGTTGTGCTTCTTTACTCCTGATTAAAATACTTTGATCAGGAGGCCCATTTCAAATTCTTGAGATAGGTTTTTAGTTCATATGAGATAACTCACCAACTAGATAGAGTACCCCAGTTAATTAAAGTGAATGTACGTATTTGAAACTTTTATCCAACCACATAGCGGTACGGCCTGTTGTATTACATCTAAAATAGGTAAAAGTTAGTATTAAATTATCAATATGGTGCAATAAGATTATCATGATAATTTAATTTCTGAGATGACCTGAATTGAACCTCTAAATATCATTATTTTTGATTTGTAATTGCGCATGCGATAAGTAAACTTCGAAGAGCAAGAAACAAACTTCGAGTGCACGCAGCGTACACCGAAGAGCTAGACGTCGAACTTAGAAGGATTTGGGAAGGGATTTACTTGAGATGGAAGAAGTACAAATTAGTTAGAAGAAAAAAAACAGTAAACGAAGGAACTTGCATGAAGCAAAGGGAGCTAATCTCTTGTAATGAGAAGCAGGAATAATTGGCAGTGTTTTGCTATATGGATACTTATAGAACAATGTTGTTAATGAAAAAATTCATATAATATGTAGGTATACCTTTTTGATGTGTAATGTAAAGCTTACAAGAGCTTCTAGGCGGGGTTCTCTTCCCGTATTTGGATAAATGCCAGGATAAAAATTATTAATTACCAGTGAATTACTCCGTCAAAGATAACGGGAGAGTTAAGGTTAAATTATGTGTAAAAATATATAGCTGAATATTATATTTAGGTAGGTAGGCCCCTACATTTATATGGGCCTACTTTTCCCCTATATTCGTATAAGACTCAAGTTCGACAATCGCCTTAGTAATCAGGATAACTAGTAATGTATAGCCAAAAATTGTAATTTTTTTTAATATTTCGAGACCTTATTCTTAAAATTCCGAATCCATAGTGAAAATACGCCAAAATAAAAATGACAATATAAATCTCTATTCTGTAGGTCCATTTACCTCTGATTTAATTGTGCTATAGAAATCTGCAATCGATCAAAGTGAAGTTTTCGTGCATTATAAGAGTATTTGCAGGTCATACAGAATCGAACCCATGATACTTTGGGTGAAAAAAATATCATCATGTAATAATCCAATAGACTTTTAACGAATCTCTAAATTTATAATTCTATCTCATCAAGAAGTACGTGAAATGATTGTTCACAAATTTCTTACATGCATTTATTTTACTGTTACTGGCATCGGATAAAGAAATATGTCAATATGTAAATATATAAATTCTCACACAACGGTGATTATTATAAAAAATGTCAGTCACCCCTCGAGTGTTTCTACCTGGTCAGAAAGTAAAATTTCAGCATAAAAATGAATAAATAAATATTTTTGTAAAGCACGGATACTGTGAAAGAAGGTAATCAAATTATTGTGGACAGTTGATATGTGTATGGCGTGGATTGGAAAAAGTAAGGAAAGTTTAACGGAAAACAAACAAGGAAGTCCTGGAGATAGTATAAATAGAAAGGGGTTTGATCGTAAAAGTAAAAGGTAGGAAAGATGAGTCAAACTGTAATGGAAAATGGACTTTTTAAATGTTCGTTGAAATAAGGATACAGGGGAAACGATATAGGATATAGTGACAAAGGTAAAAGTTCTTGGGTGACATAGAGACCGAGATAACTTTACAAGATGTAAGAGAGTTATTTGGAGAATGTGAGGGATTACGAAGCTATCAAGAGGTAAAAGTCTCGTTTTAAAATCTGCAGGATGTCGAAATTTCATAAAGTGCCAAGAACTTAGATCACGTTACCATATCTCGAGTTTTCACGAACACGCCGACGCACAAAACTCACGAGCTCACAAAGATTCTATTCTGAAAATAAGATATCAGTTCAGCAAAATTCTTATTCCAAAAATCCATTTTTCGGGTAATCAGCGTTCCATCCTTGTATATTTTGATGTCTGGCATTAGTTTGACAACGGATGATATCCGATGAGAAGGGATAGGGAGAGAGTAATGAGAAAACTTTCCAAGACTATTTTCCATTCCGCTTCAAATGTAGTTGGTGTGACACGCGTTCATGTTTGGAGAGCCTTAAAACTTGAGGAAGGAGAACAGGATTACCTCACGCACTTCGATGTATTTGGGGAATATAGCTCTTCGAATAGCGACACATAATTGGGTCTCTCTTGTGAAGGAGTTAGATTCGACAGGTCGAAGCGCCGAAAAGGTATTTCAGCGCCTCATTTGCAATAAGTGATTTACTAGCCAATAAAGAATTCAATCACAATCATCTGGATATTAGAATAGTAACTCATAAGAGTTTTCGTAAACAATCAATATTTGAAAATCAATCTATCGAAGCCAAAAATGGCATACTTCTATCACTTCAATTAATTGAATTACTAATCGATTCCATTAGTTTTACTATCAATAACTTCGACTATATAATCGATAAATTTTATTATTTATGCAATCAATTACTTTTATTACTTATATAATCGAAAATTCGGTAACTTAAATATATCTCCACCTTTCCTATGTGAAGTCAGCAGCCCGAAAACAGGTTTAATCCTCAACCCTAACACCATTATCTACCGAAAGCTTTGGAGAGGGATTGGAGTAAACGAAGCAAGATAAGGAGATCGCTAGTTTGCCCTTACTTTTCTCACTAGGCGAGAGTATATTTAGAAAAATGTGTGGCACGAAAATCCTAGGAATAAAAGTATCCATAGCATTCAATAAGTGATACCCAGATTAAACTCTATTATACAGCATAGCTCATACCTTAGTAGATTTCTCATTTTAACAATGGTGGATTTAAAAAAGTAACGAAAGATAATATTCTCGATCCTGTATCAAAATTGATAAAGAAAAATAACTTATTCATCCACATTTGGTGGCAAAAAAGTTCCCAGTATACGTAAAGTATCTTTTGAATTCATAGATAAATAAATTCATGGATAAATTTTATAAATAAATTCATGGATAAATTTTATAAATAAATTCATGGATAAATTTTATAAATAAATTCATGGATAAATTTTACAAATAAATCATGGATAAATTTTATAAATAAATTCATGGATAAATTTTACAAATAAATCATGGATAAATTTTATAAATAAACTCATGGATAAATTTTATAAATAAATTCATGAATAAATTTTATAAATAAATTCATGGATAAATTTTATAAATAAATTCATGGATGAATTTTATATATAAATTCATTGATAAATTTTATAAATAAATTCATGGATAAATGTTATAAATAAATTCATGGGTAAATTTTATAAATAAATTCATGGATAATTTTTATAAATAAATTCATGGATAAATTTTATAAATAAATTCATGAATAAATTTTATAAATAAATTCATGGATAAATTTTATAAATAAATTCATGGATAAATTTTACAAATAAATCATGGATAAATTTTATAAATAAACTCATGGATAAATTTTATAAATAAATTCATGAATAAATTTTATAAATAAATTCATGGATAAATTTTATAAATAAATTCATGGATGAATTTTATATATAAATTCATTGATAAATTTTATAAATAAATTCATGGATAAATGTTATAAATAAATTCATGGGTAAATTTTATAAATAAATTCATGGATAATTTTTATAAATAAATTCATGGATAAATTTTATAAATAAATTCATGAATAAATTTTATAAATAAATTCATGGATAAATTTTATAAATAAATTCATGGATGAATTTTATGCACAATGCATAACTTATATATTCTAACGCTTCTAACGGTACCTCTCGAAAAATAAGGGTATTCTGATTTCACTACTCTTCTTCATGACATTCTTCTCCTCATTACCCGTTCACTCAACTTTCTCAATGTTTTTCTCTCATTCGAATTCTTTCACCGCAGTAAAGATACGTGTTCCCTCGATAGGAAACTATTGGAATCTACGAGGATACTCGAAGAGGGATACGAGGGAGCACATGTCGTTCCCGTGGAAATATTTTTGGCTGTAGGATTTCCGCATCTCCATTCTTTTCCCGAGTAAACAAACTACTTGCCGAACCAAGCTCCCTTACGGCTCTTCGATGTCTCTTAAGTTGTTCTCAGTGAATATCTTCGCTTTGATTTCATGCGATCTTCCTTCTATTTTTGCCCGCCTTCGTTTCGCGTCTAGGAAATCGCGAGCTCAAAATAAGATTTTAAATGCCGGAATATTACTCTGCGTCTAACGAGTTTGTCGCTTTCGGAAATTTTTCTCGATGAAAAAAAATCTCATTAACTCTCTTGCCTCGAAGTTTGGTTCCAGTTCTTCCGTGCCTTATTATAACGTTCGGAAGAAATTGCGACGGATTTTAAGCGGGTAATTTCTTATTAAACCCGTTCGAAAGGTTTACTCGTTTTGGTAAAACTTTGCGTTAACTTCTGATTCTGGTAAACTCGAATAGCTAAAATGATATTTTCAGTAGGAAACCGATTAGCACGTAAATGGAAAGAGGGCGTCATACTTTTTCCACGAGAAAACTATTTTCTTTAACGAAGAAACACTACCTGGTTTCGACGATTAATTGGCATCATCAGAGTATTTTTGACCTACTTGATTCACCTCAAAATTCAAAGTTCCGCCGAATCTTCATTTCCACGAAAACTTTTGCAGAGAGAAAGAATATATGTAACTTTGTCGTAACTAATTTGCAAGTACTACTTTACCTAATAATGCAAAATTCTATTAATGGAAATTAAGTCAGCGGTAGATATTTTGCAATGGAATGATTACGAATTTTAAATGAGTAGCTTACATGAGGGGTAGTGGCATTGATTCAGCACCGGAAATGAGTTTTTGAAGAGGAGTAATGAAGGTTTTATTGATATTAACTCGCTTTTTCCTGGGTGCAAAGTTACCCGAATCCCTTTTTTAACAGGTTTTATTTGCATGTGCGAGGAAAACTGCAATGTAACCATAGGAAGCAATCTATGAAGTACCAATCAAACAGAGCCCTTAAGGCTTAATATTCAGTAGCGTTTGCTTCCTCGTTATGCGTATATACTTTTGGAAAAGTTCTTTCTTTCCCATGTAAGTGATTAGCTACACGCAACACCCATTAGTAACTCTGTTGAAACATCTATGAGTACATCAGAAAATTATTTAAATCGTGAATTTCATCAAAATCGCAACGATGATGACAAGGTTGATGAATTCAGGGGCTTCTATACTTGGACACATTACAGGCGCATAAAACGTTTTCTTTAAATATTAAATGTTAGGCATTAGATTAGAGAGTTTTCAATAATCATACCTATTCTTAATTTAGTATGATGTGCTGATACCAGTGTAAATTCATTTCTATTTCACTTCTTCTTACGCCTATAAACTGCCGTTAGTGGAAACGCATTGTAAAGAGAATGTGGACTGTGGAATCTATAAAATCCAAAATTTTTTATAATAATAAAGTTTCGTATGTATAAAATTATGTAGAACGTGCTATTATAATTTAATAAATTTTTATTTGTACATAAATATACGTTATATTAGATAATCAATTTCTATCCGTAATTATATAATATTTATTATTACTTTTATTATTACTTTTATTATTAAATTGTATAAAAAAGCGTTTAAAATGAAGGTAGGTAGAATGTCTTCGAATTCTCATCAATTCTGTTTCTTTTTTCCGCAAAATGAGGAAGTGCCTTCATTCCACCAAACTCATTTCAATTGCGGACTTTCTTAAACATATCATTCTCAACCCTAATGCATCACGGTTGTAAAATTAATGCATTTCCTCAGCAAAGGTACAGCATAGGACTCTGCATAAATTCAATGAAATAAAAAACAAGAAATTTAGCAACGGAAATTTGGAATCCTCTTTTAACAATTTCGAATAGAGTAGCATATGCATTTTTATTTCGTATCCAAGATTCAGTTGAGAGTTTTGACCACGGTGTCAAGATCTGTTAAAATACTGTATTTAGGCTCTTTACCTATTTCCTTGTTGAACAGAACAAGTTTCGTATGTAACTTTCACTCGAAGTACTTTTACCAGCATTTGCCATCTCCATTTACAGCTCACGAGAAAAATCATACGATTAAAATAGCTGATGTATGGTTTGGAAAGTTCTTGAATACCGTAATTAAAGGGCTGGACTACGTAATAATAGGTTCCTCTAATCTGTTCGGAAAAGCAATTTGACTTTGAAGCCTGCGAAGATAAATTAAATTACCCAGGGGCAATGAACGACGTCATACACAATCAAAAGAGTTGAACGTTTAAGCGTTTAAGCGGAGATTATTTAAGAGCGAATCCGTTGAAATTCTATTTATCTCTGATTGAAAACGCTTGTAGGCAATCAAAGGTGACGAAGTTAGCGATTCTTCTTCGAGAAGAGGGATTATATTCGATACTGAAGGAACTGTTTCATTCCCATAGAGTGGTGATGCTTGATTTGAGGCAGAATTCGCTAAGAGAGAAAGATGAACTCCGAGGAACGCGTGCGGGAGGTAAAAGAGAGCAATTTAAAGGTTATACGAGAACTACAGAATGCCAGGATTGATTTCGGCTTTAATAGAGCAAGATGCTTTAACTTGGAGCTACGCAACGGCGGAGCAACAGTGAGGAAGAGAATTTTGAAGGTCGGATTAACTTTATTCTGACCTCCTTATACATTTAATAATTTATGCTAAAAATAAACGAGAGTTCATAAATACACTATTATCAATGTTTAGTCAAATCTTATTCTGCAGTATTATTTGTCACAATTAGATATTTCAATTCTACATACACACATATTCCATGTTCGTTCGGAACTTAAATTTATATTTACCTGGAAAACGCACAGAAAAGGGCAAAGGGGCAAAAAGGGCAAGTTATGTCAACAGGTCGAAAGTTTTAAATTGGATTGATAGTTGATATGAGATCTACTGATAGCTGTTTGATAGAAGAAATGTATGAACAAAGAGGTACAAGAAGCAAAGGGTATTAGGTAATTATAATAATGATTTCTTTAATGATGCACGAAAAAAATCCCTTATATTTTTTAACTTAAATTATCATTCAGCATATTTTATAATTACAGATTTTTGACCATTAAAAAAATTATAAGGTCTTTATTAAGGCGAAATTGAGACTGAATAGTCTCTACTACCATCCAACTTTTCGTCAATGATATTACATACATAAAAAGTTTTGTGTAGGAGAATAGAAATAGAGAGGAAAATTTTAGATGGAGTGGATGTTAAAGAAACCTAAGGTTATATCTTAGGAAAAAAGATCCAATGCTGGAAAACACCCGCAAAGAAGGGGGTGCGAAAAACCTGCGCAAATCTACTGATAGTGCAAGCTAAGAGTTATGAAAGAAAACTGTGTATGACTTGGAAATTGCAAAAGTAGAACTATAACGGAATTACAAAAACAATAATAAAATAAAATCAGAAAAAGAAAAAATTGCTATAGTAAACAGTGAGGAAATAATAAATATGACAAGAGTAAGAAGGTAAGAAAAGTAAGAAGTAAGCTTTTTAACTTGGCATATAATATCAATGTCATTCCTACGGTGAAGTGATGCGATGTGGGTGTGCTTTTGGCTAGAAACTCACGCTCGATCCTTCACACCCACGTACAAGATCCTTCTAACTCTCGTGTGTGAAACTGTAATCAGGAATAGGGTCCCCGAGTTCCCTACATTTCTGCGAAATAAAGAACGGGAAGTCCTATATTCCCTAAAATTCCCGGTTCCATTTTTATCTTTTTTGTGGATAGTGGGGTGGAACGGGAAAAACGGATATTTCCAACATTGCTGCCGATAAAGGTTCGTGATTGGAAAGGATCAATTGTGCCACTTTTTCAAAAGGATCAAGTGTGACACTTTAATTTTCCATCGAAATACTAGCGTGTTGAAGGAGCTATTTCTCTGAAATTCCGACCATCCATCTTTGGATTCATAAAACGAAATTGTGAAGCATTCCTAAGAACGATGATGGCAGAAACCATGTCGACAATCTCAGTAATTTTCTATCCTTAGAGAGTCTTCTATCAAGCATTAGTAAGTTTCGAAGAAATATGTTCGTGAAAGCACTAGGTGAGCTTCAAGTAATTTGATTTCTAAGAATTTCTTCGGACAGATATTAGATATATAAGTAACTTATGGCTAATGAAAAGAATCTCATTCAGTTAGATGAGTTAATAGGACTTCAAATTCTCTCAGGTTCGACGGTAGACTTCTATAATTGGACTATAATTTGGGAAATCTACTATCTCCCGGATTGAGGCGTTTTTCTCCTGCTTTTACTCAATTACACTCATCTTAAGGTTCATACGCCAATTTAACGACTTACGTAACTATTGCAATTCATTGCAGACAAACTACTCACGTAAGCCATTTTTAGGGAATAATACATATTCTTCGGTAGTTGAGATCATCGGGTGTCGTAAATTTTAGCGATACTTTGCAAACAAATTGCTCACGTATGCCATTTATTTAGCGAATAATGCATATTCTACGGTGGTTGAGATCATGCTTTAAATAGTCTTCCAGAATTCTACGGAATTTGCAGTTCTTGGTATGTAAAACCCCCCGAATCATTTCTCTGGGATATGGCAAACCAAGGAGTGTTAAACATCATCGTATTGGTGGGAGTGAATTACACCTTATAGTCATCGTTGCGTACATATTCTTATCTTTATGTACTATGTAAATATGTATGTAGTATGTATGTAGTATGTATGTAGTACGTAAATATATGTAGTATGTAACATATGTAGTATGTAAATATTCCTTTAACCAAGGTCAGTAACAGATAAGGAAATGCATGGAAGAAATTTTTGAACATTAATTTCACGCTTCTCCCGACAAAATAAAATTATGAAATCTAGAAATTCGTTGTAGGTACAATGAGCTATTACATTTAGATATTTTTTCTCACAAAGTAGCATGGGTTTGACTCTATACGACCTGGAAATACTCTCATAAGAAATACACGTTAACTTCATTTTGATCGATTTCAAACTTTTTTTTTGCTAGGTTATATTAGAAATAACGGCCTTTTTTAATATCACGGTATTTTACTACCGTTGCAGTAAATTAAACGTGATAAAATTTCAAAGAAGTCGCACGAGTAAAATCCAAAAACTACTCTAACAAGAGTAATATTACCTCGAACACAGTGAACATTTTTATCACAATAGTTACTTTGGCACACAAGTTACATTTATTGGTATCCTAAGGTATTTAAGGTACCCTAAAGCTGATCTCATTCAGAATCATCCACTACCCAGCACCCACTTCATCCGTACTGCGGCGGAATATCGGCTTTCCTATAACCAACTCTCCATCTCTAATATGGTGTTTCGGCTCACCTTATGCTGTATTCAACTGGATTGCATTAGTGCTCCCATATCAATGGCTGGGCACCCTGTTACTCGAATGCCCGGGTAATTGGGCTCGAGAATACGCCTCTTGTTGAAAAATTGAATTTGCAGCTTCCGGAGCTTCTCGAGAGAGATCCATCACCCCGCATTAAGCTACTGAATTCTGAAGTGCAAGAGGATTCGTACAGAATGCATTTAAAATACACCTGACTTAATTAGCGTGGCAAACGTAGAAAAATCTCGGAAGCTACGTGTTTGTGAGACTTAGAATTTGATGAATTTATTAGAGGGAAGTGTATCGAAGGAATGTGAAGGTGTGCAGAAATACGAGCGAATACAAATAATATCATCAAAAAATTAAAATTATCATGATCATTTTCATCATAGTTTAATCGCAAAACTTGTACAATTCCACAAAAATACAGAACGTTGACCGCCATTCATTCATTCTTCTCCCATTCATGAGTTCTGATCATGGTGACACCGAAACAGGTCAAATTTTTGTATTTTTTTCGGAATTTTACAAGTTTTGTGATTAAACTGTGTTTTTGGAAATGAAATTCCACCAAGTTACGCTTGAGAGGACTTTCTAAAAAAATAATATCATACTGAGAATCTTTAATAAGAATTTAGTTTTCCGATAAAAATATGCGTATGACTAACAAGGTACCTGGATAGATCTGCGATTCATAGCTTTAATATTCAAGTCCGAAAAGATTGAGTAATTTTGAACTGGGTCAGTGTAACTCGGTCGAGATCTAACGCTTATTCGCTATCCTACTTGCCCACGGCGCTGCTCTTTAGCCTATTACTTCAGGTAGATCTCAATTTTGTCACGAACTTGAGTCAACATTATGGACCTTCGCAAGAATCGAACCCGGAACCGCTTACGTCGAAAGCTAACGTGTTACCCCCTTGGCTCACTTTAGTTTGCCATCCGGGGGGCTTCATTCGCCATTCTGTTGCTTGCTAAGTCTTTCTTTCATAATTTATTCATTTAGCATCTCCAACGTACCTCAACCTTGTCTTCATTTTGACCTTTTCAGATTTATTTCTTCCGTGTTTACTAATTTTATGCTACCTCTTCCCGTTTTCTGTTCCGAGAATTCCAATTTTCTTCCCGTTTCGGCTCAAATCCCTCACGTCACTGTCAAGATTAACCTTACTATAAGTTTACATTACATCTTCTTTATTATAAATTTTGCTTTAGCTGCCACTCCACAGTCTCATAAGATGTAATGGGCCTTTTAATAGAAATGTCTTAAGGTTTAGATGCTTTTGCTAACCACAGCATTCATTCTTGCATTTTAAATACTTTCACCCATTGGTATAGCTTTATAGAACCAACAAGCACAATTATATTCGTCGAAATAATCATTGAGAATATTTATGTTACTGGATGCATTTTTACTTATCACATTTTTGCTAGAAACCTTTTACTACAAGCAGATTTAGGTAAGGTAAGCTCTTTTTCTCTTCAGTTTATTTTTCTATTCAGTTTCATTTTTTTCCTAATAACTGCATGGTGCGGTGTATAAGTCAATCTATGTAATTATTAGACAGGTTACATTTTTATTGGACCACTTGTGTCTCAATTTATTTCAAGATGAACCTTTATGGGGCACGTATTTAAACGGCGTTTACGGTATCGAAGTCAAACTTTCTTCTAGATAAAATATAAAAAAAAACAAATTTTCCAAATACATTTTTGATTCAACACCGGTTTTCAGCCGCTAAACTTCTTCGTGCATAATGCTTAGAGAACTTCCTCGCGCTGGCCAAGTTCGGCGTGAAATAAAACAGACGCAAAATGCATGGGTACAAAGTAGGACAGTTTAAAAATTCAAGCGTTCTCGCGTACTGAATCACAAAATTACATCAGGTAACAACGAATCCCTCATTTTTTTTGTTTTTTTTTTAAATATTTTTGGTATGTCTTCTTATGTTTTATAATCTGATTTTATGTGATTTCCCTAATGTTAGCTTTCCTATCCGTAGGTTTCGCAGGTTTTTCACATCCCCTTTCTTGAGGGTGTTTTCCTGCAGTGGAAATTTTTTCCTAAGCACTTAGCTTAGGTTTTTAGATCCACAAATCAGTCTTCTTCTCTGTTCTGTTTTTTCAAGCTATCTCTTTTTTAATCTTATATGACAAAGGTTTAGATGTAAGAGGAGACTTTATAGTCTCAATCTAGCCCTAAATAAAGTCTTTTCATTATTATTATTATTAATCCCGATATCCATTTTGCTATCCTCATTTTCTTTCTTTCATCATCTCTTCATTCATCAGTTTCGGAACTTATCTCAATCTATATCTTTATTAATTTATTTTGATGAGTGTTACTGTGTTCATATCTTTATGAAACTGAATGTGAAATTTTGCGAATATTAACTATGTATATATTTATTGTTCCTTTTTAATAATTTTAGAGCTAAGTAATTAAGGTCTGCTTGGTTTTTTGACGCCAAATTTTTACCCCTCGTTTCCCGCTACATTACAATTCATTCTAGGTGTTTCTTTGGTTTAAAAAGTAATGAGATTTATCAGGTTTTGATAGGATTTCTCTGGCTTTAGCACAAATGCGTATACTTTTACCGAACAAGGTTGTCCACTTACTTATTGAACGATGTAGCTTATCGCAATAAAGAGTACGTCGACATTTCCAGATGGGCTATGATCATGATTCTGCGAAATCTGTTACATAGTTTTTGCGTGGTGGTTTAGTAAGCTATGAAAAAACCCAAGATATATACGGACAAAACATTAGAAATATGTTTTCTAGCCTCTTCACTTTTATTTTTTACTAAGATCACTTCTGTTTACCAAATCTGCTGCTATTCAGTAAACAATATCTGTTTGGATTTATTTAAATTAACCTGAATCCGTTAGAGTTATTCTATAAGTAGGGATACAGTCAACGTTCAGTTTCTATCTGAAGACTCGAAGAAGCTTTGTATAATGGAGAGTGAAAATATAAATGAGCTTGGGAGGAAAGCTTTAGAGAATGTCTTAAAGAATTAAAGTCTGGATAATAGAGGAAATAAGTAAATAACCTATTTTAGGAGAATTTTCCTTAAATTTTGCACTAACAAATAGTTAGTTGGATAAAAAATAGTTTTTTATTTGACAATACTGCGATGTTAGCGTTACTTTTACGAACAGGGTAGCCTTATTGCAATTTTTATAAAGTTATTAACAACTAAAACCTACGGTAACAACCAAACATTTCCGTTTATATTCTACATGTACTCAATCTATATTCTGTAGGGAACAAATTGGGAGAACTATCAAACCGAAGGATCAAAAAATAACTGGAAAACTTCCCCAAAAAATCTCGTTTCGGCAGAGCGCAAAGAAAAAGGCTGAGAGAAAAACTGTGAAATCTAGCGATAACATCATCTATCCGAGGTATAAAAGGCTTATAGAATTAACGTACGAGGGATTATGGATTGTTTTTGGAATGGGAATCCGATGAGAGGTAAAGCTGCCCACTATGCGATCTGAGCAGAGAGATTTCTGTCATAGTGGTCAAGCCATTCTGCTTCTATTTCATCGCGGAAATTTTCCATTAGTGCATGGAAGGAATTGGTTTCTATAAAATCAAATGGGGTTTATGTAAATAAAAGTACGTCAGGAGAAGATGTAGGAGACGAAATTTTTGGGAATTATTTCATCACACTAGCGCATTTCGAGGGAGTACTCCGCTAACTGACGGTCGATTACGCTCATCAAAGACCTCTCACTGCCCTTTATTAACCGATAAACTCAACTCAGTCGTTAAATTTGATGTCTTTTCTGGCTTTACTATACGGAGATCTTTGATATCTCAGAAGAGGTATCCTTTTTTCAAAACCTATCAATAACATACTCCAACTTTTCATTTTTCTTTCTTTGAACTTTTTTGGTCTTAAATTTGACATTCTCTGAGGGCACATCACTCAGAACGGAACGAATTTCATTTTATGTCATATAGATTTTCATTGTGGAGAACTTAAATTTGAAAGATGTAAAAAGGAATCATATCTGGTTCAGAAAGAGACTTTTTTGGTCAATGTACTGAACTACTTTTGGACACAAATTGGTCAATGTACTGAACAAACTGAGAGAATTGAGAACTGAGAAAAACAAAATTAATCGGTTGATTTGAAAGCACAGATCAGCTTTATAGTATACAAACGTTGATAAGGAAATCATAGAGCTACATGTTGTGGGAGAAAATCTGTAAAATCATTAGGAGAAATACTAGTATCACCTTGACCTGAACGTTGACTGACCAAGGTTGTGTAAGTGAAGTATTAAATCGTCAACTCACAACTAGGCATATGGTAATGTAGCTGAAAATTTTTGAATATGTAGTACATCTAAGAAGATTAATGTCCGCGGCAATGGAACGTATCTTTTCGAATTTTCATATCCTTCCTCGGACAGATTTTGCCAGAATCTGGGATTAAATTCTGTTAGAGAATTTTTCAAAGTTATTAAAGTAAGATTTCATCGCCGGGGAACTTCCATAAATAGCTGCAAATTATGTGACATTGAAATGAGCGACGAAAAATAAAGACAAACTCGATTTTCTTCAGTAGAGAGTATGATTAAAGAGGCGGTCGTCACAGGCTAATATCCGGGAGTGAAATTATAAGACACCGCCGACATATTCAGCTTATTAAGGATTTCAGCGCTTTTATTTTTCACTTCCCTTACTTTATCTTCTCACAGCTAGCTCCGTAATCGAAAAACGGAATTCATAAAAAAATTCAAGAGGGATAGCCATAAAATAGACGTCGAAGTACGAAAATGATCATATCCCAAGACTTGATTAACTTCCAATCTTGATATATTTTATTTTATCCAAACTAGTGAAATGATGGCATAGTAAAAAATAACCTACGTTACCATAAATAGTTTATGTACCGTAGTAAAGTTTTTTTTAAGAGATGAACGACTGAATTCAATTCCTAAATAATGATTTTCAGTACTAATCGTTTTAAAACTGAGAGATAACTTAATTGATTTGAGAGAAAAGGAGTTAGAAGAAAGAAAAGGGGCGTTAAAAAAAACTCGGCGTTCAATGAACTAAGAGACAAAGGTTCTCCAAGCGCCGATAGGGGGGTCCAATATTGGACCCCCTATGAAGATGGAAGCTTTGTTTCCGAAATGCGCATCGGGATTCTGAATAACTGGTGACCGCCGAGCGATTATCCTTTTCCCAGGAATTGCCCTCGACGGTTGCCGCTGTCGGCGCTTAGAGAACCTTTGTCTCTTAGAAAAGGAGTTGATGATAAACAAACTAGAAGCATATGACTAGACGAGATGTTCAATACCTAATCATAGCTGAATATTTCTACTTCTTAATTATAGTTATTATATTCTCAGTACTTGCTGATTGGCAACTTTCGCTAAGCAGGACTGCAGTAAGCTAAATCTTTTGCTTGTATACCTCATTTACATGTGTTATTTATAATATACTTACGTTCTATGTTTTTCATCAATATATATACTTTTATAGAAAATTATGTCAAATTATACTGTCGTAGTATTAGTAGCATTGTTAAAAGTCTTTCCACAGCTATGGTCATTTCGCGCGTATGGGTTCCATCGGGAATCGAACCCGGGATGGCTTTTACCAGTGCCGAACGCGCGGCTAACTTAGCAATTCGAGAACCCAATCATGCAGTCTTAAATATTAATAATAAAAATTTAGTATACTCAGTTTACATTTACTCTCCTCTGTTTCTTATGATCAATAATTTATGTATATATGTTTTAAATTCTCCTTAAATTAATAAATCAAATCTCAGCTAGTATGTGTGGCTCAGCCTTAGAAAAACGAGCTGAAATTTCCTCTCTTAATTATTCCATCCAAAATCCTAGAATCATTAAACTTCGCTGTAGGAGATTTGTATTTCTAAAGCGTATCAAGCTCATTAAATCCCAGGGAAAAACCTCATTCCCTCGGTTCCTTTTCCACCCTCACTAATTATGCTCGTGTAATTTTACGATTAGTCTCAACGGCAAGCTCGATTTTTTCATCCAAACCCACAGTAAATAGGATTAATATTGAGTTGACCGAGATAAATGACAGATAGGCAGGATCGAAGGCCTCACTGGTCAACCTCACCTAAATACCATATACAGAGAAAGAGCAAATTTACAAACCCTGTTGGTTTTCGATGGATTATAATTTTGCAAAAAGTATCAGTACTATATTTTAAGGCTCTGTACTGGATGACTGGATTTTACTGGTTGGGGGATGATTGCCTGTGTTAGTCAGTAATAATCTTATACGTAATTAGCGGAGTGTCCGTCTGTCCGTCCCCCCTTTTATTTTGGAAACAGCTTGATTTAGAGCATTGAGACTAATTGCATTGTATTTCTACGCATTATAACCCCCTGCGAAAACTATTTCCATCACCACGAGGGCCCGGGTTCGAACCCAGGACTCCATAATATGTTTCCATAAGGAATACACGTAAAGTTCGTTTTTGTATCTTGCAGGCTTTGTTACTTTTACAGAAGTCAATTGGAAATAGTGGTCCTACGAAGTCAAAAAAGTACCAAACGAAGATAAATTAAATAAGGAATCTTATTATTGTCGTAAAATACACTTTTTGGATCAAAATTACGAGAAATATGACAAAATAAACGAAAATTTTGTAAACTTTCGCCGAAGTAAATAACCTGCCCCCCTGACGACCGAAGTGATTGTTGAATCCGATTCACTCATTTTCCCACAAGAATACACGGCGATTTCAAGTCAATACCGAATTAATAGGTAGGAACTAATGTCAGAATTAATGAAGAGGAGGTAATTTACTGAGATTTCAGCGAATGTAAACTATGATATTTAAATAGCACGAACAAAATTACAGCCATTTTGGAGTTTTTCTTTATCAAACCGATTTACAAAAGGACATTTATACGTTCCCTTGTGGGGATCAAGATGACGAAGAAATATTACGTCGAGGAAGGGAAGATTTTTAAGGGACAGAATTTTAACGCAAACTTGATTTTAAAGCAGTAATTTTAGAGCAGTAGGTTTGTGTGATTCTCACGAATAATGTTCAATGGAATCAGATTCGTTATTTTTCGGAATTTTGCTAATATTCTTAGGTTAAAATTCCATCCTAATTGGTATTTATTAAGAAAATTAGGGAATCGATAAGTTATATACTAAGTCATCTATATTTAAATGTTGCATATTTATTAAATATTGAAATTAAGGCCCGTCATGCATGACGAAGGAGTTTTCTAGTGATTATTAAAATGGATTAAATTGGGAATTTCCAGTTTCCATTAATTACATTATTATTATTAATCGAGGCGAGGAATGCAAGTGGGCGAGTGATGTACCGCAATACCCAACTGGAATTAATTACTTTTTAGTAAATAAATTATATCATGGTGATGTTTACCAACGTTTACTATGGCCTGGAATATTTATTTACGTGGCTTAAATTTGATCACGTTATTTACATTGCAAATATGCACACTATTTATAAAATAAGGCGGCTCTCAGATCATATTTATATTTCTGCGTTTTCGTGGAAAGATGATGAGTAAATGATTTTTGCTCACAATATCCCTTTCAAATATTCAAATGTGCATGAGCGGCCGTACTATACATCTTAAAATGCCGCTAAAACAAATTTTAAACTGTTTAGTCTTTCATGGGATATTTGATATGCATCGGAAATTCTTTTTAAAATAACCTTTAGGGCATTTTTTATTTAGAATTATACTGCTGGATACATTTCATATTTACTCAACGAAACATATTCATTTTAGCAAACTTTTTCCTTTCCTTCTTTGGCAAGCACCTAAATCTACATTAATATTCTGCAGGCAACGACTTTTCAGAGTAGGACATGAATAATAACACCGAGCGTTTGAGCTACTTCTTCTACTTGTCATTATCGCATATCGTATGAAAATTGAATATATCGTATACAGAAAGAATGAGTCCCTTAATTGACTTGTCATAGCATCCGTTTCCCTTATTTAATCTATCTGTCGGTTCGGATAGCAGGGGATCGCAAAATTCCAATTAAATTTTCCACGAACTTAATTTTAACTCTGAAATAATTCAATCGATAAACTAAACGCTGGATGTATTCAGCAATTGCAGCTCCTTCTTTTCAAGGATTCTCAACCCGGAATTTTCATTACGCTCTCTCTTTATGCATGACGGAACTCCACCCCGAGCTAATTTCTTTCTGCTCAAAGAAGGAATAATATTTGAAGAAATAATGGCCTTAAGCACGTTAACACCCATTACCAAATCGATATAAAATAACTCTGTAGAGCTACCTACCCAAGCACTGTCAGAGAAATATTCTTCGCAGACTAAAAAATTTAGAATTAAGGTAGAAAGAGATGTAACTATAGACGCTTGGATTTTACTTAAAAAGAATCAATGACGAAAACAGAAGGAGAATTAATTTAGGTTAACTAGATCAAAACCAAAGCCTTTAACTATCACAGAGTAAACCGTGAATTATTTATTTATTTGACAGTTTTGGCAGGATTAGGCCAGTATGGCCTCTCTTCCACCTAACCTTTACTCATACTATACAAAATGTTTAAAATAAACTCAAGATTATGAACTATAGTTAGCTTACATCTATTTGCAAACGAAATTGCATAAAAATAAATTAAATAATAATTAATATATAAAGATTCTGGTTGTGGGAGAAGAACTCCTCAACTTAAGGTTTATGGAGAAAAACCCACGATGCGGGAAATCGCCCACACAAGAAGGGGAGCGAAAGCACAGAAAGAAATATTAAATTATTTGATCGAATTAGTATAACTTCATAGAGAATAATGTCAGTTAGCAAATTCTGAGGTCTGATTTCTGCACTCCGATAGTTCATTCATTTACCTATAACCTCCATTCATATTTCCGTTTAGCTCTTCCGCTGGATCCTCTCCCTTACATAGCGTAGTATTCGGAACGTCATAAGAAGGTGGCACTACTGTCCTTTTTAGAAAATTAATGTAATTTATTTCCCTTATTCTGACCGCTGAATGAAGAGAGATGTCTGAGGATAAGACAGAGGAGAAGGGCGATAAAAGTGGCTCGTAAATTTCCACTTGAGGGACGTGACACGCCCTCTGCCTATTACCTCACTTTTTCCTCTCGAACCCTTCAACCCCATGAGGTCCTCATAATCACCCTCTCCTTTTTCATCAACCTCTCGCATTTCAGATTCTTGGACGTCCTCCCTCATAATATGCCCCTTCAATGCACCGTCTCCTGAGCATCATGCCCAGACGTCATCTCGGGTCTTTGCGTGACTCATCGCCCCGGGAACCTACTGCTCGATCCCGGGGAATTTCCAAAGGATTTTTCCTCCGTCCAAAGCGGATGACGATTCGAATCGTTTGAGGGAATGTCGCTTCACAATGTACAACTTTCGTGGGGGAACGTAGGTCGCGTACGGCGTGGCCGTGATTAACGTCACTCCGCGCCCGGCGTCACTTATTTCCATGCGGGGCTATGCTTGAAAATCCAGTTAAAGCGGAACATGGACAAACTCGATAAGCGATGAGCCGCTATTAAATTTTGCCGTGGCCGCTACGCGTCTTCGTCAAAGATGCGAATCTACATGGATGAAAATGCTAAATAGGATGTGACGAAAATAAAATGTAACAGTTGAGTGTATGTATTATAATTTGAAGAACACGAGAATGATTACACAGCAGAAGCACCTGAAGAGGACGAGAACACGTCGACACCAGTAACGCCAATTTATTTATTTATTTGCCAATTTATCACATACAGCTATAAAGCCAATTTAATGTGTCAATATAAAAACTAACGTTAACAAAGAAATAAATAAAAAATAGGATAGAAACAGACAGGCAGATTTATTCTGAAATAAAGACAAAGTTGTGTTATAAATTTTGTGCTTGAAGATGAATCCCACAAGTCAAGGCCGATATGATTGATAATATATTCCATTATTCTTTAATTTACTTGTGTAATTCTATTTGTCTATTTCGTTATTTTTGCCTCGATCTGGCTCTTGACTGTGATGAAATGAAAACTTATGAGAAGTGATGTAAATAGTAGCACTTATCTGGGAATCCTTAGCAAATTCTACGAAAATTGTAATTTTTGCGGTAACTTCTCTGTACTCAGGAAGATATTTTTCTCTGATTGAATTCTGGCTTAGTGAAGAAAGCAAGAAATGATTAACTTACTCCTTATCCTGTCTTATCCCGTCTACGAAGCCTGTTGTAGCAATTAATGGAAATGTTGAGGATTCAAAGAGCCCTCGGGCTAATTTCTACCCACAGATTCATATAATTTATCTGCATTATTACTTTATTCGCTTAAAAATTTTCTACAATACGAGGATCAGGGCTCTTGACATAGTACAATTTTCTTTTGAGGGGAGAAAATTGTAATAATAATCATAGTAAAAATTAGTACCAAAATTTAAGCTACTAACGCCATTGATTACTTAAGTTGGCCATGATTTCCAAGTAATTTTTGAGAACAGCAACAGAGAAGAGATGAAGTCAACACTAACAATGTCATTGGTTGTTAAAAAGACAACTTTGGAAAGCGAAAAGTTTAGACGAAATATTTGTTTAATTTCTCCCAACATGCGTTATTCAAGCCTGCGATCAATATTTGTTAATTTATAAAATGGTGTTAATCGACCCACAATTCGATTCAAATTACCAGTCTTGTGCGTTTTAAAAATTCTTATTTGTTTTATGAATGATACTCTAGAGATAATTAGACAGATATTTCTGGCTTTTCTCTCGGAACTTCTTAAAATTCAAGCCTATGAAGGTATGGAGATTTTTCAGTTTTATTTTCCATTATCAAGTTTTATGGTTGATTTTTCGCTAGTTAGAACTTAAAAGTGTAACATACAAAGAAGGGCATACAGAGTAACAATATAATAGAACCATTTGAGCTAAGTAGAACGTCTTAATTGATTATTATGGCCATTCTGAGCCTAATAGTCTCAACGGGAGAGGCATGTTCTTTACATATATATTACAAAAAGCAACAACAGAATAATAATGATAACAAAAATATTTAGTATGATAGCAATAAAATAATAATACTAAAAGAGAAAAAGCTAGGTTACAGTTCACAAAATAAAAGGTAGCTTATATTCTATAAAATAAATTTCACAGAATCAGGTGAGGTATTATATCTTCTCCATTCTATAAAATATCAATTCTTATAAAAATTAAAAGCTGTAAAACTTCTCTACAACCTTAGATGAATATAAAATCACAATCACTTGTAAACTTGTCCAAATACAAATTATTTGTAATACATAATTTTTATAAAGATTATAATAAGTGTTATAAATATTGTCGTGATTTTACTGTCGGTTAAATTTTTATAAAATTTTCTGAAATATACATGGATACTAATTTATTTAGTCAAATCCACGAGTTTCGTTGGAAAAGTGTAAATCAAAGGTCGCCGCTCATTTGTACTACACAGATAACCAAATTAGGCTTTTGAATCCCGCGGCCCACTAATACGATTTACGAGCTAATTATTGCTGGTATGGTGGGTCATTTCAATGAAGTCCTTATCAGTACTTTGTCAAGGTAAATTTGGGTGAAAATGGTTTATCAAAGGAATAATATGAGACCAAAATAACATTAACTGCCAATTATGTAGAATAGAAATGAATTAATTTTCTGATTTTTACATGGATGTCCTTTTTTAGTAATCTTTCTAATTCCTCAATTCTCTTTTCGATAGATACGTGTTGGTAACACAATTTTGAAGCAAAAATTTACTTAATCGTAACTTAAAAATTAATACCCCTATTTCTGAGAGGGTTTAGTAGTTTGAAAAGCTTCATTCTTTTAATTCAGTCGGTCACATGATAAGGTTTTATGAGAGCTTTCTACCAATGTAATTATTTTTTTAAACTTATTTTTCTATTAATGTCTAGCTAAAAGAGTTATTTAAGCTAAAGAAAACTTATCAATTTTTTTCTAGACACATTAAAATAATGAATAAAGAAATAAATAATGCTACAGGAAAGGGCTTTGAAATAAAAGGCTTCATTTAATATAATGGGCGTAAATTAACTGCAGGTGTAAAGCATCAGTAAGGGTAACATTCTGGAAAACAGGGAAGGAGTTCCAGATATAAGCAGGAATTAGTATTTGCCAAGAACGATTCTATGGAAATGATATACATTTTTAAATAAAAGCGTTTGATCCTTAGTTATCAAGTCTGGAATATTAAGCTGGATTATTACAAAAGTTCCCAAATTATGATTCTACTTTTCATTATTACGTTGCCATTCCGGAGACTTAAATTGCGACTCGCTTCTGGGAGCTTTAATTATCCTTCGGATTGTTGAGAATAGCTCGGAAAAGAAATTCGTACTACTTATCTGAGCCAAGATATAAAAGAAATGTATGGAGGTAAGCACCAAAAGCTGTCCACGGCCCAAGTTGTGAAAAATATTTTTTACTCCTTTGTTAGAAGGAAAACGTTCTTTGAGAAGAAATAAGGAACATTCCGAGATGAATGTTCAGCTGGCCAACTTGACATTATTTTCACATTCTTAGCATAGAGAGGTTATAGCTGCCTTCAGCTAAAGAAGTTTCTTTCCACGTATTTTAGTGCTCATGATTTTATGGCGTACTCGTAATTTTAATTACATAGGCGGTACAAGTGTTGTGGAAACCCTCAGACTCGGTCTCTCCTAATATATATTTGCAAAGCTATTATCACTATTCCCTTATCTCAATATTATCCACATTAGCTTCATGTAATGGAATTCTAATGATAATATGGCTTTGTTGGAGCGACATTAAGACTATAGTGTCCTCTCATAGCTACTTCTAGGTCATTTTAGATAATAATAATAATAATAAGTTTTATTATGCTCTGAGATTTTTAAAGTCCCGTGAGAGCAAACAAAATACAAAACAAAAAATATCTGCACATATATAAGATAAAACAGCTCATAATATATAAAAAATATGCAAAAGAATAATTTACAATTAGTTCTAAGAAACCAGAAGATAATTAAAGGATGGCAATGAAGTAGAGCTTTTAATTTGGTCTGGTAGTGAGTTCCAAAACTTAGAGGCAACAATTTGAAATGATCTCAGACAAACATTAGTGCGAGGGATTGGAAATATAAGGTGGATCGAGCGGTTTTGGAAGGGACAGAACGTTTAAAAGTAAAAAGGCCGTAGATGTATTGAGGTTGACATTGGTGAAATACGGAAAAACGGTCATTTTAGATGAAGGTAAAGATAGAGAGAAATAAAGTGATAAAAGAGAAAAGGAGTAAATTGTTGTGTGGATCAAAAGAAACTAAGGCAAGTAATTAGGAAAAATCCTCCACTGCAGGAAAACACTCACAAGTTATCTAGGTTAATCGGACAGATATGGAAATGCCACTTGTCTCTTCAAAGCGGTACCGGAGACGTATAGCGGTATGATTCTTAGGGAGAAATTTACGTGTCTAAAGCTTGAGCCCAAGTGTTTTGGTCACGAAATAAATATCTGAGAAAATTAAGTTAATCATAATCTCTAAGAGAGAATTTTCCAGGCTTTTACCTGCTGTGGGCTGCGGACCTGTTAACAAGTAGCCGAAAATGCAATGGTAAAATTCTTAAGGCAGTAACAATCAGTATATATTGTTATATTTATATAAAGGTAGTATCTAGAGGTATAAAACATTCGATGTTTCGAATTGAATTATTTATTCTTCTTTTTACACAAAAATTTCGAACCAAAATGACATATGCAAAACTTCTGTATTGTAATAATTTCACCAGGCTATTGGTCTTTTTCTAAGATAAGAAATAATAATAACTATTTTGCTGGTTACTTTATTCGTGATGGCATTCACATACTAGGAAATCACGGCTCATGCAGTTAATATTAACTGAATTTTATTCTTAGGCACAGTATAACCTGTTTAAAAAGCTCCCATTTAAGACACTATCCCTCTCAATAGGCGGTTTTCTCAGTATAACTCGTTTAAAAAGCTCCCATTTAAGACGCCATAGTCGGTTTTCTCTCAGTCCAGGTCCTTTCCGCATGAAAATGTAATAAAAATACCTCATAAGACGCTCTACTACCAACTGTTAAGGTGTATTTCTCACGCCAAAAGTCACACTGCAACCCCCTATAGTCAATACACCACCTCATTTGATAGATAAAAATCATTTACCCTACCTTTGTAACTATCTTTATCACCGTCCCCTCTTTGCCTTGAGTCTACTGGGCCTTTCTTTTAATATTCTTGTTTGCGGTGACTAATTCTGCGAGAAGATACAAAAGATAACGCGGGGTAGAATAATTTCCATCCCACTGTCGGAGCCTAAACTGACTCCGAGATGGAAAGATCTTTGTTTCGGCGTAGAAAGTTAGATTTAAAAGTCGCTTGGTGGTGTTTCCTTCCGTCGCGGTCTCATTTTGTAAACAAATCAAATTAAAGAGATGCCAGTGCAGTTTTTGGCGGACTGTTGAGCGTAACCGAAAAGATCGTGTTTTGTAAAGATCTCTAACAACTCCTTTTTAAAAATTCGTCATTCTTCTCTGATTTTCTACCTAGTAAAATTGCTTCTGGAATGAAAAATGACGAAAATGAGGTAACAAAGTAAGGCGATCTCTTTGTACTACAAATGGATTACCATTTAAAAATATCTAACGAGGAGACAACCAGTACATCCAATACAAATAAAATTCTTGGTTTCTCTTGGTTCATGTGGCGAATAAAGCAAAATTAAGTACCCTTTTCATGTTTAAAGGACTAGTTTCAAATTTAAAGAGGAGGAAGGAGTGGCGTTTTGTTTTCCAACGAAAAGAAATGATAAGTTTTAATATCTCGGTTATAACCTGATTCTTACTCGCTACACTTAAAAAGCTTAACCGGGTTTTAATGAACTAATATTTTGTATGATTCAAATGCTATCCTCGTAGAGATGTAAATTTTTCATTTTGATTTTGATGTTAAATGATGCAATTTACCTTTAGTGCACACTATTTTACGCTGTCTTTCTCTTTGGAACATTATCATTATTCAATTTTCATTCCTTACTTAAGTTGAGAATATCGTAACTAGTAATCTATTTTAAAGGGCACTACATCTCACATCTACATGAATACCCTGCAAGCCGCCTTTCGGCGTGTGGCAGGGGGTGTAAACACCAATCGTTTGAGCTACATTTTTAGCCTATTACTATCGCGTATTGTTCGCGGAAAGAATGAATTCTTAAATCGACTATTTCTAGCGTCTATTTCTCTTATTTTGCTCTCATTGTCGGATCGGCCGAAGTAACAGGGGGGTCGCATAATATCAACTACGTCATGGGAAAACGTGCTTTCTCTAAATTTATTAAGGAGTCGCAACCTAGCTTCTAACCGCCTTTCTTTCAATGATGCCCAACCTGTATCTGAGAGCATCTTCGTGACGCTTACCTTTTTCTCATAGCATTTTTTAACGAAACGTATCGCTTTGCGTTGAATTTTATCAACTTCGCGGGTACCCATTTCATCCGCTGGGTCCCATATACTTGCCGCGTATTCAAGATGGGGCCTGACCAAGGAGAAATAACATCGCTCTCTAACTTTCTCATCGCATCTACCGACAATACGCTTTATGAAGCCGAGCTTTTTACTAGCTTTACCGCAGATTTTACGAATGTGAGTGCTCCAATTTAAATTATTGGTAAGAGTTACCCCAAGATACTCAACTGATTGGGGGGTAGGGTTATCCGGGAAAGGGTAGGGTTATCCGGGACTTAGGTTTGGACTACATATGAAATTATTTAAGTTTGCTCTCGGAGAAATAAGAACAAAGTAATGTCGTAAATGAAGGAATAAGGAGTTAAAGAAATAAGAGACTAAAAATGTCACGCATGATAAGGCCATTGCAAAACGTAGAAACGTACTAAAGAAAATATACTGTAAACGACTCTTTTAGTATTTGGATTAACGAAAATCTTAATATGAGTTCCTAGCTGAGAGAATCAGTGCTTCGACGAAAATTTCATGCTAAGAATACAATCATCAACAATTTTCTCTCGCTCATTTCATAAAAAATCTGTATTTGACTTTACTAAGTATTATATTGTCGCCTTGGATATCAGAAATATAAAACATTCATATATGGTACTGAATTTCCGGAAGCTAATAATTTTTGGAGTCTACCATAGGAGTTGGGAACTGTTTTTCATCGAAAGGCCATCAGCTTCTCTTGAATTTCGTGCTGCCTACACCAAAAGATTCAGTTCTAAAGTCTGCCATTGACACTGAACAAATTTAATGAAAATAAAAACGAATTTAGTTCCCAGGTAAACTGAAAGAGAATGTTTAACTTTATTTACGCTTGAATTACGACTGAGATTGACAAACAAAATGATTTAAATGTCACGGTGTGCTTGAAAGGAGAGAAAAAAAAGGCCACAGATTATCCACTTCTTGCTTACACTTGGTTAACGAATGCCAAATAGAGAATTCTTTCTTAGATCTTAAATTTCCACAGTATTTTGAGAGTTTAAGGATTCCGTGTTTATTCTTCTTCACGCATCGCTAGAATAAGAGATATTCTACTGAATGCGTTCAAATATCTCAATATAAAGCTCATGCCTTAGCTTCGGGAACATAAGAAGCCTTTGAAACATATTTTCCACAAATTCGTAAAAATCTTGGAGGTAATTATTCCAAGAAGAAGTTTTGCATAACTGCCAAGACCCGGAACCTATAATTACTTTATATATTATATTGCATGTAACTATTCAATGAAAGGAAATTTATAAGTGGAGGGAAAATACTTGACAAATGCAGATAAAAATATATAGAATTAAGTATAGTGACTTACAGTTATGGTGACTTGTTAGGAGTGTAACGTTTAACCCACCAGCATAGATACAGAGATTATTCGCAAAAATGCTATTCATAGTGATAAAGTTACCCTCTAAAAGGTCCTTTTATTTAAAATAAACTTTCAATGAAACCATATGGCTACATTATATTCTTATAATAGGTGGAAATCATATAACAAAATCACAAAACCACAGATAAAGCATGCCATTTCCGAACGTTTTCGATACTTTAACCTCACCATCTGAACTACTAGATGAATTTCCTCAACACCATTCCGAAAAACATAAGTTCGAAGAGGAGTCGGGAACCTTTTCATTCCATTTACTACAACTCAAAGCCGCAGAGCGCCTCAATTTGCGGCAAAATAAAATCATCGGTGAGCGACGGATGCTTCAAGAGGAAATGAAAAGAAGTCAGTTCTCCGGTGGAGACGCAGTGGCGAAAGAAAAGAGAGGTGACCGACCTTCCTACTGGCCTCTTGGACTCAGCCGCGCCTATGTTTAGACAGCACGATTAAGGTCGTTTTAGGACTCGTATCTCTGCCACCTTATTAGCCCCCAGTCATGTTTCCTTCGCACAATTTCTTCTTGGCTCCTTCGCACGTATAACGGAAGGCAATTAAAAACCGAGCTATTGTTTGCCTCCAAGCCGATCATTTATCAGGGGCCCGCAATATTGTTGGATTAAGGAGATGGAAGAAAAAGGGAACGGAAGCTTTCTTTTCCGAATGATATTTTTAGTCAAGACATTTTCCTGGCCCACAATAATCGACTGAAATAGATGCGCCATATCTGAGCTTACTTAAAGGCTGAGGTGGCATTATTTACGCTCTTACATGCAGAAAGGGCTGGGAGCAAAAGCAGTCGAATCTTACTGAACTCAATGTGTTCAACTTTTTCCGAATATTTCGAGGATCTTTTTCGCTATTAATTTGCGTATGTTTTGGTTTGTTTTTCTCCCTTAAGATCGTAGAACTCTAATGAAAAAAGTGAACTTTTGTTAATAGGTAAATTGTGAAAAATTGACGCTAATCTTTGACGATAGGACAATCATACTAACAGTAAGTAGGGGATAGTTAAATATTTGAAACTTAGTTTAAAAATTTCTTACAATATACTAATTTAAAATGCAGGCTGGTTAGATTCTGTAAAAGAGGTGGAAACCCTGTGATCTTTATGTAACAAGTGGCTTTTTTCAGCGTTTAGTGCTTCCTTTTAGTTATTCCCCGAAACAAACGCCTGTATTTAAATGATCGTGTTTCCCAATCTTTCGGGTGAAGCCAAGTGAAAACAAAATGGAATATTTTCTCTTTTGGTTCACATGACATATGAATTTGTTTTCATGAAGTAATTTCGATGTAAAACTATTTGAATTAAGGCAATACGCAATACGGTCTGGTAATTTTATATGTGGCCTTCCGATAAAAATATTTCTTCAACACTGATCTCTACTACGAATCCGACTTCAGATCATCCAGTCAAAGAAGAAAAGACGAAAATCAGAGGAATAAAGGAAGCTGAAGTTGATTTACGTTCTGAAGTTAAATTTTACGTTTTCCGGGAGCTCTATTTCGAGTCATAATTCAATAAAAAACATCTATGGAAAGGTATTAAAAGTTCTAGTCGAATCAGCTTGTCAGGTAACCTAAAGGATAAGCTTATTTACTGGTTAGAGGGATGGATTATTGGAAATTATTTTACCATTAGGTATTAATCGACCGCTTTCGCTATTAGATTTCTTGTGAACAATTATCACACCTGCTGCCGTGAGGTTTGTTTTATCAATGTAATACTCATCTGCCGCATTCTTCATTTAAATCCATGATGCATTGAAATTAATAATAAGCTTACGATATGTGCCTTTCTTAATCTAGTAATTAAGTTAACCATCATTTTCCTATATGAAGTCCAGTTAAGGCTTAACTCTCGATTATAATACTCTCAATTTATTACAGCTAGTCTCAAATTTATGTTAAACTCCAGATTAACTTTATAATTCCGGGCCCAAAGGTCAAAAAGTTTATGCCACTTGTATAATTTTGGGTGTTGTAAAAGGTTAGAGTGAAATAATTGTTTACCGTGACTGTAAATGAAAAGGGAGAGGTATTCATATTGTAATCAGCAGAGAGAATATTCCCAATCAATTTCTAATATACCTCATTGTTATGTGTTTATTATTTGACGTCAAGCTTTCATTTGGTAAGTTGGTGATGTTTAATCAACTTCACTAGCATAAACCACGTTTCTTGTTATCTTTCCCAGAATTGCCCTCTAAATTAAATTTCATGAAAGGGAAATTTAATTTATTCGGGGAAATTAATAACTGGAAGCATAAGGCAGGATCAAAGAAAATAATTGTCGATAATTACTCAATTCAGGTTTGAGCGAAAAAGGCTAACTTCATTGACGATGAGGCAAAAAGTGATTGGCTCCTTTTTTAACGTTTAGTTACTTTATTACAAGCATAAAATTATTACTTTACCACTCCCTATTCAGGATTAATTTTCCAAAATGCGAGTGCATATTTCTCAGAGATTCGTTCTTTTCCTTGAGTGCGACATTTCGAATGGACTAAATAGATAAATACTCGGAATGATTAATTACTTCAAGCGATATTTGGTGGAACTGATTCATGGTTAAATAAAAGAAACAAAATCTGACTAAGTCCACAAATAATTTTTTTTCAAATGCGACCGGTTTTGATGATGGTGATGAGGAAGCTTCCTCGAAACCGATCATATTTAAAATAAATTTGCGGACTTAGATTTTGGTTTTTTCCTCTTTTGATCTTAAATACCCGGAAAGGTCTACAATAATTCATTGGAAAGTGAAATACATTTTATATTTCTCTCTTCAATTTCGCTATAAACAAAACGAATTTGACTACAGATGACACAGACGGACGATATCGAGACAGAGATCGTACGCTCACTTTGATCAGAATTTTGACGTTTTAATCATGATTTATATATCTATCTATCCATCGCTAAAGGCAATGTCCTGTCGCTGATGTCATATATTTCTGTTTTTCGCTCCCTCTTCAATTCTTCATAACTTCGGAATCCCATTCGGCACTTTATTTTTTATATATATTTCTTTCTTGGTCTTCCTTTTCCTTTCTTTCCTAGAATGCCATACGCCATCAGGATTGAATGAGTCTTTATAATCTTGGAGATTGAGCTGATACCTTCCAATGTTTTTCACTAGGTTTACTGATTCCAAGAACTTCTTGACCCTAAGATTTCATTCCGCAATCAGATGAAATGTTTCATTTTCTGAAAACTCTCGCATTCAGGAAATTTATTCAGAAACAGATGGCAATTTTTCCCATATTCTTTTTTGTTCATAAATAAGATATTCCGAAATACGCATACTAAATTATGTTTACCGATTTAGGTAAGAACTGCCGTTACTTAATTTCTCGCACTGAATAAAGTTAATAATTGAGTAATCATGGAATGGCATTTCACATAATTTGAGATTAGATTGCATTTTCATATCATAAATCATTATTGGAACTACTATGTATTGTTTCAAATTCTGAGAGGTGTGCAATTGTGCCTATTTGTATATTAATTAATAATTATTAATTTGTAATTAAAAATCCTATCCATTTTTAAGTATAGAGACTTAAATAAAAGGCTTACATTGTCGAGATGAGAATTCTAAAACTACATGTATTTCTCGCATCATATTAATGAGTTAGATAGAAAAGGAGTCTTTTAGTCTCATTATCCCCCAAATAAAGTTTTATTATCATTATTATTGATTTTTTTCAGCGGACCGTAGATAGAGTTGGTAATCTTTTGGCAAGATCCACTTAAATGCTCATGATTTTTATTTTTCCGCCCAAGAGAATGATCCTGCAAGTTCAAGAGTTTCAAAATTCCGATCATAGTTAGGTGTTTTATTTTCTTAGTGATCATCAGACCCGATATTCACCCAGCACTCGTGTAAACGTACAGAGAAAATTTGAGCTGTGGTCAGATTTGAGAATGTTTTGTAATAGGTTCGTTATACTTCTAAGAGTTGATAAAAGGTACGGTAATCCTTTTTCGTCTTGAGCATCCGAAATCTGTCAAAGAGAATACATTTTACGCATGAGCGGTTTCATACATTCTGAATTATTGAGGTCCGCGTTCAGTCATTTATACCCGAGACAAAAGAGCCGTTTTTCAATTGAATACAAAAATCATTATCCGGTAAAAGAGAGGGACTCGAATCCTCTGTTTTAAAATTTTCTTCCTCTTCATGGATAATCTGACACCAGTCTCATCTCGCGGATTTTGAATATTTATATTTCGTCTAACAAAGTTTTTAAGAGAGACTCCGTGCAGAGACTGTTTTTGCCTAATTCAGTGTTTTTCTTTTCTTTCGATTCGGTAAGGCTTCTATCTCTCCATCTTCTAATCCTTGTTTCCTGTCTAAATGAGCAGCAGAATCAGCGAGGATTTCTTCCAAGTCCCTCACTTGTATTTTAAATCCTATTAGCAAAGTTAAAAAGGGAAAATCGCTGTCGAGGAAAAGAAAATTGAGATTCGAACATTAAAATTCAAATGAAGCGGAGATTGAACGAAGGAAAGGCATTATAATTAGATAAAAGAAAGTATGAACAGGGGCGGAAAATCTGAGAGATTTCTGAAAATATCTTTCAGAAATCTCTCAGATTTTCAACCCTTAAGGCTGACCTTGAGCAATAAGGAAAAGAACAATATCTTAAGAGTCCATGATCAAAGATTATTTTTATCTCAACTTTAATGTTTGCTCTCGTTTTATGTTGTGGTTTTTATGATATGGTTCATCAAGAAAGTAAGCTTGGAAATAAATTCATAAGAAACTGTTAATATAGACATGATCATATAATTCGATCTGTCATTTTGTTTTACTGTTGTTTTTCGTTAATAATACTACTCTTGAACTGCGTTGTCTCTAGTTCATTTTATTTCTTATTGCAACATTGCGATTATGTAAGACTGTTCTTTCTGATTCATTTCTCAAAGGATATAAACCACGCAGAGCATATTACTCGCATCTCCGAGATTCCTCAATGACGATTAATAGAAAATCTGGAACTTTATCGTGTTTCCCGAGATTTCGAATTCAAAACTCACTCGGACAACAAGTTTTAGAATCCGTAAATTCCCTCCCCTTCTTTGGTAATTACCTTATTACCTTATTATTGGTAATTACCTTAAGCTTTCATAATCATCATTCGAATTCTATTTTGCAAAAGGTGAAAAACATAAAAACTAAAACAGCACATCATGAATTTTTCATAAGTTGAACCTATGGTCTAAGGTAAGGAAGTATTACTAGTGAGTTAGCGATCTGTCATTAGCGGGATGGCGGTATTATCGATTTTGAAATACTTGAAAGTTACACAGTTATACATTACGCAGTTATATATAAATACTAACATATCATACATTAAAAAATGAAATAGAGAATACTTTATTGTAACTATTGTCATCAATATCAATCCATCGTTTTCATTTATCTTTTATATCGCATCATTTTATGTCATTACCACAAAATCACGAACAACTACTGCACCAACTTCCATTAAAAAATCACCCAATACAAACACTACACAAGTATATTTGTGAATATACACATGAATTTCACACATATACTAATACCCAGATATCATTAAATAGGGCAACCTTCACTCCAAGGCCATTGTCAGCAACTGCAAAGTTCTCTGCAAGGTCAGGCTGCGTTACGAGTTCCAAGGTATTTCTAAAAGGCAGTCGTGACCACAGACGAAATGTCTCTCGTACGTCTTGAACAGTGCAGAGCCCGAGGAGAAGGTCGCTGGATAAGGCGGTCGAAGCGGGAAACAACTGAACGACCGGAGCGTACGCCCTCGAGGCCGGAAGAGACAGGAGGTTCTATCGAGACTTCCGTACTGATTTCTTGAGCAATCACTACCCTTCTTGATGCGATCCGAAGTTCGGAATGGAAGAAACGAGGGTTTTTAGTACCTTCGGATCGAGATTTACAATTTTTCAAGGCGCTTTTCAGATTTGGGAAAAATTGACGGATTTCATCGATGTATGTCTTGGGTTCTGTTTGTTTAGTTGGCCTACTAAGCCGCCATTACCTTGAGTGTGGCTCGATACGAAGCGTGAAACGGATTACAGCAAGACTCAGTAGACTACCAATTATCCGCAGGCGAATTATAGA
Organism: Pachydiplax longipennis; assembly: GCA_036926295.1. Taxonomy (NCBI): domain Eukaryota; kingdom Metazoa; phylum Arthropoda; class Insecta; order Odonata; family Libellulidae; genus Pachydiplax; species Pachydiplax longipennis. The sequence goes on from JAVFKF010000020.1 coordinate 841,601, forward strand.
GGTTGCTATTAAACTAGGGTTCGCATCCTAATTAGATAGGGTCCTCTCCAAGCCTGGGCGTACGGGATCTTTTTGCGTACAATTAAATATTCTTGTTACAAAAGTCATGCATGTGCGAAATCAGATCCATGGAAGCTGTACCTTCATAAAGAGGTCATTCTTTTACATAAATCAACTAATGATCAATAAAGTAAACGCGGAATTAAGTTTTATTTCCGATTGATTTTTCCGACATTCTAATTAATTTTAACTAAGCTTGTATTTCATTGTTCGGGGAATTTTGATTTTTACCTCACTGGTTACCTCGCGGGAGACGAATTATTTTTTCTTTGACAATGAGTGAGATAAAATCATTCCTGCTTAAATTTGCCAGCATCCGCAAATTTGCTGAATATAGAGGAATGGGATTTCTCTTCTCAGAAGCTTAAGCATTCGAGGTAAAGAATGAATCATTTATCAATATCTTCATCAAGGGGGGGGTGTATGTACCGAGGGTGAGAACATTCTCCCGATTCCTTTCCATTTGAATATTCGTTTATCGATGCAAAGCGTCTTCTGCTCTTTATTTATGGGGCACTTTTCCCGTAATTGAATCGCCGATTCCAATCAGAGCTTCTTTTAATGCCTTGCGTCTTTATTAGCGGGCCTGTATCTCTTCGCCTCAGTATTTTTCCATTTTCCCTCACTGCTACTTTGTTATTCCCCGCTGTTAATCTCTCCTCCGTCCCCGGATTTATTTTCCTCCTCTCTGATCCTCTACGCTTACCTTATCGAACTTCTTCCATTTTTGAAAATTTCTTCTCTTTCCCCACGACCACAACTTTTTGAGCGCTCGATTGGAATCCCTTCGCTGACAAACACTTCCCTTAGCAAATCCCTCGTTTGTTTCTCTAACTCTCTCCACTTCTCTCTATCCCTGATTCCGCACACATTCCGAGTTTCCTTCGCTTCAGGAATTCCCTTCTCCTTTGCCGTCATTGGTTTTCTTGCTGAGCATTACGAGGGTCCTAGATTTGAGCCAATGATAGGATATTTTTCTGTAGTAGATGACTAAGCTTATCTATGGCTGGCCTACGCAAAATGACAGTGTAATACTGCACTAAATGAATGATTACCTCAATTCCGATATTTCAAGATCCTGAGATTGAGGAGGAATGATCTATTTAAGGGAAATTAAAAAATCAATTTTTATGAAGATTGTATAAAGTATGGAATATAAAGCATAGATGAAGTTTTGTATAAAGCATCATATTCATTTGTGCAACAATATCATATATACAGGATATGTGTGTAAGCATAATGAAAAACACATTTTTTATATAATAAAATCGAAACAAAGAACGATATGTGGAAAGTTAAATACAATTGTTTCAGCTATCCCGAAGGAAATTTTTTGACTTTGTGAAAATAAACAGTAATTTCAAATAAGTATTCATTAAGAAAAGATTCACTAATTTGTGAAAATACCTTAAAAAGCGGTGTGCTTAATGTTACGCCGCCGATTCTTACATTAAATATATATTGGGCATGGGCCTATTTTTAAGTAGAATAGTACTATACAATCAGAGAAAATGCTTTATTCAGTAATATGAGACAAGATATGTATTTTAATTTACCTGAGATTCAACGTAATCTCTAACGCCAACTGTTGGCTAAAGGATATACATAAAGCTCAAAATCCAGCTCAACATACCATTCTCGGAATTCTGAAATTAAGAAAATACAAATGTCAGGATTTCGGGAATCGCAAATTGGGCAGTACCTCGGAATTCGGTATTCAGAGAAAAGAAACTTTAAGATTTCTTCACCTCTTATCTAACTCCAAATTTCGAAAAAGGGAAAATCCAGCGTATGAAATGTGATATATACCTTCTAAACCTGAAAATAACTCCTGACTCCTCAAATTTTTTTTGTAATATCCTCACTACTCTTTTAACGTTATTTTCCTTCAATGATAAGGTCTGGAGAGTAAAAGATAAATTATAATTTATTCGCTAATTGTAGTATGAATATATTTAAATATCAAAGTTTCCGGAAGAACTAATAGTTTTGTGTTGAAATAAATATTCTTTGACAATTTTGAAAAGAAATTTCATTTTTCCAAAAGGTTTTTATGCAACCTACCATCGGTTTTCGTAATGTCTATACCGCCCTTGCAGTTTTATATTTCCTGCAACCTTAATCTATAGTATAAAAGTAATTCGGATAAAATTTTTGGAAAATAATCGATAGGGAAGCTAAAAATTAGTGAGATAATACCGGCATATATTTCAACATTACATAATCACAAAACAAACCAACATGGATATTCAAAATTGATTCAATAACCAGAAATAGTTGGAAGATTCACTAAGAATGAAAACTGAAAGTTAAAGTAACAAAGGAGGAAAATTCTTGAATAGTTAAGATTTATTTAAAATCTTTCAGTGTAACTGAAAGTGATGATGAATTTCAGGTAACGAATTTTAGGGATTAATTCTTTAGGAAATACCAATTCTTCAAAACAGAGGATGGAGCATCGCTAATTTTCTTTTGACGATAGATAAAATTAAAATTCCCTTGAAGTAGTCTTTGAATACCTTCTACAATCGCGCATTGCTCTTTTGAAGAGATAGTTGAATAATTCGTAGTGTTACAGAATCTTCCCTCTTTATTGTAACGAATTTAACTGCGGAAATTATAGATATTGCCTTCCATCAATCTTAGGGAGTCGTTTATTATGATTTCCGCATTATATTTCTGAGTGGAGGAAAAGGGCGATGAAGCAGCTCGATATCAAATTAGGGTCACTCAGCTTTTGTGTCCATAGACTGCTTAATAAATACTGAGCGCTCTCATTATTCCATTCGTTTTTATAAATTAACCTTGTTACGCCACCAAAACTGTCCACGTGCACCTGTTAGTATTTATTATTTTTGATTCTTTTTAATATTTTAATTTGAAAAGGATGTAGCTTGGTATTAAATTATTTAGACATGCTTATTTTTATCTCTAGCAATCATTCGTGTCTCAATCTGATGATTTTAAACTTAGAAGACGAAAATTTATGTCATTTTTTCCTCATTTACATTGTTAATGGAAACCGCCTGGATAGATTACAAATCCAAGAAAAAAAAATCAGTATAAACTTTTGCGGAAAATCAGGACGATTTAAAAGTTATTCGTATCAAATAAAAATGCATATCTTAACCAATAACGAACGCTATGATAAACTTTGAAGTATTACCACGGAGGAGACTTTTGTGATAATATTGTTTAATTGATGGAATTTGTGCAGATAAAACTGTACCTTAAATTACTAATTCCCGTATCTCCTACTCAACGTATATTTTACAGGCTACAGTGCTATCTCAGACTTCAAAAGACATTAAATTCGGACGTTAAATTCGAGAGAAATTGATTCGTAGTTAGTAAGACGCTTCTGGGCGAACTGCCTGCAAAGTGAAAAATACACTTACTGCTTAAACGCCTTCAGTTGCGAGGTCGTCACTTGCTCTAAAAGCCTCTCTAATGTATAATTCATTTGAAATAACTTGGTATTCAGTCATGAGTGCATTGAGCATGGAAGAACGATGTACGTTAACAAGTAGGGGAGACAAGGCTTATTCAGTAAGGAGCCATTTCCTCTTCTAATTCGAGTTTTTTCATTCAGAATCCTCAGAATACATATCTAAACTGATTGCATTTTTCCTTCCAAATCATGGTTCATTTCCCATTATAACAGCTATAACGACGAAAAAGCTATGGTAAACTAAATAAGGGATTCCTCAAGAGATGGTTCCGAATTAGAAGAAACTTCTTATAGGCCAAAACTCTTAACACAGTCATTTTCTTATAATCTAGCATGTATATCAGTCATTATGTTATAACATAAATCATTTTATTTGCATCATACACTATGCATGTGACCCGTATAAGTTAATTAAAAATCGACATCTTATAGAGTCTGGGAAAGAATTATTTCACTTTCCAATATTTGAATGAGGAGTATTGATTCGTACTTTGAATTATTCAAAACCAACTTCCTCATGAAGCGAATAAACTCAAGCCCAAGGTAACACCGAACTAAGATCTCAGTTTATTAATTCGTAGTTTACTTGATTATATCATTATTATATTTTTAGGCCGAAAACGGGATATTTATCATGAATAAGCGAATAAAGTCCAAGTACAGTGGTCCTAATTTACAAGAAAATCATTTTCTCTGTATTCATCATTGTTCTTCCGTTTTATTTGAAATTATGTATGTAAAATTCATGTTTACAGCTCAGAGGTTGCAAAATAGAGCTAATAGAGTAATACTAAGATGTGGAAATTTTACCTTAATTACATCTATGCTAAATGCCCTTCAGTCGTTTTCAGTGGAAGAAAGAATATCCTTACATGTTTAGCAAATAGTTTGCGGAATATTTTATAAAAGGTTTCCAAATTATTTATATAAATGTTTAACATTAAATTTTAATCGACATCATCACGTCACATGTATAAATATAAGGATGCAATAGCCCAGAACTACTATCACCTGGAGGTCAATAATGATCAATGATGTTCAATAATTTAATAGTCTTCCTACATGGGTCCACAAAATAGAAAGTTAAAGATCGTTTAGAAGGGAATGTATAAATATTGTAAGAATATTTTGAAATAATGTAAATGTACATACAAAGTCGTCCAATCTTTTTCCCTGCCTCTTTTACTATTGATCTTCATGTCTTTGATGTAATTTCTGTATCGGTAAAAGTCTTACTTTGCTTTTTTGAGTAGATTTTGCAAAATGTAAATACTATAATGATTTATAAACAATATACTTCGGTTTGTATTTGTTTATTAATATATAGTCAAATATAAGTTGACGACTTCGTCACAAAATAATTCAAAAATATGATCTTTGAAGAGGTGTCATTAAGTATTCAATCATTTAGTAAGCTATAAAGTTTGTTTTATGTTTCAGAAAAATTCTCCGTGGCTGAGAAAACAGCTGGCGAAACATCTGAGACGCGCAGACTCCCTTGGTGTTGCCACCTTTCCATTTAGGAATCTGTACCTTCTTCACTCGAGTTGTCTTTCTCGGTAAGTCTCAATAAATTCATTACATTCCTTCTAAGTTTTCGTTAATGTGTTGCTGTGCTAAATGAAAAGATTTCTCTCCTACCATGCTTTGTGTATTTAACCCTTTTTGTGTGCTTTTTTCTCCTTTTCTTTTTTTCTCGCCACGTAGATTTTTTTTTATTTGGTGACAAATTTTCTTTCAACATTTACCCATAAGTTCATAATTTCCCCAAAATATTAATATGTTTCTAAGGAATGGGTAAGAAATAGCGTCCTTACCAAATAAAAGATCTGCCTGATTTAATCAAAAAATTCCCCACTGCAATGCACCAAAATTGCTTTCCCTTACTTCGCCAACTAAACTATGTTACACATTATTTCCTCGGTCATTGATTTCATTGATTTGCGGAATTTAAAAAAAATTGACGACATGCGGATGGCAGAAATCTGATTTCGCTTCTTCACGACGCAGAATAGAATCAATGAGCACGGCAGGTAGGAAGAGAGAATGTTCCATTCCCTATGAAGCAAAGGGAAAAAATCTTAAGCAAATCAAAGCTTGGATGAGATCGCGTATTAGAGTGGGTTAGGGAGACGTCCGAAGGGCGTAGAGTAAACAAAGTTTTTCCGCATAAGTACAGAATATGCAAATGACGTGCAGCAGTTATTTTCAGGGGAGTTGAAAAATAAAAAGAAAAGGCTTGTTCGCAAAATCGGATGACATCTCCTTCAGTCCGTTTTATTGTGCAATATTATCACTCTTTCTTTGAGAGAGAAGACATCTATCAACCTCGCAACCGAAATAAAATTATTATATATTTATTAATATAAATAAAATATTATTTATATCTATTTATAAATAAAATTCTTATATTATTGTATATTTATATCTAAACTAACGTTAACCCGGATTCTTTGTTTCAAAACTTAAAAAGGAACAGTAAAATCAAAGATAAATAATTGGAAATAGCTTAAAACTTAGTTTTCTTTCAACTTTAATTTCATTGCAGAAAATACAATTAAAGTAAATTTTTCTAAAATCAGGCTCTTATCTTATAAGTAAATCAATATAAAACTCATAGATGTAGATATAGTAAGTATCATATAAAATTCAGTAATTTCATAATAGCAATAATGCAGAAAAATTCAAATAATGAACGACTTGCTGTTTGTGTAATATTATTACTAAAAATGCTTCGAAAGCTTAAATAATTTTGCACGTGAACTTCCACCGGGAATCAAACCCGGGACCGCTTTCTCCGAACTTGAACTGCCCACTTGGCTATCCGGGAGCCGATTACAATTACTATTGGATAGAATTTTCACTATGTAGAGACATAGAGAATATAATGATATTCATAAACATATTTATTAGAATTAGTCAATTTATATAAAGTTCTTTCTTGAGGTAGCTCATGTGAAGGAGTCGTTCCTCTATAAAAACCTGATAAATATTTTATTTATTTATTCCTGATTTAGCAATTTCTGAACGCAGTAATATTGAGACTCAAGTGGGTAGCTTGGGGCATGTGCATCAAATTCTGAATTCGCCTATGGCTAAAATCCTATTTTACACGAGGTATCAATTTCAAACAAATTCGAAAGTACTTGCGATTTTAATAAATTATATTGACACATTAATTTTTTACGCTCTTCCGTCTAATAAATTACTTTCATGAATATAAAGTAAACGTGTTAAATGTAATAATGAAAGAAAGGAAAAGATAGGGCAAAAGCTTGCACGCAGACATAAAATAGAATCTTGAATGATTAAATTCTGTGATTTACTTACATTCTAATAACATTTTTACCGATAAAATGAATATTAAAGTAATTTTTAGATCAGACTAAGGCAATAACGGTAAATTAATTATTTATCACTGTACTGTACTTAAAAAAGGCGAATCAGAAATGATTACTACATATTTCTATACAATGACATGGTCTGGCGTCAGTTATGGCAAATAATTCAAGCCATTCCTTTCCTTTCACAGCCTACACGATGCTAAATATAGACAAGGATGCACACGCTTGGAAAATAATCCAAAAAAAATAAAAACTGCGAACTATAGTCCAGCGATCATATTCCTAGAAATGCAGAGGAGCAAGTTCCATGAGGATTAGCAAATTCTACGTACCCATCCAAAAAAATGTGCTTCAGTACGTTATCGATGAAGACCGCGCGTGTGGATCTAAACGCTATCGGCAGTATTTATAACTTGAAAATTCTAAAAAGCTATTCCTTATCTCCTCACGGTATTCAAACGAATTGTAATCCTTTTCAAAAAAATAAATGTTTCCCTTCTCTTTGTGCCTCGGCGTTAAATCTGCGCTTTTTCATCAATGAAATCAGTGGGACGTAGAGAAATTCGTTCTCAGTTGATTGCGAGCTGCGATTTTGTATTCCGAACACAGATGATCGAATGTGTTTCCGTTCCCTCAGAAGAGTCCGAATTTCGCACATCAAAGACTTTATCCCTTTACTCCATTCATGCGACTTCACTTCTCCACTTCAGGAACTCGTCCATAGACCGGTACCATTTATGTATAAATTATATTTATTTTTCTTCGTAATGCAATCAACGGGAGAACAAGCGGTGTGTTCCCACCAATGTTTTCCTCCCACTCGTACATGCAGATTCGAATTGGTCTTTTGCTTATTTGGATCTTGATGCGCCAGTTACTAATCCATTCAAGCTAATATTCACGGTAAGCCGTTCACATAGGGACTACTGAAATTACGACTATTTGAATTTATGGCCATCTCATAGAAGGAAGGAAAGGTGGAGTCGCATTAACTGCTAAAGAGGCATGGATTAAAGAACTTCATCCGAGAATCCAACAAAAGTAAGGGAACTTAAGGAATATTCGAGCAAGAATATTTTTCGCTGTGACGATGTGATACATTCTGAGCATAGAAAGGAGGCGTCGTCGAAATTCAGCCAAATATATGCAATTTCTATCTCAAAGGTGTGATTTTATATTATTCAGGTCTTTTGAGTTGATTTCGGGGTGGATTTTGGGATGGAGTTTTGTAAAATAAAAGAAATAGATGTTACGGTTAGCATTGGAGGTCATCCAACATTTATATTATGTTATCTCATTAAATTTAAAAAATGTGTACTGTATAGGAAGTTAAATTCAATTCACGATTTATAATTACGCTTCAGGATTAATTTTTGATTTATTTGAAGGTGTATTGTTTTTCACCATTCATCTACCCGGTATGTTAATAATACAGCAAACCCAATTTCTAAGGATCCTGAGTTTTAATCCAAAATAATTTCATTAAAATCATTTCCAGCTGAAAACTGAGAGACTACACTATAATATGCTATTCATAAAGGCAGATAAACGTATATGGTGAAGTTAAAGTGAGGTGTGTTTAATTTTGAATGACATCTTTTCTTTGATTTAAGCTGCTAATTGAAAGAAAGATTTATTTTGAAAAAAGATCTACTATTATAGAAAAGACTATACTATAATATGCTATTCATAAAGGCAGGAAAACTCATATTGTGAAGTTAAAGTGAGGTGTACTTCATTTTGAATGACAACTCTTCTTTGATTAACGTTACCAATTTAAAGAAAGACTTAGTTCGATAAAAACCATTTCTTGATACCTTAAGCTTTCCACGTCATAATCTTTTCATTCTAGTTGTCTAAATTTAGAAATGTTTGAATGAACTAAGAGTAGCGTAAAAGCATTGGCAGCACTGTGCACAACTCAGCAATTCTGTCATCTCCTCTTTCACATTGCCGTGAGGAGAATCCCTACTGCTTACTCAGTACAAGTTCCAACGTACTGCACTTGATATGTGTTTGTTTGAATGAGAACGTCTAAGACGATATTATGTTCATGAAGTACCCTACATAAATGTACCGCGAAGAGTTTTAGCAACATCGCGCAGTAATATATTGTTTGTAACTTGGTAAATCAGCTAATTTGACTCACAAAATGCTACGGAGAACTTACTGAAAGGTCAGAAACAGGATTGTTACACTGAAAAATTTCATCGTTCCAAGAAAGTCTCTACTAAGAAAGCTAGAATCAGCAAATTCAAAATAAAATATATATCCATTTATATTTTTTATTACCATCAGATGATTGCCCAGAATGGGTCTGTGCAAATGCGAAGGATTTTTAATATAAAATTTTATTGATGATTTCTTGAAATAATGAGGTAAATGTCAATATATTTGTGAACAAGCATTGCAGGACTTTTATACTGCGCCCGAACACCGCCCGATGTCACACGGCAATTTTCATGAATGAATTACGTAACGCAAAACACTGCCGTAGTTTTCAGCACCGTAATTCTCTATACCATAGTCTCTGTGACATTGTAAATCCCTAGGTACAATATTCACTTTTGTTACTTGGGGTGTTATTCAGATAAACCGTAACCGATGAGCTAAAAGGTATTCCACCACAAAAATCAATTATTCTTGTTAAATTCCTGTCACATCTTCTACAATTGGTAACAGTTTCAATGCAGACCGATGTATAACGTAGCTTGAAAATGAATGATATTCCATTGATATTCAAATCTAAGGGAGAGTATTCACTCATAAACGGACGCGGTCTCGTCGACGACTAGTTTTTTCCATTATCAAATCACGGATTCTTACACCGTCAGCTAGGGATCCTCTATTGAAAACTTAATGAGGCCTTCATTATCTTTTGATCATCATTCACGAACTTTTATTACTCGTGTGTGATGCCGTTCGTTCAGCAAAACCTCTTCTGAAAGACTGTTATGAAGGCTGAAGCTATTTGCGCCCTGAAATTCTTTCTTCAAAGGAGAAAAAATCTACTAATGAAAGCAGCTCAACGGGAAAAATGAAGCCATAAAGAACTCATAAAGGATATTATTTCCTTCCCTGTATGTTATTTTCCATTTTTATCACATCTGCCAAACTTTAGATGTTTTTAATATCTTGCTTTAGAGCGGCAGAATAAGTCAAACGAATTTAAACCTTAAAGAGGCTTCCTTTCTAAACGCAAAATCTCTTGAAAATGGAATATACTGTTAATTACGTGTAACTCTTAACACCAACCCTTAGTTTAAAAATTGTATTGTGCGTACTTAATAGCGATGGTGAATTATGTATTGCCACCAATTAAATGATAACCTATCGCCTGTGTCAAATCACATAAATTTACAGTTATTGTTATTCTCATTTAGCAAGTTAGCACTTGGCTAATATGGCTTCGATTCCGACTAACCTGTGAAGGCATATTAAGAAAATTTCAAAAGTGTTACGTCAAAAAAAATTAATATCATTAGGATCACGTATAGATAGAAAATTAATAAAAGAAAAAATACACGAAAAATACTTGATAGATACAATAAAAAATAAAAAGAGAAAGATTTGGCTTGTTGGGAAAAGTCCTCAACTGATAGTCTACGGCAGTGGTTCCCAAAGTGGGCGCTACCGCCCCCTGGGGGCGGTGCTCTAGTTTATGGGGGCGAAAAGAGCCAAGTATTACCTAAGTATTATTCCTTTTGCATAAATGTGCAATGAAAACTATACCTTTATTGGATTATAAATACACATTTGATTAGTCATTGTTTTTAATTTAATTATTGCAACATTCCTTGTCTGGTTATTTAGCCTATGATTCTGATTATTATTTTAAAGTTACCGCTTGGGGGGCGTTGAGTGTTGTTTTATGGATCCAAGGGGGCGGTGGCTCGAAAAAGTTTGGGAATCACTGGTCTACGGTGAAAAACTCACGATGCAGGAAAACGCCTGCACAATATGGGAGCAAATAAAACTATGAAAACACAGAGCAAATAAAAGCACTATTAAAAATGAGGGATGCAGAGGAAATAATAGACGTATTCGTAAAATCTAGCGTGATGATGGCACAAACGATTCTCGCAAGATCTCAACAGGCATAACTCTGAAAAGGGAGAGAGATCTAGGTTGGTCAGTGCAATAAAAGGGTATCTAATAACTCAAATATGTGCGATATTAAACATTGAATGAACAGGAAGGAAAGAAAAAAGATTAGAAATGAAAGTTGACGAAGGAAATTTAATTAAAAGTCAAAAACGCTATTCATTATCTCCGCTAGAAAGTTAATTAGGTACGATGCGTTTGAAATATTTGACTTGAAACTTGTGTAATAATAATGAACATTAGCTTAATAGAAAGGCTAAAACAGTTCCAAGAACCGTACTCGATCCTAGGCCATCCGCTAGGCACTATCAAATAATAGTTCTAGCGTTGTTAAAAGTGCTGCAAAGGCCGAGGTCATATCGCATAAATGGGAATCGAATCCGGGACCACTATCACGAAAGCCGAATGTACTCTTTTTGATTCCAGCCTTTTCTATAAATCTCAGTTTCTTATCTTTCTGTAGGTTTCGCAGGTTTTTCACACCCTTTTCTGGGGTGTTTTCCTGCCGTGGGCTATTTTTCCTATCCTAGGTTTTTAAGCCCACAATAAATTTCTTCCGTTCACTTTTTTTCTGCTATCTCTTTCTTACAAATTGACGAAGGGTTAGATGTAAGAAGAGACTATTCAGTCTCAATCTCGCGCGAATAAAGACGTTTTATTATTATTATTATATTATGAAATCCCGAATTCATGATCTAGATGCTTGGAGAAATGAAACAAGTCAGATTTGGGGAAAGACATATTTATAAAGTCCTTTCATCCTCTATTTCCATTCCACTACCTTGATTCAGTATTCCATCCTTTAATATGCGTCTGTTGAAAACAACTTTAGGAAATCCTTTCTGCCTACGCATGAACCAGGTGTTCGAGCACAGATATACCTCCACTAAGAAAAGCTCCTCTAAAGAAGATTTTTAAGAACTCGAAGCTCCAATATCTCCGAGAATTCTAAAGGGCAAATTCCAACGTAATGGCTTTCAAAACTTAAAAGCGAGTGGATTTGATATAAAAGATGAAATTAATTCCTAGGGAAATGATTGGGTTGAATATGTAATTCTCCAAAATCTCCGGAACTTTGAGAAAGAAATCGTGTTTACCATAGGGTACGAATTAATTGACTGTATAAACACAGACGTAATAAGAGTAGATAAATTTACTAAGGAATAACACCGCATTTGTTTAATTTAATGCGAATTAAATGTTATCAAAAGCGAATAAGGAAGTACAAATAGTAAATGTAAATCCTTAATGTATTACTTAAAAATATAAATATACATGGGATTCGGAAATGCAAATCTTTGAAAAGGGTGAGTAAGAGGATAAAATAAAACAGCTTGTAGATTCATGGACGCAATGGAAAACGACATTTAGTTTGAAGATTATGGTTTCACTACAGAAGGCACATAATCACGACTGACGTACGGTAAATCCATTTTCTTCCTAATTCTCTGCAATGTTTCAGAAGATATTACAGTTATGGCAGTAACATATACCCAAAGACAGTTTCCAATCCTGGCATTTCTCTAACCAATGTTGCACAAACTAACTTAACCGCCTGATTATACTTTACAGCGCTCAAAACATGCGACTGGAATCCTTAAATACGCAACGTTGTACGATAACAGAAATTAAAGTGTTACCAAATAAAAAATACTTGTATGAAGTTTTGGAAGAATATCTGAGTCAACAACCTTCGTTGGGTGTGAAAGTTTAATTCGATGAGCAGATTAAAATATAATTAGTACGGGTATAGAAAAAGGCACACAAATATAATATGCACAAGGGATATTTAATTAAGTAAATAAAGTTCTTGTTTATTTTACAAATAAAAATTTCCATCCTTATTAATATCCATCGGCTGAATCTTTCCATACGATAATGAATTTCATTTCCCACAGCTTCTCAAACTTGTGTTTGGTAATAACCTCTCCTTTCTAAATAGAATTATTAATTATTTCTCGGGATTGTTAAATCCAGACTTCCGTCTTTGCTGAACTTCTGCGCACAACCTTCTTCTTGGCTTACTCTTTTAGACCATCGTAACAACTAAAAAGATTATTCTTATAAACTACCTTAAAATTTCCTTACTGACTGTCCTTTCGGAATTTCTCATTTCAGCTTTCGCGCTTAATTCATCTACCTTTCTGATCTTCTCTGCTTCACTATTTTCTCTCATATTTCTGAATTACCCGAATTTTTGCGGCAATATTTTACAAATCTACCCGTTAAAACAGTTTTATGCTTAGTATTACTGGAAACAAATATGAAAACGAAGCTAATTGTTAAAGTATATTTATTAATGAAAAATTAAGTAGAGTAATTACCATTATAACAATTTAAATTCAATTGTTACCATTATTACAATTTGTTACCATTATTAAAAACTGTAAATCTACAATACCATTTGTAAATTATCTACAATTGTTCACTTCTTACGCTGTATATGGGTCAGAAAATATATTATACACAAAGTTTTAACTCTCAGCCATGAGGATTACAAGAACAATGGCGTAAAAGTGAAAACTTTATGAAAATGGTCGGACGAAGCCTAATTAAGTTTAACTATGAGCTACGACTTATATTTTTTTATTGATCCATAAAAAACCCCAGAATAGAACTCTAAAGAAAAATCCCACGGACATAATCCCTATAGGAAAAACCTCACATTGATAAAAGTCAACCAGCATAAATATCAACATGGACAAATGCCCATACGGGAAAACTTTCACGTTGCCCATTTTAATAACATAACTGCAGATTGATATATTTTGATCAATGTAGGATTTTATCTATGCGAGATTTTTTTCAATGGGGTTTTTTTTTAACGCAGAGTTTAAAATTTTGAGAATGTCCGGTCACGAATTTTACGGTCTGCCTGTAAAGCGTCCAATATTAGTTGCAAATAATCTTAAAATGATAGTATAATTAAGCAGTCGAGAACCTTTCTTTCAAGTGGTAAATAATTGAATCAATTGTTTAAGTAACGAAAATATTTTCCAGTATTCAGAATAACAAGGATCAAGAGGAATACTATAGCAGGCTTATATAGTATTAATTTGAAATATTTTAGTTTATAAAGAGGGGTATTCGAATGTACGAAAAAAATACCTCTGAACCCGTAGATCTAGAAACAGTATTTGGAGACTTTCACTTGTTTAACTCTCCCCTCTCTCGCCTTCCCCCTTTATTGAATTTCCGTCCTCCTTCATTCTTATTACCTAAAAAGACATTTATTCGATTGAGATGTTTTCACGCGGGAGAAATTTAACGCTAGCCCCCTTCCTGTTTCGAATTTGTGAAATATCTCTCTTTTGTATTTTTGTAGTTTATTGAATTAATTTTTTTACGATTTCCTTCTGTAAATGCTCATTTTCAACTCCGTAATAGGCGAAACGTAATAAATTCCTTTTTCTATATATTTTCTTTTTATATCTATTTCTTTTTATATATATTTTATATATAAACTCCACGTAGGAAAGTGTAATTCTGTGGAACTCCAAGACAATGAAATGAAAGGAAGAAGTTTTCGTTTTCCACATGTTTATTTTCGCACGACCGGTTTCAATGAATAATCGTCATCATTTGGTGATGATGTACACCCCTGTTCTTCTTTCATTTTATCGTAATGCCTTTTTCCTTGGAGCTGAGGATTTTTCTGGGAAAAGTGGTGAAAGATTATTAAATTAAATCCATGAAAACCCTGCAGATTTCTAATAAAGGGAAGCGGAGGAGCACTTATCATCGAGAGTAATTGGACGCCGAAATGCGTTTACTCAGTGATAAGAATGATCTTGATTTTAGATGAGAACTACGAAATGTGATATGCAAATTTCTGCGTCTTTTGTTAAGCTGAAAAAGGTATTCGATGAAGTGGTAAATAAGTGCATTGAGTGGGAAATTATTAGAAAGTCTTCCACTGAGAAACTTCGAAGTTTTGTTTTCAAATGGAAATGGATTTCTAGAAATCAACGATTGTGCAATTGTTATAAAAATCCCAGTTGAAATCACATCTCAAACTCTATCTCCGTTTTACGATCGGAGACTTCTGAGTTATTTCTCATAATTTTAATCCAGTTATTCCTTGTCACAAATTTACATTAATTATTTTACATTCGTTTAATATAGTTATCCATTAATTTGATTCAACCCATTATTCATTATTCATAACTTTGACTCATTATGATTTTTAATTATTGAAATTTACCAGCAATTCACTGGGCTCAGTTTTTTAATTACAAATTGCAGGGTAAGATAAGGTAATTACCCCAGAATAGCTGATAGAAACATTTCAGAAAATCGACACTTACTAATTACTTTCACTTGCATGTAAGGCTTACGTTATCATGTAAGATTTGCACCGATAACTGTGTTAATGTCAGCTTAAGTAGGTCATTCTGTTCGTCATAAAGTTTGGGAAGACTTTCCTCTGTGTAGTAGAATATCCTCCTGAAATAACTGATATACAAGTATCCTTACACAAGTATGGTAGTACATTGAAAATAGAACATGGATTTTAAGGCTATGGAAAATAGAGCCTCATGGATGGAATACGAAATTATATAAAAAAAATAGGATGTCATTTGGGAGCTATAATATTAATAACTGCACTATAAAGAAATCGAGTAAGTTCTCTCCACCGCCAGTCTAATATAATTAAATTCATTATTCATTTCGAAGATTGCCCAAAGAACACGTCGAAAGTTTCATGAATATACCTTAGTCCAGAAACGTATAACATGTTGGAAAAATTAGCGATTCATTCAGTGTCATTTCAGCGCTAATATTTCACGGGCAAGCACGATACTCATTTGAGTGAGTTTGAAAATCCATATTCATGCGAGTATTGCGGTTCAGGAATCAGTCGTCTCTAATGATATTTTAATGGAACCCTAACATTAAATTAACTCTGAAAGCTAGGTTATAGGGTAGAAGTGCCTAATGTGGAATATGTTCCTAATGTATAAAATCACAGTTTCAGGTCAGATAAGTTCTGCAGTGTGTCAGCTAGTTTTTAAAGTCGATGGAAGTGTTCCTGTCAGTCTTCTTGCGAGATTTCACTTGTCCAGAAGGAATTCGTAAGCTTCTGTATAAGAATGTGTCTTATCGAGTTTTCGGTAAGATACATTTAACCTATTACCATACATGAAAGACGGTGAGTGTGGCACAAAGTATACGAACCTTAAATGTGAGTTCTACAGAAAGATGTACAGAAATGAAAGTCGTACAGAAAGATGTACAGAAAAATTTTTATACAGAAATGCTTCGACAACTGAGATCATTTCGCACGTGAGCCCCCATCAGGAATCGAACCCTGGACTGTTTTCAGCAAATTCCAACACTTTTCCCACTTACCTATCCGGATCTTATGCATACCTTTTATATATGTTTTTATATTTAAGTTGAATGAAGGAATTTTAGCATAGTACTCCTTTGATATTTTTAATCTACGATTTCATGTTTTCTCTGATTCTCTTTCTTTTCTTTCGAAAATGTTCCAATAAACAATCAAGTTTACAAATGGAAAACTGGAAAAACCATAATTTTAAAAATTTATATACATTTAAAACAAATAAATTTAAAACATTCATTACTTATCTTATCAATCGTTGGCAACTTATAATCAGTCCGCACTAATTGTTAAAAACGTCATGCATTCTAAGACTTTAGAAATATTATTTATATTCAGGTGTTGTATGAAATTAACTTGGGCAACAATCCTATGAAATGATGTTCTTTATCTAGCTAACTTGATGTTTTATCACTTTTCATTTGCGCGTAATACACAAGCTTTCTTAAAAACTATTTTAGTATTTCTTACTAGGAGTACCTGCCATTCCATAATAGAATAGGAGGTGGATTGGATTGGATCTTCTTAACCAGATAGTAAAATACATAACCCAGAATAATTGGATAATAGCATCTAACATTTTCTTAAAAGCTTAAAATCTATTTAATTAATCAATGAATTTTCTTTGTGGTACGGTGTACTTGAAGTGAAAGATTTAGAGAATATTTTCGAGATACGATTTCAAACAATTTAAGCAAGCAGTAAAGGGTATTAAAAAATAATTCACATTTGATACCGCTACCCTTTGTGGAAAATTAATCGAAAGATCAGTTTTATGCATAGTTTTTTGCATGTTATTTTAAAAATGGTTTAGTTGATTGAAACATCTAGTACAATGAAATATTCGCTCATTACGATTTTAGTGAAGGTAATATAAACCGCCACCGCGAGATATTTAGTTTTTAAATAATCAAATATTTTTGAACCTGGCAAACATTTTTCTCACATGGGATTTTTGCAGTAAATATATTTAAATTTTGATCAAATCTATTTTTTCTTCTCGACTACAAAGTTTTTCACAATCCGCACTTTGTCCGTAATACTCATTAGATCAGCTGATTTGTGATTTTGCTCCGTAAGTAAATGCGTTCAGTAGCGTATCATGAACATGCAAACTGGGTAAATGTTTTGCTCGGAAAGGGTCGAAAATTGGAATGTGTGTCTATCTTTGGAGTTGCTGGAATGAGCCGTGGTTATCAACATAGACATGTCAGAATCACGCATTTCATTGCATTGCAAAAACAAGATCTACTCATCTCCTGCTCCGTGACCGCCTGGCTCGTGCGTCAAAATAGAGGTAATTAACTCATGAATTATTTTATTTTATAAGTAGTTTAAAATGTTAAGGTTCATATGTATATTAAGATTATGAACATTAACCGTGGTAATTGAATATCATGAATTCGTTGCTTTGTATATACGAGAGTGAAAGACAGATGATACTGAGAGAATCTAGAATTACAATCGCCCTATTTCGTTGAAATAAACTCTAGGAATGAGCAAGAAAAATGTGTACTTTTTCCACAAATTGTTTTTATTATAAACAATAAAAGACTGTAAAACACACATGACTAGTTTCTTTACATCAAGATGATGGAGATCAATCTCTGAAACTAGTCGTGTGTGTTTTACAGTCTTTTATTGTTTATAACAAAAATAATTTGTGGAAAAAGTACAAATTTTTCTTGCTCATTATGGAATATCTCCACAAGACAACGCCTGAAACTGTGAATTTTAAACTCTAGGAACTTAAGCGTTAGACTAGTTGGAATATTAGAACCAAAGCGAACTTGATCTCAAAGTTAATTATGAAAACAATGATAGACTTAGTTTCAGATTATCGATTCTATTTTCCATGAATAATTATACTTCAGATGCGAGTGTTCTCGACTCAGTTTCCTTAGAAATAAATTTATAAATTACTTCTCTTTCAGGAATGATAGTTACGTTTGCTGACTGAGCACCCAAAATTATACCAGCACAGACTGGAAATCAAAGCCGAGTAAACTAATACGAATTACCGCACTGATTCCAAATATTCTTGATTTTAACTTTGATTCATTACTTATATATAGAACTTTATTGTTAAAATATCATCTTCACAATAATACGTGTAAAATTGTAGAAATAAGGTCCTAACATGCACGTTTTTCGAAAGGTGTATCCGTTAAAAACAGGGCCGTGGATAAATCCTAGCGAGAGGAACTTAATGCACGACGTAGCATTCGAAAGCCTAACTTCGAAGGATTGCGGTCTATCTAGGCTCACAACGCCCACATGACAGTCGCGTGATAATTAGATTGAAATTAATTCAAATCCGAGGGCAAACTTGCAAATCATAGAGTAACGACAAGCTGTCATTTGGAAGCACGAGAGGAATTCGAAAAATGAATTTTCCACGTGTTACTGTTGACTGCTTGACAAGGGTTAAATGAATTCATAATCACAACAAGAGGATGCATGGGATTTGTTGTAAAAATGAGAGGAATTTAATCGGGATATAGAAAAGACTAATAATGGAAACACTGGAAACGATACCCATACAAATTTTCATGAGGAAGAAAACATTCGTGAATTGTTTGGGAACGGCCGTCTATAAATTTATTTTATCTTGTGGAGATTTATTTCAATTATTGTTTAAAATGTAATTTTTTGCCTAGAGAACAGTCTTTGATTGGAATTTCAGGTAGAAAAATTGTAAATACTTTCCTCAGTTATATTGAACTAATTATACTAGCAAAAGTCTCTTCCCCTACAAAACAGCTGCGTCCTATATAATTTTGCGTGGCAGCTTTCCAAGCATTTTTCATTACAGGAATTCTCACGTGCGTGCAATCAGTACCTCATAGTAGATAAATAACATATTATCCGATGTTTTTAGTTTAATTTATTACCTTGTTAGTAGAGAAGGTCATCCGTGGGAGATGCAAAATGTCTCTTGAAATTTCTTTAGGCTGGCAGTGGGGCGATGATGCCTGAGATATGATTGTTTACTTACGTCAAAATGGCTAAAGATCAAGTAATTCTTATCATTAAGCTTTTCACAAAATTGTACAAGAAGTAAAAATAGTGTCTTGAAGGGGACTCGAACCCTGTCCTCCCACCTTCCGGGTTGGTGTTGCAAACACCTAATTTCACTTTTATTTTCTTGGGTTGAGATGCAGACTTTCTTGTGGATATTTAAGCTTCATATGCATTAATTTTTTGAAAATTATTTGAAAATTTTATTCGAGGATTTAGCGTTACCTATTGTAAATTGCTGCAAGGAATGAGTCCATCATTTAGCATTTCGGAAATTAATTTAAGAATACGTATTTCTATGTGTTTACCATGGGTAAAAATATTGCCAATATTTCTAAATTCCTCTGTATGTATTTGGTCATATTAAACGAAATGGTCTTTATCTATGCTGTAGTTGTAATTACTACTCGTAATCATATATGTATAACTAAAATATTGATCAGAGGATAATATATATTATACATGAGTTCTCCGGCACTTCAAGACCAGGCATTCTGTCACATTTTTATTTTCGATTTTCGCTCCGATGCAATGAAATAAACTAGCTTCGGTTCTTTTTCGCTCAGTTTGTCTCTGTCAAACCGATTTGAACCGTAATATTTAAAAGAAATTTAATACGCATAGCTTTTCAAGTTAATACAATTAAATTCTACACCATAACAGGCGATGTTAAAGAAATAATTACCAAAATATGAGACAATATATATTTTAATTTAAAGCATTTTAATGAGCTGCAAGTCGCTGGTACACATGCATAGTGGAGCTTCATCAGCTTATATTATAATTTATATAATTATATAAATTGATATAGTTTGGAACCGAAAATTGGAACAGAGTAAGTGGTTTAATAGTTAATAATGTAATATTTTATTTATTTAATTGTATAAAATGGTTTTCGGTTTCAGTTTGGGTTCAAGAATTTTAATTTTTCAATTCTGGTTTAGAGTTCACGCCAGCAAAAATAACGCGAATTCCGTTCTTTCATAGCGTAGCAGAAAATCTGTGGACTTAACCTAATTAAACATACAGCGGTGCTTATCAATGAGTTGATGAGGCCAGTGGGGCATTGCCATCTCTGACTTTACACCTTCATGTTTGTAGTAACGAATAAGAAAGCATTCTTTGTTGCATACGACAACTGTGGCATCCGTATTTATACACGGTATTGTGCCAAAATGTTCCATTGGGATACGTGGCAGCCTGCCAGCTGATGCTGCAAAATACGAGTACCCTTCTTGCAAATTTACAAATAAATCGAGCATTATTCAGATTTTCAGTCACCTTTTGGGTTTATTGTTACATTCATCCTAAGGAATGTTCAATGCAACGGAACGGATAAGAGGATGCTTGTCATTCTCCATCGAGAATATATTACATAAATCATGCGCATAATTAAAGTCATGAAGCATCCATTTGGAATCGTCTATTCTGTATTTTGAGATAGAAGATATCCTAGGTGGTACCCGGAGCAAAATGTTGGGAATTTATATCGTGCAATTAAATTTTGACCTCAAGAGATGCAAAATCTCACACAGATTTAAAACTTTTAGAAAAATACAAGAGTATAACAAAAATTGTCGCAGAAGTTCGGTAATATTAAGGTTAAATTGTCGAATAAGTATATATTTCTTCACCAAGATATTTAGAAAAAGGTTTACGTGCTAATTCACCCATCACCTTTAAAGAATCTGTTCATATTTTTAACTGAAGCGATGCGTACTACTGAGATGCGATTATTTAGAATCATCATTTTTTAATTTATGACATTTGGCAACGGTTTTGTAAAGAATAAACTCAAGTAACTAGTAAAAGAAATACTAAAAATCGGAAAATTGTTATTTAAGGCTATAGAACAAAAAATATAGGGGAAAAATAAAAGGAAAATTATAAATATTGTCGGTGAATATTTTCATGTTCAAAATGGAGCGTTTTAGGAAATCAAATCTTTCATTTTTTTTAATAATTCACTTCAATCTTAGCTATAAATACTCTATTGAAGGTAACTAATTATTTATGTAGTCACTTAAGCTTTACGTAAATCATTTTTATATATAAAAGATTTTACTCGCGATTAAAAGTAATGGAATAACTTTGAATTCGCGATTCAATTCAAGTTTCTTTTTCTGACAGTTTTGTTTTCACGGTAGAGTTCAGTTCAAAAGAAACTTTAGCTGCTCCACATAGTTTTAACAAAAAAGTCCAAAGCTTAATATGTCTTCGCAAAGAAATGTTTGTAGCTGTCGGCATCCTTTTTACTTTATGAAACCTAGGTCGATTGATATTAAAGAGCATTTCTCAGACGTAACCTCGTGGAATTCCGTCATTAAAATGTAAAATAAAAATTCACAGTAAATCCCACGCCGACTTTCATACACAACTGGTTCATTGTCGCGTGACAACTTTAGGTAAAATAAGTGCAAAAGGAATGTCCATTGTTTTCATAAGTGCCAATTTAGAAGATTAAATCATTAAAGCGTTATGTACATTTGTACAATCATGCACTCAAGGGAAATTTCATTCCTTCCTATAGAAGACTAAAAGCTGTATTTATGTTGGGATATTAACAACCAATTCAGATGCAAAATTTCAATTAAGTTCTCAGATTAAGAACGAAACGCTATAAATGATTATTTATTCTCCTAAATTACCGTTAGATGAATAGCTATGCAAATAGGATACTAATGGATTGGCTGACATTTCTCGTTAATCTTGATTTAATATATACGAATTTTGCTAGCAGTAAATTATTCTCTCAAATAAGTCATCAATTGTACTGCTGGTTATAATTTCAGTCCTTAATGAAATGTCAGATTAATCGCATTGCAGTCAAACAGGGACGAATCCAAACAGGAAAGCAATACTGCAATTGTCCTCTTCTCACTTAATGAATTTCTAAAATAAGCATTTTGACTCAATTAAGACAAATTTAACGGTTTTATGATATCTTTTATATGGGGTCCTAATTTTTTAACTTCTTTCTATTTCATATTATTGTCGCAAAAAGTTATGGCATTGGTCTTGTACTCTGACTAATGAAATAATTTAAGTTGTTTTTGAGTTTATATGGCCACTAATTTATTTTTATGCTATTATTTCTTATTAATTTCAATTTTTCCCTATTTTTTTACGCTTATAATGTTTTTGATTTGTTCAGTTTGTAATTTCAGCATTAATGCATGACTGTTGCCTCAATACAGGTTTAAACTGGAGGTCTCAATGTTTTTTCTGTGAATTCTTTCTATATATCACTTTTAAGAAAGCTAATAAATATATAATATTTAATTATGATGAGGAGTTGAACTAAAGTATGGAAGGGAAGGTTTATACAATTATTTCACATGTATTGTTTTTAGGCGACAAGATGACATTTAAATAGATGTTCGTATAGAACAAAGGCTGCCAGATTATAGCTACTTTAAGATGAGCAAATTTTCTCAATTGCCATCCCGTGGCATGTTTATATATCCGCACTTCCCTACGAACTCTTTTTCCATGTCCTCTTTCTTATTTAAAACGTGCTTATTTAAAACTTTTGCTTTCGTTTGCCATGTTAAACACAGAATATTCAGCTGTTAATATATATTTTCCCAAAAATTTGCCGTAAGAAAAATGGTAACCTCTCCGAAATTAGAGGATCAACATTGGATTATGGTAACGAAATTAGTGGACCAAACGAAATAAGTGAGATGCAGCGGAGGGTAATGAAATTTGAACCGAAAGCTACATGTCATAGAGCTATCTGTAGAATAACTTATTTATAAATCCCCATTTAGCTGTAGTTTATTATGAGAGATTGGTGTCAATGCGATTGCCTCACAAATTCCGGGAAGATTTATTATGATTGACGGGATAAAAATTTTAGGCTCCACCTTCACATTATTATAAAGTGTAATAACGAACTGAAAGGCAGGAAATGAAATTTTCAGCGGAAATTTTTCCATTCAGTCGGTATACAGGAGGACAAGTGGTATTAGATTGTAATTAAAACCTTTATCAATTCGGGCATAGATCACCTCAGACAAATCTAGGCCCTATTCCTGAAACAAACGCCCAAAAACTAACATCAAAATCCAAATCAAAACAGCTTAATCCCAAAGAAAAAAGTTCGATCCCAAAGAAAAACGTCTTGAAAAAAGTGTGGCGGGACCTGAAGAGATAGAGGAAGATCCCGGGTTCGTTTTCCGGTCCAGCCAGAGTTTTTAAATCTATTTTTCCTTGGAATTTTTCCTGGGTGCACGCCCTTATGTGCAAAATTATCCTAACTCTCTTCCATAGGTTTATAAGTAACGGAAAATATCTACCTTAAGCTCTGAGAAACTCAAAATCTGACGATCTTTATATATCTTTGAGAGTCTTAAATTCCTTTTAGTACCAATATCAAAAAGTCTAAATGCATATCTTGATTCCACGCGAAATTTTTTAACATTTCCATGCATCCACGTGGCTAATTAAGCCTTTTGGTATTAACCAAAAGCATTTTCAAGCACCTAGAAAAATTCTTTTCCGTACGATGGAGAGAGACCTCATAATTCGTTTCGTGTACAAACGACTTGGAAAAATTCCTCGAAGCACCACTCTGAGCTTATTTACTTCGACTACAAGGCATTCCGTAGCTCTGAAACGTATTTTCTCAGACCGCATGTACTGCGGCTGCGGCTATTTAAATAATAATCCCCACTTACGCGGCCTCTCTCTTTCGCGGATGCTATTTTTTTATTTTAAGGACAAATTTAGTTAGTCCACGGGTCGGGGGATCCGTGAATAAAAGTAGTGAGGAAATGAAGAAAAATAAATAAGAAAAGATGGGAGTGTTGGCGCCCATCCCGGCCCATATATTCCGCGCAGACATCCTCCAGCCCTATAATCCTTTCCCCTGTAAGCATTGCTACCCATTCCATCGATCGAACTCTCTCACTAACACACAGAGCGCCCCAAGGCACACGTTGGACTGGCAATACCGGATGCTCCGCGGGTAGTTTTTTCCCTGCGATTCCCCAGATTTTCCCAATCACTCTCCTTATTATATCTACAGGCTGCTTGTTTTGCTAACAATAAGATTCAACAGAAGAAAAAGGGAAATTATTATTATTACTATATATATAAATCTATAATTATCCCAAAATTTTTCGATAAATATTGTGCGCAGACTGATGCACGTTATTTTAACAGTGCAAGAAGCCTTAAGAGGGTTCTAAAAACCTTATGTTGAAAAGTATGCTGTTAGAAAGGTGGATTCTGTTTTTCGATTGTTACATGAAAGTGGTTTATATAACATTGTTTTAATTTAATGGCTTAGGAAACGTATTTTTATTTCTTATACTTTGTTTTTTTGTTTTTCATTTAATAGATATATGTTTTATATTTCGAGACTGAGCTGTTTTTTGTTAACTCATGAATTTTTTTCATTTAATTTGTAATTCTGTGTTACGTCGATAAGCTTTTCCTAATGTAACTTTAATGTTCTTTTGTTTAAAATAATTTTAAAAATATTTCATTTGTTCCTCGTGTAGCTCATATATAACGCATGCAATATACTACAAAAATTAAAACTAGGGACATAATTCCTTAGGATAGTATCCTGCTTAGGGTAGCCGACTCTTCATTATCCAAAATATTAAACTCAATAATAGGAAACTGTGCTACAAAATTGCAAAACACTTTACAATTCCATATTATTAAATATAATCAATAAGAAACGAAGGAGAAAAAACATGGTGCCGGAAAAATACAAATAAAATGATATAGTTACCTTCACTCTATATGAGCAAAAATAAAAATCATCATTCAATTTTTTGAACAAAATTTCCACATCCTTGTTCTCGAATAACCATAATCAAAAAAGTTTTGAAAAGGTTTTTTCTTAATCAACACCGATTATTTTCATAAGTAGGGAAAGAAACGGTTTTGGGGCAACATAAAGGAATGATCTGAGAAGCATTTCAATATTTGGTTTGGCTATAACTATGCTATAGTAGGCTCTTAGTGTATAGGATCTGGTAAAATGAGACCATCCTGGTAATGAAAATCATACAATAACGTTTGTTAATCACCTTAATCGAGGAGCTAAACCTCCGGAAGAAAGGCTTCGTTATTATCGCAGCATCCAAATTAAATATTTATGTATACATATGCATACACAAGAAAACCCCTTAGGGCTCTTTCCGGAGTACCAAGCGAAAACCGCCTCTTATGCGGGATAGCGTTATAACCGGCTTTTGTAATGCTGATTTCATTTTATTATATTTTTGAAGAGTGTTCTACTTTTTGCCCAAAGAGCTTTGTTTCTCAAATTCGGTCATTCTTCACTCTACGATAAAACAGATTTTACCAAGTACAAAATTAAGGTAGAATAACGATTCTTTTAACATAAATGGGGAAAAGACACCACGATCTCTCCGAGACTACGCTCAACGACCCATAAGCATTCTTTTTCTCGATTTTTCGATATATTTAATTCTTGAGATTGTGATGAAAGTAAATACTTCCAATCATATTCTTCATCTAAATTTATTTCTTCCTTGAAAAATGCTGATAGCGAAGATTCCATTCTATCTCAAAGTTTTGTATCGGCTCCGACAGCGGGATGGAGACTGTTATGTTTCGCGATATCTTCATTTTATGCTCACAAAATTTTTCATTCCATAGAAGAAATTCACAAGGAACTATTTTTGAGATATGTGAAGCAGAAGAGGACGCTGATACATATGATGAAAAAAATTTCTGGTCTATTAAAAGAGGAGAACGATTGACTATAGTGAGTTGCAGTGCATCTGGGGACGGAAAAATAACCGCGTCTTAAGCGGGTAGCAGAGCATCTTAAGCGGTGTCTATCCCATGCGTTTAGTGCGAAAGGAACCAATACCGTAAGAAAACCGTATCTACGTGGGATAGCGTCTTCAGCGGGAGTGTCTTAAACGGGTTTTACTCTGTATATATACATGCATATAGATATAATAGATAACATTTATATGGCCAGCCACCAACTTAAAGTTATCGGGTAAGGGGTACTTCTGGAAGTCGAGTAGCTCCGAAAATGCCATATTAATCGCTTCTAAAAATATACTTTCGGAAAAACAAACATCCTCACATGCGGAAAGCAAACGAATTAAGAAATACATGAAACATCATTAAGAACCTCACAGAAACTTATTAAGTGCATGTCTGGATGAAAAATTAAGATAAAAATATGTTCGGATTCGTTAGGAAAAATCGCAAAGGCTGAGGATCGAAAAGTCATAGCGGATAAATTTGCTCTCGGTGATGTAAAAAATTATATGTACTTAAATTTCCATGTACCACACTTTAAATAGTTGTACGTTGAGCTTTTCATAAAATCGGCTACATATTAGACCAAATGGATTTAATATTGATTGTTTAATTATGCTAAATCCACTATATTTCTAGAACAGAGGTATGAAGTACCTATCAGTGTGAGCAGGACGCGAAAGTTATTACTGGTGCACTGCCAAATCGTTTTGTCGGATTTAGAAGGTCTGTCACTTTAGAAGTTTTCGTAGCAATGGGTAATAAAGCACAACTTCTGCAGCAATACTAAGAGTCTTTCGCCCTCTAAGGATCCTCAAGCACTTGTCTCTCCTACTTTTAACTTCAACTTAACACAAAGTGGCTGAAAATAGACGACCACTTGCTATACTGAATACTAAGGAGTTGACGTTATTACTGTTAGAAAATTTCTTCCCCAAGAGTCTACGTGTGACCAAAATAAAACACTGCTGTTATTGCAAATCGTTAAATATTATAATGTTTCTATAATCATTTTTGTGTAGCCTTCTTTGTCACTCACTGAAAATTTTCACGGGTTTTTCTCCATAAGCTGCTAAAATACCGAACAGAATTCCTCATTTTATGAAAAGCTGTTAAAATAAAGTTTTGTGCTCCCTTAAAGCTCTTCGCACGAGTTGTCACCTATATCGTTTGTGCGGTTGGCTCTTTATAGGCTCTTCCGCAAACCCCCACGCCTTTGCCACCCCATTTCGCTGCACGTACTCCGAGTTTACGATTCTAGAGATGCATAAATCATGTAGTATTGCTCCGAATTTTTTCGTGCCTTGACATTTCTAAGCCTCCAAGTCTGTTTCCTAAGAGATATAATTATATTTTCATAGAGCGTTCGGAATCGTTGTTTTTGGGAATAACTTGCACCTTTTGTCTGGTTTATTGTACATGAGGGTATCGTGTGTGATATGAATTTATATATTTTGGTTATGGGATTCAATACCTCCAGCTATAGCGCAATCGAAGTTAAATACATTGGTGGTATAAAAAGTTTCCAACATTTCGCCATTTCTCGACATGTTTTCTGAAAATTTCTGAAAATTTTCTGAAGATTTCTGAAAAATCTGGGGTCGGAAACTTTTCAGACCACCCTTGTATATTCGAACGGAAGATACGGTAGGGATCCTAATACATTCTTTCTAAACTTCCGTTATTTGTGACCAGCGCTTTTCCCCTTCACTCTCCAACAAAACATATATTGACACACAATTTTAAAGAGAAAGCTCTCCGCTTCCCGCTAAAAATAGACCAAAAAATGAAGAATGCACTATTTAGTCAAAAAATCGAGTTACGGTTTGAATTTGCCCAGAGAGGTTGGGTACTGGATATGTAAATATCGATGTCTTTCGATGCAAACGAGGCATATCGAAACGGATACTAATACAGAATATGATGGTGTGTGTTTTCTTGTATGTTTTAGTGTTTGTGTATTCGCCTGTAGTGACTAGAGTGTTTGCTGAAATTTATTTGGGTGGGGAAATAAAATAACTCTGTCTGTCTGCGAAATTTTCGTACGAGGCAACTAAGTAAACTTGAATTTCAAAGATCGTTTCGAAAGAGAAAAGTCGTACAGAAATATGCAACTGTATACATGGGTGGTCTGAAAAGTTTCCGACATTTCGCCATTTCTCGACATGTTTGCCGAAAATTTCTGAAAATTTCCTGAAGATTACTGAAAAATCTGGGGTCGGAAACTTTTCAGACCACCCCCGTATTGTTAAAGTTCACTAATAATCGAGAATTTTTTCCATTGAGAGCAACCTTGAGGTTTAACACTCTAAATCAATGACGAATATGATAAAAATCACCGGATTCTTAATATTTAGAGTTTTGTTAACCACCTACACACTTTACAAAGTTTCTGAAACCACTTATCCTTTTCACTACCTTTCTCCTTCCAATTCCAAAACGTCTCTCTAACATCTTAAATATAGAACGCCGTCAAAGAATCCCATTTAATATCTTCACAGAAAATTTTTCTACTTTTTCTCTCTCAAATCCTTCCTCCATTCATTTTCGCTTCCTTCCAACAAAAATTTCCGTTCTCCGCAATTTCAGAGGAATCATCGAGTTTCTCGAACGTTTCACTTTCTCCATTCCTAGAATCGAGACGCACTTCTCAAATATTTCCACCTTATTCGCGTTTGTCTGAGGAAACAAAGCTCACGGCAATCCAATAACTTGCCAAACTTCTATTGCACGTCTCCGTCAATTCAAAATGTCTCTTCTTTTTTTTGTCTAAATCTTCGTCATTCTCCACATCCTCGTGTTTGTGCTACAAATTCGAAGAGATGAAAGCAGCAAATGTTATAAGAAAATGTGAATGGGTAAATAATGCCAACTAGAAGGGGAAGCCCTTATCAACTTCCTTGGGATGGAACGTTTTAGATCTATTTGTATCAGAGTGTGAGGGAACCCAAACTTTGTGAGAATTACCACGTAATGAAGGACAAAAGAAAAGTTAGACTACTAAAATTGGCATTATATGATCCTATATTAGATAGAAATTGGTGGGTAGTTTTTATACATAAATTGAGTGTGATATTAATCAGTCTTAAAACTTGGATTCCTTTCAGCGAAAATTTTCCCTTCCCTCAAATTTAATCTCCGAATAAAGCTGATCTATATTACCAGTTTTGTATTCAGAGGCTTTGCATAAAAAAAGAAAATTATTCTTTTTTCGAAAAAGTGCATTTATTCTGAGCGAATGCGTCTAATGAAGTTTGAAATCTCAAAAAAAGCGAAGCGTGTATTTTCATTTGCATTAAATTCTAAAGTCGCAATATCTCCAGAATTTCGTGATGAATGAGTGAATAAGACTATTAGAAAATGCAACTCTCTGAAAGTAAAAGCTAAGCAAATCGATCATGGATATCGAAAAATATTTTATGAATCTGTTGATATCAACATAAGAAAATCGATCTATTGTAGAAAACACTTGATAAATTCCGTTAAATATTGCTATAAAAACATTCAAGTGCTACTAAAATGTTCTGTGATGCCGCGTGAGTATCTACTGAAGAAAGATGATTAGAATATATAGTAAAGCTCCGTATAAATGTATGAGATGTATGTACTTTCCCGAAAGAAAATATTGGAAATATGCGAACTCCAGTCACCGTGACCGATCTCACGATGAGCGCAAATCAAGAAAAACAAATAGGACAAATTTTCTGTTGAATTACCTTTACCGCGAGCAATGCGCTACAGAAATCAACGAAAATAAACTGGATAAAACTTGGCGTTCACACCCCCTGCCGCATAGAGATGGCTTTTAAGGTATCGCGGCAAAGTATTTCCTCTCCGCAGGTAAATGCAAAGGTATCGATGGAACCAAACGGGAAATTAATCATACGGAACGGAAATGCTTTGACGTTGAAAGAGACATCGGCCCCAACGTAAAAAAATACCTATTAAGTTAACTCTAATAAATGGAAAATCTGTGCAAAATAGGAGCAAAAATCGTTCGAACGAAAGTCAAAAAGACAAAGATACGACTATCGAGAGGAAAAGTTGAGAGTGTACGGGAAAGTGTGACAGGTGTTACAAGCCAGGGTTTCGGTAAAAGAGGACTTGTATTAGGATCGCAGCCCAGAATTCGAGAGCTCTGTTACAGGTATATGCTTAAAGGGATACGAGGAATGTAATAAAAGGGGGTAGGACCAGAAAAAGAGATGTAAAATCCCTCGTCGCTGGTATATAATTGGTTGGAAAGTGTAATAGAGGGAGGATGTCCAAACGGGGGCTCTCAGGTGAAATCATGGATAGGGGAAAGGAAAGAAAATATGGAAGAGGATAAAAGAATAGTATTTACAAGAGGGTCGGAATTAGAGGAAATTGAAGGTAAGAGTAATAACAAATATTAGACTAGCCCATGCTAAACAATCGTGATTAAAGAATGGATAACTAAGGAATAATAGATGGGATTAATCTAACCGGTATACATAAAAGATGACTGAGGAAATTCCTCTCAGGTTCTCAGCCGAGTGATGTGTTTCACTAATGATTTTACTATTAATCAAATCGTTTCGTTCCACTACTGTTCTCGAGCATATTTTAGATGAAAATTTGTTCATTACTTCGACGGTGAATTCCTACAGAAAACAGATTTTTAATCCAATTCATCATATTTCTTATCTATTCGGCGTCAGACTTGTCATTCAGGTATATACATGCAGGCAGGTAATCGCTTCGAACTATGTTTTGATTATTATTTTGTGTAATTGACATATCCAAAGAACGGATGTAAACTGTATGGTAAATGTGATTGCGGTATTTATGTGGTATAAATGTGTAGGTGATAAGGAGATACCTGGTGATGATCTGTGTTGAGCCTTACTGATTTTGTGTACATTCTGGGACTGATCGTGGTTATAGTGATGTTTAGGGAACTTTGGCACTCGTAAGATCTCTAGTGTTCGGGGTTGGGGAGTATTCACGTATGGGTGTTTTGTAATTTCACTGGAAATGTATAGCTGCCACCTGGCAATAGTCAAACCGCAGAATATGTAAATAATAATAATAACTGGATACTTGGTCACGTTGCCGAGTTGTTGATCAACTGTATTCCCAGGGTTGTTGTCTTTCTTGTCTAAAATACGTCCCTCTAGGTCAAAATGTTATGTGTGAGGTTTGGTATGATTGGATTTGTGCTCTTTATCTTCTTGTCTTGCTATCCGTTACGATTGCGGATGGCAAATCCTGTTCGTATATAAGAAAGGTCCGAATGAGTGTCCGACACTCACAGAAACTCTTGTTTTCCTCAGCACATCTGGTTTGGCGTCTTCATGTCTCTTTCGCTTGAGTCATTGCCTTGGCCTTCGAATGCTTTTACGCTCCTTATGAATAGGCATGCATTCTTCATGGCGGAAAGGCACCATCGTTGACTGCAATTTGCCGACGATCCCCTCTCTCAAGCTCTAAAGTCCAATTGTTTTACTGCTAATAAATCTTGATGAACACTAGACTCCTCCCCCACATTTAAACTGACGAATCACGTCCATCGTCGACGAAGAAGCGAAGAAGTTATCGGTAGAGCATACGGACGCAGGAGTGCTTTTCTGTCACGAGTACCTCTGCCCTTAGTATTGTAGCCTGGTAGCGAGAGGAGGAAATGTTTCACGAGATGAGTGAGAGCGACTAGCGACGGTGGCGCCAGAGTTCTACCATCATCCCGCGCAGAAAAACTAGAAGTACATCCGTGCGGCTTTGGCGATAAGACAAGCATGGATTGAAGTAAAAGTGGTAGCCACGCATGAGTTCGATAGAAATACTACCAAAAAAATAATCATTGCCTAAAACGGTTGTTCTGCAGGGCTGATATACATTGTGGGGGTATACTGAGTAAAAGTAAAAGTGTATGATTTCGAATATTTCTTAGCCAGCGATCACACCCCATGGGGATTAAACTCCGTTAATATATGAAACCTCGTATACCTTCACACCCATTCCCTCATTCCTATTTGATCATCTTCCCATAAGTGATACCTTCAAAGTCCTAACTCAAAAAGAACCACTTTCGTATTTTTGGCCATATTTTTTCTATTCTAGCCCACTATGCGTCGTCGTATATCGTCCAGAACATATTGGGATGTGTAGACATTTTTCCCAGATTTCTACGTATTTGCTGAGAAAAAACGAAATATATCTTAAAAAGTGGCTTCGTGATAAAAAAGGCAAGTATTCTTAAAATATGGTAAATATTTAAGAATTATTACCATACATACCCGCGTATGAAACGCACCCGCATATAAGATGTAGCAAGGGTTTTGGGACTGCGTTCTTGAGCTATCATAATACCGTGGAAAATATACTATACCCTCCTATAGGGTGCAACCTACCTTTTAACCATATGGATAGTTGTAAGGAAAACCTATTTAGTCTCAATCTTGACCGAATAAAGACGTATCATTATTAATATTAATTTTTGGTTAGCAAAATGTGTCTTACACGCCAGTATATACGGTATTTATTGACATGCCCGATTTTACGGATCACCAATTGGCTACTTACATGTTAATGAAGTAGATCGAACCATTACTATAAAACCTAGTAATATTGAGAGACTCACTAGGGTGATATAAAAAGGATAGCAAAAAGTCTGAGATATTATATCTAAATTTTCGTAAATCTTATTATATCTTGCAAAATTTTGTTAGTTGTAAAATCTTTATAAATTCCATTTTCCCGGAGCTATTAAGCATTTAATTAATTTTCTTTCCGAACTTTAGGAAGGCAAAACAACTTTTCTTGGAGTCTCATTTAATCTCAGTGGATAAGATCATTTTTCTTTGAATTCTGTAGCTATGACACTCTTGTCAACAGCCTTTAGTAAGGGATTGGCTTATAGCCATGCTTATAGCTTATACATCGCACAAAAAGTCATAATGTATGTTTAAACATGTAAGCGAAGTCTTTCATGGCCAAAATTATCCACGATTCCTTATGCTAGCAGATTTCTTTCTCCAACAGAGCTATTTAAAAACCTATTTCAAAGTGAAAATGGAGTGCCATTTCGAGATTATGGAGAAAAACGGAAATTGGAAGCCATGGGGAATTCTCCCAGAAGTGGGTATGGTTACGACTAGCTTCAGGAAACGGTAGTAGCATCAACTCCATTAATAAAACGGCATATGATGCAGGAAATGAGTTCTGATCTGGCCCAAACTCGTTTTATGATCTATCGTTTATATTTAAGTGCGTTTTAACACAAAGATAGCGGTCAGCCCAATCTTATTCTGAGTAATGTCAATGCGTGAAGATGTCATCACTGTATTAGGACATTAACTACACTGTTTAAATTCGTGTTTCTATATTGATATGTATAATTTCATAGATATTAATAATGTAGACTTACAATATACGGTTTCATTCCTATCCTGAAAGTACTGAAAAGGATATAAAATATCAGTTTATACGAGGTATCTGAAACGATTTTTAAATATTTTTGGAATCTAAATAATTAAGCGTAGAATTTGGATATACATATATCGGATTTTCCATTTCTCAATCAATTAAGTAGTATATGGAGTTGAATTATAATTGACTAGGAAATGCATAAATTCATAATTTATGGATCTGCTCGTGATTCAGCTTCCATTTAATATAACGAAGATCATAATTAATTCAATAGCTTAGATGAACGCTCGTGAATATCAAAACAGAATGTACTAATAAAAATAACGAGTTAAGATTTCTAGGTAAAGCACCTTAAAACTCATCAGTAACACGTTTGCTTAGAAACTGCAAAACATTGAGCGCTATTTAATCGTAAGTATAATTATTTGAATGTTTTTGAGAATTTTTTTAAGTAACATTCTAATTTTGTATGGAGAAATTATTCAGACGTACGAGTGAAAAGAGAAAATTAATTAAAAGGCTGTGATGGGGAAGAGTTAAATTAATTGGAGAGCAATAAATTTCCACATTTGACATTTTTATTTCACAGAAAATTGGTATGTTCAGCAGAAAATTATCAATTTTCAAAAAGTTCGTCCAGAAATCTATTCTCTACCCTCATACGTTTATACTTATCGTAAAACCATCTAAAATATGAATTGTATCAGGATAATATAATTAAAAGATTAAAAATAACGGCGTTTGAATAATAAATACATCTATGAACAAAGTGGCTTTATTTGACTAAGGGTCAATTGAAAGCATTATCTTCATCGGACATTTAAGCAATGAACATTCTTATAAGTTAATGAGTTAATGAGCGATTTACATATATTAAAAAAGGAATTTAAGGACTAGGTAAGGATTTTGGACTCGTAGTTAGAGGAATGCTCAATATTAGAAATTAAAGTTTGCTTGCTGCTATCCAAACTTTAAAAGGAAATGCCGATCGGGAAAGCTAAGTTATTACTTCGAAAAAATATCGTAGGAGAGTGTTATCCTCAACCTATTTCATATCCTTTGATCTCCCAGCCCTAAAACTAATATCTTAAGCCCAAAATAAATTTATTGACATCCGAGAAGGCTTTCAGTCTCAACCGTGTTGTTACTCATCCATAAAATATAGGGATAATTTATATCTCATCCGGTAAAAAACTTTCAGGGTAGAAATAAATTTCGCTTGACTAGCCACAGAAACTTGAACAAAAAATAATATGTTTATCATTCTAAGTAGTCGTATTTATACTGGCTAAAAAGGTTATTAAAATACACTGGTAGGGGAGCCCGTTGAAATTCGATATGGTAAATAAGGAAACATTTACACATTTAAAATCAACTAATTGAAGCTTTTAATTTTCGTGGATCCTTGAGATTGAGGAGGAAATAGCTTTGCAAAGTTCCACTTTAAACAATTAATCCGTGAAGTGGAACTTTGCAAAGTTTATTGACATCCGAGAAGACTTTCAATCTCAGCCGTGCATATATAAATGTTGTTGCTCGTCGATAAAAATATAGGGTAATTTATATCTTATCCGGTAAAAACTTTAAACAATAAATCTGTAAAGTGGAACTTTGCGAAGTTATTTCCTACACAATCGCCATTATTGTTTCATGAACCTAAGTATTATTTAAAAAATCATTTGTGCTATTGATAGCTTCTTTTAATACGATTATTAACGATGATTATGATCTGGATAGGAAAGTTCTTTTTATAAATTTACCAAGAAGAAAAAATCTTAAGAAGATTATTATTTTTATTTCAGCGGTAATATTATCACGCGTCCATAATCTCTTGCCTTTCATTCTAATTCGAAAATTTTTCGCACGTAAAATTATATACTTTTAACGAGTCATCCTCTCAGGGTTCTTAGAAGTATCGAAAACCCTCTTTCTGTACCATTCAATTCTTAATTTAATATAAAACCACTCATCAGAAAAACATTACCATTTCCCCTAAGCTTTTTGATTATTCTAATCGTATGTACAACTGATTTCCAACTCCTGGGATATGCTGTAGCTTTGAATGATCTTGGTTTACTTACTAACGTATCTCTCGGTAATGAGTTTAAAGACCAAAGAAATGGGCGCAGAAGATTGTAGTATAGAGACATAAGAAGATAAATGGGAAGAAAAAATAAATGGGAAGAAGAAGTAAATGGGAAGAAGAAATAAAGGGGAAGATAAATGATATTTGGATGACATCGGAAAGATATATCTGAAAAAAAGCCCTGCAGAATCGATGCCCTGGCCTGATCTCGTGGAACGCCATACGTAATCTCTCTCTTGAGAATTTATATTCATTAAGATGACATCACCTATAATCGATTGGCTCAATTTCGAGAAATTTCTCGATTAGGGAAATAAAAAAAATTCCACGGAAATTGTGAAAGGGCATTTTGCTCATTTCGACCTCTTTTAAGCTAAATATGGAATGAATACTACATATGACAAGTACTTTCCATCTGTAGGTGACAGCTAAGACAATAGTTGAAAGGAATATTAGTCTAAGAAAGCGTCAATAATCGAAGTTCATTGCACGATATCCCATTTAGTAATAAGTCTTAGCCTGGCGTCATTCGCCATGGATTACACGTTGTCAGCACATCAACTTCCATGCCACGGTACGATATATGGCTTTTCGAGACCTAAGAAATCAGTCAGTGCAATATGTGTTAGTGTATCCTATTGACTCCAAAAATCGTCATTATTAACTGTCTTTAACACCACAATTTTTATGTTTTTTTCTGCGTTTATATTGATTTTAAAGTACTTTGGTTTGTTTTTTTTTGTAACTTGCTAATAGTGCCCCTTCTTCCCACGAGTTCAATTGATTCAGGTAACTGGCATTAATATAAGATAAAAAGGTAATATACAAAGGAATGTTACATTAATTATATAACTTTCTGTTCTTATGTGCTTTTTGTAATCTAATTCGAGATTTTGCGTTCATCATACCAGTATTCGGTTTTTTCTACATTCCTCAATTTCTTGGTTTTTAAAAATAATTTTATCCTTCGACCAAAATTGAGTCAAAATATTATGATATTATTCCCATACTTTCAAAACTGAGTTATTTGTAACTGCTCAAAAATAATTTTAACTTTTAATAATTCATTGAGGAAACAAAACATTAGGTGATTTATAGAAGTTGTCATTTTGTATGCTGCGAAAGGTATTTCACAGTACAAATGTTTAGCGTCTGAATTTATCGACAGAGTAAGAAATTTATCTGCTTATCAGCGTTTATTCCTTACAAGACCTTTTTCCAATGCAACTTAAAGAGAAAGGTGAGAATTTAACAAAACAATTTAACAAAAAAAATGACAAAACTCGAATTCAATAAGGGCATTGATCGTTAAGGAACTGGGTTCAAAGCGTTGAAATTGACAAAATATCGGTTTATTTTGTCTACGTTTGGATGAACCGGACTCGGTAATGATAAAAGAAGATAAAAACAAGAATTTATATTGAATATCCTTTCTTTTATAATCGTCTTGAGCTCTTACGACGCCTCTTTACTTTAATGTTGCGAAAGAAATAGATGCTGCAAAGATAAAAATGAACTTAACATGTATTCTCTACGGAAATTTATCTGGAAGATCTTGGTCCGATCCCAGCGAAATTAGTGAATAAAAATGCAACGGAACCTTCTTTCAGATTTCAGAGGACACACATGCAAAGTTTGACACAGATCGGGCAAACGGTGTGGACTCCAATCGAAGAAAAACACACAAGCTCACGTAGAAGCCCACAAACCCACATATTTTCTTCTTCATACATTCTTTGTCTGTTTTGTGTATTTCTTAGGCATATTTGACATCATTGGGTTAAAATCGTCCGTATTTATGAAAAATTCCTTTTTGCGAATTCCTTTGGAATTTTGCGAAATCATTTCTCTCCTTACCTAGAATGGAATTCCACAAAGTTTCGGCTTTTTGTTTTTCTGTTTCTTTTCGCAATTTAAAAAAATTACGAATGTTTTGTTGTTTTGCACAGTTTAAAATAAATTACGATTGTCTTTTGTTCTTTACTATAGTTTTTATTTTTTTTCTTAGTAAAAATTTAAAAGAAATAACGGTTTTCATTAGTTTTTTTCTCCCCTGATTGCAGAATAAAATGCATGTAGAATAAAAAAATTAGCATTCGAGAATACAAATCAGTGTTGAATATTCGCAAGCATTGTCTCTCCGCAAAAAAAATTCAAATTTTGCTGTCATTCAAGAGTGAAAGTGATATTGATTAAATTCCTTTTACTTAATTATACTCTACTTTGTGAACGTTTTCTTCTGTAAGTACATACATTTTCAAAGCTCCATTTAGGATTAATACATCCAACTATGCTTAGAAGTCTTCTCTACCATTAAGATTAAAGAGGCATCTCGTCAGAATAAATGCTTTATGCATTTATTATACAAACACTAGCAGCGCGCAGTTTCATATCATTTTCGTCCGCATGAAATATGGGATCACGCTGGACCTCAATTTATGAGCAGCTTTGAACTGCTTCACCGACCGTTAGCTTCAATTTCACGCCTACCGTGAACTCGTGACCATAAGAGGAGTCCAAGACATTAAACAAATGACCAGCGGGTCCCACACAACCATAAGTTTCACATGGCAAAGAACGTGGTGTGTGAGGTTGTGATAATTGAACCCCAAGACCAAGTCTCGTATACCTGTGTAACGGAAGCGGAGTTATGGATAGCGTACAATGGAAGGTATTAGGAGCAAGGTGGTGGGAAAAAGTCTATGAAAAGTGACTTTAAGGTGAAGGTCGCAGGGACTGGGCGACTGGAGATAATGCCTTGTAGGAGTTCAGTGTGAAGTATGGCGGACGGAATGAACCATAGAGGAAAAGGCTGAAAGCTAAACGAATAAGGCAATAAGAGGAGCGGAACTAATTGGCGCATGAAGGGGATTAGCTGCTGGAGAGAGAAGGAAATGAAATAATTCGGGGTGAAGTTGATGTAATTGTTGGACGAGGAAGGAAAAAGATGGGAAATGGGCAGAAGGACCGGAGTAGGGGTGGGGCGTTTCCCGGTGAAATAAATGAGAATTAGGGGAAAAAAGAGGTGTCGGAGGAGTGTTCGGACTGTTTATATACGAAATCTGATTGGTTAGTGTAGCTGTCCCGGTGCCCCATGTGGACATTAGGAAGTATCTACTGCGTCGAGTTGTGTTTGGGATAATAAAATGGTATGAATAGGCGCGGATAGAACGGGGGTGATGAAGTAGAGGGAGTTAAATTATCGGTAAATATAAGTGGGGAAGAAAAAAGTGATTCGATACAGTAGGAGAAGGAAGAAATATAGTGCTTTCATCGGAGTTGTAGGCACCTGAATTTTCAAGTGATTCATTCCCACATCTGCGCGAGGGATTCTCTAAGATGCTCTTTCGATGCGACATCTTTTGGGAAAGCAGAGAGAGAGTAGTGAAGCTCTCTAGAGATCTCCGAGGATGTTTTTCACCGGGAATTTCTGTACGAGGTGACGTAAGGGATCAGCCGAATCGATGCGTTATTTCGGAGAAAATTACTGCAACCTCGAGCCATACTTTATAGAAATGGGGGTAGAGAAATTCGAGAATAAGTATGTAATTTGCGATATAAAGCGCAAATAGTTCGGCGCGTTAATGTTAATTTAACTCGAGTGTGACACCTGGGGTGTAGTGCACCAAAAGCCCACCCCTTAATGTAAATTTGATCGAAATACATTCATTCCGTTATTATCAACATTTTTCTTCCATTTTATATTCAAAATCAATTATAATCGAAATAAATTCAAAAATATTCGCGTGAATATTATTTCTAAACAATAAAAACTTTATTTATTTTGATAACAACAGAACTTATACCTAGGAAGAAAAAAGAGGACCAACTTTTCCCAAAGGATACTAATTCCACCTTTAATGTAATTATGCAAATTACACACAAATTACACACAATTTGCATAGTTACATTAAAGACGGAATTAGTTTCCTTTGTGAAAAATTGTTCCTCTTTTTTCTTCCTGTGATGGATTACAACAAAGTTACTCTCAGTTCGGTGGATTTTATTATTAGAACTTTCACCTTTTCGCAGAATTCCTTCCTTTCATTTTCCAGAATAAATATCGTTTTTAGATAGTTCCGAAATACACTACTATTCTTTTACTAAATATTGAGAAAACTCGGTCAACTTTTTTTAGCCATTTATTTGAAAAATATGAAATAGTTATGACATGTTTGGAAAAACAGTAATTTTTTTCATTTTTATTATATTTGAATCTTTCAAAGGTACGTACTTAGTTTTGTAGTTTGGTTATATGACCCATATAAAATCAAAAAGTAAGTTTTTGAGAAGTTATAAAAATTTTTTAGTAAAAATATTATTCAGATTATTTGTTATAACAATTTTCGTCGCTGGGATGCGATCCATCCCAGTGTGTCACGCCACTCCACAGAATCATGTCAAGTAAGGGTTAAATAACCTCAATTTTTAAACTGTAGGAACAAAATCAGACGTATTTTGATTGTATATACTCGTACTTTCCGAACACTGGCATTCTTTTTATAATTTACACTATTAATCATTAAATCGCCCCGTATCCTGGCATATTCCTTAGATTAATAAAACGCAACTCAAAGTATTGAGTATGATATCAAGTAATATAGTATCCTCCTGTACCTAAAATACAGAGCTAAATGATTTTCAGTGTCATGAAGAGTCAGGATGCGAAGATGTGTGAATATTTAAGGAGATTCAATAACCTGCGGCGATATTTTCTCTTACGAGTGATCTTTGCAATTGA
This sequence comes from Pachydiplax longipennis, assembly GCA_036926295.1. Lineage (NCBI taxonomy): Eukaryota > Metazoa > Arthropoda > Insecta > Odonata > Libellulidae > Pachydiplax > Pachydiplax longipennis. Next base: position 881,909 of record JAVFKF010000020.1, read on the forward strand.
AACTTAGAAACTTCGCACTTTGTCGGCAGCAACAGGCGTAGGGGCGACAAATTTCCGGGACAATTTTGCGACAATAATTTTGCTTCCTACTTTAGAAAAAGGCCAACTTTGATAAAAGAAGCCTCCGTATCAAAGTGGCGTAGTTTCTAAGTTTGGAATCTCAAAGTTTACTCATTAGGGAAGAATGTCCAAAAACCATAAGAAGACCACAAATATACGTAAAAACGAGAAGTGATAAATAGTGAAAATATCGGTCTGCTGAATTTCTTGATTTCAAAGTAACTTCCACGAACATTTTGTCGGATGACGTTCTGTAAAGACTATTTTTCAATTGTTTTATGTCAAGCTGTGCTGATCTTGTTACTTGAAACCATATGGTATGACATATAAGAAGCACCACGAGCTGCCATGGAATCTCTAATAAATTTCAAAAAACGGGATTCGGCTATTTGAAAAAGGTTTCCTTTGAGCGAGAGTTAATAAAAATGAAAGAAACGAAAAATACGTTTAATATCAACAAGATTTAATATCGAAATCCATGTGATACAAAATGAATACGAATAATAATTCCAGTTTTTCACAATAGCCGAGAAGAAATCGGATTAAAACGGAAGTGCGACGGAAGGAGCCTAATCTTAAATAGCTTTTAATGAAGATTTTTCAACATATCTAGCAACTGATTCTAACGAAAAGAGGCTATTAGATAAATTCGAAGATAAAAAAAGGGAAAAGGTTCGAAAGGAACAAAAGATGAAAAAAGAAGAATAGAATGAGGATCAAACACAATGGTTTCCATAGTGAGCATTGAAAGAAAGAGATTCCCAAAACAGAATTCTTGCTATTTTGGGAAACTTTTAATGAAAATTCGCTAGAATGCACACTTTGTGATAATTGGCTCCTCATAATCGTACTGAAATCATTTTCCTTCACCGTTAATTATTACAGATAACTTTTACGCTTATGTCCCTGCGTTACTTTTACTGCAAATCGCTTTGTAGTTTCACATATTGACCGGAATGATCAATTTAACCCTCCCTACGAGTTGCAGCATATCATTCAACGCTTTAATGGCAAAATTTACATGAATATCCACACAAAACGCACTAATTTACACGTATACGTGGATGAAAAAGAATCATCCATTCACTTAAATTTAGCTGAAACGAGAATCTCTAAATGCCTTAATTACGAAATATCTCCTCGTTAACGGTAAGTGTCGCTTTAAATTTCTATTATTGTCACTATCATACTCAAATGAAGATTTAATGCGACCGTCTATGATTTCTGTTAATGAATAAACATTAGATATTCCTAATAGCTGCTGCAGTGAAATATCTGCATAACCCTATGCATACTAATCCATACTTAACTATCGAATACCGTAAAAAGAACAATAATCGGAGTGACTTCCTCAGTGAAAAGACCATTTTAATTGTTTTAACATTTGTGTTCACTTCCTTCATTAATTAATAATTATTCCTGGACTGAAATATTTCCAAAATTAACAAGGAAGAAGTTGATTATCTAACATTAATATCATAATATATAAGTGTCAGACAGTACACATTAAATATCCATAAGGTTTCACTCCGATTCTAAAAATCGCATAGCAATTCACTGAAATGTCAATTACTGAGCTTCCTAATATGTCAGTTACAGTATCCGGGTAGTCGAAGCAATTAACTGAAATTTTGATAATGAATATTCAGAAATTGAAAGCGCTATGTTCCTCACTTCGTACAGTTTTGGTATGCTCTCATTTAAATATATGGTAGTTGATATTAAAAAACATAGCGTTCAGATACTTTATTAATAATGCGATGATATTACAGTAATTAATGGTAATCAGAATAGATAACTAGAATTTCTATCTCACTAACGCTTCTGTAAGAAAACTTCGACTTAACTACGCTAAAATTTTTAGGAATAAAAATTACCGTCTTTGCAACTTGACGACCCTTGGCCGAGATATTAAATCAAAATTCACCCCAACCTTAACTCTTCCTCCTGACAGGTTCAGAGATAATAAACTTTGACGTGGTCATTTCTTGTCTGACTGCGTACCATCTCTCTGACATTAAAGTCAAAGGGAGAAAGCAGGATATTAAAAATCATAATTCAACGAATAGATTTCATGTCCGGACAACCTCCGATATTGATTCAATCTTCAGTATTTTAATCTTCTATAATGAATGAAAAAGAAAGCTAGAATCAAACAAATGCTATAATTATGCATTGCTTATTTGAGTGAAAGAGATAAAGGCAAGTGGATAACACAGATACCTGAAATAAACAAAGTACAAAGAAACAAGCTAAACAATGATGATTTTTTTATGGATTAAGACAAAACATGTGCCTTTTACATTTGATAAGCGTGATTCTTATTATTTTACCAAGTTGTAAATAAGCATTATTGCTTTCCCATAGCTCAAAAATTATAATTCCTGGAAAATACTCTTCAAATTCAATTCCGCGCTAAATTCTGTCTTTTATTACGCTACTTTCATCAACGCTCAAATAAGATACGAAAGATAATACATTTCTGCAGAAAGAGGAAAAGATTAAGCTCTCGGTAACATTCTTCTTTCATTGTTTAGCATCCAGGAATTCTCACAACCCAGAAAACTCGTATTAAGCTTCGGAGATTAGGTGGATTAGCCCCAAGGAGTGGGCCAAAAGTCTGCGGAGGAAGAATGAAAATATGGCCAATCATCCGCCAGACTTTACCTAGATCAAGGGTGAGTTTAGAGTTTCTTGTGAGACATCGGAAAATTGGAGCCACCATAAATTTCTGAAACGTTCAAGTTATTTTTCGATATTTTTTGCTGTGATACACGATCTAGGAGTAATTATCTAAGCTGAAAGAGTTGGTCTTACCTCAAAGAAAGCTTTGGAGAGAGAAAAATGGTTTCCTGGTAAAAAATAATGAACGATTAGAAAATCGCCTAGTCTATTCAAAGCAGTGTAAAGTAGATATTTTATTCGCCTACTTTTTATTCCAGTTGCCCATCAAAAGTTTGTGGTTTTTAAAGTTCACCGAGTGATAACTCTGAAGAAAAAAAATCCATCATCGACAAAACGAATCAACCTATTTCTTGTTGATAAACGTCGAATCCATTCATATAACTTCGCTCGACTACAAATAGAGAATTTAAATTCAATGGGAGTAATAGCTTAATTTTTCTCTAATAAATTCTTCGCAGATGCTGAACAAAACTTTTGATTAAATGAGAAACTACGAGTACAATTGAGACAATCAGGCTGACCTTTTAAGGAAACCTATTTTGGTGTTAAGAGCTGAATAGAAGGAGAATTACTCTTTCCATTATAATTGAATACAACTGTTGTAGTATATATTTGTCTGTGATCGAGACAAAGCAATATATGATTGTCCTACGGGCTAAATGGGATTTATTAAGAAACACACTTACATGGAGGCAAGTTTGACCATTCGATTTATAATCTTATATACCAATATCACATAAAATTTCCTCTGAAAATAATCTGAGATCGAAAAACTCTCCGTAAGCCGACTACATCAATTAAGCACCGGGCTTCTTCCTCGAAAAAGAAAGAAAGAACTGGCGGATTAAACCTTCTAAGAAGCACTCAAATTCTTAGAACTTCTAAGAATCACTCTTATTATTAGAAGGTTAGCAATCAACCGGTTCTTTATTACTGTGTTCGAGGAAGAAGACCGACGCTTCATTGAAGTAGTCGGCTTACGGAGTCTTTCAACCTGTTATTCATTAACAGCCGAGTTCCAATTTCTTCTTTCAAATATCCTCTCGTTCTTTCTTGCCATGACTTCTATATGGGCATAAGATGTATTTTATCCTTACGGGAAAACGCATGAGTTATATATAAATCAACAATCGCGTTGGTCGTTAAGAGGACGGATTTTTTATAATCGAATATACTTGAAATTGTTTTGTAATTTTATCAGAACTCTCGCATTTTCGAATCGAAAAGTAGATTCCGCGACCAAAATAGGAATTTTCTTTCAATTTCCTTATCCCTTCATATCTAATTTAATTCGGCGAAAGAAATAATATTGCAAACGAGACACGTGACCTTTATGAATTTCTTATGAGAGTACTAGGATCGAACCGGAAACCACTAGATATATGAATATTAACGTAATAATAATATAATAATTTTAATAATTTATTTTGGTCACAAAATATTCATTACAAAAAACAGAAATCATTCTGCCCTGAATTGGTGACGTCCATACACAGTTATAAACTAATAAACTTAAACCTAAGAAAGCAAGAAATATTTTTTCAATTTTACAAAGATTCAATATATACAAAACATACCTGAAGATTTTACAATTTTTCATTGCAATTCACAGATATACACATAAAATTATCTGCTATTAAAGAACTTTGATAATTTCTAAATACGATATGGGCTTTGCTTCTCAAGTTTATGCCAAACATACCCACATACAACTTTCTACTCTCTATTTATAAGATAGCAAAATGAAGTTTATGAGATAATGAAATTTTTCGAATCAAAGAATCTCGACTATAACGCGATTTGCATATAAATCGTGATAGAATTCGTAATTAAAGTAAATTGATATTCCTTTCATCTGTCCCTCAACACCTACATAGGTTTCATTGTTGTTGGAATTAAATAACGTATTTCTTTTAAAAAATCTTTAGAAAACCCAAGTTAATCTTAAAAAAACAAATGCTTTTTGTATGAAAAACAGAAATTAAGAAAGTTGGAAAAAAATTTTTGTCATAGTACTGAATAAGGTATAGCTTTAATTAAGCTTTTTTGAGGAAAATTTACGGACACGAAAAACCGGGTTGAAATACATTGATCCAGAATCCTCTTATGTGATATTCAGCGTTGTGGGAGGCTTTGGAAATTTTTAGGATTCATATGGAGCTCGTGTCGAGTGAAAATCATACTGCAGGAAGTTCACATCAAAGAAAATTCATTTTTTTCAGTTTATGTCAATAGCGAGGTAGTTGCATTAACGGAAATTCTATCTCTAGATAGTTAGGATCGAAAGGAACACGAACTCACGATTCATACGCACGGAAAAATCGCATGAGGCAAAACCAATAATAGAGAATCCGAACTTCTACGGAAAAGAATTAAAAAGCGTATGTCCCATTTGTAGAGCAGATGGGTCACCAATGTAAATACCGAAAAGGCAAGCGTTAGACTTCTGCCGCACATTGAGTTCTCGGTCCTCTACAAAAACACGCCCTCGCACTGCGATTGTCAAAGCATCCGAGTAAAGCGTAGAAATTGAATGACATGGGCCTATGGCGTTTGAAAGAGTAAAATGTTCAAATTTAACGTTTTCCATCATGGCGGCACTGAAATTCTAAATCTTTTACACTCCCCTTTATAATACCACGTGTTTTTAAAGGTAGATGTAGTAACAGAGAGGATTGCTCTCTAAAGAACGTATTCTAGTTCAAATTTAGTTTCGACGGTCTGAGAAACTTTGTGTCCTATTCTATCATAATACAAATTCTCCGTTGGAACCGTTATAGAAAATAGGTGAGAGAACGTCGTCGCTTAGCGCCTAATCAATCATTTACAATCCAATTAATGAACCAATTAATCATTCACATTTTCATTTTCTTTGTGATACCGTAATTCTCAAGCGTCACGCACATCCATCCCACCTACCCATTCATCTTTATATTCTTAGAAAAAATACACTCAAATGTATAAAATCATTCACAGATTATACTCGCCTTCTATAGACAAAAGAAACGAACTCAATTCATCATTAAATCGATTCAACACAATCGAGACGAGCTATTGTCTTCGTGTCATTCATCCCCGATTCACTGTAGGAATAAAGGGAAAGAATCTGAGGTGGACTTTAGAGAAGGAATGTCGTGAAGAAGAATCGCTCTCTTTGATCATGTTTTCAGGCAGCGCGCTAACATTGTTCGTATGATAGAAGTTGCTAGTAAAAGAGAGGAAAACACAGACTGTCGTATTTTTATTAATAGGGATTCTCATATGTCATTTTTGCATGTTTCTATTTTTCAATGTTTTATTCTATTATTTTTTGTGATATTTATTATTTTCTCATGACGTATTCCTGCAACTTCCTCTTTTTTGATTTAATTTTATTATTTTATTATTGCTTTTGTATTTTAGTTTGAATGTTTTATCTTATGTTTTTATCATATATTTTATTAACTTTGTTTACTATTGCATTTTTTTCTTTTTCTGATTTTATTTTATTATTGTTTTTGTAATTCCTTTATAGTACTGCTTTTGTAATTTTCTATTCATACACAGTTTTCTTTCACAACTTTTAGCTCGTACTATCAGTAGGTTTGCGCAGGTTTTTCACACCCCCCTTCTTAGCGGGTGTTTTCCTGCAGTGGATATTTTTTCCTAAGATATCACCTTAGGTTTTTTTAAATCCACTCCTTCTAAATTTTTCCTTTCTATTTCTCTATTCACCTACAATACACAGAAATTTCTATGCGTGTATTATTTTTGACGAAAGGTTAGATGGAAGAAGAGACTATTCAGTCTCAATCTCGCCTTAAATAAAGACCTTATAGACCTTATAGATTCGATGGATAAGAGATGTTACCTAATCGCTGCAACAGAAAGGTTGTGTATATTCGATTAATGATTTAGGTAAAGAAAAACATGTACAGAATGATCATCCTCTTACGGTAGGACAGCAAGAGCGATGAGATGGTGTAAAATTTGGGTAAAAAAGCGTATCTCTGGAATTTAAAAAGAAAACTTCGGAGCAGAGAAACTTAATGGAAGGAAAGGATTATTAAGAGAGATTTATGGGCAGTGCTGGAAAAGGAAAGAAAGAAATGATTTGAAATATCCTTCCTCCTCATTCCCCTTCCTTCCATTCATTCTCCTTCATCCACGGACAGGTGATCTCACCTTTAATATATAATATAATTGATTTCCTTCATGCTTTACGAGATAACTGATTGTTCGAAAAAAAGGATACAGAAATTTTCGATTCACAGCGTATTCTCATTGCAGAGCTTAGAAACTTCATAGAGTTTCAAATCGGTCAAACGAATGAAAATGTTTATTAGTGGAATTTCTATTCACCTAGAAATTATGGTAACATTCTCATTTTTCTAAATTATTTGATTATTCATTATACTATGTGAAACTACTTATTATATATTTATTTTATGTATTTATCATATTACTAATTTATTTCCTCCCGAATTGAGAGTAAAAAGGAGAAAAGGTAAAGAGCCAATCCCAAGCGAATTATAACATAATAGCTTTACAATAGTTCTCCAATATAGCCAAGATATTAATATGATTTTTCAACTTTAAATGCTTGAGTTTATGTTTCCGAAATATACGTAACTTCGTCATCCTCTATTTTCCTTTCTGCTTAACATTTGCCATAGTCAGAAAGAAAGCCGATGTCAATGACTTTCCAAAAACTGTCTATATCATTATAATAATTATCAAAAAACTCCGAGATGTACAAATCGAAATAAAATACTCATTAGATACATAAACGCTATACCTATTATTCCTAACAAATAGTTCCTAATCGAGCGATACTTATATAACAACAATGAAAAAGCTAAAAAATATGGATAACTTCGACGATACAAAAAATTTACAATATTATTTTATTTATGCTTCCGATTAAAATTTTTAATGACTTTTTCTCGGATATCCTTAATTTCATAGATCAGTAATCGGTTTTTTATTGTTTCTTGCTATGTTAATCTGTAACCCTATGCTTCCTTTCAATAATTTAGGTTCATCAGAAAATGCAGAAGTTGTTTTATTCTCGATTCCCTTCGAAATCAAGAGTTAGCGAAGCCGCAAAAATGCGATCAAAACACAATAAATTAAAAGTAAAAATTACAGTGGTTGATTCGCTTTAAAATTAAAATTAGGAGTTTCTGCCGTCGAAAAGGATCTAATTTCCACTTGTGGATTTTGCGTTGAAAATTCGCTTATTTCAATTGCATGCTGGGATGAACTTGTCAATAAGGGTGCACTCTGCGTTTGACAGGGCGAAAATACCATTCCCAGCGGCAGGCATTGAATTTCCAAAAAGTGTGAGAGCCAATCTCCATAAATAGTGGCGGGAAACCAGTGGTCATGATCTTCTTAGAATTCTAGGATTTTTAATTTTTTTTTTCGCACATTTTTCTTGGCCCAATAATTTCTTCATAGGAATTAATTCATCTACTGTCACCTCAAAGTTATACGGTACGAATTAACTTAGAGATAAGTTTTTACTTGAATGGAAACGGACGAACCAGCAACATTACACAACAGTATCATATTTTAATGATATTACGACATAAGTAGCCTCAGAACTTGTTATCATAATGAGGATTATAAAATCCCTAATTACTCTCAGGGAATGCAACAAAGTATGATGGAAACTAGGTCAGAGGTAGGGAGCCTGAGGTTTTCAGGCCATAAGTAGATTTTTGGACGTTCACTGCGGCTTTTAGTTATTTCCTAAAACAAATGCCTGTATGTAAATAATTAAATTTCCCAATATTGCTAATGAAGCCAATTGAATACAAAATGTAAAATATTCTTTTTCAGTACACATGACAGATGAATTCTTTTTTGTGAAATAATTATGACAAAAAACTATATAATGTAGGAATTGGCAACTCAAAAGTGGCCTGATGGATGTGGCTTACCTTATGCAGCCGAAAGGTAAATGACGCCTTCAGATGAAAAAGGTTCCCCACTCTTGAGCTAGGGAATTCATGTTCTATTACTGCACACAACGAATCCTATCTCCTGATATTTTTGTAAATATCTAAACGTCGGCGTCGTCTTCCTTTGGGAAGATTGGTGATGAACATTGCCCGTCGGATCGGTTTTAAATGCTAATTTATACCATAGAAATAAGTCAGCCTCAACACTTAGCAGAAGAATGCCTAGATGAGCTGAGGTGTTTGAGGATCTAGTTAAATCCACGGAAGAAACAAAAGGAAAACATCCAAGGAGATGAAGAGACAGCGAGATTGCTCTGAAATGTCGACCTGGAAACCTTTCCAATATTGCAGGGTAATTCAGGAAAGAAGCATAAAAATTAGAATAAATACTAGAAACATTTCACAAAGTACATTAAGAAAATGTGAGGAATGGAAAAGTAAACGGTAAAAGGAACACTGCTAAAGATTGAGTGAATAATTGAAAAGCCAAAAAAGGGACAAAAATACGAAACTGATAAGAGCAGAAAAGATTCGAGGATTATAGGTCCCTTAAGCCCAAACGTTATTGACCGGTCATGCCTCTTTTATTAACCTGTCTTTTTCATTGGCGTATCACCGATTTTGAATATTAATTGACATATGAAGAATATGTGTTTGGAAACGAGGTAGTGATAAGAAGCAGCATGTGATAAAAGAGATGTTACGATATTTTTGAGAGCAAATAATAAAAGAGCTATAAGGATTTTTTAAAAGAAAATGAGCTAGAATGAACTGTAATCCCTGGTATCTGATTTCTGAAATTAAAATTATCGTTAAAGAAATAAAGGTAACTATTCTCTATTTTAGCACACACTTCTCGTGCATAATCTTAGGAGTGGAATTTTGAAAGAACCAAGGTCTAATCTTCCTTATGTTAAAGCCGAATCTGATTAGGAGCAGTCATATAAGAGAGTTGAACTAATAACGAAAAAATACGGAGATCATCAACAAAATTAAAATCCTTTATTCAGAGTAGGGATAGAAATATCTTTTACGAGAGCGTACGAAGATTAAGAGAAGATAACAATAGGTAGGAAGCGGATGGAATTTCTAGTGAAACTAATGTAATTTGCATACGAAAGAGAGTGACATAGTGGGCTAATTGCGCAACTAGAACGTAGTTAAGTGACGTCTTGAATGGAATGAAGATCATGCATAAGATAGGTACATTTCCTCTGAGAGAGTACGTTAAAATTGAGGATTAAATTTCTGACGGAAAGGTGTAAGGTTGAAAGATCGCTAGCTGATGTAAGGAATTATTGGAGAATATCAGTGTTGGGATGATCAATCATTGTAGCTTATAGAATGATCATTATCGCAGGAATCGAAGGAAACTTTATTCTCATTGTCGCATGTTTTTCCTCAGTCTTTCTTCCCCGACGCGTCTTTTCAACCTGTCACCATCTATTTCGTTTGGATCCCGGGATGTGATATCTCTGGAGATCTTCTTTTCAGCAAAAGACATCTCACGAGCTTGAATGCTAACATAACACTCCGAGAAATTTCGGGGCTCGGAGATGCTGCATTGTCTAGCAAAAACGGGAACGATTCCGTAACAAAAGGTATTCCAGTCTAATCAACAATTCCCCTATCTGCTCGATCTCCCGCGTATGAGACGCGTTGCTTCAAAAAAATTACACATATCTTACGTTGGTAAACGTGACTTAGATTTTGGGAGACGAATCTTTCCAATGAATTTTTAATGCGGTGAACAGGAAATGAGCTTAATGCACTAAGATGAAGATAGCGAACGTTACTCAGATTCTAATAAAGCATTCCCGATTCTATTTTACGCAACACGTACCGCAATTATTACCGATATTTCTCATGGTCTATCCGAGTTTGCTGGGTAATTCACAATTTTTTATGTGTACTGCATTTCTCCGACATTTCTCATGATCTATACTAACTTGCTGGGTAATTCGCAATTTCTTATGCGTGCTGCAATTATCCAATATTTCTCATGTTCTATAGTAGATTGCTGTATAATTCAGAATTTTTTTTATGAGCAATCCTGTTCATTCCTTATCGTTTCATAGAAATAATTTAATCGTTCCATTTTAGCAAGAGCATTGTAGAAACGTATTTCACCGACGTTTTGCATTAATTATCTTCACCGAGGGGGTAAAATTAATTTAAACATTCGAGTGTAATTCAGCGTAAGATTATCAATGAAACAACGTTCCTTGAAAATGGAACTCAATCCTCTCAGTGAGAGTTTCATGGTGTCAAATAAATTTAGAGAGCTTGCCTTGGTAAATGTTCGAGCCCACTAACAAGCATGAACATCCTCCTACCGATAGAACTTGCCTTACGCAGGTGTTTCTAATAAGATAGGTTGCGTAACGGACGGCTGGACGTATCGATTTGGTATGTTTGGATTTTTGTTTATCATTTGTGCGAAAGATACCCTATTTATCGGCTGTTCTCCTAACGGAGAACTAGGACAACGGTGTAACATGCTTGCCATTGTACTTCGTGTACAGTGTATCCCTCGGCTAACAATCTACCTTTATATTAACATACGATCTCTGTCTATCGCCTAGAGGCAAGTGTTTCTTATGCCTAATATCATTGTCCACAACGGGCCATTATCTCATACTCTAAAGAGTACCTGATAATCTACTGCTCCCAGGTTCTGTTCCTTTGACCGCTCTGGCTGAATTCGATTGTGTTAAGTAACAGGAGGGACGTATTACATCCACTACATCTCTTGAGTGGGAATTTTTCTTGAGCATTTTTATCCAAACATTTTTGAGTTAAGAACTCTTAAAACAGAAGTAGCAGGCCACAATGTGAACATTGCATTCGTGCAATTTATAAAGAAAAACACTTCGTAACTTTTGCGAGAGAAAATAAAAAATTGTTCTGTGGAAGCTACGGTGCCATTTTCCTTTTTTTCCTATTTTGAACCAAAAGATACAATACGCTGTATTTACCGAGATAAAGTAACAGGAACTAGTTCAACCAACTAATATTGAATCTAGAGTGAATTCTTAGAACATCTGGAAATACAAAACAATTTAAGCCTCATGGCTATAAATGCACAGATAACCCCGAGAATTTATAAGGCTATTATAATTCAACATACTGTTACATATATTAAGCTGTTATACGGTCATGCATTATCGTGATCCAACGTTGGCGATCGAATTTATTAACAGTTATTCTGTTTTAACCCCAAGAAGTTGGTTTTCGCGGTACAAAATATAAATGAATATTTCTAGGAAGGTTACGGTATATATCAATGGTCTCCAACCTTTATTTTACCTACCCGCCACCCATGTACTGTTGTTAACAGTATAATTCCCCTGAATAACTCAATTTCGCGGTATTGAAAATGATTTCATTAATTATAACCTCAACGAATGTTTACCGGGATAACACCAAATCTTTTTACAAAAATAATTTTTCTTGATACAATTAATTTACGTAACGCAGACATTCGAAAATATTTTCACATATTCAAATCACTGTCATCATCCCCTCACCCTTTTTATTATATAATACAACATTTTTTCATCGGAATGCCACATTTACCTGCATTCGGCTGCTTAAGATAGGCCACATTTAAACCATCAGGTCACTCTTGAGAAGCATATTGCCATATCCAAATAGTTGAACTTCAAAGTCAAAATCAAGAAAATGATTAATTCTCTGAGTGATTTATAAGAGAATACATTTATTTCGTTCTTCAATCGGTGGAATTAGCAGAAAGTGACTAAAAAGCCGCAGTGAAGGACCGATACGGCCATATTTGGCCCTAGGCTCTGATCTATGAAACACTCACTTCCCGTTTGAAAACCTAAATCGTCCACCTAAAATATGAATCGTCCATTTTGTGAGAGTTTTTATTCATCTCTCGTCATGGAGAGCTACCAAAAAGTTAAGGCTGTAACAATGGGCTTTGATAAATCTCCCACTAATGGGCGGTAGAGAACAAATTGGGAACCTCTGGTATAGATGAATGAGCGTTTTAAATCAATAAAATGTCGGAGAAAATCATCTAAAAATCTTAGATACGCAAATAGCAGGTTTGCTTGGTTGGAATTTGCGAACGCTACTCTTCTCTGCTTCTATAGCAAGTAGTAATTCTCATAATGATTAATTCCTCATTGTTTACTATTGCAATTCTATTGTTAGATATTATTCTAATATTCTTTCTGAGTTTTATTTTATTATTGTTTTTATAATTTCGTTATAGTACTGCTTTTGTAATTTCCATATCATACACAGTATTATTTCATATCTTTTAGCTTGTACTATCAGAAGGTTTGCGCAGGTTTTTCACACACCCCTTCCTTGCGGGTGTTTTCCTGCAGTGGTTCTTTTTTCCAAAGATACCACCTAAGGTTTTTTTTAAATCCACATCTTCTAAAGTCTTCCTCTCTATTTCTATCCACCTACGCAAAATATTGTCTGTATATTATATATCATTATTATATTATTAGTATTATTTTATCATTGATGAAAGGTTAGATGGAAGAAGAGACTATTCAGTCTCAATCTCGCCTTAAATAAAGACCTTATAATTTTTTTAATGGTAAACAATCTGTGGTTTGAAAATATATTGAATGATAATTTAAGCTAAAAAATATGAATGAATTATTTAATGCATCATTAAAGAGAATGGTACACCCCAAATGAAGGTCATTCAATCGATGAAATTGTGCATTATTAAAGATCCTGTGTATCTCACCTCTCACTTTGTCTTTTCAAGCGAGATTAATATGAAATTTCGCTTAATTTAAGAACGCGGTTTCTTCAACAAAGGGCGGATGCCTAGAAAGTTTCGGAATAGATGTTTATGTAAATAAAGACACAGGCAGGAGCTTTGCCCGATAAATTCTTGCGAACGGGATAGTTTTCTGACAATGGAACGGTGAATCACTTCAAAGGTGAAGAGGATCTGAATTCAGAGAGCGGAATTTCATCGTGCTGATGCAAATAGAGATGAAGGTGAAGCTCAAAGGCCCTCTCGCTCAAGGTACACTGCACCTCCTTAATAGCTCATTAATGGAATAGAGAGTTAGGAAGATATTATCTCATTAATAGGGCATTGCTCAAATTCATTGCTATGCAAGTATGGTGCACATAAAGCTGAAAATGTTTTAGGTTATCAGAGCGCATGAATGGAAGAAGTTCCCAAAATAACTTTAGATTATATTCAGCTTGTTTTCCCAATCAATCTTATGCAAAAGAATTCTCTATGTTCCACGATATCACTACATTATCGCAGTAAATTTACCTTTAACCAAAAATTTAAAAATATTTCAAAAGACTAATGATTTACAGGTGTCTGTACCTTGATACCTTTCCACATAAAGGAAATGGATAAAGAATGTATTGCACGATAAGACGAGACTAGGAATATCCCTAAGGAGAAGATGGAAAAGTTTGAGAGGACCGGGACTCGAACCAGGATCTTCCACTAGCCGGGTAGCTGCACTAGCACAATGAGTTATCTTGCCAGAACATTCAGACATTCCGTTTTGCCTTGAGAATATTTCTAGGTGCACATCATTACTTACGGAATCGTCTATCATCTATTCTCTTGTTTTATCCTTATTCTAAACAAGTGGAGGATCCGGGTTCGAGTACCCAGACATATTTCATATCCATTTCTCCTAGAGAATGTTCAGCATCAAACTCGGATCACAAATCATGGCATTCAGTTTATGCCACTTATTTCATCATTTGTAGGAGTACATTTATCGTATGCTATTTTTATAAACGTATCCCACGCCTGTATAAAGATTAGGTGTATCAGGCAGTAATCCATTTAAATCTATCAACATCATTGTAATAGCGATTTTATTGATTTCGCTCAATCTAACCCGCGTCTATTTTAGAAACAAATCTTCTACTACCGAAAGAATAAAGAGGCTTAAAATGTATACATAGAGGATCAAAAGAAGACAGCAAAAGCTAGTCGTAAAATTTCAATAATGATTGCGGAAAAAGAACAAATTTCATTATCCAGCGTAAAGTTGAAGTTCCGTCAAATATCACTGGTAAAGATTAATTTTCTTTCATTACCTTCCGTTTTCAACACACCCAGCGTATTCTTGAAACCATGCTCACACATCCCTTCCAAACAAGATCTCATCCACCGTATTCATACAGCTTATCTTCGTTTTTCTCTCCCTCGACACTCTCATTCATATGTCATAGTCATCCTGCTTCCATCCATCCTTTCCGCTCGTCCCCGGAAACGTGGCACACTCATTTTGAATCGCTCACGTACAATATTTCGCAGCCCATATTCATTCATTATCCAGTCATTGCTGACTGTATTTTCCTGTTTCATTCTCGGAAGCCCCTCTTTCAATCCATTCCAGTTGATTTCAGTCAACCCTAAAGGGTGTTAACACCTTGGCTTGATTACCAATCGACTAAAGGGAAATGAAAATACTACGGATCTCATCAATTTCACTCTATAAATGTATCACGTATCATATCCTTTCTCGATAAATTACCACCTGCTTGTACTCTGAAAATGGTAAATAATTTAAAATGATGATAAAGATGGAGTGACTACCACGTTAGTTCAGTGATTTGGATGTAACTTTTCGTTACATGGTGTCTTAAGAAGTGGAGAAATGAAAAAGTGTAACGGTGTTTATCTGAGAGGGCCTTATTTTCTCTGTTGTAATTAATTGAAAATTGATAATTATTTGTTGCTTGGCGAACCTTTGTCTCTTAGTTCATTGACCGCCGAGTACCTTTTTTCTTTCTTCTAATAGACGACATACTTA
The DNA here is from genome assembly GCA_036926295.1 of Pachydiplax longipennis. NCBI lineage: Eukaryota > Metazoa > Arthropoda > Insecta > Odonata > Libellulidae > Pachydiplax > Pachydiplax longipennis. The sequence continues at coordinate 897,399 of JAVFKF010000020.1, forward strand.
AGAAACCCAAATCCCTGCACCGGACGTTTCACAGATAATTATTCCACAATTAACATTACTACCCACACAGTATTAATTAAATGGAGTATAGGTAAACTCACAACACACGTCCGTGAAAGCCAAATATGTAGGGAATGATACATTTGTGATAGTACATTTTAAATTTTTTTCATTATCCTCAGTTAATCTTTTCTTTGTTACTTAATAATAGACTGAATAATAATAACGAATAATATACCGAATTTTTAGTCTCATCAAATAACCTTTGTGGGCGTTATATTTTTCTTCAGGTAGTTAACGACTATTCTAGGAACGCAGAAAGGACTTTTATTCAATTAATTTAAGAGCCCTATGTGAGTCCTTCATAATTAGTAGAGGCGTAATGGTTTCATACCCCTCTGATAGATGCCACAAAAGACATCTCTATAAGCACAAACATGCAAGATATTTTAGCGCACGGGGAAACGCAACCGAGACAATTATACATAGCTCCGCATTCCTTCACTGAGAGCTCCCACTTAGCTAAACATCCTGTGTGAAATAAAAAATTTTTCTCTAGGAGCGAATACATCTATTTTTGGATGTATGCGGATATAAAATCGATTTTCTATTCCGAGGAGAGAATATTCGAGGCGCGAGGGAGACAAATCCACAGCGCCATCCATTTAATGGCGGCTCCGTAGGAATGGAGCTGTCAGATGTAGTTGAGATGTAAATCCCTTTGATGTGAGATTCCTCTATTCGCTTTCAAGTACCATAAAACCCGGCTAAGGCGCTTCTCAGGGAACCGAGTGGAAACCACGTTATAAACGGGATATAATCGAAATATATTGGTGATCGAAAAATTAAAAAAATTCATTTTCACATTTTTTGTATTAGAAGATGAAAAAGAATATTTTTTGGCTCTATAATTTTTGAATCAGTGCTTTACGACTTGAAAACGAATCTTCTCTGGTACGCTTTACAGCTGTAAATATCTGGAAATTCCGCGAACTATCCATATGTAACAGTGGATGCCTTTTCGTTACGCTTTAAAAAAAATATTCTGATTTTCTCTCACATTGAACTTAGTTACTAAATTTTAGTCAATTCTAACTCAACAATGAATCAGATGTTTTTCAAATCGACAATCAGGGAAGATTGACGAATTTTGAGACGGCAGTGATGAGAGGCCATTATAGAGAACGATCCCTCCAAGATTGACCAACAGATTACGATTCACTGCACTACCACTCAAGTTTATCCGATACTTTTACAGCTTAAGATTGTGATAAAAGGAAATATCGTCGAGCGGCTATTTATCCAACGTTCTGCTCTGATACAAAACTGATGGGTTCGATCTCACATACTACTAGTATCACTTCGACAGAGAAATAAAAATTATTCCGCGATATTTTCACTTTTTCTCCTAAATGAGTCATCCCAAACGCAAGGCAAAGAGAAGAGGAGAGAGGATGGCGATACAGATAATTTTAAATCAGTCATTTACAGATAATGATAAAATAAATTTCAGTCCATTGACCGAAGAGGATTGGCTACAGTGGGTTTCAGTGTATCTGTGGGTGGGTAACATCCGCCTTATAAGCGGGTTTCTGGGCCTCTTAAGCGATATTTTATCAAGTATTTCGTGTAGAAGAGACCAGGACTGAGAGAAAACAGCGTCTTAAGCGGGAGCGGTGTAAACGGGTTTTAAGGGTATATCTTTCGGTTGCTGAATGTTTTTTATATAGATTTCGCGACTTTTATAAAAATCAAAAAAAAAAATCCAGGACCTTCCTTGTAAATCTGCAGGTCAACCCCAGCAATATTCTTGTTCGAATTTTGGTCCAGGATCTCTTAGTGCTTAGAGAGAGATCGGACGAAGTAATCAAGTGCGAATGGACTGCTAAGTAATTAACTCGGAAGGTTCGACGGATACCTTTGAATCAAGGTGACGCTTTGAGTCGGACTGGTAGCAATTGCTGATTGACGAGGTGATTTGAAATTTGTGAAAGAAACCCCATCAATATGCCACCTCTCTGATGTAATCTCAGCTCACCAGTGAGCACACAAACTAGTAAACTACACATTTCGACCACTGATATTATGACTGAGATGTCTTCTCTTCCTACCAAGCCATCTTCAATGTTCCTCGATTGCAAAGACGAGTTGACTCAATTAAAGTAGGGAAGGATTAAATGAGTTCCAGAGTATAAAGACCAAAGCAAATCTAACAGTAAACCATCCTGGGCAGAGAATTACGGACTAAAATGGGAATGCAACAAAAGCATGCAGTTACACAGTTAGTAATGACTAAAAGTTGTCGAATTAGAATTCTATAAACGTAAAAAGGAATTAAAATGACAGATTCAATATAAAAGAAAGTATAAATGTATAAAATAAATTAATAAGAATTAATATATGTGGATAACGAGTGAATATCAATTTTTAAAATATATGAGCCAATGGGAAAAATAGAATTTTATCAAGTTACAATATCAGGTTAATAAAAAAGAATAATAATATTTTTAATTACACTGTTAAAAAAAAGAAATTAAATATCGAAAAACAATGCATAAATGCTATTGAAAGAGCATGTAACTTTAAATTAAAGGGTAATTAACAGCTGGCAAACATACACTTTAGTTTTATCTAAACATTTAACTTTCGCGGAGATGATGTTTGGTACACATAAATAGAATCGACGGAACATCAACGGCTTCGTAAGACAAAATAAATGCTATTTGAGTCTGTTCGAGAAAAAAAAGAGAAGTGAGGTTAAATGTTAAAATAAAGCTCTCAGACAATTGTGAGAAAACTGAGGAAAGTAGTATGTTAATGTTTAAAGTGATAAATTAGACTAATTAAAGGCTGGAGTGGGATGGAAAGAGTGTAGTATTACGCTAAAGAAAGATCAAGGATATTTGATCTCTTCACCAATGGAATACGTATTTGAATATGTGGAATAAAGTACTGTTCCTGTCGACGCACCTCTAAAAAAGAAAAACAAAAACAAAGTACTGTTCCTTAGGAAAAAGCGAATGATTAAGATAGAATATAAAATTATTGCGATTAATAATAGTCATATTTATAGTAGTAGTAAGCGGTGAAAAGTTCTACTTCAAACTGAATCTGTATCCAGTGCAATCAGCGTGTTTCTACCTGAAGTAAAGACTGAATTAGAATTAACGATGAGCGGCGAGAATGATTGCAGATGGAAACGTGTATAAGACAGGATGAAGTTTATATGGATAGATGTGTGAGGGAATCCTTTCAGAGCGTGATTTAATTTTTGGGAAGCTTGACGTGAAAAAGCTTTTGCATACTAACAACTCCGCCTTGATTGCGAACCGGCGGAAAAGTTGCTAAGGATTAAGGTGGATTGGCTAAAAATGCATATGGAATCGATATGAGTTAAAGTTTGGGTAAAACAAAGGCTAACAAAGGCTAGTTTTACATAGATTGAATGAATCAATAGAGTGTTTTGAATCAATGGTTAGTATCATGCACCGTTGAAGATTTATCTGTTTTTTGGTATGATTCTTACCAAAATATTACGAAAAAATTCGAGAGATAATACGGGTAGTGAGTGTCAGTGTAAGAGCGGTCGGTAATATTGCACAATATGCAGTTATTATGTGTTTAATATGAGATTAATTTGCGGTTAATGTGTGGGTGATACGTACATAATAATTGAGAAAGAGTTATTGAGAAAATTATGGATTATGTCAGTGACGGCTGGATAACGTACGAGGTGGTCTGAAAAGTTTCCGAGCCCAGATTTTTCAGAAATCTTTAGAAAATTTTTAAAAATCTTCAGAAAATTTTCAGAAATTTTCAGAAAACATGGCATTTCAGAAATGGCGAAATGTCGGAAACTTTTCAGACCACCCATGCATATATAAACTGAAGGAAATTCTGGGACTAACGAAATTACGGTAAGTAAAAATTAAGGTAATAATAAAACTGGAGCATGATGTGTATTAAGTGTTGGGAAAGGGAGTGAAGGACCTATTTCATGAAAGAATCAATCAAATTTGGTCCTAAAGAAGATGGAATTACTTCGCTTGACTCGTTGCGGAGTATGGGTGAAAGGTATCGATGTCTATGAAGCAGCAGAAAATTAGGTGGGCTACGGAGTAATGTGAATAGATATTAGCTTGCTACCCCATACGAGGACGGCGTGATTGTTATGCATTTATGTGTGTAGTGAGAAACGAAGGATAATTGCGTTCCGTAGCTGAAGCTATTTTGAATACACGAAAGGAATTTCAGAATATCTTCCAGAGAGCGTGAATCGTTCATGGCCTCGAATTGTTATTCGCTTAACTGCACCGTATGCATAATTTTAAATATAAAACACCCTTTTTTCTTTTTAGATTCACAGCTCTTGTATGAGTCATTCCCTCAATTTTTCCTACTTTTGCTTTTTTACTGACTTTCCCCCTTTTTTCCATTAATTAGGAAACACAATATCTTAAAGTAGATCTAAATTTTTGTAAAAAATGGATCATGCTAGCTGAGATGTTACGTTCTCTCTACCATCATGGTCATCATCTTCTTTTCGAATTTTCAAATCTCTCACTGAGGATCAAAGGGCTGTTCGTATAGTCAACTACAAAGTGTGGGAGGGAGGGAATGTGATTTGAAAATGAAAAATAGTGGAGAATTACGTAGTAGAACAGAAATCGAGTTAGAATTATCCTGCTTGTTTCATTAATAACTGATTTGTCTTAACAGTAATCAAGTAACTGTCTTGAGAATGCTAATTATCTGGCGCTAATTCATAATTAACTGTGGCTGCTCATCGTAAAATAAACATATTGGTTGGTTTCCAGCCGCATTATCTATTTTTAATATAAATTAAATGCATCTGACACTTTCCTTGGAAATAACTTTAATATATACTAGAGTATCAAGTGGATTGAAATCATTACACTAATGAACAAAATATCCAAGCACAATTTATATACAAATAAGATGTATGTTAACGTATATAATATAACGTATATTATTTCTATGTATATAACGTGTACATTTCGTTCATTTTTTTCTGTATTGTCATAATTCCCATTGGGGATGCACCATATTACTATCAGGAAATGCATAACATCGATTTTTCGTATATAACCGCAGAATTACAGTGCGGATGATATGCAACAAGGAATTCATCCAAAAAGCGAGTGCAAAGGGATGAATGTGCACCCACTCGGTAAGGCGCTATGTATGGGCGACGCAAAATCATTGTCAGAACAGCAGGTGGTGGCTATTTGTCCCACGGAAGAGACCAAGCGCGAGCTCTATTCGCTAGAAGCTTCGATCACTCAAAAGCATTCATTTGATTATGGAATGAGACTATTCACCGTGGCGAGCCGTGAATATTTTGCATCCCAGACATAAGGGCGGTGTATTAACTCTTCCTAAAATCGGAGCTTGCTCACGTTTCCGTATCTTAATCATAGTAAAGGTAGGAAGTGCACTAGATGGTGAAGAATTTTATTTTGTCGAATTTTAGGTCACCCTGGAGTTGTAGCGGTAATATCTTACTCTTATCCTTTTACAGTAGTTTGATATAAATGTAATCGACACAGTTTCATCGAATACTTTTTTTCTTTCAATTCTAGGTTAAATATATTAAATGGATGACCTTCTGTCTTTCAACTGATCCTTAGGTTTTAAAGATTGAATTTTACTCATTTTATAGAATAGAAAGAAAGTGAAAATTACAAGCAGAAATAGGTGGAAATTTTCGGGTTAATAATAAAGTATATTTTCATAGAATATTTTCTCTGGCACCATAATTTCATCTCCAAGAGTGAGATAATTAAAAATTTAAAGTAGCTTCACATACTTTACTCCTTTATACGATTCCTTAACATCTGGTTCGTAACTGCCATTTATGAGAATAGGCAAACATCCCTGGCGATATATACGTAGGGAGTCTGAAAATTGCGATCTAATGCGGAATGGTGAAAAGTTAAGTCCATGGCGCGACATCCCTATGATGGGATTTGGCCTAAGCCTGGCGCTATTCTCCGTGGGTGACACGTGGTCGGCACACCGACTCCCACATTGCCGGCTTTAATTTCTTTTTTGCTTTTCTAGACCTGGACCCGCTACTTCTAAATTCAGGTACCTTCCAAATTGTTTTGATGCTGAGTAAACATCGTCGCCCCCACTGGGGTGACCCTGGACCACTTCCGCTGAAACCGAACGCGCTACCCACATGGCAACCATGGGCCTAATGTGGAATTCTATCCTAAATTTATCGAGAGCATTAGTCCATTGATTAAAAACTGCCCTACACATTTCCCCATACAATGATGTAAAAACAACGTTCAGTTAAACATGACCTATACTTGAAGACCGTCAAGGCAATGGCGCTTGTAAGAGGCAGGTTTTATCGAAATTTTGGCATATTTTTTCAAAATAAGGTGCAATAAAGTGTAAAATGACTTGATTTCAAACGATTGTCATTAATTGATGATTTAAAATACAAATAATTTAAATTTAAAATACGAATTTTTAAAATTTAAAATACAAATGATTTAAATTTAAAATACAAATAATTTAAATTTAAAATACAAATAATTTAAATTTAAAATACAAATAATTTAAATTTAAAATACAAATACAAATAATTGAAATTTAAAATGATTTAAATATACAAATAACTGACATCATATTTATACCCGTTCTCCAACGGTTACTATTTTTAACTAGTATGAAAAAGAAAGGATAATAGGTAACTTTTCGTGCATTATTTCCGAATGGCATAGCGTCAAACCTGGGATCATTCGGGTATTTCTATGTATTTATTGGCCGAGTGTCGACATTCAATGAGAAACAAAATTTCAAATTCGCGACTTCAAAACCCGAAACAATTCAATTACGGTACGTCAGATCACAAAAGTCAGTTTTGGATCGCATTCTTCGCGTCACACAAACGCAAAACCATTCCAAGAAACCTGCGGACAAAGTTCGGAGTTTTCATCACACGGATTTTCAAAGTGATTAAAGCCTGGAAGGGAAGGGAATTCGATACCAAAGTAGAAGAGAATGAGCCATGGCTATTGGAAGGCGTGCTCAGATGGGAATCCTCTTTCGAGAGCGCGTTCACTCTAATCTATCTAATTCGTCGCAGCGCCCTTGTCTATAATCTGCTTTGTCATCGATTGCCTGGTTATTGAAAACAGAGTGCGGGATACCCCAATTCTCCCCTTAAAAGTTCTGCGGGATCTACTTCCATCACGGCCGAAATCTTCTCATGTTCGTTTTATGGGCTCGGCATAATGCCTCTCCAGAGGTGCTAAAGATTCTCCACGGAGTCTATCTCGGTAAGCTTTCCGTGACTTCTCTAGCGAGACCCTGCAATGGAGCATTCAATTTCCGAGATTTTCACCGAGTGATTGCACCTCTCAAATGCTGGGAAAGCACGCATTTGCGTGGACACAAATCGCCACTCTCTCGACCCTTTATGTCGTTCTTAAAAGGGTTTCAATTTTCCTAAAAATTCCCTCTAAGTACGCGACGACCTACTTTTTCCTACGAGATGAATTGATAACTCAACTCCGATATCCATCCTTGATTTTTATAATTTTTTCGTGTGCTTCTCCATCTCACTTAAAGTGAGTTAACCGCTTTCAAACATCAGCTATTTAACGTAAAGAAAAGAGGAACAAATTAGTACTTTTTCTGCCGTTTTATTAGAATACTACTTGTTTCAACGAATGATCCCCATCATCTTGTTCATATAACTTGTTCAATAGAAGCATACATATATTTTTTATATTTTTACGCTGCCACCAGGCATATGTCTGTGGCGGAAAGTCCTAATTAAAAAAAATATTTAATTGAAGAATTATATCGCAAAATATTATAAAATGCATTATGATAACACCTCGGAGCTCACCGTATAAAAATAAGCTACAAACAAGTAGTGTTGAAGTGACAAGAAATACAAAGAAACTAAAAAAGAAATTAGCTATGCAATAAGTAAATCTGAACTAATTTTTCTAGAACAAAAATTAACCCAGTACAGTTCGTTTGAAGAGAAGAAATATACCTTATAAAAAGACGAAAAAGAAGAACTTCTTTAGAAACATAATTACACATCTTCAATATTGACAAAAGTGTTTCAAAATGTAAGAAGAATGGATAAAAAACATTTTTTTTCCTCTCTTCTAATGATAATTATAATATTAATTTATACAGGACGGAGGGAGAAAGGGAAAAGGGTTGAGGGGAGGCTTTAGGTGGGGTAACAGTTCGAAAAGCTATTGCAGACTATCGGAAAGGCTATTCCTCTGTGAATTTCATTAGTTATTCTGTCAGTCTGTTTCTCTGATATTTCTCGTTTTCCTTTCCTTTCGGGTGCTTTTCTGCGAAGGGAAGATTTTTTTATAAATTAAGTTGCGTGTTTTCATTCTCGAATCCATCTCTATGTCGGAAATTTTTCCTGTACGACCAAATCCGTTAATTAGAAAAAAGCAAAAAAATCTGCAATGATAAAAAAGCAAACGAAATTTTTAAATGGAACATTTTATTGCGGTATAGAACCTAGACATTTCTATTGAGAAAGAGACAATAGATAATGGAAAAAAATTCTATTGATTCAAGTGTCCCTAGATTAATCTAGCGGCTTCAGGGATGTGCTATTACTCACTTTGGGTATCGCTGGGTTAGATTGAACGAGAGATTAACTTACCTTATTATCATTTGATAAAGTAACTACATTGCTACGACCCGGTGAAAATTTTTACTTTGGAAAATTGACTTAACTAGGTGTTATATCGTGATTTGGTTTGAGCGTTTAATTTAATTAGGTCATTAAGTACTATTAACTTTACATTTCACCATATAGTTTACACATAATAAATTCTGGGTTATACATTACAAATTACTCATATTTATCGTACAGTATTTGTAATTTATTATAAACAGGCACATATTTTTATACATTTTATCTTTTTATATATTTATGTTTATCTAGTTTTTAGCTGAGAAACTTTTCTTTGCGCAGATCATAATTTTCTTTTCGTTGTTAATAGCGGCATAATAGCATTCTCGTCGAAACCAAGAGGTACTGACAAGTTCTATGAATTATCCTTCAAATAACTAGGATACATTTCGCGCTATTTAATTGATTCGAAGTTGTTGAGTGTAAAAAAATCAAATGTGAAAATAGCAAATACATTTACATACATACAAATATAAATCGACGATTGAAAATACACCTTTTCTGAAACTAAGCGAAATTGACAATATTAGCCAAACATATTAAGATGCGTGTATCATTCCCCTGTAATTCTTCGCTTACAGCTGAAAATTTTCATTTGATAGAAGAATATATATTATGACCCAAACACTATAAAACTCTCAGAATAATATACCTTTCTTAAAAAAAAGATTTTATTCAATTACCAAAAATCAACCAATGAGCCATTTGAACACAGTTTCACAAATTCCGGTCGATCGGTTCTTTGTAAGATTTTCTATTCGTGTCAGATCTAAAATAGTTTGCGCAAGGTAATTTTTAAGGCTCAAAACCGTCGCTAACTATGTCACACATGGACTTTTCATTCCTCTTTCTTTCAAAGCCCCTCAACCGTTATTTTTGACAGCATAATGTTGCAGGACTACTTACGGTGCACCCACTAGAGCCTAACCAATACTGTAGAGTGCTTCGCAACGGATGACAACGTAATGGACGTACTGATAGGACTAAAATGGGGAAATGTAGGCAGCGCGAGAAGGATTGTACGTTCGAAGCATACACGGACGAGCCACCCATGTTAAAAGATAAAGCCGCTCCCCACCATTCTTTGATATAAATTGACCGTGAATTTCAAATCAGGGCAAGGCAAGAAAAGTCGGTAAATTCTCTCTTTGCAGTAAAATAGCTCGGCGAAAGATGCCTTTCAACGCTAAAAATAAATCAAATTTTCGAGCAATCGCATTTATTTTATGATTACTTGGAACAGTCATAAATAGGATTTCCTCCACGAGATTACTTTCTCAATATGGATTTACAATTCTTAGAAATACCACACGAGTTACAATTAATCAGATAATTGTTTCCCAGCATCAAGTCAATGAATAGTTGGAGAATATAAACGTTAAGTTTACTTCTTACAAAATGATAAAAATCAAAATAAAACATTAAGGAAAGTAAAGACTCTGATAATTATAAAGAGGAGGGATGTAATATATGTATACAAATAGTATGATGAGTTTCGAATCTCTCGTATCGTTTTGCAGATAACGAATAAATAATGCGAAAGGTAATAAATGTATAGATGGTGGAGTTGGCGGGAGGAGGTTGAGGTTTAATTACCTGTATCATCCTTTTCTATCAGGATTTACCATATAATGTGAATATATATTGATATTGAATATCCGGCGACATCATTTTCTTAAACAATCGATATTGATTAAATTTTCCTGTCCCTCATTGCCTTCCTTGGAGTTGCCGATAAATAAAAACCCATCTCCCATTAATTAGACATTAAAAGTTAAATATTTTATCGAACAAAACTAGTAAAATACTCTGTGCACTTTTATAGTATATATTTGTAAACTTTAGGCTGTTAACTAACTGTGTGGATGTAGGGAAAGTGCTAGTGCTTGAAAACAAAATTTTGCTTTGTATTTATGTTTAAAAGAAATTGAAAATCTACGTTTTTGACAAAAATATCAAATTATGGGAGAACTAAATATTTTTCAATCTGACAGATTTTTAGCAAACATATGACTATAGTAACAACTTTTTTCTACTTGAAATTTTGAATTTCAAACAATAGATATTCATGATACACCATGATATACATTTATAGATTGAAAATAATTTAGTTTAGCGATTTTCATATTTAAATATATCTGCAACAAAATATACGAGTAAATTTAGAAATTCTTGGATTTCATGATTCATAATTCCGCTGGTAGCGAATCATATCTCTACTGAAATTAGAAAAGTTTGAGTCAACTCGAATGCTGCTCGAATAAGAAATCTCTATTTTGCAGTTGGTAAAATATCTTGGACACCGTTTTCATCAAAAGATCTATTTTTCAATCGCTCTCAGACACTCTTTATTCGTATCGGTTTGCGTTTTAAAGGTCATGTCATGTCGTGACCTTTGACATGTCCGTCAATGGACGCTAGAGCAGAGCTGACTCCGGAAATTATTTTCAACTTCGGTGGTCTAAATATTTTTATCGACAATGTGCGAAGTTTTTGCGAAGAATCAAACGGTCAATTCTGCAGACAAAACTTCTAATGAAGGGGATACAACGATTTATTCATTAACGTAGTCTCATTTTAATTCCATAGTATATTTATAATGGATGTTACTCTACGAGCTTGCGATTTTAATTCGAGCCAATTCATAGCTGAATATAACTCCAGAAATCAACTCCATAATTCTTTTTCCATTGAAATGTTCGAGTTAAATTGAAATATAGTATCCTTTTAGATATTACGTTTGGTGAAGTTGCGAGGATTCCTGTTATCCAATACTCTAGTTTAAAAATGCATTTAAAACATCTACCACTTAAATCATCATATAACTGATATATAAATGATTTAATGTTGATATATTCCCCATATCTCGCTTGATTATTTGAAAACGCATGCACTTAAGAGCAAATGCTTGACTAATAAGTGAATACAAGGGATAATGACGCATAACGAGGCACTTATAAGCATAAATGAAATATCAAGTAGAAGATGCATACAATAGTTCAAATTTCACACTATTTAGTATGAATAGCGCCACAGATGCGAAGATAGACGATAAGAAACTAACTAAAATCGAAAATTCCATATACCAAAAGTTTATATTGGGTCTCAATTGAAGATAATGAATATAAAGTATTATGGATACTAATCGTCTAAAGGTAAATAATTGCAAACGTACGCATTATGTAAATTCAGATCCACTTCCCAATAAAACTATAGGTTTCAGTTGGAAAACTCATGACATAACAAATCAAAGAAAAACATGGAGGAATCGAATTTTACTCACTTTATAGTAGAGTGTAGCAGTTGGGCTGCCGAAGTCCCGTTGAGTCAGATCCAAATTTCTGCAGAGTAATCAAATGAAGTGAAGGCGAATTTCGAAGAGGTAATTCAGGTTTCACTTTCTTCGAGAGAGTAAAGAAATGCAAGCACAGCCATTGAGTCACGAAGCACATATTCCTCAACAAACAGCTGAGCTGAACGAACGAACCGCTGCCCTCACTCGATTCGAGAGGCAACCTTTATGAAGGTTCTTCCCAACGTTCAGTACTAAAGGTTGGGTATCATTCTACCCCCGGTTGAATGGATTACTGAAAACATACTTTGACTCAAATACTAAGATAGGAAGTGAAAAGTTGGAAGTCGCAGACCACTCTCACCCGTCATTCCTAAAATATCTGACTCTGGCTTCACAAGTTATATTACCTGATGACAACCCAACGGGTCGAAACCATGGTCGAGCAATAAAATTAATCCTGTGGTAAAGGTATAAGTGTTCATTTCACCCTTCTTTATATTCGATATCTATATACCAAATTAATTCCCTTTTAGAAAGTTTCATAGTTCATCACGAACAATTAAATTACGTATACCGCATTCATTCTTCCAGTATTACATCATAAGTGAAGGAAAAAAACGAGGCGCGCTTTTAATTTCATGAATAAAGAGTAAAAAGGCAATTTAGGTGGATATAGGGAAAGCTTCGCATTTACTCAAAGTTCGCAACTCCTAGCGAAGTAATAAAAATGATAAATTGACGGATTTAAGCGAACCGTCACTTTCAAGGCGAAGTTTTGATTTTTTTAGGCTACTTTCTCGGATGATTAATACGGTACGTATTTATTTGCGATCCCATCCTCTGTAATTTGCGCTTCTCCGTAATGTAGGAAGGGTATTTATTCCCTTCGTTTACGAAAAAGGAATACTCCCGCCAAGCGAAAGGAAATACCGCCAGACCTCAGGCATTTATTCCTCTTCAGAAATATCGAGCTGTAGACTCAGCCCAGACGTGAATATCCTTCACTCTTCCTGGAATCATTTAATAACCCCATCTCTTCTCTAATTCACAACACCGTTAACGAACTCTAAAGTGAGAAAGTTACGAATTCGTTCTCTAATCAGTGGGCCGCAATCAGTGGGGCGGAGTGGTTTGCGCGCTAGCATCCTAACGCTCCAACACTGAGGTCCCGGGTTCAAATCCCAGCTAACCGGATTTTCACGTTTGGAGAATGATCACATATGTCTGTATATTGTTAACGACTCTCCTGTTATTGTTCTAAAGTAGATGTTTATGAAGGTACCAACTTGATAGGTAACCACCACCATGTTCACTCTTGTTTTCTACAGAACTATATTAAATCTTCTTTATTTTCATTTCAGGGCCAGTGACCTCACGGAGGAATTGGTTTTACTTCTAGTCATTCCCTAACGTGGACCATGGGCAAGGACGAAATCAATCTTCTCTTCGACATCACCAACTTCAGTTGCGAGTGGTAGATTAGCTTCCATAAGGTGTTCAAGATCAATCATCCAACATGTTCACTCGACTGATGTTCGTCTTCAGCGTTTTAGCAGCTTCCGGAATCGTCTCCATAGAGGCCCGTACCATCCCAACCGACTTTTTCACCAAGACGAACGATGAAGCCGTGGAGGATACAACTTTCCCTACTGACGTTCCAGAAGACACCGAAGAAGAATCTGCCAGCCCTCCCACTCCTACTATCACAACCCCGATAAATCCAAACGCAACCAGCAAGTGGGGTCCGAAAAGGGATTCCCTATTCGTGGTCATCCCCATGACCATCATATACGCCCTGATATTCGTTTCCGGGATAATAGGAAACGTCAGCACGTGCGTGGTGATAGCCCGCAACCGCTCCATGCACACCGCTACCAATTACTACCTGTTCAGTCTCGCCATCTCCGATCTCCTTCTCCTAGTCTCGGGACTTCCTCCCGAGATGTGCTACATCTGGTCAAACTACCCGTACGTATTCGGGGAATACGTGTGCATCGCCACGGGTTTCGCGGCTGAAACCTCCGCCAACGCGACGGTGCTCACCATCACTGCTTTCACGGTGGAGAGGTACGTGGCGATCTGCCATCCGTTCCTTTCCCACACTCTGTCGAGGCTTTCGAGGGCCGTGAAGCTGATCATCGGGGTGTGGGTTGTGGCTCTATGCCTGGCGGTGCCACAAGCTCTCGGTTTCGGCGTCGTCTACGAGAAGTCTGCAGACGGCCGTGTGCTCGGTGAAGAGTACAGAGTGTGCGGGTTGAAGAGAGTGGTGATCCCTCATGCCTTCGAGATATCCACTTGCTTGTTCTTCTTGACGCCCATGACTCTCATCTCTGTCCTCTACATGCTGATTGGGGTTCAGTTGCATCGCTCCACCTTGATGAATCGAGAGGGGACGGCAATCCGCAACTCACTGCCTGGTGATGATGCCACTGGGGATGGCAACTGGTCCGCGAATGGATGTGGATCTTGCAACAGAGATAGCCGCAAGAACTTTTCCAAAAACGCCCAAACCAAGGCAACCAAGCACGTGGTGAAGATGCTAGGTAAGCCTACTTTTTATTTATTCAGTTATGACATGTATACAGCAGTTTGACTGTTGTTAGGTGGCAAATACAGCTAAATAATTTTACTAACAACATTTACAACATAAATACCTTCCATAATCCCTTACATTATAAAGCCTCTTACTGATTAACGATTCGGAATTACATCACTGTAATATCAGACAATATTAGAACAGAACACGCATAACTTCTACCGCAACCCTTAAATTATACAGCATCATCATGACACCCACTGTAATACACATGTGCCCCTGATACGTCATAAATACAGTTACTTTCACATAATCAGTTTTCGTCCTATCTTTGCTCAGTCACATGTCATTTTGTTACATTGTCAATAATAGCGCAATTAACAAAAAAACTTAAAAAAGTGTCCCATTCACATCACTCTTTCACAATATACAACTACATCTACATCTAAACTCCTTTTTGTTTTACAGTAAGGGAATAAGATTTATTTATGACTTTTCCTAGCTTAAATACCGAAAGCGAAGCTCCCAAAATGAATGTTACAAATCTTTTCCGGAAGGAAATCTTGACTTTCAGAGCGGATTTTGGGAGTTTGTCGTATAAAAATAGCTGTCGGTACCGGTTCACGATATCAAATCCAGTTTCATCGAAATCGGGTCCATATCTAAATAGTCCTACGATTGGTTTTTAATATTTCTTATAGATATACATTCATGATGATATATGTTACAATATTCAGCAATAATTCAGGGAAAGTTTTGCAAATTACTGTTAAATTATAAAACATTTCTGACATCTTTAAACTTCTTTGCCCTAAATCATAATCTATCTGAAGATAATGTTCAAAAATTAATTTTGGAAATGGCTTGGGAAAGCCATTTAAAATTGATAAGCACACTTAAAGTCCCTTAAAAAATGGGAGTCGAAAAAATAAAATCAGCCTATTTAAAGATACCTAATGCAGTAATTAAACTTAAATTTGTCTCCATAAATGCTTTCTACGATGAAAGCTTTCATGCATTACGATGATATAGATAGCCAGACATGTTTTAACGAATATTTAAAAAATTAAATAGTCTATTAATTTTCGTCTGATGAAATCCGAGCCAATGAAATGTTAGGCCTCCAATATTTAAGGTAAGCCTTATTGAGCTTCAGATTCCTTTTCCTAGAATTTCTCGAGATGCGAAAGCAGCTTTTCCTTAAGAAGATATAAAAGGCTCGTAATGCTATATTCACTTGTTGCGTCCCGCACATCAAAGAAAGATGATTAATTTAAAACTAAAAATAAGTAATTAAACATAGAGACGTGTGTGAATTCTAATATTTTTAGACCTTGGTTCTTTCTGAGATGAAAATATCATATTCCACCTGAATGATAGGAATAAAGATTAAGCTTTCTGAGGGTTGATGCCTTATAATTTGATAATATTCAAGCATTCAGCACCATTATCCGGTATTACGTCAGGGGATTAAGATTCAACTACGAAAATGAAATATTTTCACATTTTTGCGGAATCAACAACATAGGTCTTACGAAAATTTAATCCTATATCCCTTCTCGGAATATCTTAAAGACATTGCATTGAGAATCTTGAATGGGAACGAATCATACTTGTAGAAGAATTCGTTATATGGCACAGCCAGAATGTCACTTCATTAGCATCGTTTATTGTTTGCGCAATTACATTGCGTCATTCGTCTTCGTTCAGTACGCTAGACTAGGCTAGACCATTACATCATTGCGAATTCAGTTCAAGTCACAAGAATTCGTAAACATTTCCGACGCGATGCTGACAAATTTCCCCCAGACATAACAAGGAAATGTTCGCAAGGAGAGCAAATGAGTCCCTTTGAACACTTGACATTCTCACACTTTAACGCACTCTCACAGCACATTGCGATTTTAATTTGCTGCAAAGCTGTTCAAGATGTCCCACGAAAGAAA
The DNA here is from genome assembly GCA_036926295.1 of Pachydiplax longipennis. NCBI lineage: Eukaryota > Metazoa > Arthropoda > Insecta > Odonata > Libellulidae > Pachydiplax > Pachydiplax longipennis. Next base: position 913,895 of record JAVFKF010000020.1, read on the forward strand.
GGTAGAAGAAAGAAGTTATCTTAACCCTTTGAATAACCCTTTAACTACTTATTTAAATATCTCGAGATAATAATTACATGTAAATGAGGATCACATATCCGAAAAATCTACGGTTAACTAATTGAAGAGCTCAATAAGCTCCAGCGTATTGTCGGTAAATTTGATGAAAATATTAGAGAGCTATGTTTGTTCACCTTGGTCACACCTCATCTGGAATATGCATTAAGTGTATGGGATATGTTGGATGAAACATGTACCCACAAACTCGAGGAAAAACAGTGCAAGGTGATACATTTTATTACAAAATGCTTTCCTAAATAGGAAAACGTTGAGAAAATGCTTTCAAACGCAGGTTGGGAAACCTTCATAGAGAAGAGAAGCTAGTTGCCGTTTCTTAATGAATTCAGAGAATGCACGTTGGCAAAGGACGCAATCGGTATTATGCAACTACCTTGAACTTGGGCCGATCCGATAATGAAGTTCGAATAAGAGAAATAAATGCTAAGACAAGTCTTTTTAATGACTAATTCTTTCCGCGGACGATATTCGAGAACAAGAAGCCGAAGAAGTTACTCAAACTTTCAGACTCGCACTCACTGGAACACCCCCAAAAGGCGGCTTGCAGGGTATTTATGAAGATGCAGAACCATCCTGAAAAAATATTTGTAATATCAGGGAGCAGTTTTTTTGCGAATTTTTTTAATTTCATAAGCTTCTACTAAAATCAACGAAAGAGGAACATTTTAGCACTAGGAAGTATCATTCTTGGTATTTGTAAAAAGTTCTCAAAATAAATCAATGTATTTTTAACGTGAAGTGCAGTTATAAAGATTCAATAATAGCAAGAATTTCTCTCACGTGATTCATAATATACGTTATTAAAAGACAAAGTTTCCAAGAGCGTTGATTAAAGTGTAAACCAATTTAAATACTGAGGGGGACTAATAATGTCTGATGATAATTATGGATCGGGGTATATAAACGCTTTCTGTATTTGCACTACGAAGAAAGGATTCTATTATTATCGAAGGCAATCAAATAATTAACGTAAACGCTGCAAAAGGTTTTGTATGTACCGTTGCTTTCAATTAATTATAAAAGTAAACGCTGAGCTCAGCTGTTAAAGCTCAATGCATATAAAATATAGTGCTGACGAAAGATTCTGTGAATATTGACAATGAGTTCACGAAGCTTTAGGTAGACAGCCCACAAAGAATATACATTACATACATACATATGATATACATACATATATAAGAGACGTTTGGCGGGCCAAATCTAATATTGTATTTTCAATTATCCGTACTGCGATTTAAAGTGAAGTATTAAATTCGCCGTCATAATTTTAAAATATCATCACACATATCTTTCGTAAAGTATCCATAATTTATTAGAGTAATAAAGGCTACATCATAAGGCAATGCAATACGTAACTAGTTCGCGGAACACCTTGATGAATCATACTTAGGGTTAGGGTACCCTCAGGGGAGGGGTTCCCATATTTTTGGATCCCGTACCCCTTTAAGCTATAAAACAAACAATCTCGTAACCCAAGTCGTCATAATAGGAAATAAATTCAAAGTTATGCTCAGTGCCAACTTGTAAGAGCAGGAAAATGTTGTTGAATAGCAGCGATATAAAATATCAGAGTGGTTGTACTGAAACGACTACTATTGGAATAAAATTGATGTGAGAACCCTGTGCTTCGTGGAACGCTATAACAACTGGAAAAGAAGTACTAAAATTTGTAAGTTCCTCAATAGTTTCTTAATACGACATGTTTCAACTATGGATGGTCATAATCAGGCCATCATCTTTACCATCTTTACCAGTTACGTTTGGAATAGATTATTAGTAAAGTATCTTTGTTTACTGTATCCTCTCGCCCAGTCTTTAGAACCCCCAAGTGTAGTAGTAGTAATATTGTGAAAATTGCTTCGACAGCTGAGGTTATTTCGCATGTGGGCTCCCACCGGGAATCGAGCCCAAGTCCGCTTTCATTGAAGTCGAACGCGCTGCCCATACGGCAATCCGGGAGCCAAACCCACAAGGGGTACCAATAACCCAGGTGGGAACCCATGCCCTAGGATATAAAAAAACTAAGAGCGGTATTCCGTAATTATATAAAAGATAAAATACACCCGTATAGACAAATGGCAGAACTTCCCAACTTTTTGTCTTCCATGGCTCGTTCACCTATTAACACCAATTCTCCGGCGCACTAAACCAAGCGTTTCTAATTGACATTGTAAATTGAAACCGAAAAAGAACAAAACGTCGAGTGTGGGGTTATTTTATTAACACCGTAATGATTCCAGATAAATGGAAAAAATCGCAAAATGCAGCTCGTGTGTAATGAGATGTGAGGGAATACGTCATTCATGCAAATTACGTGGCGCACCAAGTCACAGAATACCAATTTGTCGAGGGAAATCGGTCGGAAAGCGTTTATCGGTCTAATTTTAAAAACGAAGTCAATAAAGAACTAATGGACGTAGAGGAATAAAATGGATTCTGATCCTACAGATTCTTTCTTCCTCCAATGGGATTAGCTGTAAAGGAATCACGATCTAGGGACATTTCATATTCGGGGGTTTCATTAAATCCTGTGATGGAATAGTAAACCGAAAATGAAAATGAAGGGGAAACCAGAGAAAAACTTGTATTGATCAGACAACTAAGGAAATATTAGTTTAAATTAGTTTAGTAAAAATTTAGTTCTTACTTTAAGGTCATGTGTGAAATTGAGGGATGAAATATGTTTTATTCAGAGTAAAAACAAATATTTTGGGTAGTCATAACATTGCGTAAAAGACTCAATGTAAAATTATGAGAAAAAAATCACAAAACTCTTACTATCAAAATACTCTTAATATCAAAATAACAGCGATCAGAAAATTTTCCGAAAATTACAGTAGAGATAAAAGTAGAAGTTAACTCGATTTTGAATTATTAACACTAAGATAGATTCGAACTTATACAACTTAGGCACACAATATATACTCTTTAATCATACTTAAATCATATGGAGCTTATAGTATATATACGAGCTTAATATATAAAAGGAAGGAATAAAACGTATTTCAGAATGAGGGGATTAACATCAAACAGAGAGAGCAATAAAAAAGGAACACGGTTACATAGAAAGCGAAATCAGCAACAAAACAATTAATCGCATTATGCGGAAATCAAGGGTAACTAGATAAAGAGAGATGAAATTTTCCAAAAAAAGGCATAAAAGAAATAAACTGATAAATGAATTAATCTGAGCCTTATTACTTCCTCTTAAATTTGCATTAACATTCACAAATTTACACTGCAAGCCGTCATTGGCGAGTGAAAGGGTTATATTAACACCATATTTCCCTTTAAAGTCTATTTGCTTCACTACGTCTTCCTGGAAAGAACGACCAGAATTAACTCCTGGCAATTATTTCCTCGTAACGCTTTTTCGTTACCTCTAACAGATCGAGAGAGTTGTTTACTGTAGCAAGGAAGTCAACTACTTCGCCAACGAGTTCTAAAATGATTTTTTTCAAAGAAATCTTCGTCGGTAATAAAAACTCCATTCCTCGAGCGAATTCCTTCCGAGAGACTTCATCATAGCCGGAAAACTGCCGCCGAACCTGATATCTTCATTAGCGAACCGAAGCACACTACGTTTGTTCGTCACTGAATCGAAAATAATGTCTGGATTAAATAGATTAAAATTTGAATTCTCGCTAGCATTCCAGACGGAAACTTTACCGGTTGGAATAAGCAAGAGACCAAGCTGTTGATCGAGAAGAACGAAAGAAAAAAGACAAGACTTAAAACTATGGAAAGGTTGAGAATATGCTGTAGATCTACAAGAATTTGAGGAATCAGAAAAAAGTGGAGATATATAGCAATAAAAATATATACACATTCCTTATATAGATAACTTTATCTATCGAAACGAACGAGGTAAACCGAAATGGACACTATTACAGAATAGGAAAGTGTGTTTTAAAGCATGTTTTCGTATTAATTTATTCGTTTTTAGTGATTGGAGCGTTTGTTGAAATGTATTTGGGTTGGAAAATAGAGTATCAGTGTCCGTCTGCGAAATTTCCGCACAGGGCAACTAGTATACAATAAAAGGAAAGCTATTAAATTTCAATATTTGGTCGCGAAAAAATTACAGACGAGCAACGCAATGTATGCTTTTCATCAAAAGCCAGATGCATGTGTTGGTGTAGTCTACGATGGGAATATACATACATGTATTACCAAGAAAGCATATGGTGTAAGTATCGCGCAATAATAGGAAGATTTCCTCGTTTACATGTTCACATTTACCCTGGGAACCGCCAACGGCGTTTAGCAAGGGGTATGTTAACACCCTTAATTAGCCATCTGATTTTTAATTAATACCTGCTATAATTTTGTATCCCCATTCTATTCCATTCTCTATGTTAGAACTATAGTATAACAATAATAAACTTTGTCTATTGTATCTCTTCTATTCATTACCCGAAAAAAATATTGCAAGTTAACAAAAATAAAAATTTGCAGTCGAAAAATGAGCATTAAAGCTACACCAATATGAGACATACAAAGCAAAAATAAAAGTTGTAAAGAAAAACAGAATAACCCATTTTAACACAAACAATAGTTAACTTGAAAGCTTAAAACATATCAGTAGAGTAGGCATGTAAACTTATATACAGAGCGTGCGTTCCTCATTATAGTGGGAATTCAAATAATTTATAGCAGTGACTGTGAATAATATATAAAATTTAGCTGTTCTATGAGAGGGGATATAACGTTTCCAATGTCTTAATGTTTCAATGTTTCTTTTAAACCTGGGCGGTTGGTATAGGGTAGAGGGTGTCAGAGAGTTTTTAGCAGAAAAAAGGGGACTAATAAATTTTAAAATGGTAAACACATCAATTTCCAGGAATTTTTTTCCACCTTATCGATGTACATACTAAGATTACGAAATTACTTAGATACGGACTAATATGTTCACATCACTTTACATCACGAACGCATCTCACGCAAGAAATAATAGGCCGTTGGAGCATATTAATTAGTAATTTATCTACAATGACATCGCAATCGGTGCAGCAGTAGTCAATGGACGAGAATACTAGGGTCATGAAAAGTATTTTACGGAAAGCGCCTTTTAAATAGGAAAAACTTCAATTTTTTACTGTGCCTAACAACGAGGAAATGTTAAATACAATTTTATTTCAAGAGTTTCGTGAGATATTAACACTAATGTTGCCAATGAGCGCTTATTTACTTTGGATATTAAAAAACAGTCAAATGGCAATCGTTGCGACGAATAGAGTATCTTCAGGCAACAATCGGCGTCCTCACCTACATCTATAGGTAAAGTCCACCTAACGGCGTGTGAGAGGAAGTGTAAACACCAAGCGGGCAATCAGTTCTTGTTTACATCCAACGCGATTCGCCCGCAGAAACAATGAGTTTTTGAAGCGATTTTTCTAAGTCTATCTCTCACTTCTTTTCCTAGCGTCTATCTCAGCATCTTCCCATGGCATAGAACCGTATTATTATATATGTAAGTGTTCTACCTTTTGCTTTCATGTGCCTCCACATTCCCTATTTAATTCCCTCTCCTTCAATTCCTGGTAACTCAGCCCACCCCTTAAATCGTGTTACGATTTTTGTCTTTGTCTTCCCCTCTATCTTTTCCCTAGTATTCTTCAATCGATCGCTTTCTTCAGCAATCCCTCTCCTCTCAATATTTGACCCACCTATTTCCTTTGTCGATTCCTAATTATTTCAATTAACCCCCTCGTCTCCCATCTTCACCATTTCTAGCACCCCCTCGTCCGTCTTTCTATCGACCCAGCTTACTTTCTCCATTCTACGCCAAACCCACATCTCAAAAGCCTCTAATCTTTTAATATCCTCTTTTCTTAACGTCCACGATTCACACCCATACAACAACAAGGATTTTACTAATCTTTTCCTGATTCCTTTATCAAGGCCCTTCGTTATCAGTTCCCTACGCTTCATGAATGTTTCTTTCGTTAATGCTATCCTTTCTCTTCTAATCTTTAGAAAGAAGGCTGCCCAAGTATCAAAATTGATCTTCTTGTTCTAGTTTTTCCCCTTTCACCCCTATCGTTAACTTACCATTCTTTCCCTTGAAAAACCTCATTATTTTAGGTTTTCTTTCATTTACTTTCATCCCAAACTCCTTTGCTTTATCGTTTAGTGCATTTACTAGAATTCGTATCACTTTACGTTCCAGTTTTCGCGGATAAATTAAAAAGCAAATATCGGTTCAGTTACGGTTTTGCTCCTGCCAAAATTAAACCGGTTAGAAAGTTTTACTTTTTTCCGCACTGACCATTGAACTAAATACCTTTGAAAGATTTTTTTTACAATTTACAAAATTTTCTTTACATTACATCCCACTAAATTTTAGAATTTATTTATTTAAAGAGAGTCAAAAACGTCTAGTATTAACCAATTACCAACACTGATTACAAACACTGATGCACAACATTCATTAAAACATTAAAATAAACAAGAAAATAATACAGAACAAAGAGGAAAACAAATAGTAAAAGAATCATGTATAAGTTAAGGACAGAGAGGCTCAGTTATGGAAGATGGGAGTGATTTGATTAGGGAAAAAGTTTGGGCGAAGGGTTGAAGGGCAAAAGATATTGAAAAGTTTTGGGATGTGGTAGCACATGGATCTTCGGGAGATGGAAGGACGGCATGTGAAGTAGGCTGGAATTACGAGTGGATAGGGAAGGAACTCGAAGGAAGAAACAAGGGAGAATATCGTTGGATCTGCACCGGCCACTGAAAATTGCATAAAGAATAGTTAGAAGAAAATAAAACTTGATAGTAATATTGCTGCGAAGGTTTTCAAGGCGCTGCACAGTGGGCTGGAATCGAAAAAAGCTGGCCAAGAGGCCAAAAATGTTTTTTTTTTGAGTGCGGGTTTTGAAACTTCGCATTTATATTAAGAAAAGATTGACCTCTCTATAAGTATTTTTACGGTTAAAATTAAAATGAGACGCAATTTACCTGAATGATAAACTTTCCTTAATTCTACGTCCGTTGTGTAAAGTAGAGGTTTCCAATTCCTCTCGTAAACTGTCTTCACGTATGTTTTAAGGATAAGTAGCCAGAATTTAACATGAAAGAGACCAATCGTTAGACTTCGTATCACCAAAAAGACAGCGAAACTGCATTCGGAGATTCCACGGCGGTGAGTCGGAACGCGCCGCGCTTACGAAAAATCGACTTAACTCCTAAATTAGCACCTGAATTGAAACAGTTTCTTCGGATTCCACATCTAAACACTTCTATGACGTGGTATAAGAGACTTGATGCATCAGGGCCGTATTCCTATTTATATTCCTTACTTTATCTCGAAAATTGTCCGAAAAAGGTGTCCGCCATTTTGTTGCTTTAAATGAGCAAAAACTCATTTTTGTAAGCGGTGATAGCAACCAGTCAAAAGATAAAGAATCGTTGTAGATCATTGCATCGTTGTTTCTTCCAAAAGTATCTATTTAAACCCTCCATAGAAACTTAAACTTGAACGTTTATCCGAAAAATTCGCGACTGCCCATTTCTGTGAAAATGGTTCAAGTTTGACGCCATGTATCTTTTTGATGCGTAAAGATATCGAAAAACAGGAAACGAGAACATAAAATTCAATCTTTTCTTAATGTAAATGCGAAGTTTTAAAACCCGCACTCAAAAAAACGATTTTTGGCCGCTTGGCCAGCTTTTTTCGATTCTACTCCACTGTGCGCTGGTTTATAGAATTCACCGTTTTATGTGTTTAATCACGTTGGTGCTTATTGGGGACGTCGGTTACGCCCACTATCCTACGGGGATCTCCCGGTCGATGCAGGAGTGCGATTTTGGTCGCCTATATTCCCTATCCGAAGGTCCTCATTTTCAAGGTCCGGAGGGTGCTTTCACTTTCTTGTGGTTAGTAACCGCAAGAAAGTGAAAGCAACCTCCGGACCCGGAAAACGGAGAGTTCTAACTTCCTAACAACTGCTATTCCTAGTTATGCGTAGATTATGCGTAGGAAACCGTCTTCCGGCTAAAATTCATTGGTGTATACAAAAACGAGAACCGAAATTGGAACGGAATAAATGACGGCTATCGTATCGGGGTCAAGAATTCAATTTTTTTGGTCTGGGTTCTGTTTTCACTCCGCTAAAAATTTCGCTATTTTTTCGAAATATTTTTTTCGAAGTATTTATTTTATTATTAAGCATTTTTCGATTATGTATGATGGCATAATTTACGTTATTTTTCGATCATGTATGATGGTTTGATTCCCTGCACATTCCACGCTTCTTGTTCTAATAACCATAATTGTTATGTTTTAATCTGTAAAGCTACTTTTTTCATTAACGCAGAAACAGATAACAGCTTTGAACCCCCTTTCTTTCAAGGGTTTCTAACATGTATGGATTTGATGTTCCTGATTTGTCCTCCTTTCAATGGCAGTAATTACATACATAAATACATACGGAAACACAAATTTTACGGACGATTCTCGTTGATTTCCGCAATTTATATTTCAACATTTTGCTAAGGACGAGTAGATACTCTTGAAAAAATAACAAAGTCAAATATTTTAACGTTTTCAACTCTAAATGCTTGAAATTGATCAAGGGAATTGTACTAAAATCATGGAAAAATCTATCTCTCGTAAGCTATTGAACGTTTAATTTTAATTGGAAAGCATTTTTGTTAATTATACATACATACATACGTACAAAGGTTTTTATTATCGGACAAAATTGAGTTTAAACAGTCTCATCCATCTCACATATAACTCATTAGAAATATATATAAGATGAAAGAAAACAAAATGAAAAATAGAACCATGACAACAACTTAGGTTTACATAAATGAAGGCACAATTCATTGCAAATTGAAAAGAATTAATTAAAATAAATGAAAGTTTAATTGCAATATTTTTACTTCTAAAGGGAGTGCGTTCAGTAGCCTCCACACAAAAACGTGGATGAAAATTATGTAAATTAAATAATTTGATAATTAAATTTGATAAATAGTGATTAAAGAAAATGATATATTTTAAAAATTCATTGTAAATGTTAAATTTCCGAGTTTATCCCTCTCCTAAGGTCTTATGAAATATTTTTCGTGGGCTACATGACAGCCAAGTGGGTAGCGCGTTCGTCTTAAACATCACTACTACTTAATGGATACATCAGCTAAATATGACCTCTTGTAGCACTTCTAAAAATACAATACTATAATGCTATTGATAGTATATTACATGGTAGTGATTGTAATATGTTATGTTTCCAAACCTCCGACACCGTTAATCTCACTTTCATCTATTCTATGAGTTTTGATGCAACAGAAACTTGAGGCTTAGGGTTCTGGTTGTATCATTGAGATGAAAGGAAAGTCCATACCGCGCTTGGTATCCGAATTTCAAGAGAGAATCGGAAGCTATGGTTTCTATCTCACGCTCTATGCAAATGTCACGAGGGCCATCCGATGAATCTGCCTAACCTCGGAATTGGCAAGGAAACAAAACTTCGTCAAAGTGAGTCCGATGGAGGTCCGATCGGTCGATTGAACGGCTCTCAGACAATTTGTCGATTAAAATGAATGAAGTGTGGGTGCTTGGCTTCCGACGGCGAAATTCCGCCCTCGATTGGTTTCTGCCGAGGAAAATGAGGTGCTTTTGTGCAGTAGAATCCCAATCAGGAAGTTTCTCTGTGAAACTTTGAAGTGAGCAAATTAATTGAACTGGAAAACGTATCAACAGAGTAAAAAGTACATACATTGTGGGCGAACATCAACCAAAAGGGATTCCCGTTCGGTATGTATAATTTGTTGCTTTACTTCTCCCTACTGTTTCTTAATCTTCCAATTAGGATCGGCAAAAAGTAGGTATGTCACCACATGAATACGAACTTTGTTGAGTGATTAACTAGCCGCGGTGGCGTTGTGACTTGCGTGTAGTTCGACTCCCGGCTAATCGGAATTTATAACTAGGGAATGTTTATTCGTGGTTATAAATAATAATAATTGTTTAAATGGATAAGGTCCTTTATTAATATTATTAAATGGAGTCCTTCCGATCATATTAAGGAAATTATTATTATTAGTCATTTTAATATGGCAGAATATATATGACAAATTCTTTTGAAGTTACACCAGAAGTACGAATTTTTTACTCAACGTGACGTTCTCTGCGGTGTTCTGTTTTAAGTCTTTTAATTATAAAACTTACAATTACTCGAATATCAGAACTTTCCTCTTTCTAACTATTTTCTCGCCAAACTCTTAGGACAAACTTCTCTTAAACTTTGGCCTAACCTCTCCTGAATAAGGAGTATTTTCATGCATACATTCATTTTTGTCCGTAGAACTATATATTCGGCTCTAGGATATCCATAGATATAATAAATTGCGTGTCTATCTTTGGTGGAAGCGGTCCCGGGTTCGATGCTATTTCCTTAGAAATTAAAGAAATTATGAAATTATTACTACCCAGATTTACATTATTTCATCAAGTTGTAAAGTTCAAGAGTTTTAGAAAAATCATCACGTGTTCCCTACAGTCCAAGAGTTTCTACTGCAGAGGAACAATCTTTAGTGCAACTTCAAAGTACGCACATTTTACACCACCAGTTTAATTCGAAACTTTCTTTACCGAAAGAAAAAGTCAAGAACGCAGAACTTAGAATTTATTGGGTACTTTCTGAAACATCTAGAGAACATCATTTTCGATGGCAGCCACATGAAGAATTGCTCTATTGAGCCGGGGATTAAGAGCTTATGTAACATCCATCAAGAGAATTTTTGGAGTAAGACATAGGATTCAGAATAGGGCTGTTTCATGATTGGTGGAATGGATTTTAGACGTAAATCCGGAGCTTTGAGTGCGGCGGCAGTATGTCTAAGGAGAACAAAGTCAGTAATCATACGAAGAGCTTACCGCATAAATAATGCAATGCTGTCATTTGAGGATACCCTGATACTGAATTGAACTCAATGTCTCACTGGAAGACAACGACTGATCCAGATGGGTTTGAAATGCTGAATTAGACATTTCTATCAAGCATATTTCTCAGTCAAATATTGAGCATGCATCTTTCATTCTAATGTTGAGAATTTATGGTACGCAATCACACCAAATTCTGATGTTTTAATTTATATCTCCTCTTCACTTAAATATTGAATGCTTAGCATGACTTTCCCTGCAGAGCCGGGTAAGAAAATAACTGAATATGCGGAAAGAATCTAAGAATGATTTGTACTTTTATTACAAATTTTATTTTGAGCAAATAAGTTTCACGACCGGTTTCGAACGATTATAAGTATCTTCAGCAGAAGATAGAATAAAATTTGTGGTAAAAGTACAAATCAGTCATGGATTCTTTCCATCATAGACTACCACAACACCTAGCCTGATTTTGTGAAGTTTATAAGAGAATATGCGACAGTTTTGTAGGACCTGAAATATAAAAGGAATATTTAAAAATGGAAAAGTCCAACCGGAACCAGCAATGTATGCATTAAGGAGACATAAGAAAGAAGATAGCGTTGCGGAAATTTTAGAGATTCTCGGTTGGGAGACTAGAAAAAAAGCGGAAGTTAAATGATTAGCAGGCATCTTTCTGGTAAGAAACGGAGACGAGGCGTGGATGGAATTAAAAAGCAGATAGAGGTATCGCATCGTACAGCGCGAGGGGGTCAGAGCAGAAATAAATGTTGCAAATTAAAGGACTAATTTCGTCAAGTATTCATTTATAAATAATGAGGTTAAAGAATTGAATACGTTGCCTGGGAAGATCTCACTCTTACAAAAAAGCTAAAAAGAGTTTTGAAGAATATGCTGGAGAAATATGGTAAAACATAAGTGAGAAAGTCCTAGATTTTTGCAATTTTTTGTAAATTTGTTAACGTAATGATAGACCGTCTGATTAAGTGATGTGTGGCTTAGCAAAGGAAAGATATAAATTGAGACTACGTAGTAACTGTAATTATAATATAGCTTTAGTGTAAATAACTCAGAGGGTAGAACTGTGGGATGCTGTGTAAATAAAGTTTGTTGTTGTTTTTATGTGTGTTCTATTATTTGTAAACAGAGTGAAGTTATTTCGGGATTTTGATCAGTATGAGACTAATGTAAGAGATTGGGAGTTTTTTGTGTTGTATGTATTGGTAGACTATGGTTAGGGCTGCCAACCGACGACAGTCTAACTGTAACAAAAATAATAAATAAATAGTGTAAAGGTATCTGTACTGAAGAGAAAAAACCTCAAACATAATCCGTGTTTAAGTCACCTTCTTTTCCGGATGACATAACTCTCTTAATAAAATGATTCACAGAAGACAGATATCGACGCTGTGAATTGACCGTGGGAAGTCGAGCAGCAGTCTCAAGCGACGATTTCCCCGAATTCAGATGCGGCACTGGATTTTCCAGAATTTTCTGAATTATATATGAGCTCCGTTTTGAACTGGTCGGAGGAAATCAATTTCACTGAGTAAAGACTTGAATGAAAGCACCCAATTGGTTCGTCTTCTCGGAATTTATGCTTTTAGTTTCCTTACTTGGCGCTCTTCGCAACCCTAATTGTATTCGCCACTGCTTCGGCAAAAAAATCGCTGCCAGCAAATGAAAATCGCGCTGAAGGGACGTTAAATTCTGTTGCGCGACAAAAAAATACGCTTACATTAGATTCCTCACAGGTGTGTCTCAAAACGTGATGCGATTATCTGATGTTGTCTAAATCACTTGGTCCTGCTTAGAAGACTTATCTGATCCCTAACGCCCACTCGTGGGCACTTTGAAGTTTTCGGGTGGGCAATATAACCTTCAGGAGGGCGATTAAATGATACAAGTGGGCGGTGAATATTTCCAAAATGGCAGAAAAGGATGGTGTATCTGTGGTGACACTGGAGTAATGATATGAAAAAATTTCAAAAGGCTATATTTTTTAGATTAATTACATCTATTTACTTTATTATTATTGAAAGTCACTAGAATTACAATCATTATTGATACAAAAGCTATTAGATAAATATTGTAATGAGCTTGAAACATGACGTCTTGTTAGCACAACCTCAAAAACAATTTAAAAAGGGTTAATCAATAATATTTTATTGGATCTACAGTAATTCTTGTAATTATTGGGTATTTATAATTGTATATTTGTTTTTCTTTGAGCCTAAGCTGCTTATTTTTGTGACTTACCTACTGTTTTGGAAATACTACTGTTTAAAATTTCTCGTCACCCGACGGAACTTAAACGTATGTAATTAGAAAAAAATTAAGAAATTAAGTTACTGAGACGGCAGAGAAATTACATTCATCATATCATTATGCTGATAAATACCATTAAATATAATTTTATAGCTTATCTGAACCACAATGCATGTATTGCTTTTCAAGCCCAAAAACACATGCAAATGCAATACTACCGGTTTCGGTTAACTTTGGCATTATAGCTGCACATTACCATAGCAATTAGAACTGTTTACATGATTAGTTTTTAATTGATTCCTTGTGCAAGATGGAAGCTATTCCGTTCCTATTTCCAACCGACCTGTCATCCTAAAGTATTAAGGAACAATTAATTCTACATATTGAAATGTTCGTTAATCAGAAGGGAAGGTATACCATTACGAATGAACTAGTTCTAAATATTAGTTTAGGATCAATAGTAAACATTAAACTCGTTTCTTCTGTCAATCTTAGCATTCGTTTTCTGAATGTTTCCCTTCTGAAATTCCCGTAGACCTTCGGGATGGAAAATATTTCTCCGGGTGTTTTGCTTATTTGAGATGGTGTTTTGACCAAGGTACAAGAGGAATACAACTGAGCTGGAAACATTGAAATCATCTTTGGATATCCAAAAATTTTCATAATCACTCATCGTTCCTTAATTAGTCATAAATTTATTCATTGGAAACTGAGCTATGGTAGAGAAACTGTGAGCAAATAAGACCTATTGAAACAGATCGTGAATTTTTACACTCCTTGATTTGCACGAAACTTTCCGCCCTAATTATTAGAGACACAGCTTTCAGCAAATCGAATAAGATCTTCTTGGTATTCGAATGGAAATTCCACTTGCATAAACTTTAGCAATACACCTGATGATTGCCCTATAAATACATTTGCATCTTGAAAAGGTAAGACCCCATAGCGCAACATTTATTAGAAATAAGGTAAATAAACACTGAAATTCTCAATTAAGTATTATACTATGCACCGACTTAATATTCCGCATTAAAATCCCTTTTCTCTTAGATTAAGCTGAAAATTAAGTTTTGTTAACCAAAAAATAAACTAGACAAAGGCTAGGGAATAGTCTGCTCAAATGAGACTAGAATCTGAATTGAGGGATATATAAAAATTGAGAAAGGTTTCCACTTATTTTATCTTTATATATTCATGTATAAATACAACCAAGTAGTGACAACATATATCAATTAATCACTATTAATAGTAAAATGTAAGAACACGGATTATCGCACATATTTAGAATTTAAGAGTTATTAGGTGCTTCAAAATCAGGAAGGTTTTAATACGAATTCATGTAATAATTCATTTAACCTTTCTTTATCAACGAGATTTTATGACTGATGACAGAGATTTTCAAAGAAAGAGAACACACTTTGTGAAAATTTGAAATGAATTGACGGATAAACGGAAAAGATTAAATCTTAAAATGATCAAAGGAAAAATCAGACTCAGTCTTTTGCAGGCAATTTGCTCTCAGCGTCTCTCTTTTTCTCTTCCATTTCTCATTTAGTTTATTTATTTAAGCATTCTGTAACATACTACATAATTATTACTTGCGTTAAATGTCATAAGATGATGATGAAATTTTATTATACATCGCATGATCTGAGTTTGCGGATGTTGAAGATACCAAGGTTTCCAGGAACTTTCAAATAATATAATTCAACCCTCAAAATTCTGGAATACTAAAAGAGATATTTCATGACATAAATATCATAGAAGAACCAACTGTAAGCGATTTATTTATACATATATTCTGCCTAGATTTTATATTTTGAATGCATAATTGGAAAACGAAGTGGTTATCAAGCGTCATAATTGCACACTCGCTTGTTATTTCTTTAGAAAAAGATACCATATTGTTAGCATTTTTATTGCAGTAAAATTCTTATGCAATTGTTTGTAAGCAAAAATGCCATTCTGTCAAAACGTTATTGCGGAAATTTAAGTAAATGGAAGATTTTAATTCGAAACAACTGGAATAGGGTAACGCCAATCCCTTTACCATAATTTTAATGTGTTAGGCTTAGTAACCCGGAAAGGTCATTTGTACTGGAAATAGGGTAATATTTTAAATCTTGGATGCAGGAGTTATTAAATCTTGTCGTGTGATGTGCGTAATCTTCTAATCTATACATATAACACGTCTGCATTTCATTAATTGAGTCCCATTAATTTATGCAATCTCACGAATTTCTTGCAACTGTTATTCTATCTATATTCTATCTACATTCTATCTATATTCTATCTATGTTCTATCTATGTTCTATCTATATTCTATCTATATTCTATCTATGTTCTATCTATGTTCTATCTATGTTCTATCTATGTTCTATCTATTTTCTATCTATATTCTATCTATATTCTATCTATATTCTATCTATATTCTATCTATATTCTATCTATATTCTATCTATATTCTATCTATATTCTATCTATATCCTATCTATATCCTATCTATATTCTATCTATATCCTATCTATATCCTATCTATATTCTATCTATATCCTATCTATATCCTATCTATATTCTATCTATTTCTATCTATTTCTATCTATATCCTATCTATATTCTATCTATATTCTATCTATATCCTATCTATATTCTATCTATATTCTATCTATATTCTATCTATATTCTATCTATATTCTATCTATATTCTATATTTTCCATCACTCATATCTTTCGTGTTCATCGATCTTTGTGTCATTTTTGGGTACCTTTTTTTCTTAACGAATACTACGTGCAATAAAACATTAAAACTAATGAATGAAATAATAATAAATTCAAATTTATTTGTTTATTTTGATAAAATAGTCTCTCCAGTTTTCCGTTATTCCCGTAGTGCTGCTTTTTCGCAAATTCACTTGCACGTTTTGCAAGGTTATTCCTAACTCATAACTCAAAGGTATTTTGCGCAAAGAGAATGGTACACTTGATTTTTCGTTCTCGAATCCTTTGATCGGGACGAATTTGTAACTTATGATTAACAAAGTCCATTCGCTAAAGTCCGCCAATTATCTCAGCAGGTTGACTCGAGAGTGAATTCATTAGTTTTATGTCCGACTGAGTGAATCTGATGGGAAAACAAAGCAATAAAAGGATTGGAGACGGTGAAACAGGCAGATACTGCTTTGTGGAATAAATGAAATTCCTGCACCTATTAAACGCCGCAATCAAATCGTCAGATACGGGGTCTACTTGTCGAGATTTATTTTGAGGAATTTCTCTATCCTATTGCCCTTGATTCTAACAAAACAAATTCTTGGATATTCCACGTTTCTACAATGAAAAAGTCATTTGCTTCAAAGATCAAACATAGCGTGCCCGTACGAGAATGCCAAGCATTTAAAAGTTTAAGCAAATAAATTATGTAAATTATCGTAAGGTATCTAGCACAATAACATGATTCCAGCTTCCAAAACATTTCCCTTAAATTTGAGTTGTCTTTTCAGTTAAAAAATACTTAATTACAATTTATCTTATAGTATCTACACCCAAAAGAAAGTATATTACACATAAATTTCAATAGATTGGTAATGATATTAGTATGCATATTCTTATCTAATATCAGACCAAATCTAGATATGAACCTTGACATTATTTAATATTCATTCCTGACATTATGATATTAATTTCATTTATTTTTCCAGTGTATTTTATATCTCAGATTATTAGATTAGGCCTTAATGCCGTCTAGTCTTTTGTGTCTTCCACCACAGCAAATTTCATTTTTCAAATATTTGCTTTGCAGAATCTACCTCAAAGGGTCGCTTTCTCAGTCGTGCAATACTTATTTGAGAAAATTAAGATTTTTGCTCCTTTTATAGGTTCATCCTTTAAGTTCTCTTTAGTATTATAAAAATCTTTACCATCTAAATGAGATACTTGATTCATTATTCTATTCTCTCAAACATTATTAACATTCTCTCAAAAATTATTCTATTCTCTGAAGCCCTTTACAAAGTTCTTCAGCTCAGATATTTAGCCTGAATCCCATATTTACCGTTGATGATGTGAACTGTGAACAAATCAAACATTCTCCACAGTGAATTCTTAATAGCGGGAGTCTTTTTAGTTTGAAAATGAAGTATATTGAACTGTCTGTTTTTTCATTACAATTTGTCGAAGGATAAGAAGTAAAGTACACGGTCAGAGATTTACAAAGAGATATGGTCGAAATTTTCGAACACGGCTGTATAAATATGGCTGCTTTTCCGTGCCTAAATTGAACAGCATTATGATTGAACAAGGGAAGCATATTGTTTGATTAAAGATAAGTGAACAGGGTTCATGAAGTGAGGATCATGAGCACTGTGTACGTCCGTAATCAGAACACGTGGGTAATGGACGTGTGTGAAGTGGAGGAAAGTAATATTATAGAGTGAGATCAAATAAACGGCTTACTGCGTCAAATTCCATATCAAACTAATCCACGGGTCTGACCCTCTTTATACTTACTCAACGGTAACAGTTAGAAAGTAAATGCGCCGCGTTTATTTTGGCATATCAGAAGAGATGGCCGAGAGAAAAATGACAGAGAAAGTAAATAATGAACGGGAATCGACCGAAATAAAGAGGAACGAGAAAGGACAGTTGAAAGTGGTGGATGGACAGGAGTGACAGTCTGTATAACAAAAAGGAACATGCGAAAAGAAGTACGGTTGTGACCTGATGGAACGAGGTCAATGATTGGAATCTATGGAGGAGAGTTTTTGAATAAACGAAGCTGCTATATACGGTTTAGCCGCGTAGAAAACGATCTGCGCAGAAATTCTCGCACATCCCCTCATCGGAAGGAAATACCCACTCATTCATGAGATCTCTCCCCAAAGCCTATTCATACCCTTTCATCCTAGGACCTTCACTTCCTTGGGATTACCAACTTTCGCGATTCGATCCTCGGTTTCATTTGCATGTGATTTAATTGTCCTCCAGTCGGCTTTCAAGATTCGCGACAAAGAAGCAGTGAAAATAGGTATTCCTTACGTGAGGTGAGAGTGAGGGATTGAAAAGGTTTTGACGTGGGATGTAAGATCCGTCAACTGGGAACGATATGGATTATATTATTTGCAGTACGATAATAGCTTGCTTACTCCAAAAGGGAATAAGTATATATTATAAAAATTATTATATATAATGTGCATTTATGTACTGAACAGATGCACAAAGTTATGTGTAACACTGATTTCTTTCGGTTATGTAAATAATGTGTAACCAAAGAGAATTGGATATGAATAAAGTATGACAAAAGCAAAAAGCAAACCAGAGTCTTCCACCCTCTGGGAGGCTGCACAAACCAATTGAGCGATATCGCTAAAATATTCAGTTACGCTGTTAGAGAGACTTAGCTGGCAAAGGAGTAAATAATAGAAATTTTCTAAGACACAAAGATTTTTTCCAATCGCCGGCAGCGGCAACCGTCCAAGGCAATTCGTCGAAAGAGGATAATCGTCCGGTGGCCACCAGTTATTGAGAATTCCCTAGGGAATTAGGGAATTCTGAATAACTGGTGAACGATTATCCTCTTTCGAGGAATTGCCCTGGACGGTTGCCGCTGCCGGCGATTGGAGAAACCTTTGTCTCTTATTCATTGAACGCCGAGTTCCTTTTTCTTTCTTTCAGAAATTTTCTATCTTGAAATCCTGTCAGCCGCTTGGTTTGTGTAAGATTCGGGTTCGAGCCCCCGTCCTGTCAGACTTTTTTCACGCCCGTTTCCCTTTGGTAATATTCCTAGGCGCACATATTATCATGCGATATCCTTCTAATTACTTTCAATTTTCATTTACAGCTGCTGTGGTGGTAGCCTTCTTCATATGCTGGGCTCCGTTCCACGCTCAGAGACTCCTTGCCATCTATGGTGAGCGTGATGAGAGACCAAAGAACGTGATCACGGCCTACCAAGCACTCACGTACGTCTCGGGAGTCCTCTACTACTTATCCACCACCGTCAACCCATTGCTGTACAACATCATGTCCCACAAGTTTCGAGAGGCCTTCAAGGTACGAATTGACAATCGAAACTGATCTTGGTATTGATATTTTCATATATCCCCTTTCACTCCCAAATGCTAAATCTTTACGTTAAAAACCCTGATAGTTCAAAGTTGACTAAATTAGACCAAAACTGATTATTTTATAAATTTTATGCGCATATTATGAATCAAAAACGACCCTGAAAAATATAATATAACTTAACGCCTATGAATAATAAACAAGATGGTTTTGAGTAATAATATACAAATTAGAAAATAATATAATGTTATGACGAAAATATAGAAAATTTTCTATAATATTATAGTTTTCTATAATATTTCGGTTAAAATTTTAGAAATTAAAAATATAGTTAACAATTGTTAAGTAATAACAGATAAGTAATTGTTGAGTATTTACGTAAATAAGTTGGAATGATAAAACGATGGGAGAATATAAGTGGTATTTATAAAAGTGCTTCTACAGCTATCGGGAATCGAGCCCTGGATTGCTTTTACAGGACAATGGTGAAAGATTATTCTTCCTGAGTTTACGCTATTGTAAACATTCCAAAATCGCATAAGAGCGTTTAAATGAGTTTCTTTTAGCAAATACAGAGTAAAATTGAAGCAAGAAAATGAATGATAATTTAAATTGATATCGATGGATCATAATCAGGCTTTGATATGAAGCCATTATATTTTGAAGGGCATATGCTCATACAAGGATGAAATAACACAAGGTAAAACGTGAGAGGTATAAAGCTGATGAAACAGAAAATTGAGTTAAAGCAAAAAAATGTTGCTGAAATGCTTATATATTTTAAACATAGGGAGATGCAGCGTTTCTCTCATATTTGAACCTCGAAAGTCATTCATTCATACATAACTCTTACTGCGATACATATTGGCAGATAATTTTGGCTTCAGAATTTGAAATTTTTCCATTGAGCAGTTTAAACTAATTAGGAACAAATACTCAAACCCAATTATAACATTATTTCGAAAAACATCGGGGCGAAAATTTTTAATTCGAGGAGAAAATCCCTCTTGGGAGATAAATTTAGGTCATGACATTCAATCTTTCCTCCTTTTATTTCCCCTTGGAATTGTTTAAAAGGCTAATTTCTTAACGTAGTAGTAATTGTTCATCATTTCGCGCATGGGCCCCAATCGGGAATCGAACCCGGGACCGCTTTCACGGAATTTAGTTGTGCTGCTATGCGGGAGAACGACTTCTTAGAATATTTAGGAGAAATCACTGAGAAAAATCTCCGGAATTCAATAAATTATTACACAAAGAACGAGCATCTTGAATATATAAATGAATTACCAATCTCAATCTTCCTACAAGATAACATATCTGATCTTGAATGGTTGTCAAGTCACTGAACCGGAACAGAATCGAAAACTAATTATAAAACGGCGATATTATGTCGGAGTGGAAACCAACTCTCAATCGAAAATTATTTCCCTTGAACGATAGCGATAGATATACTCATCCCGTTCTGATCTTCAGTTCCCATATATTTCGTAGAATTTTCACCGCTGGAGATATCGCCTTTAAAATCTGCAAAAGCCTAAAGGCGGAGAAGGAATTTCCCTGGAAAACATGGAATTTAACTCGAGTGGAAAACAAAATGATTAATTTTGAGTGCTCTCGAAGGTTTATAATACTGGATTTAAAATGTAGGATACACATACGTTTAAGCGATTAATTAGTGTTTCCGAATAAATGGAATTTTATTTCCGATTCGAGTGATCGTTGGATGAACACCCCGCGTGCCAGGATACTCGGAAAATTTATTCGAAAATGAAATCGGAAAACAGAGAAATTAAGATAAATGTGACAAACGAGTATAGATAATTTTTAGTCATATTGATGAGCAAATTTGAAACGCTTTTTCATTGGTTCGAAGGATGATATCCCAAAAGTATTTTAGCGCTCCAAGTTCTATTATCGTTACATCGTTACGTATCTTTTGTCCATAAATTATAGGCTGCTAGGAATAAAACAAATGAATCAGATTCGGATAGAGGCGGCAAGCAAATGAGGAATTTATAATTATAAATTTTCTCAGGAAGATATAATTATAAATTTTCTCAGGAAGATATAAATATAAATTTTCTCAGGAATAGCTGGAAAGGGGGGAGGTCAGTATATTCGATGATTTGATAATATTAATGACAAGGAAATTTTATTTTTTCAAACAAAACCGATTATTTATCGAAAATCAACCGGATAATAATGAGCTCTTTTGCTATATCGCAAACAAACCTCCGGCATTGATCCATTCACTTTTTTTTATTCGAATCCTTATTTCTGGATATAAATGGAAAAAGGGATAACACTTACACTAGAAATTTCCTATCAATCTTATGCGAAAAAGTTGCAAGCAAATATGATACAAATAACCTGATTACGCTTTCATTTTTAACATTAAATCAAAATTTAATCAAACGCAATATTTAGTGGCAATGATAGCAAAGAATATATTAAAATCAATTTTTATACATTTAAAAATATACTAATTTTTGAGCTATCAATACCGGCATTAAACATGATTAAAAAAGCGCCGTTTCCATATAGAGCACAAAATTTGATTATTTTTTAATTACTCGCAATATTCAGTAACAAAGATATCACAGAAAATATGGAGCTCTATAATGCTATAAATGCAAAGGTATATTAATTTATCAGCTACAAATTTCGGCACTAAATATGAATCGAATTATGTTATTACGTTTCAGTTTCGACCGTGAAATTAAATTAAGTAGTAATTTCATCTCAGATGTGAGTCCCTCCGACCTTTCGTCGACTATAGGCGAAGCATTCCTTAATTAGAATCAAACGGTCCTCCGTCAAAATAAAATTTACGGATGTCTCGAAAAATTGTATGAGACCGTCCCTTGTATAACTTCATAAAAACTCAGACGTGTGATCTTCGGTTTGTTATGTTTTAACGCCGCTTTTCATTCAGTTAATTTATTTGATCATTCGAAATTTTGATATAATAATCCACTAAAAATATCTACTTCATTTACGACTAGGGATCCTCTGGATATTTACGGGCAAAATTTAATAGCTTTTGCCATTATTTATCGAATTAGATCACTGCGATGGGAAAGACCCTCTGAAATTGAATTGCAAAAGCGGCAACTTTAACTATGATATAATCAGTATAATATAGCAATCAATCGTAAAACCTAGAAATTATTATGTGAATTACCAATTTTAGTTTTAAAAATTTAATTGCATTTTATACACGGGTGGCCATTTTGGGTCCATAATTTTTCCTAACTCAAAGAAAAATAAATAAATGGACCAGTAACATACGCATTTATTATTGCGTTCGATTCGAAATTGCAGAAAATTGTATAAAATACACAAAAATTTTGCAAAATGCATTTTCGATGTTCCGTTCCCTTGATCACAGAGGTATTCCATACGAACACGTGCACTTGTTGAGAATGGGGGAATTCAGTCCCATTTATAATTCAAGATAATTTAATGATGGTATTTTAAGTGCATTACTGAATAGTGGTGACATGAACTATCGTGCTAGAGCGGGAGTTTACTGCGATAAGCACAAAACTATAATTTTGGTTCACCAAATCTCATCTTTTCAGACCAAAATGAGTTAGCACCTACGTCTTTTTTTAAACCAAATGATTAGCATTCTGGCCTGATGCGTTACGTATTTTGGTCAACTTAAATTTTAAAAATTTCATTCATAAAATGGGACTTCAGTTTCGTCAAAGCCGAATGAATGTGTGTTTTTAGTTTCGAATTTTCGTAGTTTATACTAAACAGGGCTGATTCATTTAAATTTTCGCAAACTTGTCGATGCACTCCTACGATTTAATCTATTTCGCTAAATTTCACGTTGATATAAACAGTTTTGGGAATCTTGGATTCTGACTACTCCTATTCACTATTCTTCAAAACTGTTTGACTCAATTTCTCATTTCGTATAAACGACACAACCTTCCTTTCAATCCACAATCACTGCTTTACATTCTGCGATATCGAGGAAACCTCGTCAACATTTACCCATACCCTTGAGCTGTTTGAGATCCTACCCACGCTCGTAGGAACCACATTGGTTCGTCTATATATTTGCGTAAAAATGTGCTATTTAAAATCCTTTAAATATATTAACCCATAATGTTGAACGAATTACATTCAAGTGAATGTATATATGCCAGAGCTCAATTCATAAAATTGTAGAATCAATAGATATAATTCTTTCCTATGGCTAATCATTAAACACAAGATTTACCTACGCAGTAGAGCATGTGTTAATGTAGGTAGAAGAGAGGGATTTACGTTAAATATATGGATAAGACTGCAGGAAAATGACCTCTGATTCATTAATCTCAAAAATAGTGGAACAAACTTTAGAGGAGAATCATTACCTCACGGAGGAAATATGATTGGATTTATAAAAATCAAAAAGTCTAAGGTAATTTTTAAACTTTTTCTTCTGTTACATTGTATTTCAAGGATAATTACTAGCAATATTATAACAAAAAATCACCGCTCAATAGACCATTAGATCTCCAACCTCTAAAGAGAGCTACGCATGTTTTTTATCAATATCATTTCAAAGGACCTGTAGTTGTCCGGAAAAAATTGGATCTTAAACCAATTATCAGGCCAGAAAATTTCCAATTAATGAATAAACAGAACTTCGGCGCACATTGATGCTTCAAGGTATCAATTAAATAAAGGTCACTCCAATTTTCCAATAATCGAATTTCATATTATTTGAGACTTGTATATAATTCGACTCTTTCATATGTCTTTTTTCGACCTACATCTACCGAAAAATATTCTCCGCGGAATGCGTTGGATAATCAATGATGTACGTGTAAGTTAGCGGTTCTAGAAATTCTAGAAGCGCTATAAAATAAAATTGATGATAGGTAACCGCCTTACCGCTGTAGGGTTTATGTAAATGCTGAGCAAGAGACGAATAAACGCTCATCACGAGAGTAATTCCACCAAAATTACTTAAGGTATGCGCTGGATTCATAGTGTGATTGAATGGAGCGTAAAGTTTGCTCCACAGTACGCGAAACTTGCATTGGAATGTATTGGAATCTTGATTCGCATTTCCGTTAAAATTTCGAGCTCTTAAAACGGAAATACGCTTTTCATTTTACGGATTTTGTGGAAGACGAGTTCTTAAAATAAATTCGTCCTCCATGATCGTAATAGAAAACAATTTTGCCCCATAAATTCGTGCTTGCGGTGAAATCCGCTTCGGTATAACTTTCAATGAAGTTTTCGATCGACGCTCGTTTTAATCTCGAATCCAATTGCAGCACGACTGAGTTTCGGATTCGCGGCGTTGCAACTTATGTATTGGATTTGGATGGGACGATCCTTTGCGAGCCAAGGTGGAAAACTTTGGAATTCGAAAGGAAAGTAAACAGATTTGTGAGACTGTGCCGAGCGTTTGAGTGAAATTCATCCAAGAAAGAACAGAGCAACAGGGTGGAAAAAGGAAAATAGCGTACTATTTCAATAGAATTCTCCAGCTTGGATATTAGGAAATACTGGGAAAGAAATGCGAGTGTCAGGGATAGAATCATCTTACACCATCGCTTTCGGAGAAAAATCAATCTCCGAGCTTTTACTGGCGGTAAAATTTATTTTTATTGCAGGTTATAATGTGCAATGATATTTCGAAAGATAGAAGATGTATCATCTAGAGAAAAATTCTCACGAAACTGAAAAAAAATGCCTCAAAAATATAACTCTTCATTTAGACCAGCGTTTTGTCTACGAATGATAAGGAATATTAAAATATGCCCTTAAATATTCGTTCGTTTATAAGAAATTTCAATGGAATTAATACCAAAATATATATCCAACGTATAACCGATAACGATTTTAATCTTTCTTGGAAGAGCGTAATCGTTCTTCCACAGGAATAGTATGTTTCTTATTGAATTAAATTATAAAGAAAAATTGAACCAACGCGATCTACCTTTACCAAGGAATATGCTTTTTGAACGATTATGGTTTCGATTTTATAATGGAGAACAACAGGAAAGTCGAGACCGGATTCTTAGATTGTGTTATTACAATACTTAAGGATGTACTCCGATTTGACATGTTATTTCACTAGAATGACCCAACGGGTTGAAACCATGGTCGTGCAATAAAATATATTCTGTGTAAACGTAGAAGTGTTAATTTCATCTTTCTTTATAATCACGTCCTACCTCAATTTATAAGCCGAAATTTTAGAATCGATAAATTAAATACTTTATACGTCTGTTTTTCATTTAAAATAAAAGGCTAATTGATGAAGAGAGACAGTTGAAAAGGAAAAACTAATTTTTAAAAGTTATAAAATGCCACATTAGAATAAGCTCTGGTAACAATATGATGAGTCGTCATAAGATGTTGAATAAAATAACTTTCATAAAAATAGCATGAAAGTGTTAAATCCATTTATTTTAAATATTTTTATCTAAATATCCCGAGAAACTTAAAACATTTTTCCTCTAGATAGTGCAAACATGAATCATTTGAAAAGTTCGAATTCTGAGAATGGAATACGAATCTTTGGGATGTAAGCGAGAAAGTAACGGCCTGTGTGAATTACACGAGTGCAATACTACATAATATCCAAATCCAATGGTTTATATAACCACGCGTTTCTTCGAAAATTTACCATTTTTTCCAAGAAATAATTTCCACTAAGTTACGTCAGCCATGGCAACCTTTAAATCTATAAATATTGTGACATCAAATGTAAAGATCTCCCTTAAGAATTTCGTTTGACATATGACTTCAGTTACACGCGAAATCATAATACAGGGTGTTCAGCTGTGACTATTCATTTGCCCACTCTCAAAACCCATAATCATATTTAAGCGCACTAAGTTCAAAGGAAAACTAATTTATGCATTCCACCACAAAGAACGAGCAACTGACTATGATTCCGGAGCACAATTTCAGTATCAGGTGCTTTTAAAGCGCCGGCCCACGTTATAATGACATTTAGCTTACGCTTCTTTTCCAAACCATCCGTGTGTTATAAATTAGTTATTTGCAAACATTTACTTTCTTCAGCGCTGGTCTACAAAAGCTCGCAAATTGATTCTCTGATAGATGACCCACCTAATTATATTCGCTCAGAACAACCGTCGGGAATTCTGAATTTTCCCTTTTCCAACCAATTAGCTTTACGTTCCGGCCGACTGAAATCCAAACCTATCGAAAGAGATTTCATCACATAGAAGTAAACTCCCTTCACCTTTATCCAGAATCAATTTACCACTCATTTAAATGAATGGGCGATAAAAACGACGTTTAGGGTCTATATAGCACCGCGCCGTTTCGAACGTTATTGACCAGATCTTGGAAAAGCTATCAAGGGCGTAAAATATAAGCGGAGAATCTTCATACCCCTCTTGCAGGACAATAGAAACCTCAACTAATCTGAGAGGGCTGCGCTTAACTGGAACATGGTGCACTGCCGAGCAATTTAATCCGAAAGATGATCTGCTCAAGCGGTAGACGTGCATGCACATGCAATGAGACTATTTCCGAGACCGCAGGCATCGGCTGAGAATAGCAGCAGAATATCCTGGAAATCGACGAAGGTAAACAGCAGCTTAATTGACACATAATCTATTTTAACTTACCGTCGCTGTATCTACTTCGTGGCTGCGGTCCAGATATGTAAAGAATTGCTATGACAAATTGGTGAGCGATACTCGGATGATTCAGGAGGCAGGAAGGAAATTATAAGGAGAAGGAAAGTTTAATCGAAGGCTTAATTTGCTTAGTAAATTCAGAGAAGATGTTCCGATATTACGCGACCTAATTGTGACATAGGCCGTTCTGATGCCGCGAGGAAGATCAGAGAAATGAATGCATGAAATAGTTTATTTAAGGGTTCATTTTTCCCGAGAACGATACGCGAAAGTAATGGAGTAGGAAAGTACAGTCACGGTGCATGCACCCCCTGCCACACTCTGAAAGTTGGGTTGAAGGATACATAGGGTTGGATGTAAGAAGAGACTTTATAGTCTCAATCTCACCCTAAATAAAATCCATTATTATTATTATTATTTATAGGTAGATATGGAAAGCAATGATATGGCGGAACCAACAAAGGAGAAAAATCAACACATGCGTATGGTAATACAATTGGTAGCATAGAAGTAGTATTTTTTGGAGTGCTTCTAAAACGAAGGTCACTTTGAACATATAAACCCCCACCGAGAATCGAACCCGGTGCCACTTTCACCGAAGTGGACCGCGCTACCAACTTGGCTACCAGGGAGTATGAAATATAACAGCAATGTATGCAGTGACTGTTTAGGAGCAGCTCATGGAAAACCTAAGAATATCTCCTTCTTAATATAAAAGAATGTTTCTTCTTAAGGACTGAAAATAGACTTCATAGCTATTGACGCATGTTGAACATATCGTCCGTATGAGCACGTGTAGCGTGATTTAGATGGGCGACGTGAGAAGCGGACTGAACGGAGTAACTTGGCTCTATCCTCGATCGTGTTCGATTTCCTTCCTATAGTTGCGGTTTTCAATCAATTCCATAAACAAGCGACTCTAAACTTACTCGACGAGAGAATCGTGTTAAGCAAGAACTCGGAGAGCCGTTTAATGCGATAGCGTTTAACTACTGCCGATGATTCCAGTTAAGAGAATGTAATTAAGAGATTCGTCCTTTTAAAGGGAAGTCGTTCTAAAGCTACCGCAACCTTGATAGTTCGCCGATGTATTAAAATCGAAAGTGTGCTGAAAAGACGCTTTCTTTCTCCGAAGTTGACCTTGTTTAACAACAAAATCGATTACAAAAACTTACTTCTAACTACGATATTTTTTCCTTGGTTATCCAAGAAAATAATCTTCTCAATAATCATTAAATCGTAATTATCAACCCTGGAATACTTCCTATGCTTCAGAAACAGTCTCACATATATTCATATATTGTCTTTATCTACATCTACATATTTCCCCTGCAATCCGCTTTTGGGGATTCTTTGGCATGGGGTACATGCGCCATGATTTTCCTGATAGATTACTTACCGTGAATTGTCCGCAAAAAAATGAATTCTCGATTCAACAGGTTTTAGCATCTATTTCCCTGATCTTTTTCGCAGTATCAGAACGGATTATGTGACAAGGAGGGTATATAATATCGGCTACATCTTCTACGAACGTACTCCCTAAATTTATTGAGTAAATTATGTTTGAGGATAAATGTTCCGTCTTATAAAGATTCCCCACCAGAGAATCGCATCCTGAAATATTTGGTTGTGAGTAACGCTCATCAATTTTTCGTAGCAACTTTTTAGGAAACGTATTGCCTTTCGTGGTACCTTTCATTGTACTCTTCCGTTTCTAAAACTACGCGCGTCCCCTTTGTAACCTCAAAATTCGCAGTTCATCAGCTATTTCTATAATCGTTTTCCGTCAAACTATCATCATCTATGAATAAAAACCTATTTTCATTTCAATTATTTTATAAGCTTGAAACCCAGCGTAATTCATCAATATCGCTTCAGCCATGCTGATTTAATTTTAGCATTTAAGAATTTGCCAAGTTAAAGACAACAGCTGATTCTTCTTTATTCGGTACCATTCTAGTATATGTTACCATTCCTTTTACATTTCTATATGTGATTTGCCTCTCGCAAAGCTCAGCAACAAAGAAATGAGGAACTGTTTTCCTTTGTTGTTGCTCACTTGTCATAATTTGATAAATACTGCTACCGAATGAGGAAACAATCCTGAGACTTACCTGCCGATTTTTGATTTGATATAATAATTGTTTATCGTATTTAATAGCTTAGTATATATAATTTTATTAACCTGAAAAACACAACCATCTTAATTCATAATTCGATTGAATCGTTTTCCGGCAGTTGTGGGTAAAATCTCGGCAGTGAGAGTACCCATATTTCTGTATTTCCATTCTAAAACTTCCTTATTCCTTATATAGATATTCCACGCGTGACAGCTTAAGACCATGATCTACTTTACTTTTGAAGACAGCTATTCATTTTTCCGCCTCTGGGCTATTCTTGTAGAATTTTCCATAGGAAACTCTATAAAGAAATTCGGTATGCCGTGCGGCAGCATCTAAATCTTTAAGTCTGCATACAGTAAAAATAGTATACATGGTATATATGAATTCTGCATATTTTGCATATTAGAAATTTATCACGAATATGTTAATCAGTCTTAATAAGCTACATATTTCGTATAATCAATTCTAGGAGAATGCCTAGAAGATTAAATTCCGTGTAAATGCTTGAGGCATCAGTTTTAGGTGGAATTTGAGGAATCAGCTACCTAGTATAATTAGCCCTTGGAACTTGGGTTTTACACAGAATTTCCTAGATTAAGAAATAAATAGAGACGTTTTTGCAATTCCATGGAAATTATACATCATTTGGTATGTGGCCTAGTGAAGTGTAAAATTTCGAGTGTTTCGATCATATTTTAGCAGCCTTCAGAAAATACTCTGTTGCCTGAAGATGAACGAAATGTCCGGAATCTAGGAAGCATACCAAATTATATTCAGAGGAATTCCATGGGTGTACCCATTTATTTCTGCATGGAAACTTGAAATTACGCAAAGTAGCGCGTGAAGAGATAGTCTTTCTCAGGTATTTATTTCATCGGATAAACAACTGGTGCCGTATATAAGTCATAACGGTTAATATACAGCATAAATTTTGGAATATTTTAAAATACCATATGCTTATAGAATATATGGATTTTGGGAGTGATTATGAAATAAAATTTTTAAAATATACTTTTAAAAATATTCCCGTTCTTCTTATTTATAGTCGCTGTAGATATTTGTTTTTTCAAATTTACATAACTTGATTTTTTTGAGATTATAAAAAGTAGTTTGAGTTCCGATGATACGATTGTACTACCTGATGTATGTACGTGCTTACAATTTTTTTCCGATTGCCTAACCTGCTAGGCCAATAAAATATGCTTTATTGCCTCCATCAGTTTATTATAGGCTCCGTTAGAGGCATTTCGATCTTTCAAAGGTCTTCTGAAAATCCAATAACAGACACGTTCGTCCTTTTTCAATTTAAGCCAACTTTCTATAAGTTCCCTCAGAACCCCTTGTCCCTTATCCCTTTTGAAAAATGATCTGATCTTTTCCGATTTGCCCCTTAAGAATAGCATCTACTCCTCTTCTAGGAATTCTAAGAATTGCTTTCGCTACATAAGCGATTCAGCTAATGACTTTGTAGTCCATATATTTTGCTACGTCGATTTCTACGTTAATGGAATCGAAACGAATATCTAATAATCCCGATTCTCTTAATTTTCCTTGAAGATTCTCGGCGGGAAGTAAAAAGTACTACTAACCTATTCCCTAGGTTTTTTTTAATAAACTCAACTTGAATTCCGTCTAACTCCTCTTCTTAAATTCCTTTCATATCTTCCTCATATTAATGTGAGAACTTTATTCCCAACATAACTTTTTGAAAGCTATTTTTAATCAAGTAAGCGCTGAAGCAGAAATAAAGGATGTTTTAGTATTTACTAAAATTTAATTTCTTTTATCGCTTTGAGTATTAGTTTAAGGCCACGGTGGAGGAGTGTTTGGCTCTACAAACCCAAGGTACTTGAGTCCCGGCTAAACGGATTTATTTGGTTATTGAACTGTTGTATGTGTGTGTTCAAGATTCCTGATTAGTGTTGGTGGTAGGAAGAGCATCCTGCCAAAAAAAACATAGCCGAAACAAGATTCACCATCATTTCCACCAATCGTCAAAAATCATTAGCAGACCACATAAATGATAGAATGATAGGAAAAATGTTAAGCCCAGAAAGAAAGGGAAAAAAATTTCTTTTTATTCTAGTTACTTTTAAATCCGGTGTATTTCTGTAGGAATTTGCCAAGAGACTAAGAAAATAGACAATCACTCAATGTTATGGATTATTCAGTAAATGAACAATCAGTCCCATTTCATGAATTGATAGGCTTCACAGTTATATATTTATTTGCGGAACCAGGAGATAATCTTAAGCATCGATGTTAATAAGGAAGACCAGTGTCATCAGTGATGAAATGAAATTTATGTACTACTTTCAAGGGTCGATCGCGTAACTCCCTTGGGCGAGAGAGTTCCCTTATGGCAAACTATGACTAGTCGCTTTCTCACGGACGGCTGACGGTGGAATTTAGGGCTGCTTCAGGGTCTTCGTGAGGCTCGTCTTTCCATCTTCCAAGTCTCATTTCGTTGGACCTTTCTCTGCAAGACTTCTCTTTCTACTGATGACTCCCCGATGCTTCTCAAATGTTTTCTCCATCGATTCTCTTCGTCTCCGTCGGAATGCTTCGCTATTGGGAAAGTCTTGACGTTTGACTCCTCGAGATATTAGGACGTCTATTAGCAAGGGAAGAGAAGTAATGAAAGAATCGAGACCATGAGAGTGAGAGTATATAAATTTGGGGCAGTTGATTCCAGCTGGCCTCCTTTCCTTTCTCAATGTTAATCCATTCTTGGAAAAACTAACTCCATTCCGAAGCGAGGATTTTTTCATTTAATTATCATATTAAGATTTAAATTTCTTCATGCCAGCAGAATCAACCTTGCGACAATGGATAGATTAAAGGCAAAGAAATTTTTCACTCTTCACTCTCATATACACGAAATGCCCCAGCAGACGTACATACATCTCAGATAGTCATATTCCCTTTCAGATTCACAGGAATAATTTTTATGAGACTTTATTCATTTTTTAATGTCTTTCTTAATTATATATCTGATTAAGATAATACGCAGCAACTGTATTTAAGGACAACATCCTTTTCCATTTTCAGTCACAGATGCCCATTTTATAACGCCTGTGCAAAATAACATTGCGTAACGTGAGAAGATCGACACAATCATGATTTTATTCATTAACCACAACAAAAATCATATATTTTGTTTAGGAACTTCATTCAGGACGCGTTGTGTGAGAATAGCGAAAGATCACAGCGTCTCGTGGTGCTTCCTACGTTTTGTTTTCGGCAGAATTCAATAGTCACTCGATCATCCAATGGCACTACTATGTATTCTGATTCGAAAAACAATCTAAAATTGATGGCTAAAAATACCATTTTCGTGAGGATATACTCCTTTGCGTTGAGTTTGAGTGGTATGATGTATGGCTAGGTTTAATTATGTAAGGTTAGTAACCTTAAACGTACCTGAAATAAGCCAGAACACCCTACTTACCAACGATAAAGACACTTTATCGGTTAGTTCTTGCTTATTTTCGCCTAACTGCTTCGGGTGAGAATGTTTTTCAATATAAACGTGCAAATTTTTTATATGCTCTAATTTTCTTACCAGAGGTTACATAGCATGTGAGCAATCTGAAGTTTTCATTCAACAGTCAATTAGTGAAGTTACCTTTAAAAGCTCCTCAAATGAATGTAAAACAGATAGGTAGCATATATTATTCGCAATAAAGCTACTTATTGTGACATAAAAAATCTGAGCTATCTTAAAAATTATTATTCTTCGATACAGATTCAGGGGTAATTTTGTGGTAATTCTTAATTTTAAAAGTATTAAAACGCTCCATTTGAGCGAACTTTTACTATGGCTACTTAACTTCAATGGCAGATCTACAAACTTAAATTTTCATGTCGGAAGAGGGAGCGATTTAAAACGATTTACTCATGTACTCATCTTAAAGTATTCTTAATATTAGATTCTTCACTCATCTCCATAAACTGTTAACTGCACAGTTTTGTCGAGATGAATATAACCGATACATAGTAATCGTAGAAACGCATCAATATCACTACTTAATTGGGATTTCTCGTCACATCCCAGTTAGGTTTTGGGGGGGAATTTCCATAGCACCCTCCCGTGGATCCGTCAAAGTACCCAACAGGTTTCTCCAGCTTCTCCGTATTTCTCTCTCTTTCCATTCATATTCTCCTCACACCATTTTGATTAATCCATCCATCCATGCCAGAACGCTTGATTAATGATTTTCCTAACGGAAGGAATTAATCCTTTATTAGAGTTGAATAGGGTTCCATTGACACAGAGCTCGCAGAATTTTCTCGGAAAAGGTTAGAACTGAATTGCGAGAATC
This sequence comes from Pachydiplax longipennis, assembly GCA_036926295.1. NCBI lineage: Eukaryota > Metazoa > Arthropoda > Insecta > Odonata > Libellulidae > Pachydiplax > Pachydiplax longipennis. Next base: position 947,280 of record JAVFKF010000020.1, read on the forward strand.
TACATCTACATATGTGCCCTACACCCCTCCTTTACGGTGAAAGTTATTCCGGGTTCGATTTCCGTATTGGCAGAATAACCTTAAGGATCGAAGCACTTCCAAATATAATAATACTATTACTAGTGGAGGCACCTTTCATTATTTTGGGTTTTGTGCAATTTGCATCTCCCAGGATTAATTTTTAAAACTCCATGTCTCCCCACCCTCCAAACTCCCTACTTAGTTCCTCTAGCCTATTTTACTCATAATCATAGCTTTCATCTCAGTTATTTAATTTTTTGTGGCTCGCGATATTTCTTCTTAATCACATGTTATCGACTATTGATGAAAGCGGTTTGTTTCTATTCGTGGTGGGGTTTAAAGTGTGAAATAAATTAAGTTGTCGAAGCACTTTCAAATTACTATTATTGTCTCCCATTTACCAAAAACATTATTTATAAAATAATGATGATTTATATGAAAATAAAATGTTTTTTATCAAAAAATTTATTTATTTATCATAACATGATGATAAAGTCTTCGTTCACGTAATTATTACCGTAGATTATAGATGCCTAAGAATATCAGTCTAAGAATGTAATAAATAAAAAATTAATTAATTAATTATTAATTGGCTTCTCTATATTTTCTCTAATCAATCATTCCTTGGGATTCATTTGTATTCCTGTGTCCATTTATCATAATATTGTGCAAAATATGTCCAGCTGAATGAAGATGCATTAACATAGTGAATTAGCACTTTGGTAGCATTTAAATCTCCCATTCACCCATTCAAATGAATTTAGCCCCATGATTTCCAAACCCCTCTAACAGTACCAACCTCCACCACAGTTCCGAGCAAACATCACGTTCACATGTAGTCGCTCTGTTGCAGGACACCCTCGGACCTTGCTTTGGACGGCAGCGACCACGAGGAGGTAGGTTCTATTCCATTCTCTCCAAGTCTTCTAGAGCAGCAGCCAATGGGGAGACGAGCAGCTCGGGTTGCCGAGAGGACAGCTTCGGGCCGGGAATTGTGCATGCGACACCAAACAGCCTGCGATTCCTCGAAGCTGACGTGGCTCGCCAAGACCGCAGACCTCTTGTAGTTTCATTCCGTCCCACCACCGACGCCCAGGTGTGCGTGAGCGTTGTAGAGAAGGCAGCAGGGAAGCGCAAGCGATGGCCAAGGAAGGAATCTAAATCTTCCGTTCCGATAGTGAGCAGCGTGGTGTATAGGGCACCACGAGTCACGCTGGAGTCAGAGCTGAGTTCTCACGCAAGCAGAAGTGTGGCTAATCCAATAGAACCGGAACCGTGCGACGACAACGTTGTTTCGGTTGAGTTGACGCTGTACATGGATGAACTGAAGCGTCAGCAAAATTCCCAGTGAGTCGGGTCTCTGAAAGGGAGTTCTGAGCCAGTGTTAGGGTTTGCGGAACTGAGGTGTGCTCATGGTGCTTGATGGTTGAATTGAGTCGAAGGGTTTGTTGATCTCTGTTGTGCATTTGGTATGTTATCCCAGCTGGCTCGGATACGAATCCTACGAACTGTTATTAGAGACTCGTTGATTTACAGGGAAAGAACTTAAGTTATTAAGTCTGACATGCCTATCAGTATTCTCGTGAATGTTAACTTTTCTTCGGGAGTGAGAACATTCCCTTATCTCATAAGTATAAGTGGCATTATGATATATTCTTGTGGCTGTTAAAATTCCGAAATAACCCGTAAATGTAGCGTTTATTTAAACCGTAACAAATGACAGCAAAATGTTGCCAATTGAACCTTCTGCTCGTGAAATTCCAAAGATTTAACGAGGTCGATGTCAGTGATCTTAACAATTTTCAATCATATTACCTTCTGCGGCAAGAATTACAATTCTGGATATCACGTTGTCAAATGATCCTCATTAATAACAAAAACCATTCCAGTGTCACATTCATAAAGTTATAGGAGAAGAATAAAATTAGCAGCCCTAATTAATATTCAGTGGTTAAATACTATTACTCGTAAATGTAATCTAGTCCTTGCATAACTAACATTTTACAAAATTCGTTCACTCAAGAAAATGTGTACCTATCGATGGATAGATAAATAGATTTGCTATTTTGATTTCTTGCCGTGAGAATAAGCAATTTAGGAGAGGGAAAGGGAAACAGATTGCTATTCTCCGTAGATTATCTTTCTCCGTTGCCTGGACAGATCTTACGAAGACCTAACATTCGTCCTCTGGGACGAATGCGTAATTCTGAAAAGTAATTCCTAAAGCTCGATAGATCTTGGAAAAAGGTGATCAAGTCCTTCCAGTTTGTGTTCTTATTTGATGTCATTGGAAACAATTATTTTTATATCGTGAAGAAAAAATGTTCGTCCACATTTCCATGGCATTAACTTAATTTTTAAGGGAAATCATAATAGACTACTACCGCGTTTTTGGTAAACTCTATGGCTGCCCACTACTACGCTTTCAGATCAAATGCAGTTCAGATTGGGGCGTTGGAGTGGCGCTGATGAATGAAATTGGACAAGGGAGCGCAGCACATGTTTCGGATATGATCCTCTCTATGAGCGTCACTGTGGGTGCGGAAAACTCATTTCTTTGTCTCTCTTAGGAAACTAAATCTCGCCACTGCTTTTGTCTACGTTGTTTCCCTGAAATCTAAGTGTTCTTGATATTGCTGCGCTATAACTGAAAGGCAGATGTCTCTTTTCGTTAACAAAGATGTGATACATTGCGTTAATATAGCCAACGATCCAATACGTACCGCAACACGGAAAATTTTACCAAATTTCAACTTGAAAATCCGCTCAATCAAAATTAAGCTTAAGCTGTGAAAACGAAGATTTTTGTAGCAGTTCCCCTGCGCAACAGGCGGTAGCAGTCTATATAAAGTTATCACATAATCCCACCGTGTACAATTCATGCCCACTGCCTCATCCATTGCTTTACTCGTGCAATTTAGCCGTTGGGCGCAAAAGTATTATAATATGTGGATTAGAAGTAGCCCGAATTATAATATCATTGTAATATTAATGTGTTCTGAATTGCCAATTGCTACTCATTGTGGAATCAAATGCGCATAGAAGTAACGGTTCATTCTCTGTGTTTCCACCCTTATATACATTCATAATTAAGCTAAGGATACATGCAACATAAAGGAGAAAAATTCTATAGCCGTAATTACTTAAGTAAATGTAACTGTCCATATTCGCTACTTGAAATTCTGAGAGTCGAATTTCCTTGGTGATAAAGCAGCATCATTGACGTTGAAAAATGTAGAGAAACTTCACATAATATCACACGTTATAATATGATGTTTGCTATCGGCTATAGATTAATGTTAATTCTCCAAAGATTTGATATTTCCTAATAAATATTGCAGCACTGTTTTCCCGTCTAAAGGAATAGCTACAATTTTATTAACGCAAAAATAATTGAATTCTCCAACTAGATGGCAACGCTATTAATTTATCAGGTCATAGGGAGTCAATTGAAAATACGGCTTCCAGTCCTCGAATGCCATTAGTCACTGAGTAAATACAATTTAAGCGGTCCGTTTTAAGTAGGCAAATATTCCCAAGGCAAGGGATCACAGGTAAAGACACTTACCAAAAATAGAGTTACAGCATCAAAATATAAGACACTGATACTTGAGATTTTCAAGCTACAAATCATGTAAGCTGTATTGAGATCGAGGATTAAAACGCATAGGATACGCAAAATAAAACGGTTCAAGCGCTCGAAATGCATACTTTTTTCTCAGCTCGGATTCTCCAATGAAATCAGTTGGAACAAAATGTGAATGCATGGATTGTTCTGACATGAAGATAACATAGAAACTAAGGCAAAACTTCAGCTTTGAATGCTTCGCGTAAATGACCCTTGGTGGCATTTACAAGCGTATATTTTAATATGACACTAGAGTATAGGATAAATGGGGTCTCTATATCAATACAGACTCAGTTTCAACTAATATTCCGAATTGAATGTAGAAAATGTTTGATAATATCGATGCCTATCCGGAAAGAAACTGTAAAGTTACAAATGTCAATGTTACAAAACTACCCGCTATTTTAATTATAAGGCAAACTGGACAAGGTAGAGGTTTACGGGTTGATTGCTCTCTCTAAAGAATCTCGAGGAAAAGAAGAAGGTACTTCTCTAAAGAATCTAACAGTAATGAAGCAATGCTATTAGTAAAACATAAAGGAATTGGCACCATTGCATACTGACTTTAGCTTTGCCAATACTTCCGCAGGCAGCGAAGGTTTCAATGTAAAGAATTTTGGTTAAAAGGTAAATGAATTGAAAAGTCGTTTGGAAAAGTGTGTCAATTATCCTTCTTAAGGTGGGTTAAATGAGGACTCCCTCGAGTGGAAAATGAATACAGGTGTTTATAATATTATGGTGTAAACTCATTGTTAACTCTTCAGTAGTAGAATGAATGTCAGAGAATCTATTTCTACAAAACTATTTTTAAACTACCTTTCGAAGTCTCACCACCGCCACTTTTAATATCATATCCAAAACACCTTCGCAGGCCTTTGTAATGTTTTTCGCCGCAAAATTTTAAGAATTCCTAACCTCTCAAAACTTATTTAGGATCTGTTATTTTTGATCTGATACTACGGTGAGGATTTCACATACATTCTGCTCCCTGAAATACAGACGTACAGGAAGAGAGCTATATCTAGTAACTAAAATGTTTCCGCTTGATTTACGATTCGAAAATGTCATACTCCAGGATTTACCTGAACACCTTTAACTTCTGGATTCAACAGCATTTTTCTCCGGTGAAAGTCTAACCTTCATATTTGCGTCTCTCGATGTCTTTAATTTCCACTTCCAAAAACAGCAAAAAAGCAATTGTTGTGTAGTAACTGTAACACTGGTGTTAGGAGATAAACTTAATATTCCACGGGTAAAATGTAATACCTGAAATCGGTGTTCATTGTATTTTATGTTGAATGTGATTTGTGTTAAATGTCAATTGTGTTATGTGTTTAATGTTTTCAATGTTACATCAACTGGTTCATCACATTACTGGCATGATAGTATATTTCGGCAAGGAAGTACCGTATTTCTCCGTGCATTTGCCCCCTTTCCCCACTTTTTAAGTTCGAGTTAAAAAAAAGTTATCTTATTTTTTCTACCGATTTTCATTTACGGCTATTTTAAGTAGCAGTATAAAATCAAATCTTATTGTAACTCTCAAAAATTACTGTCATCTTCAGAAATTATGGTGACGTTCTCATCCTCTCCTTTGGTGTCGCAGACCTGAGGCCTCTCGTTATAAAAATGCGAGATTAGTTTCCAGAGTCTCATTTTCAACGTTGATTGTCGAACTTATCTCGTATAAGCCCCTTGTCATTTTTTGGACCGAAATTTTTGGATAAAAGGGGGGCTTATACGCGGAAAAATACGGTACGTAAGCTCATCTAAAAACACTTTCGCTCACACAATGGAAGTTGAGAATGTGTCTTTACCCCATACATATTTTTCGTTAAATTATAAACGTTATTTTAAGCTCCTATTCATTTTTAAACTATTGTGAAGTTCGGAGCTTGTAGATTGATAAAAACGATTCAAAACATAGGAAATTTTTCTAATAATTTGCGAGTAGACTTCGTTAAGGAAAGTTTTCCTCCAAAGTGGAGCAATCGGTATCAATTTTCCCAAAATAGTTTAGTGGAATTCCCAGCCTGAAATTGTTTCACTTCTGCTTAGCATATTCGTAATATCTGTTAGGTTCAGAAATTAATATATTTGCTAAATGCCCAGCTTGATGAACATCCCCTTTTCAGTATGTTATCATTCGGAAATATTCATGATAATTATTTTTCTGGAGTAGATAACCGTCCTAAAAATTACTCTTCAAAACGTTTTGGAGAACTGCTTACGGTAATGTGATGAATGAAACGCTCTTTAGACTGAACGCTAAAATTGCGATAATATGCTCATGTAGAAGTAGGTTGTCGAAAGAGACAAATCTGATATAGAATAGCATCATGTAGATGAGGATAGTATATAGCGCTTAATATGTTTGCATTCAAGTAGGAATAGTGTTAGACGCCTTTCGTGTTTCATTTTCATTACTTGAATCTCCCTCATTCCGATTCGTTCGTAATATTTTACATATTTGAGACCATGACGTAGTGCGTTAATTTTAACATATTTAATGATTTCTAAGATAATTTAAGCTCGTGTGGGGAGCCTTCGACTGAGCAGGAACCACGTTTGAATTCCGTCGTTTGAATTGGGTCAAAATTCTAAGACGAGGAACTCAGAAATGTAAAGGTAACTTTTACTTTCCCATGTGATTCGAATTGGATAAACTTGTAGGATTCGTTTTATAAATAGAAGGTTTCAGTTGATTCTGAGATGCAGTTATAACATTTAGAGGAAGCAAGCTAGCTAGAGAAAGCATTTCAATAAGATATTAACAATAATTATGAAAGGGTAATGAATAGGACAAAGGTAGTTTGGTATTTTCTATTTTCAAAAAAAGAAGTGATTTTTTATTATACATTTGAATGAAGTAAGACCACCGATAATTCAATGATGATTTTAATTATATTTATTCAGTGAATAATTAACTATTTTCTGGAATGGATGATCTGGGCAATGTGATCGAATTAATTTTACATTATATGTATGATGTTATGAAATTTATTTATTTATTTATGATATATTAACTCTTATCTCAAAACGGGTACATCTATTTCTTTGCTAAATAGCACCTAGAAGGAGTTACTATTTGTTTGAAGGCTAAAAGTGGTTTCATCAATGTTACTTTATTTCTCAAATGTATTTGTTTATACATTTTAGCATATAAAATCAGTTAGACATTATGAAGAAGACTTTTAAAAGCGATTGAAATTGGAACTAACAATTTTTCGGTAACTGCTTCCAAGAATTTTTTAAGTAAGAAACGTGGCAATTACAAACAATTACAGTTGCAATCTTCCTAATGAATAGTTCAGTTTCTTCTCATTTGTGGCCCAACTTCTGCGCTAGAATAGTTATGAGGCAGGGAAAGGTTGGCTCTTAGTACGATCACTTTTGTTTTCAAAAGTTTGCCACCTAATCTTGGAAGTTATTCTTCTCCTTAATTAAAACATCAGCAAACCAAGGGTTTTAAGTACTTTATAGCTCAACTGTACTTTCACCTTTATTTATGCGTATAATCTCTGCCATTAAAAGGAATGCATTACGTTAGTAGTCAATTACTTTTCTGACCACCAAAGTGAGAAATTCAACACGATAGAACGGCATGCGATTTATTGTTGATTTCCAGATAAACTCATTTAAATATGATTTGTTTTAGAGTGTACCCATGCTCAATCAAACTGACTTCCGAATCATACAAAGATGAACTTGCCTTCTTCATCCATTCCACAAATTTCGCTTTGCAAAACGCAAGGCCTTTTTATTCTACGTAGAAATCATTCAGCAACCGAGATCGGTGGCTCGTTTACGGAATAAGTTGAAAATACTTTTTTCGGATTCAGTATTTTCCTCAGAGTAAGTCAATATGTAACGATTAAGCAATGAGTGAAGGTTATTTTTTTGGAAAAAAATATATTCTCTTACACACTGGGTATGAAAATGTTGCACTTGGACAGCGTAAATAATTTGATATAGTTTGAGTTAGAATGTAATACAATTGATAAATGATATTACGGAATGTACGCAAGGAAAATGGGTGTTTCCCCACCGTATCATTCTCGAAAAAGATTTGATCTACGTGAGGAATTTTGGATATATATTTTTTTACGTTTTTGAGGAGACATTTTAGATTAAGCCGCTGCTTTAACTTTGACATCATTTTCCGTTCGGAGTATAGAATCCAAAAATATTCTTGATACTTCTGTTGAGATATACTCTAATGATGTTTAGATATATGTGGAGAAGTAGTTGTGTATTGAATAGTGAAATATCCCCGTGCTACCTTTCTCTACATGAGGTCGTAGCATTGGGATATAAATATTTTTCAGATATGTACTACGAACTATATTTGTGTTACTTACAATATTTAACATTCTTTTGATGTTGTTATCATTCAAAATGTTCGGAAATAAAGTCATTCCGATGCAGCTATGATGTTATTATTTAAAAAACTAACCTTCACAAAAATACCGTTAACCGGGTTAATTAAAATAAATGAAACTGAATGTTCACTTAATAAAAGACGTCGTAATTTAATTTTTTGTTAAAATATATCGCGGATGATGAATTACATTTCAAACATTATCAATAATTCAAAACTAACGAAGATAAAAGAAGATAGCTTAATTTACTAAATGAAAAGGTTTCTTTCAAGGGTAAAGATCGCTTATGACATTTACTATGAAATCGAGCTACCTGAGCTTCTTAAAAAGGTTGCTAGGGGTATTATATTTATAATTACTTTTTTAATATATTGTTTTGATAATGAGTAAAAGATTTTGAATAATATAAAGAGATACAAGAACAGTAATTTAATTCGCAGTTTTTACTATATATTCAATTAATAAATTTACTTGTTCAATGATAAGACACTCTGATACAATCGAAAGAGAAAATAGTGTCAACACACGCGATTTATAGAATATTCTTTAAAGAATGATTTCAGAAACAAATGGCATTTGTGCTTTGGTCAAGACATCCTCGTTCCATCATCACAAAGTAATTGGCCAAGTTAATAACACGTTTTTTTCTGTTAAAGTCTATCGAATAGGTCAGCTTTAATTACTTTTAGCTACTTTCGGGTTACTTGAAATCAAGACGGTTTTCTTATACATATTTATTTAACAATTGACCTGAGGCTATATTTTTATTAACTCGCAATCTTTGCAATATATTTTCTGTTTTACTTTAAAGATATTCAGAAGAGTACTAAAAAAATAATGTTATCCTTCAATATATCAGCTACTTCAAGATTTTAATCAATATTCTTTTGAAATTAGAAGATTTTGTTTGTGCCAAAAATATTTTGAGCATTATATAGCGGCTTTTCCGAGATTATTTTTAGATGCTATCAGAAAACTGTTTGATACTGTTTTTAATAGTGAATTGTGTTAAAACTTAATTAGATATATAAAAATTATTCTGCTTTATTGATGCGCTCACTCAAAGCGATGGAGAACTCTTTTGTATTAAAAAGATTGTGACAGATATCGGCTTGAATTTCTTCATAAAAATTCTTTCATCATAAACAAGCTCAAGAGTACATTTACAAGAAGGCCTAACTTTTTGGTTATACTCTTTCTCATAGAAATATGTGAGTTCTGCATCAAACATTCTATCAATTCAAGTAATACACTTGAACACTGAAATCATAATTCTTCACACTGGCACATTGAATTTCTACCAGACACCTCTCCACTACCCAGTCACTACCAGAAAGGCCGGGATTACTTGCATAGAAATGACGATATCTTTTAAACAGATTAAAACAGTAAGCGACAAAGACTAGTTTTGGTAAGTAGACACAGCTAAACTTCAATTACACCCATAAGAGAGACCTTGGAAACAGTGAATGGAATCTGGAAATAGACAGACTTCGTTCATTTTCCAAATAATTGAAGTTTTAATTCCATAAATTGATCGAATATAAATTTCGGTAACTGTACTAAATAGTTGATCAACGAATCTATCAATATAAATATTATACTTGGCACAGCGAAAAACCCCGGAACTGTAAACCTCACAGCAATGTTCAAATAATATTTCAACCCAGTTCTGCGTGATTTCCCATAAGAGAAAAATCAGTTTTTAGTTTCCATCAAACGGAATTGAAACGCTGAAAAATACGAATGCAAAAATACTGAAGGTTAACAACATAGCTCTGAACCCTGAAGCCTGAAAGTTTCAAGAAAAATTTTCATTTTTAAATGAAATCATTCTAGTTAACTAAGATCCAGCCTTCAAGGCCTAACTTGCAAAAGTACTTCCTATATAATATGTTCTACGGAGATCCAGTCAAAATTATCCACCAAGAAAATTGGTAAAACTGAGATCATTTTTGAAAATCACATGGTGTCCTGGATTTCTTAACAGTTTTCTTAAAAAGCTTCTTCCAGACTGTATGCATCCTCGCTCCCTCTCCTGTAAAGTTGTTCGAAGAAAATCTCATTTATGAAGTTAATGAGCGTAAGATTGACGCAAGTCTCTTGACGCGGCAAAGGAGATCACCGAAAATAAAATATCCCTTCATTTTATTCCGTGATTCTCAAGAAAATATGTATTCATGACCAACAGATTTTTATAAGAGATAATTAAATCGAAAAACATCCTGTGATTCCGAAAGGGAGCTTACTCATAATTTATTAAATTTAAGAACGCTTGACATATTCCTTAAGAAACACTCTATTTTTGATACTTTATGAACTTAGGCTCGATGACACTATTTTAAGACGATTATTTCTTTAAATTTCAATAGAAGCTCCGTTTGTGAAACTAAAATGTAAACTTATCGGTTAAATGAGAGTATCCTATTTCAGTAAGTAAGGATAAAATATGAAATCCATGGAAAAACCACAAAACTGCCTATTAATAACTTTAAAAAATTACTTCTCTTTCAGCATTGACGGAAGATTCCTTTTCTAGAAATTACCAGGAAGATTTAAGAAAAATATCAAGTTTTAGCTTTGGAAAAATAGATTAATAAATAAGCAATACTTATGTGAAAAGAGTTCAATCCATTCTTACGTTTGACTGTGAATATGGAGTTCCACCAGATCTCAATTCAGAAGATTGATTCCCCGACCCAACATCACTTAGAAAGTGAAAATGAACATCTCAAACCTTAACCATAACCTTGCTGAGTGGCAGAGGTCAAATGTTGTTGGTTCATCATTAGAAGAAGTACTATCGGAATGTATAATCAGTATTTGGAACGTGAGAGGAAGAGAATAAAAGAGCAATAGCTGATGACTGAAATGATTGAAGGGAGATTGAATGTGCTCTGTGTGAGCGATACAAAAACAAATGAACGGACGCTCTGGTGATGAATGACTCCGACACCAGTCAAACTCTGTGGTCTACAGTGAATAAAAACATGTCAAGGATTATGAACGCAAAGAGAAAGATTTATATGAGGAAGTATGAATGAGTCCTCTAAATTGCTATAGATTCATATGAAAGTGGTAATCCGCAAAGCAGTGTTACTAATCGTCTGTTACTGTGCTTCTGTGGATGGTGAGAATGAACCAATTAGGAAGGGATTTTTCAGTATTGTGCTGAATTATTGTCATGCGAGTAGGCCTGAGAGATATAAATGAATAGGAATATGAGGCAAAATAGCATTAAAAATTGTCCCTTGAAGCTCAGATAATGGTGAGTGTACGATTAGTACCTGCGAGGAATGTTCGTGTCGAATACATAAGCTGCGTATGAAATATACGTATTTTTATGTACATGGACATGAGATGAATCAAGTAGTAAGTATAGACTTTCTGTATGATTGGATAGTTCTGAGTGCAAAAGAATCAAGACGTGATGAGAAAGTGTGAATGTGAGATTGAGTTCTTTATTCCTTTTTCTGAATAACTTATCTTGAGAGAACGTGGAGGATGATAAAATGTGTAAAACCACAAAATGAGATTTTTCGAGGGAAATAAGATAAAAATGAAGTATACGGATGCAAAAGAATGTGAGGTGAAAAGGTAAAGAGTGAAGAGAATTAGAATATGAGGAATGGAAATTGAATGAACGCCGTTATAAACTATCTGCTTTGAAGATTTGTGAAACAACTGTGGTAGTAAGTACGAAGATGTAAGATGAGAAATTTCACATAAAGACGTTTGCGAAAGCGAGTTAGTTATAAACAAGATAATGTCACGAATGATAATTAATCTTATTTGGGATCATGATTGACCCTTCTTGGTGAATTTATCCAACTTTTGTCAATGGTTTATGTTGCAAATAATTGTGAAAAATTCTTAGTTTAAGCCTCGAAAAATCGCATTTCCTTAGATAGAGCATATCACTACCAACTTGAGTGGCAATGAGATCTTTTTCGAAGCATCATTTATATTTCATACATGATTATAGTTACAAATTATGATGCAGTATATTGTTATATTTCATACATAGATTACTAGCTGAGGTATCCATCGATCATTAACGAGGAATATGGAAGCAATATATGATATAATAGTCCTGTTTGTGAGGAAAAGAATCCAACATATATTGGTTGTAACCTCAATGAAAGGAAGTTTAAGAGCATCATTATACTGAGACCTAAATTACTTTATTGACATTTAAATCTTCCATACAACCTATTACTCAGCAAATGGGTCCTTTTTTGGAGTGTTTGAACGAGTTTTTATTCTTCGCGATTGTTTGGGAGAAATAAAAGTTTGGAGATAACAGCGGAAATAACAGGGACTTGTCTGAGGAAGAGGTCACCCAACGTCCCATTTTGCCCATTTCGATCAAACTGTCAATGAGAGGGCAAAATAATAGGTAGAGTAGAGCTAGTCACTTGGGGCTCGCCACGGGCGGTGGGAAAGGAAAGGGCACAAACTGCCATCAATGATGAGTGGGAGAGGGCATTTCATTTCAGGCATCACAGTAAGGATTTCGATCCCGAATTCGGCAATTGAGAATAACATATCTAGGGTGTCCCATAATTAACGAGCTGATTTAAAAGTTGATTGAATGGAAAACGGAAAGTGATAAATGCGCAGATTGCACATGAAACTATTCTGGATATAGCGTTAGCACGGGTTTCTACGGTATTTTTTCGCATACCGCGCAATCTTATTGTTGCAAACGATGGATGAAAATATACTTATTTAGCTTTTGAAAACTTCATTGCAATATATTTATACCGTCTTTATCCATTTAGCAAGGCCATCTGTAGGCTAATAGGTCTTTGGAACTAATTTTGAAATTGTGTGAACAAAATTTTATGGGTTTCCCCAAGTAGAATGACAAAATCGGCGCATTTCATCGCTTTTCGTACTTTTATTCAATTTTCAAATCAACTTAATTTTGGGACATCCTGTACATAAGATTGCGACCTATCTGAACCCAAAAACATTATAGTTCGCCCAACATCATAAAGAGATCATGAAATCAAGAAATCTTATGGCACCGTATATTCCTTACGAGAGAATGGCGCGCGCTGTTCGCAGTGTTTAATCAGAAATCAATTTTACTCTATGCTGAATGTCTTCAGTATTAGTTATCGCCAACTTTCTTTTTCTATGCAAAAGTTGCAACAGCTTGCACCCTTCCCCTGTAAGAAATAAGATTTACCTGGTATCTTCATGAAGTTGGATGTAGTATACCAGAACAACTTTGTGCGGTCGTAATTTATGTTGCTTAAGTACTCATCCTCGAGAGTCAATTGACTGTTAGTTTTAAGATGAGTATACCGTTCTCATTTTCACGAAATTATTTTGTTTATATCCCACCCTATTGACTTATGAAAAAATTTGGGTGAAAAATCGCTCGAGCGAAATATTCTTTGGGTGAAATGTCTCTTGGGTGAACCGTTCACGTACGAACCGTCTTTGGACGAAACGTCTCAGAGATCAACGTTTCTTAGGCGAAACGTTTTGGAACCAATGGATATCTATGAGAAATTTTGTGTGAAGATGTCACGTTTAAAGGATGCGCATGTCCGTTTCCCCGTCTTCATTTACGACGATTCTATTCTTCAGAATTAGGGGGTTTGGGTAGGACGGAGGGGCATTTACATTTGGCAAACTGTTAAAATCCCTCGGCTAGGGACCGTAAGCTTGCACTAACTTACCCCACACACCTTCCTCTTCCCCTACCTTCTGCGCATTTGGGTGCATACTTAGAGCGCGACGATTCTAATTGCGCGTCTGTTGATTTGGTAAAGGTGTACGCCAAGGTAAACAGGAGTGACTGTAGGAGTAAAGGTTGGACGAATCATCGATAAGTAAAACGAGGGCAGTATACAATTGAAGTAAACCTTTTGAAGCGAAGTCCAAGCGCGGAATCCCTCCATTCATCGCCTACAGCACTATACAAATACAAGGAAAAGCAATTAATCATTTACATTGATGAAAATTAGATCCACTAGGCCACACCATTATGTAGGCGAAACAAAACTACCTCCGCGATTCTGTGTGATAGTTATGTTTCCCCTACCTTAACGAAGTTCATTAACAACATGTTTGTGAAAGGACGTGACCTGATGATGAATCGACCGAATAAGGCATTGATAGCCAAATTTTGGGGTACGCTCATGAGTCAAAATATTTCCCCATTATTTATGCCCTAAAAATTTTTGCTGCCAAACGATTGAAGGGAATAGCGGCAGATATCGATGAAATAAATCTGAACGATATATAGGATGACGGGTCGATTATTCTGCGTCGGAATATCGCGTGCTAATTAAGAAACTTTATAAAATAAACTTGTACGCGAACAAATGAAAGGAAAGATTTATCATTCCTAAATTTGCTTTAAAGTTTATATTCAGTATCTGAAACACACTTCAAAAGAATGAACTCGATTAAGTACTGATGAACAAAGCTACTAACGATTGTCTTTCATCTTTTCAAACTTTAACGTTCTTCTTATTGTTGATATTTTCCAGCGCGCGAGAGATCTCTGATGTTAAGAGATGATTTGTTAAACATTATAATTGATAGCTTTGTTTACATAATCCTCATCAACTTAGCAATGACTAAAGGTTATCTAAATATAGATGTCAAACACAGATGGTTCCGGGCTATGATAGAGTCCCCCGGGTGGAATTCAATTAAGGATAGAAGACTCGATTACCGGCCGAAGTTATTTGATAAATTTATCACCAGATCTCACCAACGAGAGACTTGATTTTGCTATCACAGTTAGCGATGTTACAAGTAAATAATCACCAGGACAAATAGCTATTTTGGTCGTTTTTCCGCGGAACATTAGAGAAGCTGATAGCAGTTAGAGTTAGATATCGTTGATTTTACACGCCTACCTTTGACGATTTGTTGGATCAGATTATAAATGGAAAATATAAAAGCCAGAACTTGAAAATGATTTAACAATCACAATTTGGTATTTCCTACCGACCAGAAATATTACCTTCTTCTTGATAATATAAGGTAATCATTTTGAGTCCCTTAGCCAAGAAATAACAACAATTTTTCTGAAAGATTTCCCGCTGCCTGCATATTAGTACCATTCTTGATTAAAACGCAGCATAAATAACGATCGTTGGCTAAAATCAAGGCATTAATAATTAAGTCTAAAACATTCTAATGACATTAAAGGAAACCATATTCTCTCTTCGCTCACTTTGCTAGAGAGCTTCTTCTTCAAATTATTATTCCTTCTTTAAGACGGAAATTCTTATCGGATATGGGCAGATGTTTATTTTTCTTTAGAAAAGAGAAGACATTACCCAAAGAGATGAAAATCCTAATTTTCTCTTCACTAATGAATACGATTTTCTGCAGCTCACCCGCATCCTATTCCTTTCACAATTTATATTTTTGTTTTTTGTTTCTATGCGTAACTGTTTCTCTGTGAAGCGTATGATTTGTGCGTATTTAGCGTATTATTTCTCTTACTATTTTGCCGTTTTTGTGAATATTTTTCATTCAACTTCTCTTTTATAAAGGGAGTAGTGATTCAAAAAAGAACTTCGACAGCTAATTTCATTTCGTACATGGCCTCCCGCTAGGAATCGAATCCGATACCGATTTCACCTGTGGCCATAGGATTTCACCATACGCCACCCACTTTAATATCCCCGAGCCTCTCGACGAATCATCTTTTGCTAAGAGACTTGTCCATCCCCATTCAAAGTAGGTTTTCTCAATATTTTTGGTGGCTTCCCAGTGGTATTTATATGCGGTAAAGATATTCAACTCTACGACCATTGCGGTTCATGGTTAGAATGAATATCCTATATATAGGAGAGAATCAGAGAAGCATCTATATATGATAGATGTTTAATGAAGCAAATAAATCAATTGTATCACAGTATGCGGCGTAATACAAAGGGAAGCTATTGTATAGTATTCAATAAAATTTCATTAAGCAGTATATAAGGGATTTTGTTAATATTCCCTAAAATTTTATTACGGTTGATATTTATCAAAACTTATAGAATAATTTGAAAATTCTATTATTATAGTCTTAATTTAAATTTCGCCATGATTTGTGAGGAATATTTAGTAAACGCGATGTTAATATATCTAATGTATTATCCTCTAACAATGAGCGAGGAATTTATGCCCAAATAGAATTAGAGAATCGGATATGACAGTCTTTTACTTTCATAAATTTAATAAATGCATTGATAGAAATTGAAAACGTTATAGAATTTGAACGTTTCTGTTAATATTATTGGTAATATATACCTTGATATCTGCTTTCATATATAGATTTGTTAGCAATTTTATCGGAAATTTATCCGATACTCATCAAAGCTTCTAGCGCATAAGAATAATCTAAAAAATTTAACAATATTTGAAATAATAAATATATCAAAGCTTCATTTAGGCTTACTATTTATGTATTCTGGTTTAGTATTCAGTTGTATGCAGGAGTAGATATTAATTTTCAAATAAGCTACAGTAACTTCCGTCATTTTTGACGGGGAGCTCAATATTCATATCAATAAGGATATGTCATATCAATAAGAGTAAGATCAGTACGTAAGGACTACTTATTAGGGGCATGGTCAGTGAGCAAGGAAAGATTAGAAGCAGTGAAAATGTGTTGAGACGGAAGGATGGTAAAGCTAAACTAGAAGACTGAGTTATGATGGAGTAGTTCAAGGAATGAAAGGAGAAATACGGTGAGAAAATCTTATCAGATAAATAGGAGACTAAAATTAATCTGGCTAACATTGAGACGCTATAACCAACTATTGACAGTATTGGAAGGTCTGAAGGAGGGAAAAGACAACAGAGGAAGGCCTACTTCAAATAGAAAGACAGTTGGTATGTCTTAAAGTTAGATATGATGAGGGAATGAAACGACTGGTAGAAAGCGGAATGGCTCGGAGATATTCGGCAAGTCAATCATAGGATCGATATCGTATGGTAATTATGACGAAAAAATATAAGTTCCGAAGTGAGTTAAATAAATTCTGCAAATGAATGGTCGTTATGCATCAACGAAAATATGTTTCATCAATCACTGACGAAATAAAACAGCAGCGGATAAAAAACATGAGAGTAAATTGCCGAAGCGAAAGCTGTTTGATCAACAGAACGAGTAAATCTAATTGCTGTAAGTTGATCAAATTTTGTGTAATAATGTGAGATTACATATGCATATGTAATCAATGATCAAACAAAAATAATTTTAGAGAGGTGTGACGGCTTACTGATTGATGATATTTCAAAAGTTAAGTGTTACACATAGCACTGTTAGCGGCAATGAATATGGTGAAGATAAACTCAGAACTTGCATAAAGAAATAGGATGCATAAGGTCTATAACAATTATGTCCTTAACAAATGTGGATTATTAAATTAATTAAATGAGTAAAAACCAAAATCTGACAAAGTCCACAAATTTAAACTGAAATTGAAATTTGTGGACTTAGTCAGATTTTGGTTTTTTCTAATTTAATCATAAATCAGTTCCACCAAATATCGCTTGAACTAGTTAATCATGAATGTGGATTAAATTTGAAAGGAAGTAAGCTAGTCTAGACCTTCAGAAAGAATAGCATAGAGTGACAAATATGAGGAGTGTGACTCTATGCTGCTAAAGGCGAGGATAACCACGACAAAACTGGTTGTATAGGTAGGATTTATCGAGCAAATTGCAAGCGGTAGTGTGAATACATAAGAATGAGCGTGATTCTAAGTAATTAAGTAAGTAAGTAAGTAAGCGTCTTAAAACTTCATTATTTAAAATACAAAAGACTTTATCTAATCATCCGCCGTGAAATTCGGTTTTTTTGTACCTTATTCTCATCTGAAATACGTATGGAATATACTCATTGCATGTTAACAAAAAAATACATTTGATAACCGAGTTGATTCGTATTTCCTCCCAAAACAGAAAGAGTCATGCAGAGCAGCGCTCCGTCGCGGGGCTGAGGACCTTGCAGCAGTTTCGAAAAGTTCGTTTATTTATCGGCTTCGCAAACGGTCGCAAAAGTTATCTTCAGGAAAAATCACAGAATAGTATAGTATAAGTTAACCCGTGTCCATCGATGTCCATTTTCACTATTTTCCTCGCTTTAGGCAAAAATTTGCTCCAAAATAAGGGTCCGCCATCTTGTACTTAACGTATGCTAGAATTTAACTGCGACTATTAAAATTAACCAGTATGAATGATCAAGGATAGGTTCCTAAAGTGGCATTATAGTTTATACGATAGTTTTCTTCATATGGGTTAAAGTTGAAGTTGAAGTAGTTGAAAAATTTTGCAAAAAAATCGAGAACCGGCGTTTTTCGCGGAATTTGGTCAACTTTGACCCCTGCATACTTTAAATAAGCTGTAATCCACTTAAATGACTTTCAAAGTTGAATGCAGAATTTATTCAAAAATGGCGAACCGAATTTTCAAATTCCTAACTCAAAAAAAAAACACTTCCGTATTTTTGGCCAGCTTTTTTCGATTCTAGCCACTGTGAGCCGTTCAGATATCTCTTCGTTGGTTATTTTCCTGTTTCCATTCAATAAATTTATTTCAGGTGTTCTGAATTATTAAACGCTTGAGACTATTGATAAATAGTTTCACAGTGAAGGGGGAAAGGTGGGCTGGTGATACGGGAACCTTTGTAAAAATGTACGGGGGTGTATGTAGCACAATGTGATGTCACAAATGAGTAGCTACAGAATCTTCAATATGGTAACCGGAGATTGTCCTTTGAAATTCAACCTTAATACGAATTAATGCAACACGAATATGATTTAGTTTGATTCATTTCTGTGTGGTAAAAATCGAGGGGTGTTGTTATCAAATAAATATTTAATCACATTTTATTGTAAGAGAGTTTCCCGTTTTTATTTTTCTACGGAACCTTTTCGTCATAAAAAATTGAAAATGTGAAGAATTTGTTCTGTTTAAAAGGTGAAAATTAAAGTGTACAAAATTAAAGCCTTCGGGGACCATGTGACAGCTTTATGACATGGGAAAGTGTGTAGAGGTCCACGTGACACTTAGCGTCAGGAGGGGGATTCATTATGCCCCGACAACATTTAATGATGGCCCAATTTCAGAGAGATCAAATAAATGTTATCTCTCAGATTGCATTCGGGAGCAAAATGTGAAAGGGCACTGGGGAAGTGATCCCATAGCCTTATCCTTTCACACCTGTCGAACTGTCACAACCAGAGTCACCCTTAAAAGCTATATACATATTTTACCTTTCACTTCTCATACATCCTTCTGAAGCGTATTCTTCCCTTGGAAGAAATCGTGAGATGCCATAAATATTCTTTATTCTCTTATAAAAATATCTATTTGTGGTAAAAGCGTACGGGTAACTTAATTTGATATGAAAAAGTTCGAGTATTCAGAGAGGGGAAACTTTAAAAAGGGGTGGACGTGAGTGAAAAAATAAGGAAGATTACTATCGTTACGCGTTTCTCCGAATATTAAAACCCAACTTTACATGGGGAAGGGGTGTGGTTTCTTTGAAATTATTATTCCGTACTATGTATCATGGGGCCCCTGATATTGTATCCTGTCGAATACATCGTTTTTTAAGCCTTTGGTGTTTTTGAACAGGATAGAAGGATTCGTGTCTTTTATTAAATTTTACATCAGCTTTTTATTCATGGTTAAGATTGTATAAAAGTTAGTGAAGCGTGGCTTCTGTTAAGTTATGACATTCATGTAAGTTCCCAAATTTGAAGGTGTTTTCTCTCACAATTTATTTTACAAAATCTTCCCTTAGTAACACAATTATCTTGTATGCATATTAAGAATTGAAATCTGTATTTTCAATGTATTTTATATGAATATTAGGAAAAAAATTATGAACTTATCCTTTTATATTACTTTTATCTTTATGATGTATCGAAATTAATAAACTTTAATATAAGTTGTTACTATAAACTAAAATCATCAAAATACTTTACAAAGAAGTAAATATTATATCTAAAACACTTTACAATAAAGCACAAAAATATCTTTAAAAAAATATTTAATTATGATTAACTCAATAAGTGGGACTGACTTGAACAAAGCTACCCTATTTAGGATTAAGTGTAGAATATAAGTACGTTAAATTTCAACGGAAATTACAAATCTAGTGGCTCGAGTTTAAAGAGAATATTAACATTTTGCAATCATATATAAAGCTATCAAAAACTGCATATTCAATAAAAAATCGTATCTCGCGAGAAGACGAGAAATAAAAAATAACAGACGAAAATTACGTTACAATTCCTTACTCTCGACATTGGATTTTTTACTCTTGACAGCATGGTTTTCGTTTGCTAATTTTCATTACTTGTCTTCCTGTGTACACATTTTCCTTTTCCTTTACAGTAACTGTTCAATTTTAATCAGGATAAATAAGATTTCACCCTTCCTTGGATCTATTTCTGCGAAACATTGCATAGTGTTCGAATACTGAATGAAATTTTGTCACGACCGTTCATGTGGACGTATTGTTTGTGAAGTTTGCATAAGATCCAAATAAAATCCTACCTGCGAGTGTATAAACCGCTAATAGTAGGAAAAAAATCTGAAAGGAAAAAAGTACCCATGGAAAACTCCATTTAAAGCAAAGCAACATTTTCAGTGAGTGACAGATTGCTGGCGTATCGGCTTCCGCTCCATTGGCTTTAAGAGATACCTCCGCTAGGAAGATGAATTTCGCTTTACCATAGACTCAATGACAAACGACTGTGAATAATCAATACTATCGAGCGATCCTAGGACAGAAACAAAGAAAAAGAATAATCCATATTCATCACATGGATTTCACATCATACTTAAAAACATATAAATCAGTCTGTTCTCTTTCTCTCTCTGAGTAAGAATGCTAATGACCTCAATTATTCTCAACTTTTTCCTTTCCTTAAACTTTCGCACGTCTTTGTTCCAGACATCTGTTATACATTATAAATTTCCTTTTATTCTTTAAACTTTGAACTTTTTCGTTCTTCAGGACCTAGTTCACCACATTCAAGCAGATTTCTTTCGGGGTTGTCATCTGCCTGAATACATTCACATTAAGGGTTAGATGTAAGAAGAGACTTTTCAGTCTCAATCTCGCCCGAATAAAAAAGATTTATTATTAATATTATTATTATTACTCTTCACAAAGAACCCCTTTCATACTGTTCGTGTAGCCGTTCTTTCAGTTCCCATTAGTTCAGCCATTACAGATTCTTTTTGTTCTGTTTTTGGCACAAATATTCCTCATCAAAGATATTCCTATCTTTCATCATACGTATATTCTTTACACTTTTGTCCTTTTAAAGTAGACACAAACATCTATCCTAATATAGCCGTTCCGCATCTTTGGATAATTGAGTCGAAACACATAGTGCTATAAGTATTTGCTACACATAATTTGCCTTCTTTTTCCTTTGGTTTTCTGATTATAGCCAAAAGGAAGAGTATTTCTTCTTATTGACGTCCCTACTTGATGGAAAAGTATATTAGATAGACATTGTGTTTTAAAGTATTTACTACTCATCCTTTGTCATCTATTTCGTCACTTAACTAACATCGTTAATCACTTTCTACCCATAAAACATTAACCTGACAATGCAGTTGAACAAAGGATCGCTTGAGGGAACAAAATTTTAGGGACAAAGAGTAAAAGTATTTTTTAAGTATTAAGACAGCCGAGTCTTTTCTCTTACTTTCACCAAAAGTGAACGTGTTACCCACCTGGCAATTCGGGAGCCCAAAATAGTGGAATTGTGGTAATTTTATTAACAAATCCAGGATCGCTTTCATAAAAGACGAACGCGCTTCCCACTAGGGTTACCTAGAAGCCAGGGAAAAAGAGATTGATTCTCAATACGATAACATTACTCTGTCTCATTGTCAGCTGACAAGAAATAAATCATTTCTTGTCAAGAGAGCGCTTGAAAGACAAAAATACTTGAAGAGAAGTAGTTTTTAAAGATAACGGTCTAAAACTACGAGAAAGGCAGTTCACTTTTACGAATTGGAAAATTCATCGAAACGATTCACAGCGGTCATTTTTCAAAGTGTAGCAAAAGTGTGTTCAAATTTTCCCTTTCTTTCGCTATGTAAAACTGAGCATTAAATTATCCAAAAATATACTGAATAAACAGAAAATTCTATAATTACTTCATAAAGCGATACCGTTTAAACTCCCAGTAGAATGATAGCAATTTCAAAAAAATATCGATGAGAGCGCCATTCCTCGCTTAGAGCGCTAGAATACCTGAGGCCGTTCCTGTCTGCAACCTCTCTATGAGATAACATTTGCAGCTTAAGAGGAGATTCTCCAATCAATAGAACAATCCAGCATTCAACAGCGCTCGTACATAAGCTTTTCAAAACAGAGACCTGTCAGATTCTCTCGGATTTCTCTTACATTAACGATCCACGTACATGTTGACCAGAGAGAAAGGGAGGTTCTTGCATCCCTATTTTACATCCCTTTCAATTTTAGTCCACAGTTTACCTCCGGTATGTGTATAAAATAGTTTGGCAGACCTGTGTCTGCCAAACTATTTTATCCTCGGCACACTGGCAGATAGGAATCTGTTTAATGGAACGCCGAAAATTTAAGTTTTCCGTTAAACTTAAAGCTACCAGTACGTGGAATTCTAAATTTGGAATGATTATCATATTTTAATGTTTATTCTTCATAATTTCGACATTCGAGGGGTTAATGGTAACAAAAACTTTGCAAAGGTTAAGGTGATTTTGCATTCACTTAAAAATCCTGGTGAACAAAATGACAACAGATATATGAAAATTTTCCAATCAATTTACGAATGACTATTTGTTCATTATTTCTATTAGAACAGCTAATCTAAAGAATAAACATTATAGTATTTTAAAATCTTTTTAAAGTTAATTTTTTACTATTTTTTACAATGTTTAGTTAATATTTTACTATTTTTTACAATTTTTAGTTAATATTTTACTATTTTTTACAATTTTTAGTTAATATTTTACTATTTTTTACAATTTTTAGTTATTTTTTTACTTTTATTTACAAATTTTTAATTTTTTGTAAAACTTTTGAATGTCACTAGCAACAATATTTTGAGGATAAACATTTTCACTTTGATGTAAATGTATGCCGCAGAAAAATGTAATGCCACTCGGTTGTCTCAAAGTTTCTATCTATTTTTTAATTTCAAATCAAAACAAAAATTTTGTCAAATATTTCGCGGTATACTCATCACCTATCACGACATGTCATTGAGTCGCGGTACACAATTTGGGAACACACTGATATAGACTTTCTAAATCTTATTGGTAGATAGTTCATCCGCGCACAGCCTAAAAACAGGAGAAAGAAACTCGAGTGAGATGAGCTGTTGAGGGAGAAAGTTTCACACGTTAAATTAATTGCGATACGTACTTAAATTCTTCGGCTTAAAGAAACATTTATTTCCCCTCTGAGAATACGAGCGATTACCATTTTATTTCCCTCCCATCTCGTGCGAGTACATCTCCTTCATCAGGGATGGCCCCCACATTAAAAAAATCTCATTCATGGACTTAATCGACGTCCTTTGTGAGGATTTTCGTCTTCAATCTCTTGCAGTTTGCAAGTTAATGTGCTTGAATCCCAAAGCGGAGCTGATAATGACGGGAGGTCATAGCATAAAAATTCAGGGAAAGATAATTTTCCGCGGAAAGAACTTTACGATGCCCTCAAAGGGCGTTTCAAACGATCAAATTATTCACCGTGTCACTTTCGTCGGGGGAAGAAATACGCTAACATGAAGGCCTTTTTAGTTGTTTATCTTTGCTAACAGCGAAAAAATTGAGGGAAGGAGAAAGCCAACACCTTAAGGTGACGCTCCTAAAACATGGTCATTCCGTATGGCGGTAAAGGGAAATACACATTTTGCTCCCAGAATTACCAAGTCAAATGAACGTGGTGGAAGGACGACCATTATTCCATAGAGGGCCAGGAGTCGTATCTCAGGCTATGTAAATGCGTCAAAAATGCTTATTTATCCATCACTTTCTTTTCTTCCTTCCACTGCTAAAGCAAGACGCTATTGTGGTTCGCTCTTCTCCATTCATTCACTTTTAACCATACCATTCCTTCTTGTCTAATTTCTTATTACTATCCCCTTTAATATACTACCCTCTTCCTTATTTAAATTTTCTTTCCGTTCTTAGTCAGACAGCAAATCTGTCATGTGACTTCATTGCACATAAACTATGCGACGATCTTGTATAGAATTTTCAAGCATTACTTTCAAATAACTAATATAAACCACTGAAGGCCAATTATTCATGAAAAAAAAAACTTGAATAAGCCATCGGGAAAAAATAAAGCCCAACTTTTTTAATTTACGTGCGTTTCGTCTTCAAAGAAAACATCACAAGAGGTTCCAAAAATAGAATGAAGACTTCAAGTCAAAGAGAACAAAGGAAGACATGAAAAATTCAAGCTAAGATATCCACCAATAAATAATACAACAGCATATGACGTTTGATTAAAATCAAGATCCATGAAATTTACTTTGTCAGTGTAAACATTTCTCGAGCACTTAAGTCATTATTAGAATGAACACATGGTTAAAACCATTGATAGAAATGTTTTGCATAAACTATTCCGTAAATTTGTCAACACTAGACTGACGGAACCTTCCAGATCTGAAATGAGGAAACTGCAAGATGCAAGGTTTCTTTTCAGCAGAATATTAACGTTATGAAATTAATGTGAACTGAGTCATCAGAAATGTTTAAACGTCTAATCATAATTACATTTTTTATGATAAGAAAATACATGTAGACTCTTTCTGTCCTTATCAAAATTAATGTGATTTTAGCCATATCGATAAGTCGAGCGAAAATAAGATAGGCTCAAGCATTCACTAGTAAAAATAAGCTAAATATTTCCTTTTAAAAATTGACTTACAATTATAAAGAATCGAGAGTTGAAATGTGATGACCTTATATTATAATATAATCAAATAAGCTAAATATTATATATAGTAGTATGTTATTTATACGAGGGTGGTCTGAAAAGTTTCCGACCCCAGATTTTTCAGAAATCTTTAGAAAATTTTCAGAAAACGTGTCGAGAAATTGCGAAATGTCGGAAACTTTTCAGATATGTATATAAAGAATTATTAAAACATGAAATTATATATAACAAATTAAGATAAATATTTCCTTTTGACAAATTAGATTACAATTATGAAGAATCGCGATGTGCAACGAGATGACCTAATTGTTTTATTTCCCGTAGCACAAATTAAACGAGTTTTATATCTGTCATATCTGTATATATGTCACATACCCGTTCTGTATTTCCAATCAGTTTTAGATAAGCTTTAGATAAAAATATGCCCATGATATTCAAGGGATAAAAAGAAAAACAATGACTAAACTCGTCTGCTTTCTCATTCTACCGCGCGATGGATTATTTATCAATCGAGAGTTGCGGGATTCCATGGCGTAGAAAATGTGATTCCACTATTGAGTTTGGCAGAAACGAGCAAATTTACATACAAATTGAGAACAAAATCGATGCGGAAGAAACGGAAGTTAAATTCCGTTGGCAAACCGCCAAGAATATTTTGGAAGGTGCGACTAGAGCGAAAAACTCCGACGGACATTTTTAGATATAATCGCCGATGCTTTTTCAAGCACGAAAACGAATCGATCGCTAAGTATATTTTTATCAAAAATCTCACTACCCTTAAGTAAAGTAAAAGTATATTTGTTTTTAACTAAATATCCTGTAATTTAATCCTGAATCTGAAGTTATTGTATCACTCATGTTATTTTATTGTTTGATTTTTTGTTAATATGTAGTCTTATATTTTATTTTTCTTCTTTTAAAGCTAAATTGATGTTAACCATTGACGATATTGTATATACCTATTTATTGTGTTTATATGTATTGATTTTCCTATGGTTTTTATTTTTGGTAATCTACAGTTTCTATGGTTTACTCTTTTTCATTGATTCATTTGATTTCTTACTGCTTTTATTGCTAAATTGACTGAACCAATGGTGATACTGTAAATATCTATGTATTATGTTTTTCTCACTTCTTTTATCATCTTGCAATGATTCTTTTTCTATCATATCATTGTTCAGTTATAATGCTTTTTTAAATTCCTTTCAGTAATGTTGCAGTCACTTCTCTTTTCCTTATTCCCCCTCTTCTTTAAAATTTTTAGATGCTACTGTCTGTAGGTTTCGCAGGTTTTTCACGCCCCCCTTCCTGTGGGCGTTTTCCTGCAGGGTTCTATTTTTTCCTAAGTGTAGTAACTTAGGTTTTTTTAACCCGCAAACAAATCTCTTTATTATTTCCTTTTGTTTAAACCCATAATCTATCTCTTTACTTCTTTCATATTATAAGGGTTAGATGTAAGAAGAGGCTTACTAGTCTCAATCTCGCCCTCTAATAAAGTCGTTTTATTATTATTATTATTATTGCGCCATATATTTCAGGTAACGGAAGCATCATCAGGTGATAAACAAGAAAGGGACGAAATTTGAAAGTATAAAAGCATGGATAGTGGTGCAAAAATGGGAAAAAGCAAGTGAATCGATGGCGAGTGTGAGAATCGAGAGTGGAGGCAATGTAAACTCCAATCCACACTGAGATGAGAAAATTCAGACGGGCAACATCCCTCTCACTTTGATCCATTTATTTCTACGAATCACTATCCTCTTCCTAGGTGCTAGATTTACTCTACTTCCAGGTGTGTATTGATAATAAAAATAATAAGTCTTTACTCGGGCGAGATTGAGACTAAATAGTCTCTTCTTACACATAACCCATCATCGAACTAATAATAATAAGACTTTAAAGAAAGATAGATAGAGATAGCATAAAAAACGCACAGAAGAAAACTAAATTGCGGTTTTAAAAAACCTAAGTTAGTGCATGGGGAAAATATCTCACAGCAAGAATACACCCACACAAAGAAGGATGACTGAAATTTATCGATAAAAAAATGCTGAATGATACGAAAAAGGCAGGTTAAGACATCCGAAAGCAAGAAAAATCACTTGTAGAATTTAAATCGCAAATACACAAAAAAATACTTTTTCAATCTGATTCTCTGGCAAGGTTAATTAGCTATAGCAGCCGCGCGGCAAGCTAAAGAACTGGGCTCGAATCCCGGTCCTGTCAAACTATTTGCATGTCCAATTTTCTTTGGGAATCATTCTGAGCATGAGAAGATGAAGATCTTTATGTCTTTCGTTTAAGAAAGCCATGTTTCGATGCCATGTGACAACTGAAATAATTCTAGGTATGGGTAAAAATAAAAAGGTAATTTTCCTAGTTAACGGTTTGTCAGAAATCATTCACTGACTGATTGAATTGAAATCTCAAGAGAAGCCCACGTATGTTTCCCTAGCACACAAATTTCTCCTTTTACAATAATTCAATTATGTTTCAGATGATGAATAAGACACAGCTGCTTCTTTTAAGGGCGTGAAAATAATTCTACGAGTGAACAACTGCTGCCAGACAAATGTGACCCGCCGGAAAGCGGAGACCATGACAATTTCAAATTTCAACATCAGGTGATAATTGCATCCGTGGGTCTCAGCAACGGGATCAGATCGAAAAAGGCAATAAACTTACGCTTCCTTCCATTTGTCCGCCGTACGAAGGAAACATCACGTACCAAACCTACGATTCCATTATCTCCCCTTCAGTTTCAGGTATGATCAATTCTCTTTATCCATTTGCCAATTAAGTCGGGTCTACACTTTTTTGTCGATACTCGGCCGAGAGCAGCGTATACACTGCCCACACGGAGCGTAATTTATTGCATAGAATAAGTGTCGTAAACTTGTGTCTACTTAGAGTTTCCGTAAGTAGTACTACATCTAACCACACGTGTCTAAGGTATAGGTGGCTATAACCGCTTGCGTAGGTTGAGATAAAACTTTAACAAGATGGATGATTGCAAGTTAGCCGTTATAATGGCAGCGGACTTCATTAAGAAAAGGCGGAGAATGAGAAATAAAGAATGAGCTAAGAAGTGGGTGGTGAAATTCCGGAGTTTATGGTTTTTAATCCCCTGAATTTCGCAGTAATGATTCAGTAGCATACGTATGTCGCTAAAGATACCCTGAAGACTTAACTAAAGCGAAACTCAACAAACGTCGCCGACGAAGAAGTTAAATATTAAAAGTGCTTAATATCCAAATTTATGAGTCCGTAGGTGTGAATATACATATCATTTTTTTAGCCCTTACTTTGGTAAATTTAATATTAGCGTAAATATTTCAAGAATTAAATATATAGCGGTGTAACGGAATAGTTCTTGTATATCGGAATGGCGCATTAAATCTAAAACAGTATAAAATAATTTGCAGGACAAGTAATTAATAAACATTCTAAAATCTCAAATTAATATATATAATTGTATAATAAGTATAATTTCCCGAAAAGAAAAATAGGGATCAATCTAATATCAAATTACCTGTTTGATTGAAGCTAAGTAATTCTTCATCATATCAAAATTCTAAATTTAGGTCCTAAAAATCCCAATTCCGAATGGAGGTACAAAATATTCGCAACGGGATTACGAGAAGGGTATGTATAGAACGGGCAATAATAAATACTCATACAATACGTAAATACAAATCTCAACTCTGGAAACAAATAGATTCACAGAATGAGTGGGCTGACTTGAGATTAACGTGCACAATTATAGAAGCGCTCAGAGGCATGAGCAGCTTTGCAACTGAATTTTATTCCATTTTCTAAATTTTCCTAATTACATTCTGTGGTTGCGGTTTAAAATAAATGTATGTAAATTCTAATAGAAAATTTATTTAGATGGAACTGAAACAGAAATGCTTTGTATTCATTATTGCAGCGGAATACGTTGAATTAGAGGAACCTAATTTATTCATTTAAATACCTTGAAATTCTGAATTATAACGATGACCGGATCATAACCTCTGAATCAAGGTAAAAAAATGTCATAATTTAATTGTCATAATTGTCAAAATACCCAGGTTGTGAAAAAAATCAATATATAAAAATTTCTTAAATGTATCACAAGTTGAGTAGCAATTGCAGTATGACTCGTTGATACCTTGATACATTTCACTTATGATAATCGACAGAAGACCCTAAACCCACCGCAAAATTATGTAAAAAGGAGAAAATTAATTTTTAATCCTGCATAATACAAAGTTAACAAATGATTGGGTAATTGGCTGACATATTACAGCTGAGTGTTGAGTTCGAAGATTAGAAATTCGGAGCAAATTTGACGATAAATTGGAAAATATTGCTATTATCCCGATGGATAAAAATTACCAAAATAAAGCTAGAACGAGCCGTGAAATTTCTGATTAATCTTTTTGAGTGTAATCGCGATTGATCAGTGTAAAGTCATTCCAGCCGTGATTACAACACACGGATTCAATACAAATCCTGTTTAAGGGGGAATGGAATCCTTTGTGAGGTGAAAGTTGATAATTAACTTTGTGTTTGAGTGTAATTAAGCAAATTTTAATATGTTTTTGAGTTCGTCTACTGAGTAATTGAGCAATTAATAACTTATTAGGACTTAAATATCGCCTGATGAAAACCGGAAAGTAAACGCGTGTGTAAAGTGACGACGGAAATTAAATCATTATGATTAGATCATGGAATTAATTTAAAATATAAGATGAAAATTTCAATTTATAGAATATAGAAACCACCATCAAAATATTAAAGCCGTCAATTGAAAAGTGAAATCTTTTGGTTATTCGGGAGAAATAATTGAACTGAAATTGCATTCCCTCGAATCAGGTATTTTAGCTGAGAAATCATAGGGTAAATGCAGTTTAGTAAAGGATAACAGGAAGAATGTTCTACCTTTCGATGACTCAGGACCTGCCCTTTTGTTCCTTTTGGAAGTGCCTTCTGCTACGCTGAAACACGGACCTTGCGATTTTTTAAATCCCTCAGCGATTCCTCTTCTTTCCTCCAGTTTCCTGCATAACACAGAAGTGTTGGTTAGATTCTCGAAGAAAATAATTTTATATCTCTTAGTGAATATTTCGTATTATACCTATAAGCGATATATCTGTTTTAACATAATATTTATATATTATTTTTAAACATCCTTTTTTGGTGACCGGCGCTTTTCTCCTTTCATACTCAGCCGAAGCATATACTCGTAAATGACACTCCATTTTAAAGAAAACGTTTCCCCATTCCTGCTAGGAATAGACCAACTAATGAAAAATATAATATTTGGTCAAACAATCGAATTGAAATTTGAATTTGCCCATAGTGTTTCGTTAATGGATGTGCCGTTATCGATAACTATCGATACAAACGAAGTACATCGGAGCGGACACTGATAATCCCCACCAAAAGTTTTCCCCACCAAAAGTTTTCCCCACCAAAAGTTTTCCCCACCAAAAATTTCCCACAGATAAATTTCCCCGCCCAATTACATTTCAACAAACACTCCAATCACTACAACGAATACACTAACACTAAAACATACCTCAAAAACAAACATTCGCTTATGAATCAATTAATTTCAGTTTAGTTGTAGTAGTTTTGTAAAAAGTGTTCCAACAGCTGAGGTCGTTTCGTACGTGGACTCTCACCGGGCATCTAACCCGGGACCGCTTGCACAAAAGTCGAATGTGCTACCCACAAGGCTATCTGGGAGCCCACTTTCGATTACGTTCGAAGAACTTTTCGCACGGGGCAACTAATACTTCTTACTATCGTGGTCTTCATTTGCCTCCTAGCGTATACAACGTCACGGATGAAATTCTTTGAGTTAAGAATGTGTTTTAGTAAGCAACCCTAAACAGGGTATAACAGTGATAATTGAGGAGATGTTTAAATAGCGCTCTGTTTAAAACCGTAAAGAATGTTTCAAATTATGATTTATTTATTTGATACTGATTTTAACATGCATGGAGGAGGGGGAAGGACTACAGAATATGCAGTCGAAAGGAAAGTTTTCTCGTTAAAAATACTGAAAAATACCCCAGTTAGACCTGGGCATTCAAAATATAAGTATTTCATACCAGATAACGATATGATACATCAAAACATAGTCCGGAAAAAATTCATTTATCCAGTTGAAAATTGGCGTTTCTGCTCATCATCTTAAAACAACGAGTATAAAATCTGCTGTTAGTGTAGCAAGGTGAATATTCCTTCCAAGGTTCCCACTAGCAGTAAAAAGATTCATATGAAATTTATTTCTTTGTATGCAAATGTAGGAGCTCAAGTTATACAAAAGTAAGCGCTCAGCAGAAAAAAAATGAAAAAGATATTTTAGTCGAAATAGCCCAAGAGTCTACCTACCCTAAAAGTTTAATTCCAGAGAGTTAATTTGGAATCAACCTTTTGTCAAAAGTATGCATGAGAATCTGAATATTTCGACGAAATTGGAACAACTGAGCCAAGGAAAACCTAAACATACAAAAAAAATTCTGGAGTTTGTAACGGGATGTACATTGGATAATCCAGATGAAATTTTAACGTATTTTCTGAACGAAAATCAGTATCGGCGATACGACTGCATATGGCCCCGCTGCACCGAATCACTCACATCATTGGAGACTAAATATTGGTAATTGGATTCGTGTCATTATTCAACTATGTATTTCATCGCTGGGAAAGAAACGTTGCGAGATCGGCAATAAGTTTCAGCCAGCCGAATCTTCGCTACAGCGGTGCGCAACACTTGTCGTTGAATAATAATGTTCGGACATAAGTTGAAGCTAGACTGCTGACACTCCCGTTGGGTCTAGCGAAGCCGTCACACGAAAAATCTCCGGCTATACACTCAATATAACCGCTAAAGTGTCTCCATGAGGACGCATATTCGGGATAAAATAGACCAAAAATGTTGCAGCTGTCAGCTCATTCACTTCCGAGAGCTTTATAATATATTTCTGTAGATTTTTGGAAGGAATAACACTACCTAACATCCACAGCAGAAAGATATTAACATATTGGCAATACATGTCGAAATAAAAACCTGCTGTAGAAGCTACAAAGGCTTTTCTAAACAAGATGGTAGCTATGAAATTACTCTAATGTTATATTGGTAAAAATTGCTGATTGGATTTATTTTATGATTCAACCATCTCTTCCATCGCGGTGAAAGAAACTTAAAGACATGAACCAAACCAAACTGAACTCATCAAAATACTATAAAAAGCCACGAGCTATTTGATTGCCTTATTACAATTACTATCTTTAAGAATGAAATTACGAGGAGGTAACTCTACTAGCCTAACAGAACAGATAATTAATTTTCATGCTTTAAACTATTTATGAAAAGAATGACGGCATAATTATAATTAACCATTGCTCCTCACTTTCCAATCTCAGATAAAAATTGTTTTGGTAAATATAGGAAAGATATGAACACAAGAGTAATAACTGTATGATCGTTTCTATTGTAAATGCCAGAAGAATTTTTTTCGGTAAAAATAAAAATTGAGTGTTTTCTCTTTGATCCTCACAGAGATTCACAAAAAGAGAATTACTTAGATTCGACTGTTTATCATTACATTTTGTCTATGTATTTCCCAGTTCATCTGAGAGGACATCGCCACTCGAAATACGTTCTAGAACAGAAAAAACAGGTCCCTCGACAACAAAAAAATGGGGATCATCCGATTAAATTGCGATTCGGTCTTTTACAACAATGACGGGATACAGGCTCACAGACAAGAAGAATAATTTTAGTTGACTTTTAGTTTTCTTTCAAGGAAAACCTAACTTGGACTAACAGTGAAAAAGAGCACTTAACGTAAAATGGCCTCATCTGTAATCATTCATTGCACGCAGATGTGAAAAGTCTATCACATACCACATCGAAAAACAATAATCTTTACCGATCACTATCTATGAAAAACAGATCTCGTTATAGCAGATGACGGCAAATTCCCTGGATTAATCGAAATTTAATCGGATCAGTTAGATACAAATTTGACTCCAAAAGGTATTAGTTCCATTAATCCAATTCAGTATAGATAACTTAACCGTAATGGGGCCCACCGAATTTGGAGCTTTAATCTCCAGCTCTCCAGCGTTCGAACCCCTGTGGCGTGGAAGTCATAAGTGGGGATTAAATAAGAATAACAGCATTCGAAAACGTAAGCAGGAAAACGGAAGTAGCTGCAGAAAAAAGATTTGGTGAAATTGTCTATGTTGTGCCTTCTGGAATGCAAATGTAATATATATTTACGGGCAAATGTTAAATATTAATTAGATCTCAAATTATTGCATTCCGTTTAAGTATTACTATAACATCAGTCACCAGGTTGGATTCGAATCTTTCCAATAGCATCCGTTTTATCCTTTTCATTACAATTCCATTTGACAAACCTAGATGGGTAAGGATTGAGGGGTTCTTTTGCAATGGTTAGTCGCCTTAAAGTAACACGGAAGCAATCGTAAACAGTATATTGAACTTAACATAATGTAAAAACCGTTTAAGACCTTGTATCGCTTGAGACGTGGTTTTCTCAAGGTACCGGTCCCTTTCACATGAAACACATGGTACAGACACTGCTTAAGACGCGGATTTTTCCCATTCTTAGATGCCCTGCAACCAGCTATATCCAATTTTTTGTCTCCTTCGATAGACTAAAAAAAACATAATAAAAGAAGGTAAACACATCGAATAAACCAGATAGAGAGTGCAGTTTTTTACGAACTGTTGAGCGTAGTCTCGGAGAGATCGTGATGCCCTTCACCACTCCTCTAAAAAAATCGTTATCCTTTCCTAATTGTCTATCTGATGGAACCTGCTCCATTGTAGAGTAAAAAATGACCAAGGAACTAACACGCTTTCACTGTGCGAAAAGTAGACCGCTCTTAAAAAATATGATATTATACAGCCAGAACTATACAACCCGATTATAACTTTTTCCTGCTTAAGACGCGGTTTTCGCTTCGACCCCAACCCCGCAAGCGTCTTAGCCGGGTTTTAGTGTACATCTATCCTGAGAGCCATAGAGAGTGGCGTGTGACGGGGTGAATCGATACCAAAATCCAAAGTTGGGTAAAAAATCTTTTGGTTCCTCTAATGCCACCAATAAAAGTAATGGGTTCTGCGATCATTATCATTAGTAACTGTAAAGACATAGTCGTTCACTCCAACAATGGATTCGGTAATAAGTTGCACCTGTGCGGTACACATCGATGAGGAAATAGTGATTCGATCGAGAAAGATTTCCTTGAAGATATCAATGAGCTGTCTTCATATTATAAGCTAAATATTCCATACCAAGGGGTGAAGAAACTGTAGCCTTATCGGGCGTTCAACTTCCCTTTTCATCTCTTCCTGAGGCAAATGCACGTACTATTTTGGAGTTAATGAACCGCTGTTGGTATTTTCATTGAAAGGGAATGGAGATGCTTTGTAGTGAGAGATGCAAATAAACGGCAGTACGTAACTATTAATGAGCTCCTTGTAGAGATCTGCACGGAAGCAGATTTCCATATCCAAACCGTATCTGCTAAAGACTGTACATTATCCGCCCGCAAGAACATATCATCCGACCCAACCTGCAACTTTTTGTGCATATATCCGCATGTCGGGACGGATAATTGCGGGTTTTCATCATTTTGTTATTTTGCTCTCTTTTTGAAGTTTTCATTAAAACGGAGGTAGCGATCTATTACTCGGATTTCAAAAGGAAAGATTTTGAGCTATTTTCTATTTATGTAATGAGAGTGCAAAAGAAGAAGAGTTTATAAAAATTAATGATTTTCCATGCATATCATGAGAGTGTGAATGAAGAATATAGTTGAAAAATGAAAGAAATATGAATGATTGACATAATCCGATTAAATGAGTTATTGAAGGTTTTTTTATGTCCATATATCCATAGGAAACTCAGATATCACGGTATCTTTAATTAAACCTAGTTAAATTTGTTTTTTTTTTCAATTTTGTGATACTAAATAATAGAATTTCTTTTAAATAAGAGAGAAACAAAGGAAAGACTTCAATGAAATCCGGGAAAGTCTGTATGCCTGCAGGCCTCAGATTCCTTATCCCCTTCCAAAATCATTAGCATAGAACGTAGGTGGTACATCGATACATATGAATCATTCATGAACCTATTCATTCCCTTTAGGAACCATTACATTAGTTTTATACGATAATGGAATAAACCTTTCATGTAAGGAGTACTTGAAGTGGATGAGCAAATGAACAGCAAAGCGATAGCTCGTCACCTATTAGATCAAGTAAGAAATTTGCATTTCTTATCCCGTACGAATGCAAAATGAAATGTAAACGATATTCCATAGCAAGCTTCGAACTCTTCTTTCATGCCGCCCAGTGTTTACAGAAAGCAAACCGATTCCATCGCTTCGCATCTATTAAATAGAGTGCTAATTGCATTACATTTGGATGTGGGGAATTAAAAATCTGTCGCTGCCAATTTTTTCATTGAGCTATTGAGTATTAAAGGACGAATGAACCGGTTCATGAATTAGTGGAAAAGAGCCTGATTTACCGCGCTTTTGAAGCATGCGCTTGATTGCTTGCTGTCCGCCTCGAAGTTCGTGAGAAAAATAGCAGATGACAGCACATGGCGAGAAAGGAAAATCAATGTGGAAGGCTTTAATTCGCGCTATTGAAATCTATCAGAGCGAATCTTTACAAAATCTGTTTTATTGTCAGTCTCTTTTAACAGTGAGAAATCATTGAACCTTGGAGGATATGTAACATTGACATTCCTTTCTGTATCGGCGCAAATAAATGTCAATTTATCTTAACAAAGACAATTTTGACAGTTTACATTGCTCTCCCATTTCCCATACAATGGTTAATGGAATTAGCTCTTCCAAGCTTCAATAAGTAAGCACATATCTACATTTTAGAGATATTTTTTAATCCAAAAAGTAAAGTAAATCATTCATGGGTAATGCCTAGCGATTTGATTTTGAAAATTGAATTCTAGAAAACTCTCGCGCACTGGCCGACATCAGGTTAAATAGACCTAGAATAGAAAATATAAATAGTATATAAAATGCTAAATACATAATTTTAAAAGATTGATATTTGATTAGGCTGAATATTGTTTGAAATTATGGTTAAAGCAAACCTCCAACTAGTTGTATTAAAAATTCAATAAATCCCGTAAGAATACCATAAATTATGAATTTCAAAATTCTCCAAAAATAAATATTATATTTAGATCTACTTACTTTATTATGTATTTCTACCTTCGATGAACGAGTATACTCATGTAAAAATAGAGTAGCAACCACGGAATAAAAGAGGTCAACGAGAAATTTCGGCCAACAGATATACGTAACTCCCTTATTCCCTTGCTTTGGAGGCATTACAACCACAGAGAACAACTAATTTTACAGGCAGCTAGATACATCAGTCCCTAAGCGCCCACATGCTGGAAGTAGAAAAAATTAACTTGAGGCAGCGATATCTGGTAGAATTCCATGTTCAAGTGTAAAAGAATAAAAATCAACACAATTAAAATCTAAATTACGCGATAAAATTAGTTAATACTCCGACTGGTATCGATTCAGGTGTGTCATTATCAAGCGTGGAAGCAGTTTTTCGAAATGTTCAAATAGCAAAAGTTTTGAAATAAACTAGGCAAAGTAGAATTTATTGAGTATTGTAAATTTCATATATATTTATTTTCGTATTTATATACATGGTGGACCGTCTGCCGGTTTATCTTAAAATTACGCCTTCAAATAAAATTATTAAATTATTATTAAATAAGATATGGTTTATATTTTATTATTTATATTATAATTTTAAAAAAATCATTTCCTTACTATTATATATCATAAATATAAAATATCATAAAGAAACTTTAAAATGGCCCACCCTATATTTCAACACGGAAGTCTAATAAATTATACAACTTTGTAATTTTCCACGGATTTTTAATATCGGCTACCGGTTTCGTAAGAAGTTCTTACATCTTCAGGCTGAAGGTGTAAGAACTTCTTACGAAACCGGTAGCCGATATTAAAAATCAGTGGAAAATTACAAAGTTGTATAATTTATTATGGCTTTACACAAAGTTACGCCAGAACATATTGATTTCACGGAAGTCTAAGTTGAAATAGGATCCTCTTCTCGCCAGTAAATTTCTTTTATTATTAACACATCTCGAACTGTATTTATCCGCCTTATGGTTGATATCTATACGTTATAATAATAATATTTTATTTACCGCAAACAAGAAAACCCCAATTGCATGCGATATAATATATAAAATAAATAAAACATACATAAAAATAAATACATCACAAGATATTTAAAATAAATTAAAAATTAAAAAAATGAGTAATTTTTCTGCTTTAAAGGCGGAAGCGAGTCATGAAATATATCAATATCAGGGGTTTAATTATGACCTCATTTGTCGCTCTCATTATTCTGGCCAATGGTTCATATCGGCATTATTAATCACCATGTGTGAGCCGGACGAAAACAATAGGAAATTGGGTGGGATGACAGAAGGAAATTCTTTCGTAATTAGAAAGAGGTCGGTAGAACGTCACCGTCTCCATAATAACAAAACAAACGCTTTGAATGCATTTCGAAGAAGACAGTAACACCCGGCTTTCTCACTTTATCGGTAAATAAGTGTCAAACACGTGCCGCGAGCTTCTGAATGAGTAATCACACCACCACCGCTTCTGCTGCTGAAACACTGAAGAAAATTGCTCAGAATTTCGAAACATTGCGAATAGTGGTTTCAGAAAGCGTGAGGAGATAAAGATAAATGCAGTTATAGGCGGAATAGTAGTTAGTTAGTTTATTAATAGATTTTTCGAGTCTACAAATTCGGCCTCGACTTTTTGGTGGCTCTAATTATAAAGAAAAAAATGACTAAAGAGCACTTATACCTAATTCACCAATATTTTATTATGTGACGATTGTTTCGATCCTTTAGATTATTATCAGGCAATGATGACTGATGATGACCTAAGAAGTCGAAACCAAGGTGGCATAATATATTATTGGTGATAAAAGTATTTCTTTTTAGTCACTTTGTTATAGCAGTTTTTCATCTCCTAAAAAAATATTCTCTACATTGATGGAAGCAATCGGATTCTAGCACGTATCATTATCCGTAAATCCAGCTTCATATTCCTGATACCGAATCGAAAATGTGCCTTAAATTATGAATAACCGATATAAGTTGACAGTTTGGAGTTACAAAAAATACGGTAGTGCAATATCATTGTCGGTTAGTTACAAGGAAATCGATTTCTTGTGCCTTAACTTAATTTCATAATTAATGTAATGAAATCGATTATTTTCCATGCCTCGCGTTTTAATTTTTTTTCATCGGTGAAAATATATAGATTGCTCTTGAATATTTTCTTTCTGCAACCAAAGCCGGTCAAGTCGGCGTATGCGTGTTATCCCAGGTATTTGCCCCAGTAAGTAAACTAGGTTAGGGCATGGATATTTATGTATGTTAATGAAGGATAAGTTGTAAGTTCAGCATCATTAGACTAAAATTCGCCCAATTAAAAAGAGATTATTGTAATCACTATTATTACCACGATGGACGTAAGATTTTTCAGTTTGTTTCTGGTATAGGATAAAGGATCTCTCATTTATTTTTGCCTAGGTTCATTTTCTTGGCTGAGTATGAGTAGATGAGAGCTAATGAGAGTAATGGAATTCATGAATATCACTCCTTATGTAATGCTACGAAAGGTTTTATTCTAAGATCGTGGCGCAGCAATTACGTGAAATATTGCTTCTAATTGCATTCTAGCTCAGTGAGGAAGGCATAGGGAAACTATTTCATCTTACCTATTGTTCATCAATAACTCCAAAAAGCTTTTAACAGCTTGTTTAAACCAAGGATCCAACCTGCCTTTATTTCAATAACTTTGTATACATCGTCCATTGTTATGAAAAGACTACGTAAATCATATGGTATTACTTACGGGGAAATGGCGCGAGCTGTTGTGATTTTTGCATGGAAAGAGAAAGTTGGGGAAAATTAATTTTGAAGACATTCTGCACTGAGTAAAATTGATTTCTGATAGAACAGTACGAACAGCACTTGCCATTCTCCCGTAAGAGATATACGGTGCCATAAGGTTTACGTTGGGCGAAGTATAGATAAACTCGAATAATTTGGAATTTGCTGCGGGGAGCAAGTACAGCTCTAACATATCTCAATTCCGCTTAAATTCCTGAAAATGTAGTGATTTGACTACGGAGAAGTCCCCACTTTTCACTGCAGAAGAAATATTTATATCGACTCCGACATCTCATAATCAAGTGTAATGAATTGCAAGAACGTTGGTTTCATTTTCATTAACACTTCCATAAATGTGATGCTTGCTTTATTGCTTACAGGTTCCCTTTTGTCACTTCTGCACTGTAGGGGATAAAAGCATTACATGAATTGAGAATTTGTGTCTTCATTCTAAATGCAAGAGTGATTAATGATCTACTATCGATTACGAGCTAATCTCTATAATGTTGATTGCAATACATCAAGACGAATAACTCTGCCAAATTTCCATCTTTACAGAGTTATGGAAATCATCAGTCAAGTATGAGGTCTCGAATTCGATGGCATGTGCCAGAACATCCACTCGTGTGTGAGAGATCAACATCCAAAGGTATTAAATGAATTCTGTACATTCTATAATTCTGAGATACACTTATCATTAGGCATCTGCATGCAAAATAATAAGTTACTCTATAAAATATGTTCTTGATTAAGTTTATTCATAGCGGTAATTTGATTTTACACTAATCTTTAATAAACTTTCTTCTATTTCCAGATAATTCGGTGATTATGACTGTAAACCAACGCTAAACGACTTTCGTTTAGTTCTCTGAATTCGCCAGCTTTTGAGAAAATGGATATTCAAATCATTCATACCACAGAATTTCAAACTCCACGTCTTACACAGATAATTCATTATCCATCTTCAGTAATACACTCATTCTAACATTCCACCGTTTTTTTTCAAGACATAAAAAGAAAATTTTCACCCAAAAATTACTCCTTAAAGATAAATTAAAACTGAGGAGTTTTGTACAAATTGAAAGCATTTGAATATTCCAAATATCTCATATACTTGTAAAAAATCATCTAGAGCAAATTTTCACCATCTTAAATTATGGTTAACAGTCATACTATTATATCAAGAAGATATATTGGCTTAATTGTTGAGAAACTAGCAATGACTATAATTTATGTCACGCCAAGCGCTCTTTTAAACGTCTCAAAACTGTGTGAAATAAATGGAAAAATATCTGTGATAAACGTTATGAAAAATCTAATAAAAAGAATCTTTTACTGGGGCCCAATCATTCCAAGTTATAGAAAATAGAAATCATGTTACAGTAAGAACCTGAAAAACGGCGTTGGTGATTCGGAAACTTAAATTTTAGTAATTTCCTATATGATAAACTTTGGCTGAAATGCGAACTTATCTTTTTTACAGGTGTTGTTATGAATCTGGTGAAATTGTGGATATCGGTTCTTTAATACGGAAGAAAGAAAAGCAAAGTACTCCCGGTGGGCTAAGTAATGTACCCTCATCCTCAATACGGCTTAACTTCCATTCTAGGTTATTATTACAATGGAATCGCGAATCTCGAGGAGCTTGAATTCCCATGATTGGATTCTTGAGGTATTACCTGAAGTTCGTGACATTTTCCGGCTGGAGTAAATTTCGCCAATAACCTCTCCTTATCTTCGCATTATCTCATATTAGACAGTAGAATGTTAATACTTAGCTCAAATTAAAGTAGAAATATCAGAATACTTTTCATAATTTTGTATATATCATCTTAATTATTTAATACAATTGTAAATGCAGGACAAAGTTACTATATGAAGCTTTAGAAGAGGCCTAGTAGTCTAATGTTATTACTAATGAACACACGAGGCAAAAGAGTTTGGGCGTGAAGCATTAAGAAAACTATATAATTAATGTATGGGATCGAGTTATGAGGAGTTAGCATCTGAGATAAATGTAGGAACAATTGTTTTCTCAATTTTCGTACCCATGACGTGTTCTTTCCTATGAATCGCAGATACCATATAAGTTGACGGATGAGAAGCCGCGTCTGAGGAAGCTTTCGTAAAGTCAAGAGAACTAATGGGTAGAGTAGTCACAGAGGGGGACGGCAATGGTATAAAGTGCTGGATGAAAGTAATGGAGAACTTATCGTTTCATTGAGACTTGAAAAGAACACGATGAAATGCTTATAAAAATTTGACAGGTTTTTAATAATCGTCGAGCTGTATCTGTAGCAAGAATCGATTAATAATTCGTTGCAGCTATATGTGCCTGATTATTGACTGCATTAGTTACATACGATATATTCAAGAGAAAGAAAAATTTACGTTGAGGAATATGACAAAAATTCCAAAAGTCCTGTTGTGTTGCAATGCTACAACGGTTGTATTTTTAATATAAAATCAAATTTTTGTAGGGTTCATATCTCCTTATATAAGGATCTGGTGCTTTTCCTTATTTAAGATTATAGGGTTACAAAATAAAATTTTTAGTATGAACTAACAACCACAAAAATGGAGTCTCCGAGTAGTACATTTAAACTTCGAAAGTGGTTGGCATCAGTTTCTTCAAGTCACCGAAATAAAGTACTCCTAAGCTCCTTTCTTAACAGTTTGTAATTCTTCATGCAGAATTTTTTCTTTCCACTTTCAGGGCAACATTAAATTTTCATTTTTGTTTCGTTTCTCAGAACTTCTCTTATTGTAAGACAATTCCACTAGCCTTCTGTTTATGAACGTGAAAGTTTTCGTATCCCAACAGCTACTTCTTCATTATCATGCCCTTATATTTTTCCAAAGAATGTTGGTCATTCAGACGGCTTAAGGCCTAAATTGCCTTTCATTTGTGACACTGAGCCAACGCAACTGAGTCATTTCTGTCGCTCGACTGTATTCAGACTAATCTAGTACACGCACATTCGGATGGCTTATATAGCCTCCGCCCACGAATTTTTTACAAATTCGGAGAAGATCCTCTCACGAGATGAAGTTCCAGCTAAGCATGACATTCCAGTTTCATCAATTATAACCCACAGAGTCTGGAAATGATGTCCCTTCACAGCGACAACACGAAACTCCAAAGTGAGACAGTCACAAAATGAGTCGTGTTAATTGCTTAGATTTCTCATTCCGTAGCCTACAATAGCAAACATGAATCAAGAAATAGAGGATTATATAGCGAAGATATAATGCAGATACTTAAGCTGATAGACGACACGACGCGTGGAAAATGAATGCATATAAAAATTTACATTTGAGTGGAACCCCTGTTTGCAATCCCGATGACTTCCATCGGTTAGTCCATTAGCAAAAACGACCTACAAATATTTATCAGTGACTTCGTAAGAAAACGCTTAGGTACAGAATTGGGCATAAAATATCGTATAAAAGAAGACATTTACAGCAATTACTAATGTATTATTGATGAATGCTGCAATAAATCGGCAAGTCTTACCAAGATGAACTTTGTCAAAGGGTGGTATTAGTCAGCGTTTTAAATTAGGAAATAAGCAATTCAGGATTATTGTGGTAATTGTTAATGTAGTACAAACCTTCTATGACTGAAATATACTTTTACTAAACTACAAAAGTACTGCAACCTAACGGTCTCTTTTTCATCATCCTAGTTCCTAGGATGATTAGTTATATCGTAATATTTTTTGGTTGAGTAGAAAAGATTTTCAATCATGTTAGTTCTTTTGCTAGTTAGGAATTAATTGTGAGATAATACGTTTCAGGAAGGCATGCATGACGCTATCCACTCCACTACATAGCCCTATGAGCTAAGGTGAAAAAATCGCAGAAAAATAAGTAAGGAGCAGTCTATACAATATTTCTTTCATCCCTTGAAAATGGTATTATTGTACTGAATTTTCTCGGTTAGTGCATTGTCAATTGTGCTTCAAAAGTAAGGAAATAGCACACATATTTCGGTCCCTAGCGGGAATCGAACCCGAGACCGCTTCCATCAAAGATTAACGCATTGGCCACTTGACTATCCGGGATCTCACATGACAACAGATGACAGTAACGTTACATAAGTACATCATATATTAAGCAGTGCATACACCCAATGTGATTCTACGAAATGCGGCCAAAGAGTAAAAATACATTTCAATGCATAACCTACAGCTGTAGCAAAGATTGTTAGCCGAATCACAAACACGGAAAGTGGAGTAGATCTTTATCCTGATGGACAGTTAAAAGAATAACCCGTTAATTAGGGTGGCATGGTCCATAAAAAGAGAAAATATATAATATTTCAAATTTAGCCGTAGATTCCTTCCCTACCGGACGAAATTAGGTCAGAAATTGAGCTGTGCAAGCAAACCATGGGGCGCGAAATTTTTAGCCGGAAGTCCATTAAGAACGATTCTCCGGCTATCATTTTAATTAACAAAAATAATATCTATTTTCAATCTCTCCTACTGACTCCGAAGCGTACCTCACATTTCGCCTTTGATTTTCCCAAAGAAAACAGGAGACAAAAAATAGTGGTCGCTTATAAGTCTAAGCTGTACACTGACAGCTTCCTACTTTAATTTTCACCAAGTAATCATAAGGAAAACGGTTGTAAATTAAAATATCTGAAAGAAATATAATTGAGAAAGGAGTATATATTATAAGAATAGAGATTTGGTGGGTTACTTTATCTTGAAAGGAGTCACAAATGTTTTGACTGACGTGTTTTCTCCACTGTTAAGTATTTAGCTTTAACGTCGTGTCAAGTATTAATCCTAATTATAAGTAATTGAGTTTAGTGTAGCGGAAGGAATGAGACTTACTACTCAAGATGAGGATTATGTTAGTTTTCTCTTGCTTTCCTCATTTATTATCATAGATACAATTAAGACTGGGGCAGAAGTAAGTGAAAGATACTTTTTTTACCATCCCATATCAAATTAAAACGAAAAATTTGGCATTCGTGAAAATAAATAAAACGCCACAATGATCAGAAACAAAATTTCAGTTGAGTTATGAATATTGATATTGAATAATTTCAGCTGGGACTGACTTCGAGAAATAATAATTGAAATTATTACTCTAAATACTACAAAAATTATGAAGTTCGATAATCTTCACTTTAGAAAAGGAAAAACTACAAATGATTCATAACTAATTAATTGAATGGCTTTTAAAAATTATTAACAACGATCATTGCGAAGTTAAGTCCAATTTACTGACAATTTGCTGGAATTTTGGCAGGACAAATGAGCTTAATATAACTACATCTTCATCCATCTGTAAGCCGCCTTCTAGCATGTGGCAGGGGGTGCCTGCACCATGACTCTACTTTGCTATTCGATTACTTTCGCGTATGGTCCTCGGAAAAAAAGAAATTCTTGAATCAACTAGTTCTAGCATCTATTTCTCTGATCTTCCTCGCACTATCAGATCGGCCTATCTAACAAGAATGGGCGCAAAGTATCGGGTACATATTACATACAAGGTTCGCCTTTAAATTGACCAAATATATATTTGCATTACTTTGCGTGTAGCTACTAAAATGTGAAAGAAACTAATTCGTCGTGCCATTTTGCCGCTGGCGGCAATCAGCGACGGGTTGACCCACTCCTGACAAAGGTTTTTCACTTGTCTGATTCTTTTAACTCTGAGGTACTTACGTTACCAGTAAAGCAAATCCTTTGCTTCATATTTAACATTCTATTCCAATGTCAGACGAAAATAATCAAAGATTATTACAACTGTTAACATGGTCCATGCGAGCTATAGAAACCTTGTTCATCGCCCAACGAGGAAAAGATAGGGAGAGGCTGAAGTGTACTCTTGCGGTCTCTGCGATAACTACGACAGGTCTCTTGATTCTCGCGGGCATTATTTGAACTGCTCTAGAGTGCAGATACTTGGCATAAATTTATCGCGAACATCTCACCTTACATTAACATTAGCTTATTTTCTTT
Source organism: Pachydiplax longipennis (assembly GCA_036926295.1). Taxonomy (NCBI): domain Eukaryota; kingdom Metazoa; phylum Arthropoda; class Insecta; order Odonata; family Libellulidae; genus Pachydiplax; species Pachydiplax longipennis. The sequence continues at coordinate 992,276 of JAVFKF010000020.1, forward strand.
GGCTTATGGAATAAAACGTACTAAATAATAGTAAGATGTAGCCTTCAATATTACGCTGTGAAATTATTTCATTTTCAGAGAAGGCCGAGATGTTTTAAGTCACTAATTTATTTAAGATACTTAAAACGCTATCCTTCATAAAATGATTGCAGAAGGAAGGATGGATTGCAATACTTTTTATTTAATTGGAGCCATACAAATACAGCGTTGACCGGATAGCAATGCGTGGATCCTAAGATTCAGAAAGTAAACATTCCAAGTAACAAGATAATACTTGACATTATCAATGATAACTAAGACGTCCCCGGCATCTTGTCGTATTTTGTGTTTCACTTAAGGTAAGAACTTAATACACAGGCAAATTTTACAAACTAAACACAAACGCACGGACTCTTAACCTACACCACAATCATACATTTGTTATCAAAGGCATGCATCGGATTGTGTATATATGGTATTGTGATTATTTACTCAGAATATTTTGTATGAGGATTGCATATAGTGAATTTAAAATAAATTTTTTATTCAAGCGCACGAATGGAACATATTAACATGTCTGAAATTTCTGTATATCTCTATAAAGAAAACAACAAATAGGACGCGAACTAAAGTAGTATACGCATACATTCAACAGTTGAGTTAACAATATAAGAACATTGGTAACCACCCGAAGAAGAGAAGAAAACCGTATCAAATTGGTATTGTTAGGTCAGAGCTGAATTCTTGATTGAAAAGGATTTTAATTTCCGGAATTCAAAACTTCCAGAAAAACGAAAGATTCAAATTTACAAGAAATATCAGGCAATGACTCAGCCTTGTCGACGAATAACTAAAACGATGTGTGTAGTATAAAAGGAAAGACTTTCTCAAACCTGTCGTAAAAATTATCCCAAATTAATGAAACCGGGACAAGGTTCCCTCAAAAATCGTTCCTATATTCTGAATACAGCTATTCAGTTACGCAGAATTCTACCAAATTATTTTTCTTCTGAGTACAGAGGTGAGCAATGAAAGTTGTTCCGCGTGTATCAAACGCGTGAAGATGCGATTCCTTCTCTCTTAGCATCAGCTATGTGCGAACTTGTACTGCGCAGTATGCCCACTAATCACATTAAAATTATTCCTTTCAGATTCCCCACCAACCGATAATAAATTCTTTGACATTTTCCCCCACTATTCCTGAGGTGAAAGGTGGAATGATTACAGTACTTAGCCAGAGTACCTCTAATGATACTCGTGCCATCTGGTACCATCTCTTCCTGGTGATTGAAAAAATTAACAATGTTCGGTCAATGTGTACGTCTTAAGAAAGATTTAGGGTGCAGTCCACAGATAACCTGTGAGATGAACCAATCAATGGATTTGAACAGCGCTTTCTCATTACTTTGCCCCCATTCTTCCATTGAATACGTTCGGACACAACTATATTCCTGGCATAGAATTCCGATCAACCGAACGGAAAAATCGCGCAGTATATAGGCAAATAAAAATGAGATTTTATTACACTATCGACAGAAAGCAATGGAATAAATTACCGAAGAAATAGTTTTCAGTTGTTAATCATGGGAATTTACAACATTTCTTACTCACTGGGGAGTTTAAGATTTGTAAAATAAAGTGAAAAATTGCCTAACCTTGATAAATTGTGCGAAACTTTTAAGAAATATTAGTATTGATGATGCGTGCTATAGGTAAATTAAAATAATTTTCTTACGCACTGGGAAGTTAAAAGTGAGCTAAATGAAGTGAAAATTGACTAGCCTTAACGAACAGTATGAAAATTTTAAGAAATATTCATACTGATGATGCGTGCTAAGGTGAATTTGAATCGATTACAAGAGCTGAAAATCAGCATAAAGTATACAAAATATTCTTTAAGATGTTACGTGTTAGGGTTTTATTAGTCCTGCTACAACCTTGGATATAGTTTTCATTTCTATGAAGTGCTAGAAAAATATCGAGATTAGTATAAAATCAACAAAAAGATCGTTAAATCAATCCCTGTAGCTGATTCAGTGGAATTTTGAAATCGCTACAGTTTAAATGTGACAGTTGAGAGTACGTAACTTGAAGTTTCAATCGTGAGGTGCGTTGCAAAAAAGGACCGCGAAATGTCCTTGCAAACATTGAGCCGTTAAAAGTTCGTTCGTAAACTTGAAAAACCGCTGCTGCGGCGACTGGGCGATACGAGGAGGCGAACTTTCCCGCTTTTATATCTTAGAATCCGATTGGGTAGTTAAGATCACGTGGGCAAGGGCGTCATCTGGAAGCAATCTCAGCTCGCAGTTTTATCTCAAGCGGCACTGTTTCGTCGGACTGTAGCGAGTCCGGTTGAAGTCGAGGAGCGCTCCATTCTTCGACGTGTTTCATTGGCAGCAGCCAATTTAAGGGATTAAGCGCACGAGGAGAAATTCGAACTCGCATCCGAAGTTTGCAGTGAGTAAACCATAGGATTGCTATTCCCTCTGACCGATGTGAAAAGTGATTGTTTTTTGTGAAATACTTTTTGCCGCTCTGCGATACAGCTGTTTACCGCTTCGCGCAAGAGAGGAATTTTCACATTATTCAGGTGAGTGATTTCACACCAATTTCTCATAGCTTGAAATACGTGAGTAGAAAGATCATATGTTAAGCGTAAAATGCTAATAGAAGAGCTGATCCCGTAGGATAGTTGTCATTGCTAAAAACATCATAATGTGTCGTATATATTAGTGTAGGCGCGTAACCAAAAATCGCCCAGCACATTCGTTACAGAGTATACAGTGACAATATAAGTTTTCATACCTGAAAAATTATCTCGTACCATTTTGTAAATAAGCGCAGTAACCATGAGATCATCGCCAACGGATTTCGCATTCAAATTTCCCTGCACTAAATTGTTATAAATCTTCATATAAAGTTAGACGCAATAACTTGCATTAGAAAGTGATGCTTTGCGATTCTTAGATATAGGTTGCGCACCCCATGACATTTACAAAGCTGCGTTTAAAGGAGCGATTTGCATTGAACATTGGGCGGATACAGCTCCACCCCTCAACGGATATCACTGCCTCTCCCCTCACGCATTTAAACTCTAAATATTTATACCAAGAGTGTCGTCTCAGCAGTCAATCTGCGACTTCTTTATGCTTTGAATCCCATTATAACATGTCATACACATTAATAAATCGACATAGAGCTGAAAACAATAACTGAAGGCTGGATATTTACCATTGCTCAGGCCAGCTGTCTTTTCCATGTAATCTAAGACTCCAAACTTTTAAGCACAAATCCGGGATGGGGAAATTTTTTTTCGTCGGAAGTCTTTATGCATCATTTGGCCACATAAGAGACCATCAGGATGCATATTAAATCATCAGGCTATACTTGAGTAGTATACCACCCACAATCAAATAGTTCAAATAGAATTTGTAAGAAGGAAATAAAATTTATTTGCTTAATAAATCGAAGTGGAATCAATCCCAGGAAAAGAGGCATGAAAAAATTCTGAAATGATCGTGATTTTTTTTCGTCCCTTATTCCCTGGGGTGTTTCTAAGGTGCACTCCTTTGCATGCAAAATCACCTTTCACCCTTTACTTAAGCTAGATTATTTTCCATTCTCTTAACTTGAAATGACACGAAGGACTCTTAAAATTATTTAAATGTCTCAATTGTTTTAGATAGCGGATAAGAGGCCGCTGGTTCCCCACTTCTGTTACATGTCAACTAAATAGAGCACCTCAGCCATTCAAATCTCTTTTTCATAAGTTAAGCGTCTTCCCAAAATAATACCTTATTCCTGCAATCAACGAATGATTCAGGAAGGAGTTCCTAACAGTATGAAATTAAGTATTTAATATGAGTCAATCGTATATAGGCGGATTATGGCCACTTCTATCGAAGAGAAACAGTGAAATTAAGGAAATAGACGATGTTTTAGTCTAGCGCAAAAGAAAATATTTGGTGAAAATTGCAAAAAATAGGGTCAGATAAATATTAGTCAAATGATCTCCGAATAATTATAAATTACGTAAATAGCAGCAGTAAATTCTCTTATTTTTATTGACTTATACGGTTACTTTCCATAAACGGAGATGAAACTGAGTAGAATAAATGCATTAACAGCGATTTTCGTTCCACTGGGACATTATTTAATTTAAGCAGAAATTTTTACGTTGCACTGGTATACTTGTGTTTGTACTAACAGTTTTTTCAGATGACCTATGAAATTAATACAACGCTTGATCGCTCAATGTAAATCATAGTTCGCGCGCGAGATCAACTCGCGGACATCTTCAGCGCTAGATTCGTATATATTCGTTGGTTTTGACGACTTGGATAGTCTGCAGCACAGATAAGATGAGAGCAGCTTTCGAAACGGTAGAATACGAAAGGTTAGGCGGGGAGACAAGGTCCAATCCGAATTTGAGAGAAGGTCCTCCAGAGATGAAATTCGGAAAATTGGAATATTGTAAACCTTGATAAAATCAGGAATGGCTATTTATTTCTTGAAGGTAGTGTATATTGTAAAGCGGTACCTAAACTAAAATGGTATAACGATTGCATAGAATTATAGATACTTTATTTTTGTGTGAAGGGAAGGCTAGCACGATCAAGCAGCTTGAACGGCTGCATAAAACCAGATATTTTGATCAGCAGCAGCAAGAAAAACGGTGCTGAATATTAAGCTGCTTATTAATGATGGGTTAATTGAGAGAGGGAAAACATTACCAAGGCTTATCTTTTCCAACGGATAACTTTCCCTTTTTCGTCCGAGAATAACTCATAAAAATGCATCACTGCGAAAGAATGTTCATTCCTTGAGCTCGTGTTCTCTTTCTGTATTTAAGAATATTATCCCTACTCTCCACTATAACTAGAAACAGAATGGAACGGTCCATTGCCTCATCGATGGATTAGTCATCTTATGGTGTTCATTTCTATCGAAGTAATTCAGACTTTCAAGATGTGGTAATCGTGCAAGTTAATCTTCTTCTGTTTTTCCAGGTTTAGAGATGTTAGCTTTTCTGGATTTTCCATTGTACTCTAGGACTTCCAACACATTATCGTAATATGGGATAGGTAGTTGGCTGGAAATATAAAGCGTCATCAGGAATTGTTTTTGAGGAATTATTCTCGGCATTTTACTTCTGTCTTCTTTTATATGTTACCACTAATTCTGTTCTTCTTTGTTCTTTTCTTTTTCCTTATCTTCAATGCTGTTCTGGTCCAAAAGAGAACAACCTGTAACAGATTTATGGAATTTCTTTCTTTTATTTTCATCTGCCCATTGTTATTTTTCTTGATGCCCAAGCTACCAATCCATATAATAAGGTGGAGATTATCATTAATTGTCAACAATATTCTTGTGTTTCTTTGTGGCTATCGTTTCTTTTGTTCCACAAATTCTTTGGCAGCTGGTCGCTTTATTAAAAATGTCTTTATGTTATTCTTCAGTAATATGGAATCCTAAATACTGATAGCGTGTTATTTGCTCAAGGATTTTATGTTTTCGATCAGTATTTGTTCGAATTAAGTCTTTTCTAAAATTAATATTAATAAAGTTTTAATAAGGAGAATCCCAAGGTAATCTTTGGATGGAAAGCAGTTTAAATGATAATCTAGAAATGAAACTTTTAAATATAGTTACAAATATAAAAATTATTTTTGTGCGGAATATTTTTATTTTTAGAAAGTCTAGCCAGAAAGGATACAATATCTCATCCCTTTCCTTCTTCATTTCCATCAAGGTACTCTTGATATTTATCCTTTACTAGTGAATATGTATTATTACTGAAGGAAACCAAATCGCACTTTTATTGACATTGTTCAGAATGCACAATTTTTACTTGAAAGTAATCGAACACATATAATAACTCATCTATTAAACCAGAATACAGCTTGTATATCAGGATAGTGGCTTCCTGAGATATCACGCCTTCAGTTAGTTTTTCTTTCTTTCCTTGAGAAACTCCTAATTAAGGCTCTACGGTGGAAGCTCAGTCCTCGATCTGCTTAAGAACATCTTAGCCTAGAAAAAACTCCAATACTATACTCACTTAAGCTGAAGTTTATACTGGATTGCAGTTATTCATTTTTTAGCCTCTTTAACGTATGAGAATAGAAAACTGGCAGTTTAGACGGTAAATTAACGCTGCATACATGATGGAAGAGGTGAAAATGGTTCTACATAGTAGGATCGAGTCCTAATTTTATGAAAAAGAGAATTAGAAGCAGATTAAGCAGTAATGGTTGGGTAATGACAAAATAGTTGGGTAATGGATGAGTTTGGGGCTCCCGGATAGCTGAGTGGGTAGCGCGTTCAGCTATGGTGACAGCGGACTCGGGTTCGATTCCCTATGAGACCCCATAAGTGAGAAACGGTCTTCGAAGCACTTTAAAAATACCACTACAACTACTAATGAATATTTTCTGAAAGATTGCGCGAATTTGGTGATAGGTTGAATTGTAGATTTTGGATGGATAAAAACATAGTGGCGGAGATATTTTTTGATGAACGTATGAGAAGAGACGGGAATACCTAGTAAATTGGGAAAAGGGAAAAGCAAAATACTTTGTACAAGGAGGACTGTGCCTTAAAACCGAAGAAAACACAGAATTGGAAAATTGACGCGGCATGGTAGTTTGGTGGTTAGAATACCTGCCCGGAAAGTGGAAGACCTGGGTTCGAGTCCCACTCATGTCGCTATTATTCATTTTTCTTATTGCATCGTAAATTGTTGTACTAAAGAGAAGAACGTACTCAGTCAAGGGTACGAAAAGGAAAATAGTTCATAGTTTGTTATGATAGTGCCTTAACAGCTGTGGTGAGCCCTCACCGGGAGTTGAACCGGAGACTGCCCTCAACAAAGTCGAACGCATTGCCCACTTGGCTATTCAGAGGCCCTAAAAGGAAATAGTCAAGGAGAGAATGGTGTGGAGAAGTACGGAGGTCAAAGAGCGTCACAATTCCAAAAGACCATCACAAGGGTTGTGTACGCAATCTCAAGCATCACGGTACTTGCTTCTGAATCACCAAAAATCAATAACTTCTTCCTCAATGCCGATAGCTTCCTCCGTACTGGTCTGAGAAGGAAGCGTACTGAAGCGGCACTCATCCGAAGGATCTCACGGAGTATGTGTTTCGCCGAAGAATGATTTCATGTTCAGTGGGCAGAATAGAGGGAGACGACGACCCTGGCACATTAAAAGAGAAAAGTCTTCGCAATTTCCCTATGTAACCGGTATGAGGTCAGAGCTGCTCCGCGATTTGCTGAATGATGTAAGGAAGGGACCGTTTCTCTTTCAAGTTTTTCTCCCATTTCATAAAGTCTTTCTTCCCACTTCTCGACTCTTTTGTTCCGCTCTCTCTTTTCCCGCAGTAACCGGTTTCACCATTATACGCAGATCAAGAGGACACGAGATCTTTTATCCGCCCTCTGTTAAGGGCCCCGCCCCCTCACCCGCTAATCCATCTCAGCGCTCCCTAATCCCGCTCATTTACGATTTTTAAATTAAGGATTCCAGATACGTAAATGTTAATCCCTCTCAGTGAAAGCAAGGTGACGATCATCTGTATTTTCTACACAAAACTTTCCGATCCTTACGTTCAACTTACGGAGATGTCCTTGCTTTTTCATACATTTTCATATTATTTAAAATTAAGGATTCTAGATACATAAATATAAATCCCTTTCGGAAAAGCAAGCTGACGATATTCTATTTTCACTATCCATCTGAAAACTTTCCTGTCCTCACGTTCATCTTTATGAGAAATCCTTGCTTTTTCATACATTTCATATTATTTTCCTAACTTTCGTTTTCTCGTGAGCATCATCCTCGATATTCAGTGGTCATCTTTTTTTCGGACGACTCATAATCCCATTATAGTCTGTTATCGTCATTCACTCCCACTCACGCACATATTAACTCACACAGGATATCCTTACAGGGTTTCCCACAAATATGCACAATCGTGTAACGACAGTAAATATTTTTTATTTGACATAAATAAATATCCCTCAGTTAATAGAAAAAGTATTCAATGACGTATTCATGCATAGTAATACGTACGTATGGTACGTATTATTATGCATAAGTTCAATTGAACAATTAAACTATCGATCACCATCTCTAGAAACACAAAAGAAGAATGATCAAAGGTCGATAGTGTGTACATCATGAGCATACTAATTATACAGTTATCGATCGAGTATAAAGAGGATCATCATATTCTATTGGAAAAAGGGTCAAATAACATAAGGAAGGTATTTTAAGCGGAAAAAAATCAAGGGAGTTGCTTTCAAACATATTTTTGGCCCTATTTATGAGTTTGCAGGCAACTATTATTTTTTGAGCAGCGTTGCTACGTAATCTATTTTCGCCCTTGATATATTAACATATGTATTAACATATATCTTTAACATATGTAATAATATAATAGTTAATATAAGATAGCTAATAATATATTAGTTTAAGTGAGACTTAAATTCAAAACGGAACAAAATTGAGATTCGACCTTTAAAGCGGAACAAAACGGGACATATAATAACGAAGAAGTAACTTATTCAGACGGTAAGAAACCGGGACTGATCAAATTCTGAAGCTGGTAAAACCGGGACGAAACCGAGACATTGCCTTAATATTTAGTCTGAGAAATTTTATGTACTTTAAAGACACTCTAAGTGTGTGCAGCGTCGCTATCTTATGAAAGTTTGCGTTTTAATTATATACGTTAATGAAATCTTCGTATCTTGCATCATATTATCTCTCCGAGTTTTCCATCGAATCGTGAAATCAGAAATCATAACTGGACGCATAAAAAGCTTGATTAGATGTCAACTTCATATTTTCTCCACAGAATTGTGAATAAAAGTTGGTTTATGCATGGGTATACGTATTGTGTATGCATGTGTATACACTAATGAAACATCTCTTTCATAATTGACTGAGTCATGCCGACTTAATTACAATTTTCATTCCTCTATTGCCGTGTTTTTCTCTCTAGAATTCGCCATCACGATTCGAATGTAAATCGTGTCCGCAGAATACACTTCACTTACACTCCTTCTTGACACACCCAAGTGTTGCTCCCATACAGTGTTGTCACGCGCTCTAATGTCTTAAATATGCGCAATGCCATCAAATCTATCAAATCAGCTATCTGGCTCGCTCCTTGTGCTAACGGTCCAAGTGCATGTGAGGTTATGAAGCGAGGTCATGCGATAACAACCAATGCAAAAGTACTGCACAATCAGCTGGTGTGATTCATGCTTCGCACCCCCGAATGAGTCGGGCCTCTATGTTTCGAAACTGCTGACTTAGACAATGCTTTTGCGAGCAAATAGCCAGAATTAACCATTATCGACTCAAGGACGAGGTCAATTTGCTCACTATTACGAAAATACAATCATTTTTCCCGAAAAAAAATTTCCGAGAATTCGGCCACTTACAGTCTGTAGTTACGCCCTCCTTTATAAATGGACCACCTCGTTTCTCATGAACTATCCAAGGAAATTATAAACTTGGAAAGAGAAGAGCGAATCCAATATAAGCAACATTCTCTTTTATGGTCATTTATACCATTTTATATAACACTTAGTAGTGCTGGATATTTCATAGGAAAGGCACTTAAAGGTATATACAAGGTAGAGTAAAACACTCCAAAATTCTCTTCAACGTGATTTGACATGTAATTCGAAACGCTATGCAGCATCCCGTCCCAAGGAAGAATTGACATGAATAAAGTCCGACGGGACCGAGAATCGAACCCGGGTCTCCCAATTGCCAGTTGGGTGCTCTGTCCGTTGAGCTACCTCGCCGGATCATTTCCTCAAGCTATTCGGGATACTCAAGTCTATTCTTCCTTGGAATTATTCCTGGGTGCACGCCATCTCGCGCAAATTCACCTAAAACCCATTGCTTGTCAGCATCCTTTCCACTGACTCGCAGCTGATGTGACGAATAAAATAAATTCCTGCATATCTGCGAGAAAAATTCCAGAATAAAACGTAAATGGCGGTTGTGTTACTTTCAAGGACTACGGAACCTCCTCCTGGACCGTTCAGGGCCGAGGAGAACACGTGCCTGCCCTTTCCATAACCATTCTTTCTTTTGTCCACACGTCTGCGAGCGAACGTACGCTAGAAAATACCAAGCGTGGTGGCGCCATGGTTTGGCTTCATCGATACTGTTTATCATCGCGAAAGAGGAAGAGGAAATACGCAGAATGAAAGCAAACATTACTTGCTTGTGATTATTCTACTAGGAAGTATTTATTCCCACCGGCGGTGGTGCAATCTTCTAGTCTACGAGCTGCTCAGACGTTTCATTCTGATAAATTCAGATGTTATCATTACGAAGGTGCAGGCCGTTCAGATGAATCACGGATGCAGGTGAAGCGTTCGAATATTTAACCGAATCATCAACTTTGCTACATTTCGTTTTGAGAGCGGATTGCTAAAGAGTCAGTCATATTCATTACTCCGCGGTTTTTTGTTTTCAGAAGACTGCAGTAGATGGAAAAGTCGTATTACAGGATTGTTGTGCAATCCTTTACAAACATTCATTTTGTATTCGTCAAAGGTGCATGCTCATAATTATTGATGAGATGATTAATCGTAGTCGGGAATCGGAAATATCGAAAATTATTGGGTATCGGAATCGGTGAAGTTTTAACTGTTTTCAAAAACGATCCTAAGGATTTTTTAAGGCTCAATTTTCTGGTTCTAATAAATACTTATTGAGTTTCACAGCAAGTGAAGCTAAAATCTATAGATCTTGATAACGCCTAAATATGGTTTTTAATGTGATTTTCTTTACTTGTAAAAATGGAATCTTGGAGCTTCTAAATTCCCGTGCTTTCCATACTGCCCGTTAATTCTAATTTGTTTCGGTTCCAAATATAATTCTTATTTTTAATATTAACATTTTACTAGATTTTAATGAAAAAGATATCCTATTCTATACTTCTGTATAAATAATTCTACGAATAATTCACCGATAAGCATACCAGGTTCATTAAATTTTTGACTCTCAAAACAACAGTGATTAAAAATAAGGAATTTAATCATTGTAGAAATCCAAGAAATCTTGCAGAAATCGTATTTGAATCAGAAGTCTGTAGAATTATCGGGATTTGCATCAGAATCGGTAAAAATTTCCATCCTTACTCATACTAAAAGAATATTTATTTACATTTCACGCTGAGATTTGGCTTTCTAGTCAGGTGGTAGCGTAAATGTTCTGACACGTGTTGTATACGTTAATTGCTTTCGTAATTTTTATTGTCCAATTTCTCGATCTATCTCCCCTACTTATACTCTTTCATAAAAAATTTGCTGGTTTTTCATACCCCCTATCTTCTTGGGTGTTTTCTTATGGATGGATGCAGTGAAATCTGTCTAGCGGAATGCATTGGGACCGCGATTCTTTTTCCCGATAATATAGATTTCCGCTTACTAAAGGGTCGGCCGCTAGTGATGGACTCATGCCGGAACCAAACTTTTTACCAGATAAGATAGTTTTCCGCTTTACCCATGTTTCGTCTAAGATAGGATTCACTTTTTTGTATTGTATTTTTTCTGTTATCCAATACATCACCGTATTTTTTCCTCCCCGAAACCAATCTTCCTTTCATTTTTCTATCTCATTCTATTTTACATCATTGTTTAAGATATAAATCAATTTATGTGTTTTCTCGCCATCTGGAAGGGTTAAATGGAATATATGACTAGGTAGCTCCAATTTCGCCCCATAAATACGAATCTGGTGTATAAAAAGCCGAATACGGCGGCTTGGGACTCGATACGCTTACCATGTGTCACCCACGGTGATTGCAGTCTGGCTAAGTCATATTCTTCACAGAGATTTTGCGCTATGGACTTTACATTACTGTACCTTATCAATGTAGGTATGGTGAACAACCTAAAGCTCTGTACCTATTCTCAGTACTGTCATGCTCGCTAGGAAAGGAAATTAAATTCGCAACACGAGGAATGCTTATAAATACATTTGAATTTGCTTGTATGAGAAATAAATAATACATAAACATAGGTAACTATTATGGGTCGACACCGTTGAAATGAACCATTTCTGCAGTGCATAAGCAGAAAGTATCTGCAGTTCTATGATGAACTGATTATATATGTACAAGATTGTACTACGATACAGTGCAGAATATTTGTTAAAAATTCTTAAGCATTCAAATTGTCTTATCTATACTAAAATAAATTTTTACTCCAATCTCAAAGCATATAACAGAACACAATACATGGAATACAAAAGGGATAAATAATAAAAAATACATGGAATATTAAAAGACACCTAAAGTAGTTGTAGTAATATTGTTAGAATTGCTTCGTCAGCTGAGGTCATTTCGCACGTAGCCTCCCACTCGAACCCAGGACTTCTGTCTCCAAACTCGAACGCGCTGCCCAGTTAACTATCCGGGAGTCCAAAAAATACCTTCAGTTACAATATTATTAGTATATATACTACTGTTAATAGTCAACCTATAGTTTAAAATATATCATAGTTCTACGGAATAGATTAATTATTAATTCGTTGAAGTAGCTGAAGCCCACTCCTATAAAGCAGTGTGAGCCAGTCTCTTCGAAAAGGAAATAAATCTATAAAAAATCAGAACGTAATTCTCTAATAATATACCATTTATATTAGGATATAATACAGTGACGGCCGCAGACATCCTTTATTTTTAGCTTCGTTTCTCATCGTAAGCGACATCACTCAAGCGTTAAACTTCCGCATTGAAACCTCTAGTCGTGACCAGTGGTGAAAATAGAATTTTCAGAGCACAGACGGTTTACTGTGGAAATCCAAGAAGGTTCTGAGACTCGGGTTCAAAAATTTCTCAGCGCTTATGTTCCTTTTTCGGCTTTTTCGAGGAATATGCAACTTTTGTACGAAAATCGTATGAGAAGTTCTGATAAGGCAAGCTGAAATATTGTGTGCAGTCGGCGGCCAAAATTTACTTTTCTCATACCGTTTTCATACTCATAATCGGGTTGATCGTCTCCAAATTTTTTACAATCTGAAAATATTCTATCTAAAATAGAAATTATACCGGCATCTTTGTATTCAATTCTTTAAAATTTTTGTTGCGAGTTCATAATAAACAATCGTGAAATAGAATAATTAAAGATTAGAAGAAGATCAGAAAGATTAAAAAATAACATTGTTTAAGATGAAAATGGGAGTAGTAAAATTAACTAAATCAAGCCATACGTGGTGGAACTTATCCATATTTAAATAAATGAAACACAAGAATTGACTAATTCCACTAATGAGTTCAGTGGAATTAGTGAAGTGTTGTGTTTTATTTCATGTAAACATGGAACTAGTAAAGGTAAATAACTATTGAACTCTGTATATTAAAGGTCGAGCAATTATGCGATATTAAAATTCGTTTTTCAAACTTTGCGTAACTACATGCGAACAACCAGATGTGATTTTCATATTTAAGTGAAACTATTCCAAAGGTCACACATTATTTTTGAGGTTTAATAATTTTAAACTGTGAAATTTCGTAACGCTGCTACTTTGATGCAGACGTTTCGATAATACAGCCATTTCTCGCGCTTCAAGACTTTACCGACTTTAAGAACTACGTCATCAAAAACTCCTGCTGTATAACATACAAACATCGTTATATTCTTTGATTTTTTCCTCTTTTTGTTATTCGAACCATTGCTCTCAGCAGATTCCTTCGAATTAATGTGAAAAATGAATACAAAGTAACCATGTCTATAAACCAGATTCGTAGCTGTATATTTTCATAGTATATTCAAAGTGTTACCTAAAAATATTCATCGAACTTAAGCGAAGTTCAATACATAAAGCTCGGAATTTGTTTACGAAGTTAATTATCGCACGAATGAAGTTTTTCATCAAATTCTTTTCCAAAATGAGCCTCCCATATTATAAAGTCCAAACAGCATCATTTAAGAGACACATTAATTGAATGCCGAGTTCCTTTTCTTTTCTTTCAGCATAATTTAAATTTACGAAATAACTTCCAGTCATATTCTCTGCGAAAGGTAGGAAAATTTATTTTCAAACAAAGTCAATGGTTGAGTTGGATTAAGCAATACAAATTAAACTTTCACAAGTCTACTGGAGAATGTATACATATGATGGAATCAAAGGGGCAAAAGTATGAAACCTTGATAATTGCCGAAGGATGATTAGAATTATAAGAAGCGTCTTAGAAATCCCTTCTGGAGGTAATCCTTGAGATTAAATAAGCCTCAATATATTCTGAATAGCATTTCTTTGGGATACTCGCTTATTAGAATCTTTCCCGGCTCATGATTCAGCAGTTTGTCAATTATTAATGAAATGAGCTTCGTTATATACGGAAAATTAGAGGGCAATAACACTTGGATATGTCGGAAGCTCGGAGTTCACTGAACTTCGAATGTTTTCTTACATTAACATATAATAATACTCCGGTGGAACAGCACCAAAATTTTGCATTCCACATATTCACTCTCCTACTTGGACTGATTCTGATTATTTAAAGTTCTACAAATGAATAATAAGTATATTATTACGCTTTCATAATTATGACACTTATCAACCTGGAATGAAAAGCAATACTTATCATTCAATTAGAATTACCTCTAGAAGCCCTGATAAATTTCGCAGAAACTTCCAAAACTAACTGAAAAAGGTTGCAGTGTCAAATTAGAGAGACACGTTTTGGAAATTTTCATATCCACGCATTAGCGGTGGGAATCGTCGGAGAACATTATTTCTATAGTTTAACATAATTTCTCAATTCAATCTTCAATAATCTTCGATGATAATTTTAAGAAAGCTAAGCCGCATGCGCAAATGTGCTATTTGCATAGAAATTGTGCCATATCGCTAATAACGTGTTGCAGAGAAATAAATTTACGTTACTTCATAATGCTTAGAGTGAGATTGTGAAATGGAGTGTTTACTCTACTTGCCAATATAATAAAAGTGATTAAATACCCAAGGAGGAATATTACACGAGGAGGAAGTCGATTCCTCTCTTGCGAGAATTGCGAGGATCATCCCATCAAAAAAATTGCTTTTCTTGGAATAATAGAAAGGTTAATTAACATAACGTCGGATGATTTGAGACGCTTAAGAAATAATTGGAACTTCGATAACATTAAAGATTCCTCCTGAAACTTAACTCCTTTGAGAGACGATGCAATCTCTTCCTTAAGAATGCAAACGATCGCATGATTCTTTTGAGGATTATATGCTAACAGCCTATTCTTTTCAAAATATGTCTCCATAATCCGTATCCTGACATATATCTTTCGTACCAGATATATCTGCACATCTTTTACTACGTTCCCTCCCATTCTCCATTCAGCACGTGTCTATTCTTTTCAGGATCTCATTCATCACATTCTACCAGCTTTTACACCGCCTTCTACTTCTTTTGACCCTTCACATTCTCGTCATTTCGATTTCATCCACTCTCTCCATGTTTCCAAATCAACGTAACACCTTTCAAACAGGTCGCGCAAACTTTCCTTCATTCATGATTAATTCGAAACGCAAACATTTTTGGCTATACCAACAACCAATTTTCATCTCTTTCTAAGGTACCTTCACTGTTAGTAGCGAATCCCGAATTGGTGTCGCATTATTACCTGCTTAAAATTTGGTGGCATCACAGCAAATTTCCGGGAAGTCGTACTAAGGCTACAGGTAATAAACGCACAACTATTCTATGACGATCTCTGTGGGTATATAAGGTATTAGTCGCATAATTTTGGGAGCATTTAGAGTGTACATCCTGTGGCCAATTTTCTACTTACGTAATCACATAAAATATAAGATATGACGATGTATTAGTCAATACGTCATAATACGGGATGATACAAGTACAGTAAACTGGTTTAAAACGCTCCGCTTAAGGCGCAATCCAGCTTATTACGTGGTTTACTCTCAGTCCCGGTCCATTTGAAACGAAACATATGATAAAAATACCGTATAGGATGTTCTGCTACTTGCTTATAAGACGGATTTTTCCCGTCCCCAGATTCACCTGCTATATCCGATCCTCCACCTCATTTGATAGAACAAAGATTAGAAAGTTAATGACTATTATCTACCTGGAAAAATTTCGTCGTTGTAGAGTGAAAATGAAAAAACTAATGTGACAAAGAAAGTTACTCTCTTTGCCCAAAAAGCTGACCGGTCTTCAAAAGCATGACGAGAAGATAACCATGTTAGTATTACACTACAATAGTTTGTAGACTCTCCATAAAAAGGTATATGGATACCCCGTCTTCAGCTTTAGAAAAATAAGGAAACTAAAAAAAAATCCCTTTTCGTTTCGAGGTGTAAAGCACTTATTTAAAAAAACAGATCCAAGATGCCATTTCATTTTGTTTCCTAATATGCAAGAATTGGAAAGTAGCTATATCAATGTTATAAAGCCAATACGCTTATAAAGGAGCTTTCATTAGATCCTTTGAAAAGCATCTTCAGCGGCTTTTATTGCATACTCATGATTTCCTCTGCATCTCTCATTAGTATGGGTGTGCGAATATTCAAAATTTCGAGTCGAATCGAATTATTTTTCGCTCGACGAAAATTTCCGAACCGAATTAGTATCAGCAAAACTTCAATTCGTACAAAAATTTAAGTGACCGAAAATAATGTTCTTACTCTTTTTAACTTCGATTTTTCAATAATCTGCTATAAATTTGTGAGGAATATTTTATCTTGAAACGTTTCTAACTAAAACTAATTTACTAAGCAATATGGCTGTAATTATTAAATTAGATCTAGTCTAACAAATTTTCTTATCTTATTCTAAAGTTGCAATCCTATTTTAGCGGATGACGACAATGAGCTTGGGACGAAGAAAATGCTAACTCTAGATTGGGAAATTCACAATAAACACACGGAAAAAAGCGTTCTTTGTCCATTCGAAGATTTATTCGATTCGATTGGACATTTGATTAACTTCGTCCATCCGATGTGAATTCGATTCGTAGAATAAATGCACGCTTCACACATTACCACTGATTAGTAATCGTGTTCTTTATCACCACTGTGTAATTGGGGTTTTTTTATTCGCTCCCTTTCTTGTGTGGGCGATTACCCGCATCGTGAGTTTTTTCGCAAACCTTCAGTTGTGGAGTTTTCCGCCACAATGTAAATCATTCGCTGTTTATTTGTTTCTATATCTAGTTCGTAAATGTTATTTTTTATTTATTTATCTATTACTTTTTTTTAGTTTTTATCTATTAGTTTCTACCATTTTTGTCCGTTTATTCTCATGTAATTACTTATTTTTCTAGATGTAAGTTAGCTGTAAACCATGTTTATAAGTAATAGATTAAATTATCATATAATATCTTCGAGGAATAGGTGAAAGAGAGGTCATCTTCACCGAACCTTATCGCAAGTATATTATAAAAAAATGAACCTGATGTTATATGATTAATAAAGTTAGGATTTCACCCTATTCATTTTTTCATTTCAGATTCATAGTAAAGATAATATTCAATATTTAATCAGTTAGTTTGAAAAACTAAAAACGAATTATGTAGCCGATATACCGAAATGGTACATTTTTCCGATGTCTAAATAAGATTTTACATAAAGGAGTAGATTATGAATCAAACTGAGTAAATGTTTTAGAATGCCCTGAAATGTGGTGTGTCTGGGCATTCTGGTGCGAATAATATTTAGTTTGCTAATCTCATACACTCTTTTATCAGTTATCATGAATGTTTGTATGAACGCTAATTCCCTCAGATAGAAAGTGATGATTCATGAGAGCTGTCAGCGAAAATAAGATATATAACCTGTATAATATAATAGCATTTCGGTAAATAAAAATTCGAATGCATTCCTTCAAATATTTCTCATGAGGTACGCATTCCTTTTCTCAAAAAACCGTGAACTTCCTACAAGTATATGTATATGGTATTTCCAAACCTTATTCGCAATTCATACCTCTCTCCCGAGGATAGCATAAAAGGGCGTTGTACGTCGAACGAAAGGGCGTTGATCATTTTCCTTCAAGAGATTGCATGTATATAGGTACAGTCGGCCACTCTCAGAAAACATCTGGCCATATTAGAGCAGCGCATTGCTAAAATTCAAATGGTTTAACTTCGATCTTTTCCGGAAGAACACAAATGTTTATTGAATGATAATGGATCTGATTACGTACACCTAGATGTAATATTTTCCATTTTAACGCAACTCAAGTGACATCATTGCTATGAGGAATTTTTATGGAAAGATTTATTAAGATGCAATCGACTAAGAGAAGGAAGAAAATGTCACGGGTTTCCTACCTCCACAATAGCCGTATGGTTACCGAACAGCCTTAATTTTATTAGTAAAGTTAGTAGTATTAGTATTTTTGGGTACATGATTTGAAACCATTCTAGCGAAAAGACAACTCACGACATCACAAGCTTAATTAATATCAATCGTGCAACCCCCGCTCTCTATTGAAGCCGTTGATCCGTTAAAGGGTAAAAGCCAAGATTAATATTCACCAAGATTAATATTCACAAGACAAGGACTGCAGTCATGTTAAACATTGGAGATGGAAGGGTCGGGACATGGACTGAAGTGAAGACACGACCGCCTCAAGCGCTAAAAAGATAAGACGGGCTGAGATTAAAACTGTTATGAGAGGAAATTATGCTCATGTTTTTATGCGACGTAATACCATCAAACGATCTGGTGTATTGGATAATAAAAATTATACGTATTTAAATATGTGGTAATACTAGATACACTGAAAGTTCACTGCATAATAGTTTACTGCGACACTACGGAGATGCACTGTTATAGAGAGTAAGAACGTTAATGTATGGAAGTGGTCCCATGTTCAATTCCCGAGGGGACTCGTGGGTGCGAAATGACCTTAGCTGTCGAAACACTTAAGGAAATTCTTCTACCAGAGCGACAATGTAGTTAGCACTAAATTGACGGGTGTAATGCGTTATCCCTTCAAATGCGAATAAACATCCTTGGTTTACCATTAGATATATAAAATATATACAGAAAATAGGTTTAATTTCATGCCTTAATACCATTTCTTTCATTCGTAAGCAAAAATGGGTAGCATCCGGTTGATTTGGTCATTTACTCTTGCGTAAATAAACATTCTCTGCTAAAACAGGAAAGTTGTTTTCATCCTAAGGTCTCGTGCAAAATAGGGAAAAATACATATAAAGAATACTAGAACATTCTTTAATTCTACAGGAAATTTTAATCAATAAAAATTACTCTGCTTCATCTCGTATTGAATAAAACGATCAAGCGTTTTTGAATTAGAAAATGTACATGAAAATGAAAGTTACATTCAAATAAAAATATTATTATTTTATTACAGAAATTATTGCTACTAATTTTTATGGAACAATTTATAGAATACAAATATGCTCATCACTCAAATTTGTTCTCAATTTATTAAAAAAAGTTCTACAGTTTAAAATTATCTTTCCGATCCTATCGACATTGGTGGAATCATCTTTAATGTATTCAAGAGAAGACAGATGTTTAAGTTTTTTGTCTATAACTTGGAAGATTTATACGTGCTCCCCGGCTTTGCTTTGCAGAGCTCTTCATGTTTTTATCTCGCACTATTTAGCAGAATTATTTAATAATATTCCGTACTTCTCGGGGAGAAAATTTCCCGGAAAAATGTGATTGAGTTAAAATTCTACAGAATCCCGAGATCCCCGAAACTCTGTCGCCAAATTCAGCTGAAAGATTCTCTAATTTTTCCCACGCGTGCGAAGAAAATTTTAAAACCCGATGCGCTAACCCATGGTGCCTTTTCTTGCGCAACCTTTACTGCTATTTATATGGCCATCCATGATATCATCACGGCCGGAAGGATAAATCGCGAGGGGTGGATCGCTGCAAATTACATGGGGACAGTCGGCGCTCCTTTCTATGCATTTCTTCACTTATCTCCCTTGATAAGACAGTTATGTTGCCTCGCTCTTTCAATTCATTCCCATCGCTTCAATCCCCGCCAACGATAGCTTCTCTCCCGTCAAACTGCACTTACAAACTCCGCGTAAATTTTCATACTCGACCAAAGCGACTGTGTATCGAAGTTACACTGCACCTTACTCGATGAAATTCCACTCTTTTAAGCAAGCAACTAATCCGAGGAGCATGGATCCCTTAGATGGAAGGAAGGCCTTGGTGTTTGCTCTTTTGGGCTGCGTTGGGATGAGAACGAGGCGTCCTTGGAGGCTCCTTTAAAGGGAGGGGTAGGGGCAGTGGGAGTGGGGAGATGAGGCTACGACACATGAAAACACCAACTTTTGCTTACTATGAGACACCGATTTTGAACTCACTTGCGATTTTCTTGCGGAAAATTGCTGACCGTTCTGATTCTTCGAGACCAAAGGGTTTGCACCGTGAGAATAAATAGCATTTCAATCAGATTACATAAGTAAATACGGTACACATACATATGCGTATATACATACACACATAATATATTTGTAAAGAAATAAATATGTATATACATACAAATACTTACATATATACACACTTGAGACATTCCATTTGCTAATTTTCTTTCGTGTCGCATTGGTAGTTGATAATCTTATTCAAAACCAATTTGGAATATAACTACATTTCCTAGTATACAAACTCTAAAATTATTTCATAACCATTATTATGCAATTCGCCAATCGGCGAGTAGCAGAAGTTACAATCGTCGAACGTTAAAAAATATCTATTGATTATTTTCCTTAACAATTATTCATTATATATCAAAATATATCAACGGGGAACAGGTGTGCGAAAAAATGTTTACGAAGAAAGCCCGATTTAGTCATTCGTCTAACAAGTTAGAGCTCTTGCGACATTCCGACTCGGCTGCATTTACATAGACCGGTGAAATGATCATTTCTCATTTTCACTCTTGATATTCGAGGAAAATCGAGTTATGAATAATTGCCCTACTTTTTGCATCTGAAAAATTCATCGAATTAAAGGAATTCGTAACTTTCCGTTGTTTAATTCATTCCATTCTCCGGAAGCATATTTTACTTATGGTAATGCAGAAGTCGTCAATAGTAAAAATATCTGTGTAATGCAATGGTGAACATATATATACACACCAACAATATACATGCACATATGCGTAGGCACTTTGGAGCCTTAGGAAAGCAGTTTGCATTAGACCGATTTATTTTGCTCGTATCCCGTAAGAATTGCTAGAATAACTACGTATACCCTTTTAACAGTTAATAATGTCTGATTAAAATCGATGCTTAACAAATACTTCGGAAATCCTTTTCTCACGATTACAATGATTGTAACGGTGGAGATGGCAATTTATTTTCATCTTCTTCGTCCTATCATACTATGACCTAAATCGACTCATATGATTTCTCTTCTCTATGAGAAAAGTGGCTAAAAATCTCTCCTCCGACTTCTTCAAACAATCTTATTATCGCCTTTGCGATACCAATGTGTCCGATTTCAACGCTAGCGTAACCGTGAAAATGCACATGGGTCTCAACGGACTTGATAAACTCGGTTTTTAGGGCCCTTTGGATAACCAATCCTTCATTGATTTCTCAAATGCCCAAAAATAAAAGCGAGAGGAAAGTCATATACTGCCATTGAGCGACCAAGATAGAGAGAAAATGTATCCATTTACACGATGAGCTTTTAAGCTACACGAAATCCACTGCAGCGCCACTTTCGCTGATTATAGGTTTTTCTTACCTCCACGACCGTCCATGTGTGGCGGTTCACTTAATTCAATGAACGCGTAAACGTGGGAAAAGTTATCGTTTTCCGGTTTTATAGGTGAGGTAGGGGTGATGAAGGACCACAGTTCTCCTATGATAAGCTTTTCGAAGAAGCTTGGGCTCGTTTTCTCTGGCGAATAGAAACCTAATACTAAATTACGCCCAGGAATTTTAAAGTTTGACTTAAAGACCGGCATTTAAGCGGATTATCTGATTCAATATACCAATTTAAACATGAAAATAAAGAATATATATAGTAAATAAATGGTAAAACGCCAAGTTTTGTCTCAATTTCAAGAGCTTTTAGGATAGATATTATCGTGACGCTTATAGGTTGAGTATATCCAATTCGAAATTTAGCAGTCCGTAACATCAACTCACTTCTCAGTATCACGTCCTTTATTATCTTATAAACTTAAAGATATGAATAACTTATTAGAAGAATGGATTTGCGTGAATTCATTGCAGAACAAGAAATAATGGCCATATATCAAATGATAGAAAGACTCAAAAGACAAACAGAGAAAATCCTTCGAAAGGCAATATGGCATGACAGAAAATATTTTAAAATTCCACCCAATACGATGTCTGTTCTTCATTCCAAAATCCCGAAAATATGCTCTTTTTCTCTTAAACTTCCCCGAATTATGTATTCCATAATCTCAAAGATTCAAAATTCCGAAAGAAGCTCGTTCCCAAGCATTAGCATTAGGAATAACCTGTATCATGATGTTGAGACTAATATATACAATGTAGGGATAGTATTATCTCTACATTATAAAACAACTTGTATTTTAATGTAGAGATAAATATTATCATCACCAGCTGAAGTGCCTGTTGCTTCTTGTCGGGGAAAATAGAATTAGGATCAAATATGGAAGTCCTATTATTACGGATGGAAATCTAAAATCTCTAATTTTTGAATATTTGGGTGGGACAGGTTATCAAAAACGAAAATTTTCAATCTTATCAGTGCTCTCACAATTTAAAGTCGATATCTATAATATAAAATGTTGCGCTTTTTTTATCAAAACTTTCAAAATTCCGAAACGAAAACAATATTCCTGGACGAAAATAATACTGTATTGAATTTGATTTCTTATAATACCCATCCTGAGTTCGTGCGACTATTCTTTCTAATCTACTTTTGCAAAGGATATCTGGGCTGCAAGTTTTTATCGTTTATGAACTTTAAATGTATTCTTTATGAATTATATATGAATGATCTTGCTTCGTATCTAGCAATATTTGCGAATGAAAATGTTACAGGACTTCTTTTCTGGCCTCAGAGGAAGAGTATACTAAGTTTGACTCAAATCAGGCAAAAGATGTTAATCATAATCTAAGGCAAACACAAAAAATATAAAAAATCACGGAATTTCTCCGTTATGTTTATAAAAGATTAGTTCATGTGTTCAGGTTTCAGGAAATAGTTCCCTTTAAGTTTAAATATAGCTTTTAGTACCAGTAGTAGATTTTTCGGATTTTTCACATACCTTTTCCTAAGGGTATTAACCTGCAGTTGAATCTTTCCCAAGTAATTGACTTTTAATTTTTATTCTAAATTGTTTTTTAACCTAAAGAGTAGTTTTTCATATAGTATTATATTTTCATTACTTTCCTTTCTTCGTCCTCACTTCCTGAAGCTAAATTACAAGGGTATAGATATAAGAGGAAATCTACACTAAATATCCTCAATCTCACCCTTAATAAAGTTGTATTCTATTCTATTATTTGAATTGCTAAGTACATAATAGGTATTCAAGGTACCGAAAGGTGGAAACTGTAACCTTTCTGAAACCAGCGGAAGGTACATACGTAGAAGGCTGCACACTCGTATTATAAAATCCTTATCTTACTATTCAAGGTGAAATGAGAATAAAGCGCATTATCGAGAAATGTGCGAAACATTCTTCGTGTGAATAGCTACGCTTCCTGCTGAAATTTCATCGCTAATCCGTAAGCATCTGCTCATTTTTTACCTTATTTTTGTTTATTCCGATTGACAGCTTCTCTTTACAAGAAAAAATACTCGAATTTTCCGTTCCTCTTTTCTCTTGAAATACATTTTATCACAAAATATCTTCGATTGAAGCTAATGCCTTATTCCTCAAATTCAATATCTTACTTCTTTATCAGAAGTATTCGCGGAAGTTCTCCAACGAGTGACATCACCTTTATTCATTGCTCTTAATCCTGATGTGTAATAAAAACTAAAAGGACTTTTAGGAAGGGAAAAATACACAATAGCAGGACAATTCCCGCAGGTGTGAAAATCCTGCGAATCCTACAAGCAGTTACACAAATGATGGGAATGAAATCAAACTTATCACATAAAATTTGTGCGACTAACCCAAGGTTGTACCTTACACTTAAAAGGTCTTTTTTCACTTCTCGTACAACCTACAAATAGTTAACTAGATTTTTAGGAAAAGGCAGGTTAAGATATTTGTAAGTCAGAAGAATAATACAGATACACTTCACGTAGCTAATGCAAAGATATATCCGTTCGAATAAACCAATTAATAGAAAAAGAAACATTCTGTTGAGCAACATAGTTAAGAAAAGGAAAAAGCCATGTACCAATGTACGTTGATACAAAAATTGCAACTAATGACAGAAGTTGAATATAAATTACATAAAATAAGTTGTATGATAAGATAAAATGAAACAAAAGAAATAAAACGAGGAAAAAGAGAGATGAGAAAAAATTGAGAAGTAATGACCTGTTTGAAAATAAACAAACTTATAACAAAAGTAATAATGAAAGAAAATGGAAAATACACCATACACATAGATCCTTAAGGGCATACCAGTGGTAAAATCAATCTCTCAATTGATATTAATATAATAGAAAGAAGATCCAGATAATAAAAAAGCTATAATATAATAAAGCTTAAAAATATTACATTTACTTTACTTTTAAGCAAGAAAAATATATTAATTATACTTAAATAGACGGAGAAATCATCTTGTGAAGTTGATGGACCAGGAAGAAAAATGAAAATATATGTAGGTATGGCCAGTGTAAACAATATCTATTCGTTTAGAGCAACTGTTTCAAAAACTTTCGTAGACTGAGTACCCCCTTTTGCTCATAATATTATTTTGCGGACCCACAAAATTTTGTGTTTTCAAATACTTATAATCGGGTCCTGCGGGCAGAATGCGACCTAGTATCGGATTCTTCCCTAACATTTCACTGAATACTCTATTTAATCTATATCCTCTTGCTTAAAAACTAATGGAAAGTATAAATATAATAATTCTTTACAATATAGTATAGCTTACTATCTGCGGTTCATGAAGTCTTTAGCAAAGCTAATATGGCCCACTGAAGCTTTAGGGTTGGAAACCCTTATATGTACTACAGGCTTTAATGAAGGCGTGATACAGTGATATAGCTAGGTTATTTCACATAAAAATCAGAGAGCATTCATACTTGTACAGGTCCCGTAAATTCTTACGGCACTCCCATACGCATCAAGGAGTGATTTTTGAGGAAGAGTGAAATAAATTGTACAAGGACAACATAGAGTAATGTCATAAGATAACACAAACAAAACCTCTGTCGGTAGTCTTTTGTAATTTTTTTCTTTTCCGAGCTAGAGCTCACCCATGGCGAAAGTGCCATATATTTCCGCCAGACCCGTATCATTTTCAAGTTCAAAAGCACCCTTAGAAGATGGCCCAATTTCTTTGGGTGAAAATAAGAAAACTATGATTCAGCGCAGATTTTCTTGCTCTGATAATTATGAAGGTTGTATTGTAGTGTTATATATGAATGTCGAGTCTCGTCATTATCTTTTAATCGACTTTCAATGTTCGACGGATGGATCGTATCTTTATAAGCTCCAGATTCGCCTTTTATCTTGACATTTAAGTGCTTTTCGAATGCTCACGAAGTTTTCTAAATGAAATGATTCCTGACCACGAATTAAAATTTGATAAGAATTCGGCCAAATGGTGCGATGTAAACTAATGAGGAAGTATCACATCCAGTCAACCGTAAGGGTAATTAGCTGATTAATACGGCTACCAAATTATGAGTTCTTGAAATTACGTGAGAAGAATATCAGTGCTTTATTCTTTTTAAAACAGCATACATGGAAAACTAAACAACAGATAGTAATCGTTAAATTATCCATTATCACATTTATGAACACTTCACACTGCAGGTCTTCCTTTTTCCCCCTAAATATGCAGAAATAAATTTTCTTCGTATTCGCTTTTCTTATAAGATAAGACTATTACAATGTCTTTCCATTAAAACTTACGTCACTTGCTGTGAAATTCAAGAGACTATCTTTATGCATACAATTTAGTGAATATTGATGTATCTTCCCCCAAATTCAAGAATCAGAAAATTCAAAACCTTCAAACCTTACATCTTATTAAAATTCGACGCCCTGCATATAATAGATTACCATCTATTCATTTGATGGTTCAGGGATTGCATCTGTTCAATTTTTTACTATCTAGAAGAATACACATGACAATCATTTTTGTGTGCAACATAATTTTACTTTGAATCATCATAGTTTTCCTAAAACCTCAAAAATTGAGCCATAAGAAAGGAGATTTTATAAAGGATCTATTATTTTTTGGCTCTAGATCGCAAAAACTGATAACATAAACAGATTTTATGTCAATTTTTCTGAAAAACTGAAAAATACTGAAAAATGCCGCCTTGACGCCCTGAGTAATAGTCGAAATCGTCTCTCATATGAAAGTATTTGGAAAATAGGCTACTTAGATATGCAATGGGTAAAATTATCATTAATGTAACATTGAGCTCAGCCTCGTACACGATAGAAAACTTCAAACAACTTTATACCTTTCTGCTATGAAACGCGTACACATGAAATTAAAATCGATTTTACTATCATTATTTGCAATACTTTAATAACTTAACTGATTTCGATTTTCGGATATAAAATATCTCAATTGAGATATAAAATACAAGCTTAACACGTGAAATGATGAATTTTCTTCTGTACGAAAATGGTTCCTGTCGTAGTTCACAATTTTTAAGCTTCCCTTTGAGAATCAAAGGGGAGCTGAGCTAGTTTATGATATTTTCGACTACTGTCGAGTGTATAGTATAAATCGAATATTTTATAAGTAATATAATGAAATGATTACTACTCAGGAATCTTGACATATTGAGAAGTTCACAGCGTTACTCGAAAGAATCCAGGTAATCGTTGATTAAAATTTATGTTTCATCAAATTCAGCTGAAATATATAAGTAAATAAACGCATTAAAAGGAATGCGATTGAACCCACTTTCTTGTGTGTTCACTAAACTTTGGTAGATCAAGAGAAGCAGATTGGTAAACTTCGAACAGATGATACGAGGAGCAGGTGTCATGAAAACAGAAGTGAAAAGATTAGTGATGATTTGGTAATGAACGAAAAAAAGACTGAAATGCAATCTACGTGACCAGCACGTTAAGGGTCCGGCGCGCTGTTTTTGGGAAGGAATTGGCTTGGAAGAAGAGTGAATAAAATTATAATGAGAATATAATACACTCAAAAAGCAGAGGAAGACCGAGGAAAAGTTTGCAGAGTGCAAAGGAATCTATAAGGAAATGCTGGAAGCAAAAAAATAAACAACAGTATGATTGTATGTAGTGCGGCTAACAGATGGGGCTCAGAGTGCTTACTTCGAGAGAACATTGCTTGTTTTGAATGTTAGCTTTAAGGAAATTCTGAGCCAACTGCATGTGGAAACTCATTACACCCGGATATATGATTTTCACTCGAAATATTCCGCGCCCTTAATTATACTGAGTGTGATCCTAACAGTTGTTGACAACAAGAAGTCAATAGCGAACTGTTTGTTAGAGCATCAAACAGGAACTGAGTCGAAAGATGGAACCTAAAGAAAAAAGACGTCATTTTTGCTGGATTTAAAAACGAACCAAAACTGAAAATATTCCTGAACCCAAACCTAAACTGAAATTAATAAATCACCGCTATTTATGTAATTCTTATTTTCGGTTATCAGCAAAGCATATGTTACTTAAATATAGCTGGAAGGTTTTCTATGCATGGGTAACTACTATAAAGTTTTACCCTAAAATTTGGTGTAATATAATATTAATTAACAAGTTTTACGAGAAGTGAAAATTTTGACTTGACTTTTCTTGGGTTTAGGCGCACCACTTCATGTGCCAAGATATATTTAAATTTCTATTCCATGAATGAATAAGCTGGAAATATTAACAAACTTTCCGAAAGAGGCGATATTTCTATTGTATTGTATGGCTGGAGCAAAAATAAACGGTTCGACACTGGCAGGAGCGTAATGGGAACCAAACCGATACTCGTTGTTCTCATTGAACCGGAGCGAAAATCGACACGAAAAATATGAAGCTTCGACGCCCTGATACTAATAAAACTGTACGGAACTTATTTTTTATGGAGGAAGTATCGACACAGTTATAGATTCGAATAAGTTCATAAACGCATGATTAGTAATATTTCCTCACCTCGACGAGGAAAAGTAAGTAGGACGTTGTATACAGTTAAGCGAGTCATGCATCTCGGATTTAATTATGGTTCCTTGGCCTCAGTGAGGCTA
Organism: Pachydiplax longipennis; assembly: GCA_036926295.1. NCBI lineage: Eukaryota > Metazoa > Arthropoda > Insecta > Odonata > Libellulidae > Pachydiplax > Pachydiplax longipennis. The sequence continues at coordinate 1,020,616 of JAVFKF010000020.1, forward strand.
CGCACGCGAACAAAGACCAAGGAAGATTCCAAACGATCGGATTGGGAGATCTGGAGCGGCTTTCTCCCAACTGAAACATTTACTCTCTCTTTTAATTGATCTTCTCCTCTACCTTTCATCATTGCGATATTTATCCGAGCCCAATAAAATCAATGGATCGAATAACTGTGTAATGGTAAGGACGTTGAACATATGACTGATTTGGTGCAGGAGTTTGTGGAGAGATTTTCCTGATTTCAGTTCTAAAACATCTTCAATCACGATTCCAATCTATTCCAACCATTAACTTTATAATGGGTGGGAGACTTAAGTTCCTTACTTGTTTATTTCTTCATTTCAAATCCTTATTTGGCTATTTATCTATTCTAACTACTCCCTTATCCCAAAGCGTAGACTTTGAACCGCTTTAACTAGCTGATCTAAGCCGTTATTTCAATATCAACGTTTCCAGAAAAATCTTTCGGAGCAAAGACTTCAAAGCTGTCCAAACTTCTAAGAATACTCTTGTAATCAAAGCTATTTTTCGAAATAGTTTCTCCAACAACGCCCTTAAAGCATAACTATGTAAGTTCACACTACAGTTTTGAAGCCTACCTTCTCTTCAAATTAACTTTTGATAAATCTTCTCAGATATCTCTCCATATTCTAGAAAAAAAACATATAAATCTCTAATTTAATATTTAATGCCTGGGAATTTTTCACATTCATCATTGTTTTTTTTTATTGAAAACCATTTCAATGAAAACGAACTCGCTAGTGAGATAAATATCGTTACATCTGTTAAGATAAGCATATCCTATACATGTTTTCAGAGATATTTAGGAGTTCTGCAATCTTTTTAGCAATACTTCTCAGCCAAAATTGCACAGCTTACACAGATAGTGTATCTGGGTAAGCTTAGCTTCCATAGCTAAAAGATAGCGGTGAAAGTAAGCCTGTTCCGTACCGTTGAGCACGAGGTACTAGAGCTGAAGCTGGGTTTCTTAAGAAATCATACAGCGGAACGAATTTGAAAACGCTTCATTCCCGAAATGCTTTAAAATGCTGTAAATTATACTGAAATCTTCTCCTATTAATAGAATTAATTCGTCCATCTAAAACCGCTCGTTGCGGAATATAAACCCTCAGATTTTAAAAAAATTTAAAATTATGAGGTGAGGAATGAATTATAATTTCATCGCTCTTAATTCTTTATGTCGTTAATTTTATAACATATTTATTTGTAATTTTATTACTTTTATTTTTTATTACTTTATTAAGGTTTATTGCTCTATATTACATCTCATCAATACATCTTAGCCTCTCAATAGTCTCAGATGATTCTTTCTAACTTTGACTTTTCACATATTTCTCAGTTAAAGAACTTGATGAATATTCAGGGACAGGAAGAATTCCGGAACCCAAAGCTTTTTCCGCCAGTAGCCCCTATTCCCCGACTTTAATCTAGTCAAATTTTTAGCTATTTAAGTGCGGGAACACGAATGCATAGTCCTCTCCCTGGCCATGCGTACCGTATAGGGGTTCCCAATCTACGGACCCAGACCGCATTGGTATCGCTTGAGAAAAGGAAGTACACTTTGAAATCGAATCACGATTATTTATCTGATAGAAGCAAGTATTACTAATATAAGTTCGGATTTAATATTTACTTAAATACAAGATACGTCTATTAAATCCTATATAGGACGTAATTGACGTATCTCCCTTTGCAATGTGTAGGTTAACTTCGTAAAGTAATCTCGAGATCGACAGCTTCGAGATCGTTAATAAAAGAGGTTTGAAGCCCATAATATAATTAGGCGATTCTTTACCTCGATCAAATAACACTTCAAGTTCATTCTGTAAGATTACACGTTTTACCACTTTAAAAGGATGAAATATCTTAAAAATTCTCGTTTTTCGCATTCTGCGTTGCACGATTCTAACGGAAGGCAGCATTAATCACTTTTTAACTTGCATAAATGCTTAAAACAGTTATGATGTAATTCTTTTCATTTCCCGGATTAACTCATTGAGGAAATTCACTGAAATTAACTGAGAAATTTCGCTGAAACTTTGGGAAATAATTAAGCAGAAGACATTAGTATCTGGTACAATTCGTAAACCAAATATGGGTACATCAATTTAACCTCAATTATTGTTATAATGATGTTGTTATGTTATAATTGTTATATTAATGAATAAGGAATAACATTGAGGTTTCTGTTTCTAAATTCGTTTCGATGTTAAATATTTTGGATATTATTAAAGATTGCAATGGCTGGTTATATCATTACACTTGTTAACCGGCTGATAAAATGTCTCAAATTTAAGTAAGTATATGTAATGAAGACAAGTTTTGGAAATCTCATCGTATCATGAGACCTTTCATGGAGAACAGTGATTAAAAATCTGCATTTGGGTGACAAATCCAAAATTACCACCCAAACGACATTGAGAGTCCACCCTAAAATGTTCACCATGCCTAAAACGATAAACTTTAACCTGAGTAATTTTTGTCTGATTTCATATAATCACTACTTTTGGTTCAGCCGATGTAAACAACAGCAGGAGAGATTCAATAAGAAAAAATAACATTTTCAAACTCCAATAATACCCATGTCTTAACGATTTCCGCCGTCAATGATCTTTATTCTCTAATCTTCATAGTATGAATGAATGGGATGATTTCATGATAAAATCTACGTAGGCGACCGAAATATTGTGGGAATCTATAAAGCAAAGAGAACATAAATAATGCTTACGTTTTCCCCAGGAATGTATATTAAACGACTGGTACCGGGGTTAAATAGCCATTGCCAGTTCATAAATAACTGTTAAATTAAAAAAAACATAACCGCATTACACAAAAATTAGAACATCAATATTGTGAGCTGATGATGGCTATATAACGCTGAAACTGATCGTTTAATAAAATTTTCCGTGGAAAAAGTTATGTGCATATCGTTTCTGATCGCCTTAATTTCCTGAATTTAAATGACTATAATAATAAAATTATATTTAGGAAATTACTAAGAAAAAGGAGAGCATACTATTACAGTGTGTCTGGTTTTCATCCACAGCATCAAAATTTCTTTCAACCCCGAAGTATTTAAACAAATCCCATGCACTGAAGAGAGACCAGTTACGTAAACACGGACAGGATGGCACTCTATAATATATTCGCTAAGTTTTAACCGAATGCTTAAGAATTTTTACCGTAAAATGCGTGTACACTAAGTAATATACGGGGTTCAATAAAATGTTGAACTACTGAGGTAACCTTGTTGATGTGACTCGCGGAAATTATTTGCATGTTAATAAATGCAATCCAAGGTCGACGTACATTCCTCTACTCGACTTAATTGACTATTTTCAATTACATCAAGGAATTACTATGCTCAGGGGAATAGTTAGCATTCTGTAATGGAAAAAGATTTCCTAGAATAAGCAATGCGACGGGTCGAACTCAGTTGCAAATGACCTAAGGGCATGTCAAATACAGCGTACTCAATAACGCATTCATTATAAATGAGCAAACATTTATAATTTAATACGATATGGAATATGACCTCCTCGGGCAGCGGGATTTTCTATACGTTGATTTTTGCCAAGTCACAGGGTTTCCGTATACGGAACAATCCGCTGTCGTGATTTTTAAAAAATTTCTCTTCCCTAAAATCACGAGAAAAGCTGGTCGGTTAGTTCGTAAAACGGCACATTGATGTATCCATGGTCATGCTGAGAATTAAACCGACTACTCACTATGCATTTCTCGGAAAATATTTGAACTAACATAGAAAAGAGGAAAACGCTGCGTCACTATCATAAGCAGATTTTATTTTCGAGTTAATTGCTGGAATTGTTCCTTTCCCCTTACATACACACATCATTCACGCTGCATCCTTCCGGGGTGGGCATGGTAACGCTATCTTCCTTCATACACAACACTCCCTCATCATTTCCTATCCTTATGTACATACATATTTCGCTTCAAAAACATCCTGACAACTCTTGTTTCAATCTCTTCTATTCCTTCAGCTACGTACGGGCCATTCCAAGGAAACTTGGACAGAAATTTAGGACAATTTTTTCAAGTTTTAAAAATTTTTCTAATTCCATACTTTCACAAGAAACCATTGATAGCAAAGTAATACTCTTAAAGTGTTACATTAAGTTCTCATGTCTGCCCCACATTAAAAGATCATTCTGCAGGAACAAGGTTAGCTGAATCCGTTGATGAGTTTTACATTCCGAAGATTTAGTTGCGAAGCGGTCAACTGTTTTATTAAACAATCTATTACAAATTTAACCAATTTTGTAAAGAATATGTGGATCTTTCATCAATATATATTTAAAGATACATTCTATTCCTACCAAATGAAAGAACAAGGTCTATAATATGTATCATTCAAAAACTATTTGTCCTTCTAAAACCCATGTTCGCCGATAACTGCAAAAGTTTTGACGTTTAAAAAATGAATTACTTAGCAAAAAAAATTATTGAGCTGAAACTTTGCAACAAAGGGTTTCTGGTGGAAGTGCGAAATTATAAGAGATTTTAAAATCTTCTCAAAAATAGAGGTTCATTTTGTCCGATTTTCCGTGGAGGCCGTGGCTCGTACAACTCTTCGAATCGGGACATCATTTACCATATCCTATCAGCATTTTGCATTTTTTTCTTTCCTCTTAAGGCCATCACAATACAAAATCTTCCTCACCCTTTCATCCATTTCATCAAGATCACGATTAGACCAACACAAAACGCAGATGTCATACTGGTAGCGCACTTTCCTCCAATCCACAATTTCTATGGATATAAGACCTTGTTTAGTTTTTTGAGATAATAGCTTTCTTTTTCACCTTTTTAAACATAGAAATCCCGTCGCATATGCGTGGATACATGCACAAAAATGAAAGCTGCATCTGCCTGGGGGTGTTAAGGTAGCTTACTACGGAAGCATTCTCAGTATGATACTATTAACCTTTCATAAATATTATAAGCATATAATTTCTAATTCACCATACGAGTAAATACCATTCGTAAGATATACTTCAAATATTAATTGCAAATATATTCCAAGCTGTTATCCTGCATTAAAAGCCAAACAGAATGGTAGGGAATAAAGAAAAAATATGTAAATCGTTATTGTTAGAGCTTTACGAATGGTTAAGGCAAAAAGAAGTGTTCCAATTCAAATCAAAATGCACTAGGAAGAAAAAAACAGCCGCAAAACATAAAAGCAAAATTGCAAGATGTGAAAACTTCAATGTACGCGCTCTAAAAATATTTAATTGTAGTATGAGCCATTAAAATTAAATCACTAATCAAAATCACTGACAATCAAACTTCAAGAGAAAAAATTAAGTCTACCACAAAATATTAGGCAGAAAACACCACCTAATTTGAATAGCTTTGGGTATTTAATTCATACCAAGACAAATTGTGTTTACTCGTAGAAGTATTGTTAAAAGTGCTTCGACAAATGAGATAATTTCGAACATACGGCCTCCACCGGAAATCGAACCTTTAACCGAAGAAGAACTTGCTACCCACTTGAGTATTCGGGAACCCAATTGCGTTTACTATGTTATATAATCTTCGTATTGAAGTTCACTTAGAAGAAGAATCAATATTTTTAATATCAAATTGAATACCCAATTCCCAATACCTAATACCCCATTGGGTTCATAACCCAAATTATTTATGAGACTCAAATATTTTCTAAAAGGTAGGTAAATAACATACTGATATTTTTCTGAAAGCTAAATTCTCCTATTGATAAATTTTTGTACACCTAATGATATTTTGGACGAATCTCCGTATTGTACCACTGACACGCATTACAAGGGTTCCAGTCCATCCATTCCCTGTCCCACTGCTCTAAAATGTCAATAACGTATGCAGTAATAACTCATCTCTTTCTGATCTCGTATATCTCCTTCCAATTCGCTCTGTTAGCCCACTATTATCGAAGTCAGTGACCGTCACGGAATAGAGCGTTCAGCGTGAGGGCCGCCTATGGCCCACGTATCGTACGTTGTGATGATGGAACGTTCAAACCTTGACGATCTCCCACTCGAGGTTCTTCGCCTTTCGTAGGCTGACCACGTGCTACACGCAATCATTACGTCACTTCCTTTTCTTTCCATTATTCCCATTAGACAAGTATACTTTATATTCCTCCTCCAATCTCATATATGCATTGAATCATCGACGGCGCTCGTACTAAAAATTTATGAATAAATTCGTTCTATTCTAAACACCTATGATTTTATGGGACTCCTTCAAGGTTTCCTTCAATGTGGCTGGTTGCTGTTCCTTAACTAATTCCTAATTCTGTGCAGCTTCTGCGTTCCAGAGATGTTTCAGGATGCTTTACATCCTTTTATCTAATACATCCTGGAATGGAGGAAAACGAATGGGGTTTGAATCCACTCTTATTGAAATAATGCTCATGATTGACGCTATGGGAATACTAGAAATTAAACTATAGCAAGATGCAATAAAATGCTGGTCAAAAAATAACAAATGATTACTGAGGCACTCAAATTCCGAAATAACTTTGGCTCTTGTGAGAAACACATAAGAAAAAGGTAATGTAAACTTGCGATAAGTTTCGTGCGAGGGATATGTTGCGAAAAATGTAGTACAAAAATATTTGCATCATCTGCTCGAAGGCTGGTTGGATCTTCAACTCTTCTACCACTAGCTGCAACATTTCTTGCAGAGGGTAAGCCTACTATGCATGATGGGAGAGAAGTAGTTTGCCTTACTTTTCTCACTGAGCTTCTGGCTCAGAATAAGCCTGAATGCTATGAATGGAAGAATTCCACGTAAGTTCAACACAATATACCTATGAATAACTTTTTTCATAACATCCAATGATGAGTTCCCAAGATGAATGCTATTATGATATTATTTGTGACCTTCACATTGTCACAGCCATGAATAAAACTGAGTAAAGCTGTAATAAGACACAATTTTTTCCATCCTATTCAAACAAGTAGATAAAATTATTCCATGAACACTAAAATATAACTAGAGCCATAAAAGTTTATGGATGAAAATGTTACTTTAATTGGATGAATAAGAACATTAATATTGCACTGTATACATAATATAAGAGCAGGATATGAAGTAAATTAAATATTTATCCATAAAAATGTATAGTTATTACCTATTAATCGGGTGTAACCTCGACACATGCCGGTTGACCTGTTAAAAATAATTTAAAAAATTAAAAAATTTAAATATGTAAAATTAATCAGAAATAAAATAAATTTATTATAACACTACATAAATATTCTGTCAAAGAACTGTCAAAATTATAGAATAATATTTAAAACCTATGTATCATTCTTCATGGTTGACCAAAAATTTTTGAGAAACTGAAGAAGTTATGTACACAATGGTCACTTATATTTGCGCGCATTTAATATGTTATACTTACTGGAATGGAAAAATGTGTATAACAGAATGATTTTCCCAGTAAGTAAAAACGTTGATAATGGAAAAATGCGAATCTCGATTACATTATCACCGCTTAACGCCGCCAAGTGAAAAACGGAACAAAATGTAATCTCTTTCGGTTAACTCAGCGAATGAATTCATTCTCCCAACTACGATATCGATGCTAAATTATTTGATTGTTGGTAACTCGCTAATTAAGAGCTCCTTGATGGTTTCCTATGAGGCCTGTCTTACAGCCGAATGGTAAATGTGGCCTTCCGATGAGAAAATGTTCCCAACCCCTGACCTAGCCCATCTCTATGGAGCAATAACTCATGGTCGCTCTCGATTTTTCGGAAGGATTTCGCCATAGCGAGGCTATCTTGCTCCTATTCTCTCCCTAATTAAAGAGATAATAAATTCATTCAGCTCTTGCCACTCAGTCTTTGACGTGTACAAGAACTCTTTCTATGAATTGCATCGAAAGAAATACATCCCTCTGCAGAAAGCTGTTGGATTCCTTTTTTGGCTGAGTAGAAGATTTAGGCAAGCAAATATATTCTATCATTAAACATCCTAAATATTCTAATAGACCTCTGTACAAAATTCTTTGCATCAACAACTTCAAACCAACTTTCATGCCATAATAGAAATCTAATCAGCGGGTGATCCAATTATGTCCAGCCGCCCAATCTTCGCAAAGTTAATTGAATGTTACCTACATACATTAGCTTATAAAATTCACAAATCTTTCTACAACGATACTAACATATTTGACCAAAATTATGACAATTCCTTCTCTAAATAAAGTTGCTAAACACAGTGAATTATCTCTCATTTGAATGTAATGTAGTACGATTAACTGCTGATAAAAATTACGTCTCCATAACCGTCGATGCAAACATGCATACACTGATTACGAGTAATCGGAAATCTGCCCATGTTGTATACTATATTGTATTCCTCTGCAAATAATCACTGAGATAATCATATTGCTACAGATATATAGGGATTAATATCATCCCTGGAAAAGCGATAAAAATCAGCCGGTTTGATAAAACTGAATGATTGGAAGCACACCTTATCTTTATTACATTTCGACTAAGGCTTGCTGATCTCATTGTAAGGAATGTAATCAGCATTTCAACGCGAGAAATTTTACATCAGATGTTCATTCCAAAGAAAGTATCACCTATCGTTTAGTATTTGTTGATCCTACAAATTTATGAGACTATTTAGATAAAGATCCAAAAAACATTGATGCAGTACATCAGAGGTTATATACCATTTTACCATGAATTAACTTAAACTGATCGATTAAAATCGGTCAAAAAATACCTAAATTTGGAATTAATTCTAACCTAATTTTAAATATATTACATTTTGTACGGGTACCGGGGGATACGAGATTTATATTTCTCCCTAACAGAAAAAATGTAAAACAAAACTTTAAAATTAGCAGAGAGTTTAAATAATTGTAGGAATGTACTTATATAATATGATGATTAAAAATATATAGCCATCTAGATCATCCATATATCCTTAAGCCTTTTTATCCGGAACAACACGAGCTAACGAGGGAGTTAATAATAAAAGCTGAATGGATGTAGAGGTAAAAATGGATACATAAGAAGATAAATTTTTGCTTTCTATTCATTTAAGGATTTTAAAAATTACTCTTCACGATGCTGCAACAAATCTTGAAAGACCTTTGGGTGGATCCAGAATTACTGGCAGAACTTGATGAGGATATGAAACAGACGCTCTTTTGCCACATGCGGCAAGAACAAGTACGTCGATGGGATACGTGGGATAAAAAGCAACAGGAGGAGGACACTGTCAGAGAGAAGAAAGCGCTTGAACCTAAATCTCAAGGTAAATAATATGACAATATAAATTAAGTATAGATTTTAAGTTATATAAGTAGTATATTGAGATTATTTTGTTCTTCCTTAGTCTGCTTTTGCAGGTCCTACGCATCATCTTTTCAGCCATTTCAATCCTGTCCTGTAGCCATTTCTACTGTCTCATCTCTTCATTTCTGTCTATCCTTTTCCTTCCTTCATATAAGGTATCATTTTTACGATTGAGAAGGAAATAACTTTGTAAAGTTCCACTTTACGGATTTATTTTCACTGTTGACTGTTTTCGGACCAGTTAAAATAAATCCGTAAAGTGGAACTTAGCAAATTTATTTCTTCCTCAATCGCAAGGATGTAATTCCATAAAGTAAAATATTCATTAGTTGGTATCATTTTTACTTTCCTCCTTCCTCTTTTAAATCTTTTTTCTACTGTTCCTACCAACACCTCTCAGGAGGCACATCCTTCTTAATGTATGCCCAAACCAGTTTCTTTTTCTTTGACTGATTAATTTAAACAATAATCTGACCTCTTACTATGGCAAGATGTTCTACTTAAGTAGTAAACAAGGATACCAAACAATTCTCAACTCCCATCAATGACGAGATTCCCACTTTGGGAGCAAATCGACTCCGCTCTTGAAACCCATGTCTTCAAACAGCTGAGCTTCTCGTTTCCAGAAACTTTAGCATTCATACTAAATAGCGTGAGAACTGGAACGAGAATGCACCCCCTGAGGTGCGTGACATCACCGACCCAATAGAAAAACATCCTCCATACCCACATTTCAAAAGTTTCCTTTTGTAATCATTCTAAAGGAGGATCCAGGTTGCAAAACCATAAAGAAACAAGCTCTTAGCATGCGCTTTCTCATTATTTTCCTCGGGTTGATATCAGTTTTACTTGTTAGTATTTTCCGTTTCTTCGGGAAAGCTTCCTTTGCTATCTTTATTGTCACTCGTGCTTCTTTCTTGCTTCACCGATCGTTAACACGAGTCCACGTGCCCAGTTTTATCTTTCTACCTTTACTATTTTCGATAAACACTGACGAATACTCCCATCACATCATCCTATTCTCATGATTTTTGTCTTTTCTGGTTTATTTTTAAGCCGTATCTATCTTCCATACTTTCCAGTCGGTTCAATATTTTCTTCAGTTCTTCTGTCCCCTCTACTATCGATACTATGTCATCCGCAAACTCCATACGATTCTTTCTCTTCCCACTGACACTCTCCTTCCCCCTCACAGCTCTCCGTTTACCGCGTATATCGAAAGGGATGGTGAAAAAAAACAACCCTGCCTCACTCTCTTCCCTATACTGAGTTACTCTGATTTATTTTCCTCTATCCTTATAGTTACCTTTTGACTCACATATACTAAATTTCTGACCAGCCTCCTGTCTCTTCGTTCAGACCAATTTTCCTTCAAAGTGTTCATTACAGTTTTCCACTGTATACAGCCACAAGTTATTTCCACATCAACCAAGCATATACCAAGGCTGCTTCCTTTCTCTAAGTATCTTTCTCCTATGCCACACCTAATACATACCTTGCCCCCAGGTTTCACCTAAATACAACCAGTTCCTCTGATACAAATTCTTCCAATTTCCTAATTAATCTTCTATTCAATACTCTGGGCAATATCTTTACTGCCAGTACATCGAGATTAGTCGTCCATGTTCATCACATTTCTTTGTACTTTTCTTCTTTCTAGTGACATCCTTTCCGTTCGTAGAGAAGCCTCGGGACATTCTCCACTCTAATATACATCAATACGCATGGCAGTCATTTTTTTCATTCTATTTCTATTCATTTATTGGCATTTCATCAATTCCACCGGAAGGTTTCCGCTTTAAACATCATTTCCGACGGGAAATCGTAGGGATTCTGATCAAACTTGAAAATTGTTCGTAAAAGATTGCCTAAAAAGTTTAAATATAAAGGTTTTCTCAGCTTCTTTCCATGCCTTCGCCTTTTATTGCCGATTTCTGTAACAGCCTTCCCTATGGATTAACTACGAAAATTAGATAAAAAATATGTGTCAATTTTTTCGCAGCCATCGAAAATAGAGGTTTCCAAAATTGCGGAAGTTCGTTGCACATACATCACTTTAGTATGTGCATAGTTACTCCATCGATGTGAAGGCCTCATAATGCCAAGTCTAAAGCACTGTGGCACTAAGAATCTGTCATCGATACCTGACAAGTGTAACGATTTCATTCCTCGATAATTTGAATATTAACCGATGTCTTTAATTTTCCAACACAAGAAATATTAATTGAAAAAGTTTGTACTTTTAGAAAAGAGGAAGAGCAGAGTCCAGTTTTTAATGGGAGCTGATGGTGAACCTTGGGTTTGGGTCATGGGAGAGCATCCAGAAGACAAGACTATCGAGGAAATCTTAGAGGAAGAAGCAATTGAGAAAGCAAGGCAACAAGCTGAAAAAGAAACGGAGGAGCTTAGGTGATGAATAAAAATTTTATAAAAATGCTTTCTAAGCATGTCGAGGTTTTTTGTTTGAAAAATTTATCTTAAATAATGGTAATGGATTCTAACAATAAAATTGCACCCATGTTCCAGGAAAAATGTTGCTGTCGAACTAACAGAGATGATAGACTTTAACCAAAGGCAGATAGAAGAATATGTGAAAGTTAGTGAAAAAGAAGAAGAGTACCCCATGGATTTATACTGCACTGTAGATGAAATCCGGGAGCCAACAAAGAACAATGTTTCCTTAAATATTAATAACACTAAGGATATAACAGCTGCATTTCAAGAAATTGCCATAAGCAAGGTAAGATGCATTTCCTAAACCTCATTATATTCATTCATCAACCTATAAAACAATGTTTAGATATTTTTTCCTCACAAAAACAAAAAGGCCTAAACATAAACTGCATTATAAAATTCCAGAACTGAGAAAAAACATATGATAGGACTGGGTGGTAGAAACTTTATCTTCATCTGTCAAAAAATTAAAAAAGACCGAATATTAAGATGCTATTAATTAATACGCATCATTAAAATCTTGCATAATGGCAAATTTAGAAATAAATTTACCTCAGAAGTGGTAATTTTTAACATATATTTACTATCATAGTAAGCTTATGTAATTCATTAATTCATTAAGTTCACCAATTCCAAAGAATTTTCTTTTATATTGCATGGATTGTTATTACTACAATAAGCACCAACTTTGAACTTATTCATGTAGAATCCAATTTGTTATGAAAATTGAATATAAGAGTTAATTTGTTAATTTAATTTTATATTATATGTATGGTTATCCAATATACTGATTAATGAAATAACATAATGTGTCTTATAACCTGAGGAAGATTTAATAATAAGCCATTTTAGCTATTTAAGCATATTTGAAAAAGAAGATTGACAAGTGTAGCACCTTCCCCTTAGGAGAGATTATGTGTCTTCTAATCTGGCAGGAAAAATAATATTTAGTAATCAAAGAGCATACCATTAAAAACAGCAGCATCCTAAATGATAGGTAGTATTTTTATTCTTTACTTCTCAAGTATTGCTTACTCCAAGAAAAAAGGAACTTATGAATATCAAATGATAATTTATTCTATAAGTAGTTGATTAGAATGGTCAATCATATCCTTCTTTACATCCTACATTTAAAAAGATAGAGAATGACCCAACATATATAAATATACTTATAGTAATGTAAATGTGGAGCTTTTCGAATCACTAAAACCTGTTCTATAAATTGAAAAGGCATAGAATGGGGCTATTGATCCTGAAAAGACCACAATGCAAATTAACATGGTAGATTGAAATTTCGTTAATGGTACATAAATACATATCAGATATAACTAAAATTGCCAAAAGACGGTTTTGGTAATGTTCCAAAGGAAAAAGATTTTATCTATGAATACCACATAAATCATTGAGAAAAAATTGATTTTATAGATAACAAGTCCTTTTAAAGTTATACTTATGAAAAATCAATAAGTTTATTAATAAATAATTAATAAGTTTATTTATGGGTGTCTACAAAAGTTCTTTTACAGAAATAAAATCACTGTATTAGCTGTTCTATCTGCAGTGTCTCAGAATCATGACATTTGTGGAAGGTCTCAATCATGATCAAATTAAATTAATGGAAGTAGTCAATACTGTGCTTAATTCATCAATCCAAAAAATAAATAATATGTTTGTTCTTCAACCATAAGAATTGAATCCTCAACTTAATTGGAACTTACAGTTAAAATTCTAATACTGAGGAAGCAAGAGTCTCAAATGAATAAGCTGTAGACAGATAAAGATAAAATTTTAATTCAAAAGAATATACTTCAATGATGATTACTGTAGTAAGCATGGAAATAAAGATGCCTTTGTATATTACATCATGTTTTTCTCTTTATTATTTCCTTTTGTTTAAACCCATAATCTATCTCTTTACTTCCTTCATATTATAAGGGTTAGATGTAAGAAGAGGCTTACCAGCCTCAATCTCGCCCTCTAATAAAGACGTTTATTATTATTATTATTATTATGTTTAATTTATGCATGCTACTAGTAATGATCCCAGATTTGGTTCCATGGAGGTTCATTACATTGCCCCAGTATTAAGAATGAATTAGGGTGAAAAATGATTTAATATGGAGGACTTGAAAAAACATTGATGATGGCATAGAAGTCATTAGTCAGGCCATGTTTAATCTTCTAACCATGCTGCCTACATTGGCTCTAAGGAGCTCTTACTCCATGGTATTATATTACCTCATAAAATTATTACTTTAAACTTATTCTACAATATATATATCTTAGTGCAGGGATGTAATATGGAGAGACCCTGCTCTATTTAGTATGAAGTCAAGGTAAATTATTTGGATAAATGAGGCAAAGCTCAATAAACTTTATTTTTTGGTACTCTTAATTTTAATGCATCATTGCCAACTAATCATAAATGTTTGGGATAAATTATGGGATAAAAAATGATTTTCAGTAAAAATATTCTAATGAGGACTGAAAATTTCCCATTTTAATTATGAATTTTTAAAAATAATAAAATCAGGGAACTCTTAATATGGAAAGTACATGCAAAATGTTTGAGAGTAATTTACATGTGAATACAGGGCCTTAGAGCTAAGCATCAGTTTATGGAATCTCAAGAGAAGGTTTCTAATTAAAATTTTTCTAATTTTTATGAAGCCAAGACAAGTTGCTCAACAAATAGCACAATGGGAGCAGAGATTGCTAGAGAGGCGTACATCACAGATATTTCAAAAACTAAGGGATCAAAGGAAGGAAGCTACAAAGCAAGCTGAGGAGGCTGAGTATCTACAAGAGAACTTGTGGAGGGAACAAGGTATTTCCTTTTATTACATTACACTATTTCTTCTTTAATGCAAGGAAACTATTTATATGTACATTTATGCATCATTTATGTACCACTTATATGGAGGAGGTTATAATAACCTAAGTATGCCAATCGGAGGAAAATGATTAATGACATGTCTTCTAAAGAAAAAGGAAGCATAAATTAATGCTTAAGATGTCTCTGAAAAATAATAATGTAATGGGATGGATATTTTCTATTGTTTTATTGAAAATATCTCAGTGATTCTTCCACACATACTAGGAGATAAAAAGAACTATAGTAGTATAAAAAGAGCGATACTGAGAATATACATTTTAATAAATGCATAAGAATCTAATGGGAATAGTTTTAAAAAATTAAGTGGGTTAAATTACAGACAGAATATTGTAGCGCTTTTAGATAAATCTACATGAAAAATTACATTCTAACTGTCCATTCAAGCTGCTTTTCTCCCAGTTTCTCAATTTCTTTTAATTGTCAATATTTGTTCCAAGGGTACTTAGACGTAAACACTCTAAATGTGATGACAACTAATTCATTCATCATAATTCACTTTTCTATTCTCAAAAATGTAAAACAATGATTAAAATCTAAAAATAATTTTATTATTCATGAAATTATTATAATTATTCATGAAATTATTGAAGGAATAGTAGGAATCGAACCCAACAATTCCTGTGCTATTTTTCCCTCAGAATGCCCTTGAATCCTCTCAAGAGATCAAGAATTGCTTATTTTTAATTTTCTACCATTATTTTGATTGACCAAGGTTGATTTTTATGATGAAGATATATCAACACAATTCATACATTCAGCATTGTTCCCACTGTAACAGGTTATCAAATGTTCTACTAATAAAAAAGCATGATGACCTTGGTAGGACAGTTTCACTTCATTGTAACTGAAAGACTGGTATCATTGTACTTTTAGCTACTCTTGGAAGTATGTTGAATCATATTGCATCAAGGTTAATCCACAGGGACATACTGACTTACAGGATCAGCTTTAACCAGGCATCATTGAATTAGATAAATATGCATTTTTGATATGCTATAAGAAAAGTAACATCCATGATACGAGTATATGGAATTTTTTATGCAGTCATTCATGAAAAATCTTCCAATGATTTCTTTAAATGACTCTAGTAGAAAAATTTATCTAATTTCCATGAGTTATCAATTACATATAATTTCAGCTTCATAATCAGTGATTTTTGGCTGCATCGAACTGTTTTACAAATCTTCCTCAAAGTTTGTCAGCAAGATCATGTTTGACTGCATCCCGATTCTCATATGATAAAAATGCATCTTAGTCACAATAAACTATCATGAACTTTGAATAAATTACTTTTCAAATTTAATCACAGATCATAATTGAATTTCAGAGAAACGAGCCAAAGAAGCTGAGTCCCAAATTCGTGAAATTGCAAGACGAGCAAGAGAAGAGCATCGCAAGACCCTCCTAGAGAGCAATTCTGACAAAGAACCCCTAAATCAAGAGCCTAACAACACTCCTGTACTACCAATGCTCAGGTTGTAACAAGTTACCAAGCTGTGATTCCATAGATTTGTAACATCATCAACATTTTAGAGTAGCTTAAATTATATTTAGCTACCTACACCAACTTATTCCTATATTCTGTATGGTTGAACTTATTTAATAAATATCCATTAGCATAGAACAAAAATATCTGTATCACTGAAAACTCAGTAAGACTATTAGGTTAATGTTATCTTAATTTTAAGTTTTTACAAAAATGTGAGGTATGAAATCCTGCATTTTTGTAGAATAAACACTACTTTGAATGTATGTCAAGATTGAAATTATTGAAATACATATATAAATTTCACTGATTATTTTAAAAACGAACATCACCTCTTTGACATTTCAAAGCTATTATTTAAGGTATGAAAATATTTGTTCCAAAGATTGAAACCATGACTCAATATGATACACACAACTAAAATGAAATATTATACTCCAAGGACTTTTGGTACAAAACACACCTAAAATAAAATAGCAGGCAAATGTATCAAAAATGTGATCAATCAATCTAATCTCTCACAGAGTAGACAATGTTTCACACAGTTATGACTCTGGAAAACTGTTTCCCAGTAGGTTAAAATCCAAAAACTAACTATCCTCATAGAAAACCCAATATGATAGTATAAAATTGATTAGGCAAAAATTTCCCAACCATTAACCAAAATCTACAATCTCTACAAAACCTTCAGTTGCAAAATAAAGGTTAATCTTCAATCACAGCTGCCAATGATGACTTTTAAATAATATTTTTGCAAAAGTATACCATTCAATCATCTTCTGTCTTATCATTAATTATCTTATTATTATTGTTCATACATTTTAAAGTAAAAAATTTGTACTGTGCACAGATGAAATTTGATTGCTGTGAGCTCCTTGTTTAATTTAATGGAAGTTTCTGAAAACAAAATTCATATTTAAAGATCACTGTATACCTATAAAGCAAAAATCCAAAGCCCTCTGTGTATTTCAAGTTGAATTAAATTTCTGGTGTGCCTTACTTTACTTATTAATTAATTGCAAAGAATGAATGCATTTTGCTACATTCTTACAAGAACTTACAAGATTAACTCATGAAGTAGAAGTTCCAAATGTGAAATATCTACTGTACTTTGAGGTGGAAAATAGGTTTCAATATATGTATCTGTGAGTCTACTTTTGTGTTACCATCAATGTCAACTAAAAACAGGAGAGCCATAAAGTGCGTTCATTCAAAACATTGTAAATAATCAAATGTCATCACATAGCAAATAAATGATTCCATTGATAACACTTGCTGAACTAACTTAAGTTAGTTTTTTTTTATTTTTGCATAAGAATATATATAAAAATTACGTTTCATATTAACTCTTTTTCAATTATACCATGAATCATTAATTCACCATCTCCAGACATGCTATAGAAAGGGTATTCTACAAAGGAACTCATTGTTATCACGAATAGCAGTTTCTAATAAAAATAGCCAGAACTTTAATAAAATACATAAATTTTTGTTTAAACTTTACAACTTTGAAAAAGTCATTTTGGCTATTTATGACTTGTATTTATAAAGTGGAAAAGTGAAGATAGTTAGGGATTTTGCAAATATTTTGACTACTGGGATGCATATTTTAGCACCTGAGCACAATGTTTCACTCAAATAATAATTTCATGTTCCTCCTACAAAATTATGTATACTTTAGATAATTTTGTATACATATGAATCCAACCATTTATACCTCATGAAAGAATTCTCCAAAAAATTATCAAAGACTTGCATTAAAAATTTTTCATTTCATGTTCAGATGAATATGAAATTCCACGCTGTAAACTCTGATCTAATTGACTTTTCAGGAGTAAATAAAACTTTTATGCATTTGAAAAGAGGTTGCACCTTACTTTTAAGCACAATTTCGCTATACATTTGGTGGAAAATTTTTGGAGAAGGAAAAGAAATGTATGACTACATTCTTCATACAGGAATTCATAAAATTTGAGATTTCATAAGTAAGGTATATGTATATGACATGATATTTAATGCAAGATTTTTCAGCAAAAAAATAATAATCAATTTTTATTCATTTATCCTTCCTATCTTTTCTAGTAAAACTTGTTCCAGATGCAAATGCAAAATATTTGTAACAAATATCATATTTTTTAATAAAAATAAGTTAAACAACATTACACTTAGCTTTTTGTATTTTTTCCTCTGAATAAATGGGTGTGGAATGACATTTAATTTCTTGGTATCATCAATATAATTGTCTACTGATACACATAATTAATGATATGATTAATTTTTTATGTTAATAAATCCTTTCAAATCTAGCTATGAAAAGGAAAGTTTGAGCACCAATGAGCCAAGGAAACCTCCTGGAAAAATTGCAATCATTGAATGGTTCCACAAAAATGAAGTGCCTCGAAGAGCAGGATTGGACAGTAAAAATGAGGTGGAAAGCTGGTTTCATGGTATGATTCATGAGTTACCTTAAATTAAAATACATCAATTGTATATAAAATGGCATTTAAATAGTATCTGTGGAACTAAAATTTCCTTGTTTACATATTACAGGCTTGATATCAAGAGCTGAAGCAGAAATGCTAATGAATGAAAAGCCATCTGGAACATTTCTAGTCAGAGTATCTGAGAGAATTTGGGGTTATGCTATAACTTACAGAGATAATGGGAAATGTAAACATTATCTTGTTGATGCATCTAGTGATAATTACAAATTCCTAGGAACCAATCATGTCTGCCACAATACATTGGGTAAGGAGTGGAAATAACTTATTTAAAGCAATATAAAAATTAGCTTAATCAACAACTGTGGTAATTAATAAATATAAATCTGAGCCATAACTTTCACACTCTCTATAAATCTTCTTAGTGCAATTGAAAATCAAATTCAATTCTAATTTCATGTGACGTCAATAAGACTAAAGGAGGATTTATATCAGAAAATAAAGTACAAATTAACAAAAATGTAGCATGAAATAAGTGGTGGGATACAAAAATATTAGGAACAGGTTCATTTCCCTATGTGATTTGCAACCATGCAGTGCAAGGTTTATTGCAACATTTTCCCTTATTATTCTAACAAATATTTTGATGTAATTTAAGGTGAAGGTAAAGTTGCTTACAAACCACAAGCTAATTGCTGAATATTTACAAAAACATCAGATTACTTGCAATGACATTCACAATTTCACATCAGTGTTTATCAATATAGGATAATTTAACCAACCTGGAATCAAACCTAGGTCCATTATCATAGATGTTGCTGCCAATTAAATTGCAGTTAAGACCACTATAAGTATATGTTGACTTTCAAGATGATAGCTTATCAGGAAGGTCCTCAAACATAATTCCATATTCAACATTTAATTATATGGTAGAATATAATTGGTGCCCTGGGGTTGAACCAAGGACCATTAGAGAAACAGTAAACTGCATTTATAAAACATGTTCGTGAATATTGTTCACATACCAGGTCATGGATTCTCCTTGGGAAAACATTCATATATTTGAAACTCTCTCCTTCAATACTATACAGTCAATATCAGTGCTACCTTTCCACTTGTTTTCACTTACTAATTTATATGTTTTCTTTTTTCCTTTTCAGGTGATTTAGTTGAATATCATCGTAAATATCCAATAACTTCTGTAGGTGGTGAGATTCTAAGCTATGAATGCCACAGATCCAGTCTACCATCGATATATCTAGGTGTACCTGGAAGATTGGGCTGAAGCTTTTCATATGTATCATAATAAGTGTATTTGTGTGTCCACAATGATTTTTTGTGAAAGGACAAATTGCTATACATTCCAACGGTCAGATCCTAAGGGTACATTATTTACTGACAGTTTGGAAGCTAAGTGCATAATTATATTTCTTGAGTGGTTAATTCACTAGTCAAGAATATTAACTACTCAGTCATTTTTAGTAAGATATTAACCTATCATATAGCTTGATAGAATTAAACATGATATTTGTCTTTGAAACCAGCCTTTCATGACCAAGTATAATATAAAATCATTCAATGCATACTATTTATTTAAAGGGCATTTTTATTTTGTAAAACATGATTTTTTCAGTAATATATTGTGAAAGTATAAAGAATAATATTTTTATTCTATTGAACCAAAGGTTCTTCTCTGCATTTACCATAAGGCATGGTTGATCAAATAAAAAAGGAATATAAACTACCCATTTTGAACAAATATTATAAAAGATATGGTAGAAGAATATCAATTGTATATATTCAAGCTATTCAGTATTTCCTCAAAAATATATCATAAAGACTATTATACAATGAAAATTATGACCAATTTGACATTAAATACAAATATATTAATGGTTCATGGTCATTAGTATCTCATGCAAGATACTAGATTAGCTAAAAGAAATTGCTTATGCTTTACTGCAGTTCATCAGAATGGAAGTATTTTATCTTCTATGCAAGATGCTCTCTTGTTTAGCCACACCTAAGAATCAAGGACTTTAACTCTCATTTTTCCTAATTCTTTCATTCTAGTTCAATTTGATTCTTCTTAATAGCATCTTAGATTTACCTTTCATGACATTACAAATTTGAAAATCAGAGATTTTATAAAGGTGATAAAAGATGCCTTCTAAACCTGATGCAACTACTATCATCGGTTGTACAAAATGACTAGGAATAAAACAAATAGCAAGGAAATTCCCTGACACAAAGTGCAGGAACAGTTAAATGTCTCATGCATCTGGTTAATCCTCGATTAAAATCTGAATCAGAAAAATAATCATTTGGTATATCTCAAATTATAAAGAGCTGTGAGACCACATTTCCTAGAAGACATGACATTATTTGTTTTGGAAATGGTGGTTAATTGCTGATCTTAAGACAGTACTTTTCTGCCCATATATTCCAATTCCTCCTCTTAACCATCATAACTTCTCCAACTCAATGATAAACTCCATTAAATGTCATCAACAATTCTTAGAAAAAATGCTTCTATAAGAAAATAACCTACTATCATATATTATTTTTTTAGTATGTCTTCTTTCTTTCTTATAACCCCAACATGGAAACCTATCCTTTACAAATGTTGATGATTGTCTATGTTTACCCTCTCAAATTTATGACGTAGT
The DNA here is from genome assembly GCA_036926295.1 of Pachydiplax longipennis. Lineage (NCBI taxonomy): Eukaryota > Metazoa > Arthropoda > Insecta > Odonata > Libellulidae > Pachydiplax > Pachydiplax longipennis. The sequence continues at coordinate 1,041,910 of JAVFKF010000020.1, forward strand.
TATTCTGTTTATCAAAAAACAAACCTCTTTCTACTGCACCTCCAAATTATTTATATATACTTAGATTTTCCAATTAATTTAAATGAAGGATACACATCTTCCAAATGGGATTGGAATCTTGGCATTTCCTTGCCAGGATTTCTATCAAGGTCCTCAGAAATAAAAGGAGAATTCACATTCTCTTACTGTGATCATAATGAATTGAAAGGAGGTATTTCATTCTATTTTCTATACTGAAAATGTAGCTGAGAGGCAGCAGCTTATCTCGCTCACTAGAAGTGTACTGGTGCTGATATTACCCACATGTTCATACTGAACCCGAATAGACCCTATAAAGGTAACATGTTAAGAAACAGATAAGCTTCGAAATTCCTTAATACGGTCAGAAATCGGTACCTAAGATACATTTCGGAATGCAGACATATCTATTTTCTTCAATGATGGCAAAACACTTTTGAATTTCAGAATAAGGACTGAATTACTTACGTTGCATAATATTGCATAATAAGTAATCTTCCGTAAAACATCGTACGTCAATTTCATCTTTAATTATCGTAAAGAAATGTTTACGGTAATAAATTTAAGTTGTTCTGAGTGATTCTTAGATGTTCGGTGATCCGGGACTTCTGCTTCCATTCTTAGGGACTGGTTCCGACACCGACGTTCGGCAATTTGGGACACTTTCAAACTTCTTGAGCATTAACTTTTTATTCGGTCCTGAAAAAAAGGACGGCCTCTTAGTTTCATCTTATCCAGCACTAAAACAATGTTATAAGGTTTAACAGAGACATCCACAACATGGATAATAATGAGCGAAGAAAAGAATTTTATAAGGCAAAATGAATCACGCCACAGTGACAATAATGAAAATTAAAAATATCAATTGCATTGAATACCAGACGTAGTAAACTGCTTTGAATATAACAGAAAATTAATATACCAGTAAATCCAAAACAATGCATAAGCAAATATAGTAAACAATATGCTTAAACTGAAATTTTACACAAATAAAAGCTAGACTTATTCAATTTTCCATTGTGACCTTTATTGATGTTGTAAAGACTTGCCTCACTTATTTAATCACCGCAATGTAAATTTATTACCGTGCTCCAAAATATAGCAAGAGCCTTGACGCATAAGTCCATATTACTGCCGGAAAAAGCAAAATGGAACAGAAGAAGGAAGCTAAAATCCATCAAGGTAAAAGTGATGAAAATAGATTTAAAAACTTTTTCTACTGTCCTAATAAATACACGTATAAAATACTTATAAAAATACACGTATAAAAATAATTATAATAAAATATAACAGGCACATATTAATCAGTTAATCCTATCCATTAGAAGGCAAATATAGAAAACAAAATGCTTAAACGGAAATGTTATTACTTTTCTAAAGCAAGCCAGATTTACTCATTTACCGTTGTGGGCTTTCGTGATACTTTGAAGACATGCTGATAGGTAAAAAATTTACTCATCCGAATGTAAAATTATTACCATGCTCCACTAAAATCTCTGATGTATTTACATTTTAAATCCATCTTACTATCTAAAATGCAGAATAAAACAAAAGAAGACACGATTTACACTAGATCGAAGACTGCACTACAAAGACTGTTTACAAAGCCTATAAAATTCAATTTCGTTCTCTTATTGCAATCGCTGTCGGAACAGGTAGAATACACCATGCCGAAGGCGAGAGCAGTGGAAATATGGTTAATCTTTCTTCCGGAAAATTGACACAATTCTATAATTAGCAGGAGCAACATAAAGCCTTGTGATACTACTATTTCGTTCCTTTGAACTAAAGATTCAGCACGCGAGCATATAACTGCTAAATCCTGACCATTCAATACATTGGAATGGAAGTAAGGTCAATTTTCGAGTCTTCTTACCTCCTGAAAGGTAACCGCAGCAATAACATAATGCACTGTAACTTAGTCACATATTAATGAGATAAGATATTATGAAAAAATAGTAGCATGAGAGGGAAATCAAAAGTGAGGAGAGAGAAACAAAAGGTGTTCGATCGTACAAGGCAGTGATAAGCTATCAAGAAATGAACAAGAGAGTCTTAATCACGTAATAACAAATTCCATAAGTAAGGCAGAAGACTTTTGACGATGATAACTTAAATATTGGATAAAGGTACGGAATTTGGCATGGATATGCTTCAAGAACACTTCATTACAGACCATTTCGATGAACCTTTGAATGGTCCGCATGCAACATGAGATTTTTAGACACACAAAAAATTATCGGTGAAGAATAAGTCAAATAATGCGAAAAGAAAAATAGATTTTAAAAAATTATAGATAAGAGACTTTGGGAATCAATTTCGATATAAAAGCTAAAATGTCGGCTTCCATGGCAGCAAACGTCGATTACAATTCAATTAATCATGGGAGCTTCGGGAACTTGGTTACATTGTAACAACGCGGCTAATTACATAGCGGAGGTGTATTGTTGCGTCTTCGGAAGCGAAAAATCTAATTCATGGAACGCGTCACTTTCAGCGGCTCAGTACAAGAGAGACGAGGCTTCAAATATACGGTGAGTAAAGTGCAAATTATCTTTAAATTTATCTTTATGTTACAGAGCTTTTAACACCAATAAGTTAGAATGAAACACGATTCAAGCGAGGAGTTTATTTTAAATACGTAGCGCACGAGAAACCCGAAATGTTCTTTAGAAAGTGTCCTGTGATTTTCGGGAAGTACCCGTCAGTTTCCAACATGTCATGCATGTTGTGTGCGTAAAGCAATCTTGATTCTTTCGTTTATCTGTGACGTTCGACGTGATTTGGTGAAATACAATAGTCCTGAGAGTAAATTATGGGGAAATTCTACAAGTTTCTCACAGTGCACAGGATTTAGCGCGAAGTAATGGCGTCGCCCTGCTTTTGTCGGTATTACGTGTTAGAGAGACTGACCCTTACCTTTTTCCGATGAGTTCAGTTAACGTGAATATACCGGAGTCCTTTTGCAGTCCAGCTCAACAAAATCGGAGAAAGCTACAGGCGAATAGTCTCGAAATGATGTGCAGATTAGGAAGGGGAGAATTTACTTTCATGTGCATTTCTGTCTTTCTTGTGCCAATCTATTTTCCTTCTCACAGAGCTGAACTGCAGAAGCCTGACCAATCAATAAATTATTAGGTGTAATGGAAATATAGTCAGCCGTTAGCTCTTACCATTTTCTTGAAGAAGTTACCTTAGGGTTTTAACTCTCCTTACCCGCTTGGTAAGTTTCTCGTGCCACTTCACTAAGTCACGAAATTGCTCTGGGTCTTGCATTGAATACGATAAGGAATTCTAAAGAGAGTAGAAGGATAAGAGGAAATTGAAAAACCTAAGGGAAATAGGTTCGATCGTATAAAAAGCTAGATAAGCTATCAAGAAAAAAAGGAGAGAAAGTCTATCAGGATATTAAAAAGTTCGTTAACAAAATGTAAGGAAGAACAGTAATGACGATGAGGATTTAGATATTGGTGCATGGGTCAATACTATTCTACAGAGACTTGTGACATGATAACCCTACACACTGAAGTATCGAATAGTTTGTGAAAGGCCCGCAAAGGAGATGAGATATTTTTCAGGTACGCAAAAGGAAATATAATCAATAGACAAATACTGAGAAATATAAAGCTGCTACACTTCTTAGACATAAATAAAGAAAGAAATCAAAATTCATAGAATTTAAAACATTTCAGAGATGCAAAGTATTGAACGCATAGACTCAAGGATCAACAATTCATTACTTATAGAAAAGCCTACGAAAAATATCTTAGAGAAACTCATGGTATTCATTTTATTTCGCTTGTTCGACTTCGGGAATCTATTTCGAAATTAAGGGTAAAATGTCGGCTTCCATGGCATCAACCGTCGATTAAAATTCACTTAATCATGGGAGCTTCAGGAATATAGTTACATTGTAACAACGCGGCTAATTTGATAGCGGAGGTGTATTGTTGCGTCTTCCGAAGCGATAAATCTAATTAAGGGAACGCGTCACTTTCAGAGTCCCAGCCAAAGAGAGAAGAGACTTAAAATATACGGTGAGTAAAGTGCAAATAATCTGTAGATTTATCTTTAAGTTACAGAGCTTTTAACACCAATAAGTTAGAATGAAACGCGATTCAAGCGAGGAGTTTATCTTGAATACGTAGCGCACGATAAACCCGAAATGTTCTTTAGAAAGTGTCCTGTGATTTTCGGGAAGCCCCGTCAGTTTCCAACATGTCATGCATATTGTGTGGATACAGCAATCTTGATGCTTTCGTTTATCTGTGACGTTCGACGTGATTTGGTGAAATACCTTAGAAGCGAGTATAAATTATGAGTAAGTTTTACATCACGGGGGACAGGATTCAGCGCGAAGTAATTGCGTTGGCCTGCTATTTTCTGAAATACGCCATAGTTTTTCACATTTTCCTTCATCCGATGCGTTGTATAACATAAAAATTCACTTCTACTTCTACAGTCATAAATGAATTATATCACAGTAACGTACTGGCGAATAGTTTCAACGTAGATGTATAAATTTGGAAAAGGAAAACATTGCTTCAGTTGAACTTCTTCCTTTTAGTTTCAGGTAAATGTCTTATAATTATAATATTTAAAGTTAATTTTTAATTTATTCTCTCATTTCTAGAATTCTAAACTGGTTTTCATTTGAGATCGACTTGAGGAGTTCTAACATTCTGAGCATGGAAGAAAAGGAAGCTAAGGATAATAATAATGCAAAAACGAAAGAATGCCAAAGGCAAGTAAAACTTTTCAGGATAGAATTTTCTTAAGTATGCTATAATATCTAAACATATCTAAAGATATAAATGGTGGAGTTTGCATGGGGAACAGTTACTGCATATAATCAACGGGATATAAATTAACAAACATCCTTATTTATAATAATAATTAATTCCTGCAGGCAATTTAAGGTGATGAGATCTTTAATAAGATCCTCATCTCCTCGTGAGGACGCCGGACCCCAGTCTAGCACTGGCTCAAGGCAAGTAAATTTTTCCTCCATATGATTTTCCTCCATAAAATTTTTCTTCCTGTAAGCTTTAATTTCAAATATATAAATTTCGTCATTGGGCAAGGAGACAACTAGTTAGCCTTTGATGTGGTTTTCCAGAAATCGACTGGGCTTCTTAGCAAGGAATACTGTGGAACTCGCAACTATTCCGCTGTCGCCAATTCAAACAGAACCAAGAGAAGAAATAAGGCAAGTAATGTTAGATACCCTTCGGCAAGCGTGCATCCTACTCCCATTTTTTCATTTTCGGTAAAAAACTGTTAGATGTCTACCCATACTATCTCACTGAATGAAGCGCAACTACTGCACAACATAAAGCCTTATCGAAAGTTATCATCGTGTCCATGATTAAATGAACTTGTATCATCACAAGGAGATGTAGCTCACTGTCAGTTTTCGTGAAATTTTCGGAAAGCGGTAGCAGTTGAAACTTATGTGGATACATATCATTTTGATCTATTATTTCAGTACTCTTGGTTTGGAAGGAGACATCAGCATGAGAACCGTCATACCGGTGATGACAACACCGAAAGAGGAGCCTAAAGAAAAGAAGAAGGAGTAAGAACATTTGTCACATTTAAAATGATTTTCCATGTGAGTAAGATAGTATAATTTAATCTTGAAGCTTAAATGCATTAATTTTAATGTCTCAAAATTGTTGCTGACACTAAGTGAACACTTGGAAATTCAGTATTTCAGAATAAAAATTTAAAATTCAATGCATTATAAATATCAATCAGAGAAGAATTGGCAAGGACAAGATGGAATTGGGTGTTCAAAACTTTACAACAGGAAAGGGGTAACGTGCTAAATTTTAGTTTTAAGTTGAGTATTGTTCAATGAAATTGTGCATAAAAATTGTCAATTAATAATTGCATGCAATTTATTATAAGGACCTCTCCACCAACATGGTTATTTGGGAATATAAATTACTGTATGGTTGCTTTGCATTGCCTGAACAATCAAGTTGGTGCTGAGATGGGAAATGGTTGAATAGGGCTGGCAGATTGCAAGGAGAGAGGTTGTTCTATTATGCAGTGCAAGTTCAACACCACTCCTTGCAGTTTGCTGGCGAATCCCTCCATATAAAAGGGATAACGCGCCAAGCACAGTACGCCTTTGCGTGGTGAGGAAATCTGTGCAAATCTTCATTTTCTCCCATACCCTCTTCCAATCCTTTGTTTTCCTGTACAGTGTCTCATGAGTTAATTGTTTACAATCAGCTTGAAATGCATAACTATATATAATGATTTGTGAATTTACAATTCAGGGTTAATAATGTATTAAATTTTTTTAGTTAACGGATTATCATTGCAAAGGCATTAACCTTGGCAAAATTAATGAAATTTTTCTTTTAAAAACCAGCTTTTAATGACTGAGTGTACTATCATTTATGGGATACCATTCATTTATAGGGCAGTTTATAATGTCATATATTTTTTACTCAGAAACTTATTGTACAAATTAGCAACACTAGTGAGGAAAAATTAGATATTTTATTATACTTGATTCTACCAATTTAAATAGTATTTGTATCCTAACTGTACAACATACATTTATGATAGTTAAAAATTGTCTTAACAGTGGGAAAGCTAAAGGATAAAAACTGCTATATAACTAACTGTATACATTAATCATTGTACTAATCCTATGACTAGAACATCATTTTTCATATGTAAGTTCTTTAGTAGCTATTTATTACAGGGCAGTATTATAAATATTTTCTATTATCAGATATAATATTTCTATTTGATTCAAACAATGGCAATAAAAGCTCTGCACTAACTGCATTGCATATGATGCTTTAAATTTGCATGATAAGAAGGATAAAAACAGCTGTTTAAGTTAAGGGTATCAATGTAACATTACAGTAGATGTAGAGCAAAAATATGGTTTTTATCCTAATTAAGGTCTTTAGGAATTTCCTTAAAAATAATTGAATTGAGCTAAAATAGGACAAAAATTACAATCAATGAAGATTCACAGTTCTTTTCTGAAATCATTTCATATATTTAGTACATACTGAGAATACATCTAAAACAATGCCTGATGTCTATTCCATAGTTAAAAAATTAGGAGTTTGTTGTATTTAGCCTCAAGACCCTCTCATATACAATTTTTTCATATCTTTTTCCTTCTACATATACAAAACTTGATATCCAAGTTTATTAAGTATTTTTTATATCCCTTTTACATCTACATATACAAAACTTGATCTCTAAGCATTCATGACTTGGTTTGAAAACAGTGCTGGTAGCACCATTTCTATCATTCAATCATTAGAATATTGTATATCACTTTTTTAAATATTTTTCGACGAAAAATGAATTTAATATGTGTGCAGCATTAGTTAATATTTACATACTTATATTTGGATGATATATGAGGCTTCCCAAATAGAATAAACTCCCTTCATTGATTAGGAATTCAACCAAAAGAACTAAGCAGAAGAAACTACTAGTAGTGAGTATACTGAGAGCATGTGCCCATTGTTATAATTTATGTTTTATCAGTGAAAGCTGGGAAGGTTCATGATTTTATTACTATCTAAGCCTGAATATATAACATAATATACAAAGGTATAAAGATATAAATTTCAATATTTAAGGCAGATATCAAAAAGGGAATTATAAGAAATGGATAATCACACAACAACACAGGTTATATAATGAGAGCAATTTGTTGAAATTTCATCACTACACAACAAAAGGTTGTTAATTTTATTATGAAAAATTCAAACAAGGATGAAAATGCAGAATATCATTAAGGAAATATAAGGAATAGAAGGAAACAAAGGGATTAATTGTTGTTTATGTTTAATGGCTGGAGGAGACAGTAATGCTTGTGCACACTCATGCAATATCTCCATTATATCCGTCCATTTGTACATGAAGGTTAGTATTTGGGCATTAATTACATAATGGATAGCCGAATAGATATAATTATCGGGTCACTCAGGGATTGTGAAAATTTAAAACCCTGCTACAGAAGAAATAATGCATTTTTAATTTACTTGATTTTGGACTGATGGAGGACCCTTTCATGAAATTAATTATGGGACAATGTGGAGGGTTTCGGTACACACGCTGGTTTCACATCACACATTTGACAGCCAAATTAAACAGATTTTTATTAAGGACTCCAATATTGAGTCAATGAGCATACACTGCATTCAATTGAAGTTTCTGCAAAGTACCTCCAACGTTGTATTTTAAGCCTCCTACAATTTTGTAGATAGCATAATTTTCTTAGTGAGGTGATTCTCCAATAAGGGCATGAGCTCTAGTATCCTTGTTAGTAGGTTGTTAGTGTTATTGTGAAATATGGAAACAGAGGTATTAATTCTTGTTTTTGTTTAATGGCTGAAGGTGACAGAAATGCTTGTGCACACTCATGCAACATCTCCATTATGATCATGCATTTTTACAAGAAGGATAGTATTTGGACACAAAGTCCACAATTGATAACCAAGTTGATATGATTACAGGCTCATTCAGGGATTTGAAACGCTCATAGTCAGGTAATAAGGCATCCTGACTTAAAATGTTTTTGGACAGATGGCGGACCCTTTCCTGAAATCTATAAAACTGCAATGTGGTGGGGTTTGGTACACAGTTTGATTTCACTTCACACTTTTTGAGAGCCTAATTAAGCAGTTTTTTTACTAAGGACTCCAATATTGAGTCAATGAGCATACACTGCATTCAATTGACGTTTCTGCAAAGTACCTCCAACTTTGTATTTTAAGCCTCCTACAATTTTTTTAGATAGCATAATTTTCTTAGTGAGGTGATTCTCCAATAAGGGCATGAGCTCTAGTATCCTTGTTTTCAATTCCCTTGAACAAGTTATTGGCTGATGGATGGAAGTAAATGAGTTTCGCAAAAAATTAATCATATAGTTGTCTGTTATTTTGGAAAGTTATTATTAGGCAATAAGTTCCAAAAAATGTTATCGGCAAATTTTATGTTACTTTTTGTAAAATATCCTGTAACACTGTTTTTCTTCAAAAGAGCATTTCTTTGTATTAAGTGTTCAGTAAATATTCTGAATAGAAATACATTTTTTTATTCTGGGATTTAATCATTTATTAATTAATTTATCTTACTAAATTCATTCAAGTCAGAACTGGTTCTACATGAAACATTTTAGAACACAATATTGTATTCATTTCAAACACACACTCACTCGCTTTAAGAAGTTAATCATCTTCTTATTTTTATTTTACACATTCTCTAGGAGTGTTAGTACATATATCAGGCGAATGTGGCTTACCAGGAAACTCACTTCCAGAATGACAACTCTACACTAGGGATAACCAATCTGGACAACTCCTTGGGGAAATGGTAAGCTTCCCTAGGGCTTAAACGAGAACTAAGGGAAATTATTATTTTATGCTATCAAAGTATTACTAAATCTGATGTGATAGTAAGATTTTGATGATGTATGATTATGGTAGTCTGTTATGTAACTGTGGCCAAAGATATTAATTATTTCAAAAAAAGGGTCAACTTTACCCATTTTTTCCTACCTTAATGTATAGGTAATATGCATTAAGTTATCTTATTAAGAATCAAACACATCTCACAAGACAACACCTGCAGAATCCTGACCATCAATATATTAGAAGAAAGAGTGGGTATATTGTCAACACATCTCTTCTTCCCTACATGAATGCATTACCCTACCTAAGCAATAAAATAATACCTAAATAATAAGATATGACTGAGTCATACTTGATTATTCTAAGAAATTATGAGAAAGTATAAATGTGACAGGAAAATCAAACGAAGGAGGGTAGAGGCAAAAGATGTTCTATATTACACGGCAATTTTAAGCTATCAAGAAATTAACAAGTGTGTCAAAATCACATAATTGCAAACACACGAGCCAAATATTAAGCAAAAAATTTAAGACGATGACAACGTGAACATTTGTTGAAGGATAGAAGCCTTGCTGCATAGTATTACCACATCTCCAACTAAATTTCCTACCATTTCGATGAGCATAGAAATAGTTCGCATACTACATGAGATTTTTAGACACACCAAAGAAAACTGCCGGAGAAGCATTAGTCATATAATGCGAAAAGGACGAACTACTATTTTTTACTTTATTAACTGTAACGTTAAACATTCTAAGCATTAAAATATTATATAGATAAAACTTTCCCACGAATGGACATAAGGGGAGATAATTAGCTTTCGTTTAAAAAGAGATCAGGAAATATCATGCAGATGCAAATAGAATTTATGTTATTTCGCGAGCTCAAATTTGGGAATATATTTCGAAATTAAAGGTAAAATGTCGGCTTCCATGGAAGCAATCGTCGATTACAATTTACTTAATCATGGTAGCTTCGGCAACTTGGTTACATTGTAACAACGCGGCTAATTACATAGCGGAGGTGTATTGTTGCGTCTTCGGAAGCGATAAATCTAATTAAGGGAACGCGTCACTTTCGGCTTTGTAGTAGAAGAGAGAAGAGGCTTCAAATATACGGTGAGTAAAGTGCAAATAATCTTTAGATTTATCTTTAAGTTACAGAGCTTTTAACACCATTAAGTTAGAATGAAACGCGATTCAAGCGAGGAGTTTATCTTGAATACGTAGCGCAAGAAATGTTCTTTAGAAAGTGTCCTGCGATTTTCGGGAAGCCCCGTCAGTTTCCAACATGTCATGCATGTTGTGTGGATACAGCAATCTTGATACTTTCGTTTATTTCTGCGTTCGACGTGATTTGGTGAAATACCTTAGAAAGAAGGATAAATTATGAGGAAGTTTTACTTCACGGGGCACATGATTTAGCGCGAAGTAATGGCGTCGCCCTGCTATTTTCTGAAATACGCCATAGTTTGTCACATTTGCCTTAATCCCATACGTTGGATAACATAACAATTCAAGTCTAACTCTGCAGTCAAAAGTAAATTAAATCAGAGGAAGGTACTGGTAAATAGTTTCAACGTAGATTTAGTAATTTGGAGGGAAGGAAAATATTGCTTCAGCTGAACTTCTTCGTTTCAGTTTCAGGTCGGTTTCTTTTCATTATACATAATATTTAAAGCTAGTTTTTAATTTATTCTCTCATTTCTAGAATTCTGATATTGGGATTATTATTCGTGCTCGACTTGAGGAGGTCCTATATTAAAAGATGGATCAAAAGAAACCCACTGAAAATAAGGAAGCTATAAGACGGGAATGCGTAAGGCAAGTAAAACATTTCAGGATAGATCTTACTTTAGTATGCGATAATATGCAAAAATATCTAAAGTAATAAATGGTGGAGTTTGCTAGGAGAACAATTAATGTATATAAAAAACGAGATATAAATTAAGAAGTATTCATAATTTATAAGGAAAATAAATTCCTGCAGGCAATTTAAGGTGATGTTAACCTTAATACGTTCCTCATCTCCTCGTGAGGACGCCGGACCACAGTCTAGCACTGGCTCAAGGCAAGTAAATTTTAACTTTATCTGATTCTCCTCCATGAAATTTTTCTTCCTGTAAGCATTAATTTCAGTTATATAAATTTCGTCATTCAACAATCAGAAAACTTTGAATAGTAAGCTTTTGATGTGGTTTTCCAGAAATCGACTGGGCTTCTTAGCAAGGTGTGATTCAGAACTAAGAAGATTATCACTGTCGCCCATTCAAAGAGAACCAAAAGTGGAAATAAGGCAAGTAATGTTAGATACCCATCTACAAGTGTGCATCCTTCTCCCATCTTTCATTTTCGGTAACAAACTATTAGATGCCGACCAATACTATCTCATTGAATGATACGCACCAACTGCTAAACAGAAGGCCTTATCGGAAGTTTTCATTTTGTCAATGATTAAATGAACTTGTATCACCACAAGGAGATCTAGCTCACTGTCAATTTTTGTGCAATGTTCGTAAAGCGGTGGCAGTTGAAACTTATGTGGATGTATATCATTTTGATCTATTATTTCAGTACACCTGGTTTGGAAGGAGAGATCAGCATGAGAAACGTAGTACCGGATACACCGAAAGAGGAGCCTAAAGAAAAGAATCACGACTAAGAACATTTGTCACATTTAAAATCATTTTTCATGTGAGTAAGACAATATAATTTAATTTTGAACCTGTAATGCATTAATTTTATTGTCTCAAAATTGTTGCTGACACTAAGTGAACACTTGGAAATTCAGTATTTCAGAATAAAAATTTAAAATTCAATGCATTATAAATATCAATCAGAGAAGAATTGGCAAGAACAAGATGGAATTGGGTGTTCAAAACTTTACAACAGGAAAGGGGTAACGTGCTAAATTTTAGTTTTAAGTTGAGTATTGTTGAATGAAATTGTGCATAAAGATTGTCAATTAATAATTGCATGCAATTTATTATAAGGACCTCTCCACCAACATGGTTATTTGGGAATATAAATTACTGTATGGTTGCTTTGCATTGCCTGAACAATCAAGTTGGTGCTGAGATGGGAAATGGTTGAATAGGGCTGGCAGATTGCAAGGAGAGAGGTTGTTCTATTATGCAGTGCAAGTTCAACACCACTCCTTGCAGTTTGCTGGCGAATCCCTCCATATAAAAGGGATAACGCGCCAAGCACAGTACGCCTTTGCGTGGTGAGGAAATCTGTGCAAATCTTCACTTTTTCCAATACCCTTCACTGATCCTTTGTTTTCCTTTACATTCTCCTCTTGAGTTTACAATCAGCTTGGAATGCATAACTATATTTGATGAGTTCTTAGTTCACAATTCAAGAATAATAATCTATTATCTTAAGGGATTATAATACCCAGGGCATTAACGTTGGCAAAATAAATGAGATTTTTCTCTTATAAACCAGCTTTTAATGACTGAGTATTGTATGGTTCATAGGATACCAATCATTTATAGGGCAGTTTATGATGTAAAATATATTTTACTCAGAAACATACTGTAAAAAATAAGGAACACTAATAAGGAAAGATTAGCAAATTTTCTATCATTATAGCATTGAAATTTTGGTCATCACATTTTAAATTTTTTTTTCCACGAAAAAAGAATTTCATATGTATGCAGCATTAGAAAGTTCTTAAATACTTATATTTGTATGATACATGAGGCTTCACAACTAGAATTAACTCCCTTTGATGGTAAGGAACACAAACATCAGAACTAAGCAAGAAAAACTACAAGATGTGAGTATACTGTGAGCGTCTGCCCAAAATTACCACTTATGCTATACCAGTGAATGCAGGGATTGTTCATGATTTTATTACTATCTAAGTCTGAATGAATAACTTAATATACAGAGATATAATGATATAAATTTCAATATTTAAGGAAGATATCAGAAAGGGAAAAAATCACTGTACAATGATTGGGATTAAATTACCATAATCTAAAATGTGCATGTAGAGATACAAAGCTTTATGCCCAACTATGTGCATGAAGAGGATAAATGTTTCAACTTCAGCTGAATTGCTATCTCTTGTAATGTTTAAATTTAATTTTTCAAAATTAATTTTTTCTGGACATGTCTAATACTCTAAACTAATCTTTAATAATTATTAGCAATGGATAATCACACAACAACACTAGTTATATAATGAGAGCAATTTGTTGCAATTTCATCATTACACAAGGAAAGGTTGTTCGTGTTATTGGGAAATATGGAAACAGAGGTATTAATTCTTGTTTATGTTTGATGGCTGAAGGTGACAGAAATGCTTGTGCACACTCATGCAACATCTCCATTATGACCATGCATTTTTTAAAGAGGGATAGTATTTGGACACAAATTCCACAATTGATAACCAAGTTGATATGATTACAGGCTCATTCAGGGATTTGAAACCCTCATAGTCAGGTAATAAAGCATCCTGACTTAAAATGTCTGTGACCCTTTCCTGAAATCTATACAGCTGCAATGTGGCGAGGTTTGGTACACACTTTGATTTCACTTCACACTTTTTGAGAGCCTAATTAAGCAGTTTTTTTACTAAGGGCTGTAATATTGAATTACTGAGTATACGCTGCATTCAACTGAATATTTTTAAAATCTATCTCCAAATTTTGTAATTTAAGCCTCCTACACTTTTGTAGATAGCATAGTTTTATTGGTGTGGTGATTCTCCAATATGAGCATGAGCTCTAGTATCATTGTTAGCAATTCCCATTAACAAGTTATTGGCTAGTAAGTGAGTTTCCTGAAAAATTAATCATATAGTTGTCTGATATTTTGGAAAGCTATTAGGCAATATATTCCGAAAAATGTTAATATCAAATTTTGTTATTTTTTTAATAACATCCTATAACACTGTTTTTCTTCAAAAGAGCATTTGTTTGTATGAAGTATTCAGTTAATATTCTAAAGGGTTCGAAATTCTTAATATTCTAGGATTTAATAATCAATTCATTAATTTCTCTTACTAAATTCACAGAAGTCAGAACTGGTTCAATATGAAAAATGTTCCCACACAGTATGATATTCATTTCAAACACTTCACTTCTCTTAAAGAAGTGAAATTTCACCTTATTTCTATTTTATACATTCTCTAGGAGTGTTAGTACATACATTAGGTGAATGTGGTTTACTAGGACACTCACTTCCTGAATGACAACTCTACACTAGGGAATTCAAATCTGGACTATTCCTTGCAGGAATGGGAGGCTTTCCTAGGGCTTAAAGGAGAACTAAGGGAAATTATTATTTTATGCTATCAAAGTATTACTAAATCTGACGTGATAGTAATATTTTGATGATGTGTTATTATGGTAGTCTGTTACGTAACTGTGTCCAAATTTATTAATTCTTTAAGAAAAATGGTCAACTCTACCCATTCTTTTCCTACCATAATGTGTAGGTAATATGCTTAATCTTAATAAGAATCACCTACATCACATAAGCTAACATCTGCAGAATCCTGACCATCAATATATTAGAAGAAAGAGCGGATTTATGGTCAACACATGTCTTCTTCCCTACAAGAATGCATTACCCTACCTACGTAATGAAATAATACCTAAATAATCATGTATGACTAAGTCATACATTAATATCCTAAGAAATTATGAGAAAGTAGAAATGTGACAAGAAAAGCCAATGAGGGAAGACAGAGGCAAAATGCTTTCTATGATACACGGCTATCATAAGCTATCAAGAAATGAAAAAGTGTGTCACAATCACATAATAGCAAGCACACGAGCCAAATATGAAGCAGAAAATTTAAGACGATGAAAAAGTGAACATTTGTTGAAGGATAGAAGCCTTGCTGCATAGTATTACCACATCCCTAACTAAATTTCGTACCATTTCGATGAGCATAGGAATAGTTCGCATACTACATGAGATTTTTAGACGCACCAAAGAAAACTGCCGGAGAAGCATTAGTCAAATAATGAGAAAAGGACGAACTACTATTTTATACTTTATTAAATACGAGTAAAAGTTGCTTGCATACTGCAAGCTAATTGGTAAAAATTTACAATAAGTTCCCCTTACGGGTGTCATCTTCGAAGCTTATCCAGCAAAATTTTTAAAATTGCCACAATACATTTCTTACGTTAGAAATTTTCATCCATCTGGCATCGAACTCACGGTCATATGCAACCTTTCTTCCACTGGTTCTATAGAAAAGTACTTCAAACGCAAACGCTGTGATTTTGAATAGTCTCCTGCATAGAGAAAGGCCTCAAAACAATTTTTAAAAAATTAGTGTAAATGACCGCCTGGCTTCGAACGCAGGACCCGTTCGTGAGAGACAATGGCATGTGAATGTTAGAGAAGTGATACTCTGACGTGTTTCAAAGTTTCAATTCAGTATCTTATCGGGAAGGTCCTAAAATAAGATCCGTTATTCCCGTTTGAAATGCATGGTAGAATCGGAATGACGCTCTAGCATCGAACCAAGGACCTCTAGAGAAGCAGTGGACGTCATGAAGGAATCTTCTCAAACGCCTCTGTCACCATTCCGGGTTTTATCTTTCCAGTTTATCGGGAAGGCATTTTAAAAAATCGTCCCTGATATCAGCAATGCATTTCTTACGGAGGCATTTCGGACCCACCTGGCGTCGAACACACGGACATTTGGTAACATTTCTTCGTTTGGTACGATGGAAGACCATCTCATCTGTAAACACCGAGATTTTGATTGCTCTATCGCATCGAGAACGGCCTCAAAACAGATTGAAAAAATTCGCGCAAAAGACCGCCTAGCGTCGAACTCAGGACCCATCCATGAGAGAAAATAGCAAATTAATATTAGATAAGTGCTATTACCACTAGTTCCAAAGTTTCGATTCAATATCATATCGGGAAGTTCCTAAAATAAGATTCCGCTTTCCCCATTTGAAATACATGGAGGAATCGGAATGACCCTCTTGCATCGAACCAAGGACCACTAGACGAACGATGATATTCATGGAAGAAAGTTTTCAAACGCTTCTGTCACCACTCAGGGTTTTATCTTTCCTGCTTATCGGGAAGGCATTTAAAAAAATCTTCAAAGATTTCAGCAATGCATTTCTTATGGAAGAATTTTGCATCCACCTGGCGTCGAACTCACGGTCATTTTATAACATTTCTTCCATTCGTAATATAGAAGACTACCTCAACTTCAACCTCCGAGATTTTGGTTCCTCTATCTTAACGGTAAGTGCCTCAAAATAATTTTCAAAATTCCGCGCAATGCATTCTTATGGGAAAATTGCGATTTTTGGGAATTTCTGGTATCGAACCCATGATAGCTAGCGTCGATGTCTGCATTATTCTGGCGTCTAGAGTGTAGGGCCAGTACGTCGAAAAAATCTGACGTCGATGGCGCTTGTGGAACATGGTCAGAATTCGTATCCCCTATAAATATATATATAGGTATATCCGGAGAGTTAGCTATATATATCTACGAGTAAAAGTTGCTTGCATACTGCAAGCTATCCGTTGAATACAGTATCATACCAAGTACTGCCTCAGTTCAAATTTAAAACTTCGCACCAAAGACCGCCTGGCGACGAACTAAGAACCCGATCTTGAGAGAAGACAGCAAAATAATATTAGATAAGTGCCATCCTTACTTGTTCCAAAGTTTCGATTCAATATCTTATCGGGAAGGTCCCACGCCTCTGTCACCATTCCGGGTCTTATCTTTCCAGCTTATCGTGAGGCATTTAAAAAGATTTCCGCAATGCATTTCTTATGGAAGAATTTTGCATCCACCTGGCGTCGAACTCACGGTCATTTTATAACATTTCTTCCATTCGTAATATAGAAGACTACCTCGACTTCAACCTCCGAAATTTTGGTTACTCTATCTTAACGATAAGTGCCTCAAAATAATTTTCAAAAATCCGCGCAATGCATTCTTATGGGAAAATTGCGATTTTTGGGAATTTCTGGCATCGAACTAATGATAGCTAGCGTCGAAGTCTGCATTATTCTGGCATCTAGAGCGTAGGGCCAGTACGTCGAAAAAATCTGACGTCGATGGCGCTTGTGGAACATGGTCAGAATTCGTATCCCCTATATATATATATCTATATATATAGGTATATCCGGAGAGTTAGCTATATATAATAGATAACGTTAAACATTCTAAGCATTAAAATATTATATAGATAAAAGTTTTCCACGAATGGACATAAGGGGAGATAATTACCTTTCGTTTAAAAAGAGATCAGGAAATATCATGCAGATGCAAATAGAATTTATGTTATTTCGCGAGCTCAAATTTGGGAATATATTTCGAAATTAAAGGTAAAATGTCGGCTTCCATGGAAGCAATCGTCGATTACAATTTACTTAATCATGGGAGCTTCGGCAACTTGGTTACATTGTAACAACGCGGCTAATTACTTGGCGGAGGTGTATTGTTGCGTCTTCGGAAGCGATAAATCTAATTTAGGGAACGCGTCACTTTCAGCTTTATAGTAGAAGAAAGAAGAGGCTTCAAATATACGGTGAGTAAAGTGCAAATAATCTTTAGATTTATCTTTAAGTTACAGAGCTTTTAACACCAATAAGTTAGAATGAAACGCGATTCAAGCGAGGAGTTTATCTTGAATACGTAGCGCACGAGAAACCCGAAATATTCTTTAGAAAGTGTCCTGCGATTTTCGCGAAGTGTCTGTCAGATTCCAACATGTCATGGATATTGTGAGTCTTGAGTCGAACAGAAATCTTGTTGCTTTCGTTTGTCCGTGACGTTGAACGTTATTTGGTGAAATACCTTAGAAGCGAGGATAAATTATGAGTAAGTTTTACATCACGGGGGACAGGATTCAGCGCGAAGTAATTGCGTTGGCCTGCTATTTTCTGAAATACGCCATGGTTTTTCACATTTTCCTTCATCCGATGCGTTGAATAACATAAAAATTCACTTCCACTTCTACAGTCACAAATGAATTATATCACAGTAACGTACTGGCGAATAGTTTCAACGTAGATGTATAAATTTGGAAAAGGAAAACATTGCTTCAGTTGAACTTCTGCATTTTAGTTTCAGGGAAATATCTTATAATTGTAATATTTAAAGCTAATTTTTAATTCATCCTCTCATTTCTAGATTTCTAAACTGGTTTTAATTTGAGATCGACTTGAGGAGTTCTAACATTCTGAGCATGGAAGAAAAGGAAGCTAAGGATAATAATAATGCAAAAACGAAAGAATGCCAAAGGCAAGTAAGACATTTCAGGATAGAATTTTCTTAAGTATGCTATAATATCTAAACATATCTAAAGATATAAATGGTGGAGTTTGCATGGGGAACAGTTACTGCATATAATCAACGGGATATAAATTAACAAACATCCTTATTTATAATAATAATTAATTCCTGCAGGCAATTTAAGGTGATGAGATCTTTAATAAGATCCTCATCTCCTCGTGAGGACGCCGGACCCCAGTCTAGCACTGGCTCAAGGCAAGTAAATTTTTCCTCCATATGATTCTCCTCCATAAAATTTCTCTTCCTGTAAGCTTTAATTTCAAATCTATAAATTTCGTCATTGGGCAAGGAGACAACTAGTTAGCCTTTGATGTGGTTTTCCAGAAATCGACTGGGCTTCTTAGCAAGGAATACTGTGGAACTCGCAACTATTCCGCTGTCGCCAATTCATACAGAACCAAGAGAAGAAATAAGGCAAGTAATGTTAGATACCCGTCAGCAAGCGTGCATCCTACTCCCATTTTTTCATTTTCGGTAAAAAACTGTTAGATGTCTACCCATACTATCTCACTGAATGAAGCGCAACTACTGCACAACATAAAGCCTTATCGAAAGTTATCATCGTGCCCATGATTAAATGAACTTGTATCATCACAAGGAGATCTAGCTCACTGTCAATTTTCGTGCAATTTTCGGAAAGCGGTGGCAGTTGAAACTTATGTGGATATATATCATTTTGATCTATTATTTCAGTACTCTTGGTTTGGAAGGATAGATCAGCATGAGAAACGAAGTACTGGTGACACCGAAAGAGGAGCCTAAAGAAAAGAAGAAGGAGTAAGAACATTTGTCACATTTAAAATGATTTTTCATGTGAGTAAGATAGTATAATTTAATCTTGAAGCTTAAATGCATTAATTTTAATGTCTCAAAATTGTTGCTGACACTAAGTGAACACTTGGAAATTCAGTATTTCAGAATAAAAATTTAAAATTCAATGCATTATAAATATCAATCAGAGAAGAATTGGCAAGGACAAGATGGAATTGGGTGTTCAAAACTTTACAACAGGAAAGGGGTAACGTGCTAAATTTTAGTTTTAAGTTGAGTATTGTTGAATGAAATTGTGCATAAAGATTGTCAATTAATAATTGCATGCAATTTATTATAAGGACCTCTCCACCAACATGGTTATTTGGGAATATAAATTACTGTATGGTTGCTTTGCATTGCCTGAACAATCAAGTTGGTGCTGAGATGGGAAATGGTTGAATAGGGCTGGCAGATTGCAAGGAGAGAGGTTGTTCTATTATGCAGTGCAAGTTCAACACCACTCCTTGCAGTTTGCTGGCGAATCCCTCCATATAAAAGGGATAACGCGCCAAGCACAGTACGCCTTTGCGTGGTGAGGAAATCTGTGCAAATCTTCATTTTCTCCCATACCCTCTTCCAATCCTTTGTTTTCCTGTACAGTGTCTCATGAGTTAATTGTTTACAATCAGCTTGAAATGCATAACTATATATAATGATTTGTGAATTTACAATTCAGGGTTAATAATGTATTAAATTTTTTTAGTTAACGGATTATCATTGCAAAGGCATTAACCTTGGCAAAATTAATGAAATTTTTCTTTTAAAAACCAGCTTTTAATGACTGAGTGTACTATCATTTATGGGATACCATTCATTTATAGGGCAGTTTATAATGTCATATATTTTTTACTCAGAAACTTATTGTACAAATTAGCAACACTAGTGAGGAAAAATTAGATATTTTATTATACTTGATTCTACCAATTTAAATAGTATTTGTATCCTAACTGTACAACATACATTTATGATAGTTAAAAATTGTCTTAACAGTGGGAAAGCTAAAGGATAAAAACTGCTATATAACTAACTGTATACATTAATCATTGTACTAATCCTATGACTAGAACATCATTTTTCATATGTAAGTTCTTTAGTAGCTATTTATTACAGGGCAGTATTATAAATATTTTCTATTATCAGATATAATATTTCTATTTGATTCAAACAATGGCAATAAAAGCTCTGCACTAACTGCATTGCATATGATGCTTTAAATTTGCATGATAAGAAGGATAAAAACAGCTGTTTAAGTTAAGGGTATCAATGTAACATTACAGTAGATGTAGAGCAAAAATATGGTTTTTATCCTAATTAAGGTCTTTAGGAATTTCCTTAAAAATAATTGAATTGAGCTAAAATAGGACAAAAATTACAATCAATGAAGATTCACAGTTCTTTTCTGAAATCATTTCATATATTTAGTACATACTGAGAATACATCTAAAACAATGCCTGATGTCTATTCCATAGTTAAAAAATTAGGAGTTTGTTGTATTTAGCCTCAAGACCCTCTGATATACAATTTTTTCATATCTTTTTCCTTCTACATATACAAAACTTGATATCCAAGTTTATTAAGTATTTTTTATATCCCTTTTACATCTACATATACAAAACTTGATCTCTAAGCATTCATGACTTGGTTTGAAAACAGTGCTGGTAGCACCATTTCTATCATTCAATCATTAGAATATTGTATATCACTTTTTTAAATATTTTTCGACGAAAAATGAATTTAATATGTGTGCAGCATTAGTTAATATTTACATACTTATATTTGGATGATATATGAGGCTTCCCAAATAGAATAAACTCCCTTCATTGATTAGGAATTCAACCAAAAGAACTAAGCAGAAGAAACTACTAGTAGTGAGTATACTGAGAGCATGTGCCCATTGTTATAATTTATGTTTTATCAGTGAAAGCTGGGAAGGTTCATGATTTTATTACTATCTAAGCCTGAATATATAACATAATATACAAAGGTATAAAGATATAAATTTCAATATTTAAGGCAGATATCAAAAAGGGAATTATAAGAAATGGATAATCACACAACAACACAGGTTATATAATGAGAGCAATTTGTTGAAATTTCATCACTACACAACAAAAGGTTGTTAATTTTATTATGAAAAATTCAAACAAGGATGAAAATGCAGAATATCATTAAGGAAATATAAGGAATAGAAGGAAACAAAGGGATTAATTGTTGTTTATGTTTAATGGCTGGAGGAGACAGTAATGCTTGTGCACACTCATGCAATATCTCCATTATATCCGTCCATTTGTACATGAAGGTTAGTATTTGGGCATTAATTACATAATGGATAGCCGAATAGATATAATTATCGGGTCACTCAGGGATTGTGAAAATTTAAAACCCTGCTACAGAAGAAATAATGCATTTTTAATTTACTTGATTTTGGACTGATGGAGGACCCTTTCATGAAATTAATAATGGGACAATGTGGAGGGTTTCGGTACACACGCTGGTTTCACATCACACATTTGACAGCCAAATTAAACAGATTTTTATTAAGGACTCCAATATTGAGTCAATGAGCATACACTGCATTCAATTGAAGTTTCTGCAAAGTACCTCCAACGTTGTATTTTAAGCCTCCTACAATTTTGTAGATAGCATAATTTTCTTAGTGAGGTGATTCTCCAATAAGGGCATGAGCTCTAGTATCCTTGTTAGTAGGTTGTTAGTGTTATTGTGAAATATGGAAACAGAGGTATTAATTCTTGTTTTTGTTTAATGGCTGAAGGTGACAGAAATGCTTGTGCACACTCATGCAACATCTCCATTATGATCATGCATTTTTACAAGAAGGATAGTATTTGGACACAAAGTCCACAATTGATAACCAAGTTGATATGATTACAGGCTCATTCAGGGATTTGAAACGCTCATAGTCAGGTAATAAGGCATCCTGACTTAAAATGTTTTTGGACAGATGGCGGACCCTTTCCTGAAATCTATAAAACTGCAATGTGGTGGGGTTTGGTACACAGTTTGATTTCACTTCACACTTTTTGAGAGCCTAATTAAGCAGTTTTTTTACTAAGGACTCCAATATTGAGTCAATGAGCATACACTGCATTCAATTGAAGTTTCTGCAAAGTACCTCCAACTTTGTATTTTAAGCCTCCTACAATTTTTTTAGATAGCATAATTTTCTTAGTGAGGTGATTCTCCAATAAGGGCATGAGCTCTAGTATCCTTGTTTTCAATTCCCTTGAACAAGTTATTGGCTGATGGATGGAAGTAAATGAGTTTCGCAAAAAATTAATCATATAGTTGTCTGTTATTTTGGAAAGTTATTATTAGGCAATAAGTTCCAAAAAATGTTATCGGCAAATTTTATGTTACTTTTTGTAAAATATCCTGTAACACTGTTTTTCTTCAAAAGAGCATTTCTTTGTATTAAGTGTTCAGTAAATATTCTGAATAGAAATACATTTTTTTATTCTGGGATTTAATCATTTATTAATTAATTTATCTTACTAAAATCATTCAAGTCAGAACTGGTTCTACATGAAACATTTTAGAACACAATATTGTATTCATTTCAAACACACACTCACTCGCTTTAAGAAGTTAATCATCTTCTTATTTTTATTTTACACATTCTCTAAGAGTGTTAGTACATATATCAGGCGAATGTGGCTTACCAGGAAACTCACTTCCAGAATGACAACTCTACACCAGGGATAACCAATCTGGACTACTCCTTGGGGAAATGGTAAGCTTCCCTAGGGCTTAAAGGAGAACTAAGGGAAATTATTATTTTATGCTATCAAAGTATTACTAAATCTGATGTGATAGTAAGATTTTGATGATGTATGATTATGGTAGTCTGTTATGTAACTGTGGCCAAAGATATTAATTATTTCAAAAAAAGGGTCAACTTTACCCATTTTTTCCTACCTTAATGTATAGGTATAAGCATTAAGTTATCTTATTAAGAATCAAACACATCTCACAAGACAACACCTGCAGAATCCTGACCATCAATATATTAGAAGAAAGAGTGGGTATATTGTCAACACATCTCTTCTTCCCTACATGAATGCATTACCCTACCTAAGCAATAAAATAATACCTAAATAATAAGATATGACTGAGTCATACTTGATTATTCTAAGAAATTATGAGAAAGTATAAATGTGACAGGAAAATCAAACGAAGGAGGGTAGAGGCAAAAGATGTTCTATATTACACGGCAATTTTAAGCTATCAAGAAATTAACAAGTGTGTCAAAATCACATAATTGCAAACACACGAGCCAAATATTAAGCAAAAAATTTAAGACGATGACAACGTGAACATTTGTTGAAGGATAGAAGCCTTGCTGCATAGTATTACCACATCTCCAACTAAATTTCCTACCATTTCGATGAGCATAGAAATAGTTCGCATACTACATGAGATTTTTAGACACACCAAAGAAAACTGCCGGAGAAGCATTAGTCATATAATGCGAAAAGGACGAACTACTATTTCTTACTTTATTAACTGTAACGTTAAACATTCTAAGCATTAAAATATTATATAGATAAAACTTTCCCACGAATGGACATAAGGGGAGATAATTAGCTTTCGTTTAAAAAGAGATCAGGAAATATCATGCAGATGCAAATAGAATTTATGTTATTTCGCGAGCTCAAATTTGGGAATATATTTCGAAATTAAAGGTAAAATGTCGGCTTCCATGGAAGCAATCGTCGATTACAATTTACTTAATCATGGTAGCTTCGGCAACTTGGTTACATTGTAACAACGCGGCTAATTACATAGCGGAGGTGTATTGTTGCGTCTTCGGAAGCGATAAATCTAATTAAGGGAACGCGTCACTTTCGGCTTTGTAGTAGAAGAGAGAAGAGGCTTCAAATATACGGTGAGTAAAGTGCAAATAATCTTTAGATTTATCTTTAAGTTACAGAGCTTTTAACACCATTAAGTTAGAATGAAACGCGATTCAAGCGAGGAGTTTATCTTGAATACGTAGCGCAAGAAATGTTCTTTAGAAAGTGTCCTGCGATTTTCGGGAAGCCCCGTCAGTTTCCAACATGTCATGCATGTTGTGTGGATACAGCAATCTTGATACTTTCGTTTATTTCTGCGTTCGACGTGATTTGGTGAAATACCTTAGAAAGAAGGATAAATTATGAGGAAGTTTTACTTCACGGGGCACATGATTTAGCGCGAAGTAATGGCGTCGCCCTGCTATTTTCTGAAATACGCCATAGTTTGTCACATTTGCCTTAATCCCATACGTTGGATAACATAACAATTCAAGTCTAACTCTGCAGTCAAAAGTAAATTAAATCAGAGGAAGGTACTGGTAAATAGTTTCAACGTAGATTTAGTAATTTGGAGGGAAGGAAAATATTGCTTCAGCTGAACTTCTTCGTTTCAGTTTCAGGTCGGTTTCTTTTCATTATACATAATATTTAAAGCTAGTTTTTAATTTATTCTCTCATTTCTAGAATTCTGATATTGGGATTATTATTCGTGCTCGACTTGAGGAGGTCCTATATTAAAAGATGGATCAAAAGAAACCCACTGAAAATAAGGAAGCTATAAGACGGGAATGCGTAAGGCAAGTAAAACATTTCAGGATAGATCTTACTTTAGTATGCGATAATATGCAAAAATATCTAAAGTAATAAATGGTGGAGTTTGCTAGGAGAACAATTAATGTATATAAAAAACGAGATATAAATTAAGAAGTATTCATAATTTATAAGGAAAATAAATTCCTGCAGGCAATTTAAGGTGATGTTAACCTTAATACGTTCCTCATCTCCTCGTGAGGACGCCGGACCACAGTCTAGCACTGGCTCAAGGCAAGTAAATTTTAACTTTATCTGATTCTCCTCCATGAAATTTTTCTTCCTGTAAGCATTAATTTCAGTTATATAAATTTCGTCATTCAACAATCAGAAAACTTTGAATAGTAAGCTTTTGATGTGGTTTTCCAGAAATCGACTGGGCTTCTTAGCAAGGTGTGATTCAGAACTAAGAAGATTATCACTGTCGCCCATTCAAAGAGAACCAAAAGTGGAAATAAGGCAAGTAATGTTAGATACCCATCTACAAGTGTGCATCCTTCTCCCATCTTTCATTTTCGGTAACAAACTATTAGATGCCGACCCATACTATCTCATTGAATGATACGCACCAACTGCTAAACAGAAGGCCTTATCGGAAGTTTTCATTTTGTCAATGATTAAATAAACTGGTGTCATCACAAGGAGATCTAGCTCACTGTCAATTTTTGTGCAATGTTCGTAAAGCGGTGGCAGTTGAAACTTATGTGGATGTATATCATTTTGATCTATTATTTCAGTACACCTGGTTTGGAAGGAGAGATCAGCATGAGAAACGTAGTACCGGATACACCGAAAGAGGAGCCTAAAGAAAAGAATCACGACTAAGAACATTTGTCACATTTAAAATCATTTTTCATGTGAGTAAGACAATATAATTTAATTTTGAACCTGTAATGCATTAATTTTATTGTCTCAAAATTGTTGCTGACACTAAGTGAACACTTGGAAATTCAGTATTTCAGAATAAAAATTTAAAATTCAATGCATTATAAATATCAATCAGAGAAGAATTGGCAAGAACAAGATGGAATTGGGTGTTCAAAACTTTACAACAGGAAAGGGGTAACGTGCTAAATTTTAGTTTTAAGTTGAGTATTGTTGAATGAAATTGTGCATAAAGATTGTCAATTAATAATTGCATGCAATTTATTATAAGGACCTCTCCACCAACATGGTTATTTGGGAATATAAATTACTGTATGGTTGCTTTGCATTGCCTGAACAATCAAGTTGGTGCTGAGATGGGAAATGGTTGAATAGGGCTGGCAGATTGCAAGGAGAGAGGTTGTTCTATTATGCAGTGCAAGTTCAACACCACTCCTTGCAGTTTGCTGGCGAATCCCTCCATATAAAAGGGATAACGCGCCAAGCACAGTACGCCTTTGCGTGGTGAGGAAATCTGTGCAAATCTTCACTTTTTCCAATACCCTTCACTGATCCTTTGTTTTCCTTTACATTCTCCTCTTGAGTTTACAATCAGCTTGGAATGCATAACTATATTTGATGAGTTCTTAGTTCACAATTCAAGAATAATAATCTATTATCTTAAGGGATTATAATACCCAGGGCATTAACGTTGGCAAAATAAATGAGATTTTTCTCTTATAAACCAGCTTTTAATGACTGAGTATTGTATGGTTCATAGGATACCAATCATTTATAGGGCAGTTTATGATGTAAAATATATTTTACTCAGAAACATACTGTAAAAAATAAGGAACACTAATAAGGAAAGATTAGCAAATTTTCTATCATTATAGCATTGAAATTTTGGTCATCACATTTTAAATTTTTTTTTCCACGAAAAAAGAATTTCATATGTATGCAGCATTAGAAAGTTCTTAAATACTTATATTTGTATGATACATGAGGCTTCACAACTAGAATTAACTCCCTTTGATGGTAAGGAACACAAACATCAGAACTAAGCAAGAAAAACTACAAGATGTGAGTATACTGTGAGCGTCTGCCCAAAATTACCACTTATGCTATACCAGTGAATGCAGGGATTGTTCATGATTTTATTACTATCTAAGTCTGAATGAATAACTTAATATACAGAGATATAATGATATAAATTTCAATATTTAAGGAAGATATCAGAAAGGGAAAAAATCACTGTACAATGATTGGGATTAAATTACCATAATCTAAAATGTGCATGTAGAGATACAAAGCTTTATGCCCAACTATGTGCATGAAGAGGATAAATGTTTCAACTTCAGCTGAATTGCTATCTCTTGTAATGTTTAAATTTAATTTTTCAAAATTAATTTTTTCTGGACATGTCTAATACTCTAAACTAATCTTTAATAATTATTAGCAATGGATAATCACACAACAACACTAGTTATATAATGAGAGCAATTTGTTGCAATTTCATCATTACACAAGGAAAGGTTGTTCGTGTTATTGGGAAATATGGAAACAGAGGTATTAATTCTTGTTTATGTTTGATGGCTGAAGGTGACAGAAATGCTTGTGCACACTCATGCAACATCTCCATTATGACCATGCATTTTTTAAAGAGGGATAGTATTTGGACACAAATTCCACAATTGATAACCAAGTTGATATGATTACAGGCTCATTCAGGGATTTGAAACCCTCATAGTCAGGTAATAAAGCATCCTGACTTAAAATGTCTGTGACCCTTTCCTGAAATCTATACAGCTGCAATGTGGCGAGGTTTGGTACACACTTTGATTTCACTTCACACTTTTTGAGAGCCTAATTAAGCAGTTTTTTTACTAAGGGCTGTAATATTGAATTACTGAGTATACGCTGCATTCAACTGAATATTTTTAAAATCTATCTCCAAATTTTGTAATTTAAGCCTCCTACACTTTTGTAGATAGCATAGTTTTATTGGTGTGGTGATTCTCCAATATGAGCATGAGCTCTAGTATCATTGTTAGCAATTCCCATTAACAAGTTATTGGCTAGTAAGTGAGTTTCCTGAAAAATTAATCATATAGTTGTCTGATATTTTGGAAAGCTATTAGGCAATATATTCCGAAAAATGTTAATATCAAATTTTGTTATTTTTTTAATAACATCCTATAACACTGTTTTTCTTCAAAAGAGCATTTGTTTGTATGAAGTATTCAGTTAATATTCTAAAGGGTTCGAAATTCTTAATATTCTAGGATTTAATAATCAATTCATTAATTTCTCTTACTAAATTCACAGAAGTCAGAACTGGTTCAATATGAAAAATGTTCCCACACAGTATGATATTCATTTCAAACACTTCACTTCTCTTAAAGAAGTGAAATTTCACCTTATTTCTATTTTATACATTCTCTAGGAGTGTTAGTACATACATTAGGTGAATGTGGTTTACTAGGACACTCACTTCCTGAATGACAACTCTACACTAGGGAATTCAAATCTGGACTATTCCTTGCAGGAATGGGAGGCTTTCCTAGGGCTTAAAGGAGAACTAAGGGAAATTATTATTTTATGCTATCAAAGTATTACTAAATCTGACGTGATAGTAATATTTTGATGATGTGTTATTATGGTAGTCTGTTACGTAACTGTGTCCAAATTTATTAATTCTTTAAGAAAAATGGTCAACTCTACCCATTCTTTTCCTACCATAATGTGTAGGTAATATGCTTAATCTTAATAAGAATCACCTACATCACATAAGCTAACATCTGCAGAATCCTGACCATCAATATATTAGAAGAAAGAGCGGATTTATGGTCAACACATGTCTTCTTCCCTACAAGAATGCATTACCCTACCTACGTAATGAAATAATACCTAAATAATCATGTATGACTAAGTCATACATTAATATCCTAAGAAATTATGAGAAAGTAGAAATGTGACAAGAAAAGCCAATGAGGGAAGACAGAGGCAAAATGCTTTCTATGATACACGGCTATCATAAGCTATCAAGAAATGAAAAAGTGTGTCACAATCACATAATAGCAAGCACACGAGCCAAATATGAAGCAGAAAATTTAAGACGATGAAAAAGTGAACATTTGTTGAAGGATAGAAGCCTTGCTGCATAGTATTACCACATCCCTAACTAAATTTCGTACCATTTCGATGAGCATAGGAATAGTTCGCATACTACATGAGATTTTTAGACGCACCAAAGAAAACTGCCGGAGAAGCATTAGTCAAATAATGAGAAAAGGACGAACTACTATTTTATACTTTATTAAATACGAGTAAAAGTTGCTTGCATACTGCAAGCTAATTGGTAAAAATTTACAATAAGTTCCCCTTACGGGTGTCATCTTCGAAGCTTATCCAGCAAAATTTTTAAAATTGCCACAATACATTTCTTACGTTAGAAATTTTCATCCATCTGGCATCGAACTCACGGTCATATGCAACCTTTCTTCCACTGGTTCTATAGAAAAGTACTTCAAACGCAAACGCTGTGATTTTGAATAGTCTCCTGCATAGAGAAAGGCCTCAAAACAATTTTTAAAAAATTAGTGTAAATGACCGCCTGGCTTCGAACGCAGGACCCGTTCGTGAGAGACAATGGCATGTGAATGTTAGAGAAGTGATACTCTGACGTGTTTCAAAGTTTCAATTCAGTATCTTATCGGGAAGGTCCTAAAATAAGATCCGTTATTCCCGTTTGAAATGCATGGTAGAATCGGAATGACGCTCTAGCATCGAACCAAGGACCTCTAGAGAAGCAGTGGACGTCATGAAGGAATCTTCTCAAACGCCTCTGTCACCATTCCGGGTTTTATCTTTCCAGTTTATCGGGAAGGCATTTTAAAAAATCGTCCCTGATATCAGCAATGCATTTCTTACGGAGGCATTTCGGACCCACCTGGCGTCGAACACACGGACATTTGGTAACATTTCTTCGTTTGGTACGATGGAAGACCATCTCATCTGTAAACACCGAGATTTTGATTGCTCTATCGCATCGAGAACGGCCTCAAAACAGATTGAAAAAATTCGCGCAAAAGACCGCCTAGCGTCGAACTCAGGACCCATCCATGAGAGAAAATAGCAAATTAATATTAGATAAGTGCTATTACCACTAGTTCCAAAGTTTCGATTCAATATCATATCGGGAAGTTCCTAAAATAAGATTCCGCTTTCCCCATTTGAAATACATGGAGGAATCGGAATGACCCTCTTGCATCGAACCAAGGACCACTAGACGAACGATGATATTCATGGAAGAAAGTTTTCAAACGCTTCTGTCACCACTCAGGGTTTTATCTTTCCTGCTTATCGGGAAGGCATTTAAAAAAATCTTCAAAGATTTCAGCAATGCATTTCTTATGGAAGAATTTTGCATCCACCTGGCGTCGAACTCACGGTCATTTTATAACATTTCTTCCATTCGTAATATAGAAGACTACCTCAACTTCAACCTCCGAGATTTTGGTTCCTCTATCTTAACGGTAAGTGCCTCAAAATAATTTTCAAAATTCCGCGCAATGCATTCTTATGGGAAAATTGCGATTTTTGGGAATTTCTGGTATCGAACCCATGATAGCTAGCGTCGATGTCTGCATTATTCTGGCGTCTAGAGTGTAGGGCCAGTACGTCGAAAAAATCTGACGTCGATGGCGCTTGTGGAACATGGTCAGAATTCGTATCCCCTATAAATATATATATAGGTATATCCGGAGAGTTAGCTATATATATCTACGAGTAAAAGTTGCTTGCATACTGCAAGCTATCCGTTGAATACAGTATCATACCAAGTACTGCCTCAGTTCAAATTTAAAACTTCGCACCAAAGACCGCCTGGCGACGAACTAAGAACCCGATCTTGAGAGAAGACAGCAAAATAATATTAGATAAGTGCCATCCTTACTTGTTCCAAAGTTTCGATTCAATATCTTATCGGGAAGGTCCCACGCCTCTGTCACCATTCCGGGTCTTATCTTTCCAGCTTATCGTGAGGCATTTAAAAAGATTTCCGCAATGCATTTCTTATGGAAGAATTTTGCATCCACCTGGCGTCGAACTCACGGTCATTTTATAACATTTCTTCCATTCGTAATATAGAAGACTACCTCGACTTCAACCTCCGAAATTTTGGTTACTCTATCTTAACGATAAGTGCCTCAAAATAATTTTCAAAAATCCGCGCAATGCATTCTTATGGGAAAATTGCGATTTTTGGGAATTTCTGGCATCGAACTAATGATAGCTAGCGTCGAAGTCTGCATTATTCTGGCATCTAGAGCGTAGGGCCAGTACGTCGAAAAAATCTGACGTCGATGGCGCTTGTGGAACATGGTCAGAATTCGTATCCCCTATATATATATATCTATATATATAGGTATATCCGGAGAGTTAGCTATATATAATAGATAACGTTAAACATTCTAAGCATTAAAATATTATATAGATAAAAGTTTTCCACGAATGGACATAAGGGGAGATAATTACCTTTCGTTTAAAAAGAGATCAGGAAATATCATGCAGATGCAAATAGAATTTATGTTATTTCGCGAGCTCAAATTTGGGAATATATTTCGAAATTAAAGGTAAAATGTCGGCTTCCATGGAAGCAATCGTCGATTACAATTTACTTAATCATGGGAGCTTCGGCAACTTGGTTACATTGTAACAACGCGGCTAATTACTTGGCGGAGGTGTATTGTTGCGTCTTCGGAAGCGATAAATCTAATTTAGGGAACGCGTCACTTTCAGCTTTATAGTAGAAGAAAGAAGAGGCTTCAAATATACGGTGAGTAAAGTGCAAATAATCTTTAGATTTATCTTTAAGTTACAGAGCTTTTAACACCAATAAGTTAGAATGAAACGCGATTCAAGCGAGGAGTTTATCTTGAATACGTAGCGCACGAGAAACCCGAAATATTCTTTAGAAAGTGTCCTGCGATTTTCGCGAAGTGTCTGTCAGATTCCAACATGTCATGGATATTGTGAGTCTTGAGTCGAACAGAAATCTTGTTGCTTTCGTTTGTCCGTGACGTTGAACGTTATTTGGTGAAATACCTTAGAAGCGAGGATAAATTATGAGTAAGTTTTACATCACGGGGGACAGGATTCAGCGCGAAGTAATTGCGTTGGCCTGCTATTTTCTGAAATACGCCATGGTTTTTCACATTTTCCTTCATCCGATGCGTTGAATAACATAAAAATTCACTTCCACTTCTACAGTCACAAATGAATTATATCACAGTAACGTACTGGCGAATAGTTTCAACGTAGATGTATAAATTTGGAAAAGGAAAACATTGCTTCAGTTGAACTTCTGCATTTTAGTTTCAGGGAAATATCTTATAATTGTAATATTTAAAGCTAATTTTTAATTCATCCTCTCATTTCTAGATTTCTAAACTGGTTTTAATTTGAGATCGACTTGAGGAGTTCTAACATTCTGAGCATGGAAGAAAAGGAAGCTAAGGATAATAATAATGCAAAAACGAAAGAATGCCAAAGGCAAGTAAGACATTTCAGGATAGAATTTTCTTAAGTATGCTATAATATCTAAACATATCTAAAGATATAAATGGTGGAGTTTGCATGGGGAACAGTTACTGCATATAATCAACGGGATATAAATTAACAAACATCCTTATTTATAATAATAATTAATTCCTGCAGGCAATTTAAGGTGATGAGATCTTTAATAAGATCCTCATCTCCTCGTGAGGACGCCGGACCCCAGTCTAGCACTGGCTCAAGGCAAGTAAATTTTTCCTCCATATGATTCTCCTCCATAAAATTTCTCTTCCTGTAAGCTTTAATTTCAAATCTATAAATTTCGTCATTGGGCAAGGAGACAACTAGTTAGCCTTTGATGTGGTTTTCCAGAAATCGACTGGGCTTCTTAGCAAGGAATACTGTGGAACTCGCAACTATTCCGCTGTCGCCAATTCATACAGAACCAAGAGAAGAAATAAGGCAAGTAATGTTAGATACCCGTCAGCAAGCGTGCATCCTACTCCCATTTTTTCATTTTCGGTAAAAAACTGTTAGATGTCTACCCATACTATCTCACTGAATGAAGCGCAACTACTGCACAACATAAAGCCTTATCGAAAGTTATCATCGTGCCCATGATTAAATGAACTTGTATCATCACAAGGAGATCTAGCTCACTGTCAATTTTCGTGCAATTTTCGGAAAGCGGTGGCAGTTGAAACTTATGTGGATATATATCATTTTGATCTATTATTTCAGTACTCTTGGTTTGGAAGGATAGATCAGCATGAGAAACGAAGTACTGGTGACACCGAAAGAGGAGCCTAAAGAAAAGAAGAAGGAGTAAGAACATTTGTCACATTTAAAATGATTTTTCATGTGAGTAAGATAGTATAATTTAATCTTGAAGCTTAAATGCATTAATTTTAATGTCTCAAAATTGTTGCTGACACTAAGTGAACACTTGGAAATTCAGTATTTCAGAATAAAAATTTAAAATTCAATGCATTATAAATATCAATCAGAGAAGAATTGGCAAGGACAAGATGGAATTGGGTGTTCAAAACTTTACAACAGGAAAGGGGTAACGTGCTAAATTTTAGTTTTAAGTTGAGTATTGTTGAATGAAATTGTGCATAAAGATTGTCAATTAATAATTGCATGCAATTTATTATAAGGACCTCTCCACCAACATGGTTATTTGGGAATATAAATTACTGTATGGTTGCTTTGCATTGCCTGAACAATCAAGTTGGTGCTGAGATGGGAAATGGTTGAATAGGGCTGGCAGATTGCAAGGAGAGAGGTTGTTCTATTATGCAGTGCAAGTTCAACACCACTCCTTGCAGTTTGCTGGCGAATCCCTCCATATAAAAGGGATAACGCGCCAAGCACAGTACGCCTTTGCGTGGTGAGGAAATCTGTGCAAATCTTCATTTTCTCCCATACCCTCTTCCAATCCTTTGTTTTCCTGTACAGTGTCTCATGAGTTAATTGTTTACAATCAGCTTGAAATGCATAACTATATATAATGATTTGTGAATTTACAATTCAGGGTTAATAATGTATTAAATTTTTTTAGTTAACGGATTATCATTGCAAAGGCATTAACCTTGGCAAAATTAATGAAATTTTTCTTTTAAAAACCAGCTTTTAATGACTGAGTGTACTATCATTTATGGGATACCATTCATTTATAGGGCAGTTTATAATGTCATATATTTTTTACTCAGAAACTTATTGTACAAATTAGCAACACTAGTGAGGAAAAATTAGATATTTTATTATACTTGATTCTACCAATTTAAATAGTATTTGTATCCTAACTGTACAACATACATTTATGATAGTTAAAAATTGTCTTAACAGTGGGAAAGCTAAAGGATAAAAACTGCTATATAACTAACTGTATACATTAATCATTGTACTAATCCTATGACTAGAACATCATTTTTCATATGTAAGTTCTTTAGTAGCTATTTATTACAGGGCAGTATTATAAATATTTTCTATTATCAGATATAATATTTCTATTTGATTCAAACAATGGCAATAAAAGCTCTGCACTAACTGCATTGCATATGATGCTTTAAATTTGCATGATAAGAAGGATAAAAACAGCTGTTTAAGTTAAGGGTATCAATGTAACATTACAGTAGATGTAGAGCAAAAATATGGTTTTTATCCTAATTAAGGTCTTTAGGAATTTCCTTAAAAATAATTGAATTGAGCTAAAATAGGACAAAAATTACAATCAATGAAGATTCACAGTTCTTTTCTGAAATCATTTCATATATTTAGTACATACTGAGAATACATCTAAAACAATGCCTGATGTCTATTCCATAGTTAAAAAATTAGGAGTTTGTTGTATTTAGCCTCAAGACCCTCTGATATACAATTTTTTCATATCTTTTTCCTTCTACATATACAAAACTTGATATCCAAGTTTATTAAGTATTTTTTATATCCCTTTTACATCTACATATACAAAACTTGATCTCTAAGCATTCATGACTTGGTTTGAAAACAGTGCTGGTAGCACCATTTCTATCATTCAATCATTAGAATATTGTATATCACTTTTTTAAATATTTTTCGACGAAAAATGAATTTAATATGTGTGCAGCATTAGTTAATATTTACATACTTATATTTGGATGATATATGAGGCTTCCCAAATAGAATAAACTCCCTTCATTGATTAGGAATTCAACCAAAAGAACTAAGCAGAAGAAACTACTAGTAGTGAGTATACTGAGAGCATGTGCCCATTGTTATAATTTATGTTTTATCAGTGAAAGCTGGGAAGGTTCATGATTTTATTACTATCTAAGCCTGAATATATAACATAATATACAAAGGTATAAAGATATAAATTTCAATATTTAAGGCAGATATCAAAAAGGGAATTATAAGAAATGGATAATCACACAACAACACAGGTTATATAATGAGAGCAATTTGTTGAAATTTCATCACTACACAACAAAAGGTTGTTAATTTTATTATGAAAAATTCAAACAGAAGGATGAAAATGCAGAATATCATTAAGGAAATATAAGGAATAGAAGGAAACAAAGGGATTAATTGTTGTTTATGTTTAATGGCTGGAGGAGACAGTAATGCTTGTGCACACTCATGCAATATCTCCATTATATCCGTCCATTTGTACATGAAGGTTAGTATTTGGGCATTAATTACATAATGGATAGCCGAATAGATATAATTATCGGGTCACTCAGGGATTGTGAAAATTTAAAACCCTGCTACAGAAGAAATAATGCATTTTTAATTTACTTGATTTTGGACTGATGGAGGACCCTTTCATGAAATTAATAATGGGACAATGTGGAGGGTTTCGGTACACACGCTGGTTTCACATCACACATTTGACAGCCAAATTAAACAGATTTTTATTAAGGACTCCAATATTGAGTCAATGAGCATACACTGCATTCAATTGAAGTTTCTGCAAAGTACCTCCAACGTTGTATTTTAAGCCTCCTACAATTTTGTAGATAGCATAATTTTCTTAGTGAGGTGATTCTCCAATAAGGGCATGAGCTCTAGTATCCTTGTTAGTAGGTTGTTAGTGTTATTGTGAAATATGGAAACAGAGGTATTAATTCTTGTTTTTGTTTAATGGCTGAAGGTGACAGAAATGCTTGTGCACACTCATGCAACATCTCCATTATGATCATGCATTTTTACAAGAAGGATAGTATTTGGACACAAAGTCCACAATTGATAACCAAGTTGATATGATTACAGGCTCATTCAGGGATTTGAAACGCTCATAGTCAGGTAATAAGGCATCCTGACTTAAAATGTTTTTGGACAGATGGCGGACCCTTTCCTGAAATCTATAAAACTGCAATGTGGTGGGGTTTGGTACACAGTTTGATTTCACTTCACACTTTTTGAGAGCCTAATTAAGCAGTTTTTTTACTAAGGACTCCAATATTGAGTCAATGAGCATACACTGCATTCAATTGAAGTTTCTGCAAAGTACCTCCAACTTTGTATTTTAAGCCTCCTACAATTTTTTTAGATAGCATAATTTTCTTAGTGAGGTGATTCTCCAATAAGGGCATGAGCTCTAGTATCCTTGTTTTCAATTCCCTTGAACAAGTTATTGGCTGATGGATGGAAGTAAATGAGTTTCGCAAAAAATTAATCATATAGTTGTCTGTTATTTTGGAAAGTTATTATTAGGCAATAAGTTCCAAAAAATGTTATCGGCAAATTTTATGTTACTTTTTGTAAAATATCCTGTAACACTGTTTTTCTTCAAAAGAGCATTTCTTTGTATTAAGTGTTCAGTAAATATTCTGAATAGAAATACATTTTTTTATTCTGGGATTTAATCATTTATTAATTAATTTATCTTACTAAAATCATTCAAGTCAGAACTGGTTCTACATGAAACATTTTAGAACACAATATTGTATTCATTTCAAACACACACTCACTCGCTTTAAGAAGTTAATCATCTTCTTATTTTTATTTTACACATTCTCTAAGAGTGTTAGTACATATATCAGGCGAATGTGGCTTACCAGGAAACTCACTTCCAGAATGACAACTCTACACCAGGGATAACCAATCTGGACTACTCCTTGGGGAAATGGTAAGCTTCCCTAGGGCTTAAAGGAGAACTAAGGGAAATTATTATTTTATGCTATCAAAGTATTACTAAATCTGATGTGATAGTAAGATTTTGATGATGTATGATTATGGTAGTCTGTTATGTAACTGTGGCCAAAGATATTAATTATTTCAAAAAAAGGGTCAACTTTACCCATTTTTTCCTACCTTAATGTATAGGTATAAGCATTAAGTTATCTTATTAAGAATCAAACACATCTCACAAGACAACACCTGCAGAATCCTGACCATCAATATATTAGAAGAAAGAGTGGGTATATTGTCAACACATCTCTTCTTCCCTACATGAATGCATTACCCTACCTAAGCAATAAAATAATACCTAAATAATAAGATA
This sequence comes from Pachydiplax longipennis, assembly GCA_036926295.1. Taxonomy (NCBI): domain Eukaryota; kingdom Metazoa; phylum Arthropoda; class Insecta; order Odonata; family Libellulidae; genus Pachydiplax; species Pachydiplax longipennis. Next base: position 1,079,488 of record JAVFKF010000020.1, read on the forward strand.
TGACTGAGTCATACTTGATTATTCTAAGAAATTATGAGAAAGTATAAATGTGACAGGAAAATCAAACGAAGGAGGGTAGAGGCAAAAGATGTTCTATATTACACGGCAATTTTAAGCTATCAAGAAATTAACAAGTGTGTCAAAATCACATAATTGCAAACACACGAGCCAAATATTAAGCAAAAAATTTAAGACGATGACAACGTGAACATTTGTTGAAGGATAGAAGCCTTGCTGCATAGTATTACCACATCTCCAACTAAATTTCCTACCATTTCGATGAGCATAGAAATAGTTCGCATACTACATGAGATTTTTAGACACACCAAAGAAAACTGCCGGAGAAGCATTAGTCATATAATGCGAAAAGGACGAACTACTATTTCTTACTTTATTAACTGTAACGTTAAACATTCTAAGCATTAAAATATTATATAGATAAAACTTTCCCACGAATGGACATAAGGGGAGATAATTAGCTTTCGTTTAAAAAGAGATCAGGAAATATCATGCAGATGCAAATAGAATTTATGTTATTTCGCGAGCTCAAATTTGGGAATATATTTCGAAATTAAAGGTAAAATGTCGGCTTCCATGGAAGCAATCGTCGATTACAATTTACTTAATCATGGTAGCTTCGGCAACTTGGTTACATTGTAACAACGCGGCTAATTACATAGCGGAGGTGTATTGTTGCGTCTTCGGAAGCGATAAATCTAATTAAGGGAACGCGTCACTTTCGGCTTTGTAGTAGAAGAGAGAAGAGGCTTCAAATATACGGTGAGTAAAGTGCAAATAATCTTTAGATTTATCTTTAAGTTACAGAGCTTTTAACACCATTAAGTTAGAATGAAACGCGATTCAAGCGAGGAGTTTATCTTGAATACGTAGCGCAAGAAATGTTCTTTAGAAAGTGTCCTGCGATTTTCGGGAAGCCCCGTCAGTTTCCAACATGTCATGCATGTTGTGTGGATACAGCAATCTTGATACTTTCGTTTATTTCTGCGTTCGACGTGATTTGGTGAAATACCTTAGAAAGAAGGATAAATTATGAGGAAGTTTTACTTCACGGGGCACATGATTTAGCGCGAAGTAATGGCGTCGCCCTGCTATTTTCTGAAATACGCCATAGTTTGTCACATTTGCCTTAATCCCATACGTTGGATAACATAACAATTCAAGTCTAACTCTGCAGTCAAAAGTAAATTAAATCAGAGGAAGGTACTGGTAAATAGTTTCAACGTAGATTTAGTAATTTGGAGGGAAGGAAAATATTGCTTCAGCTGAACTTCTTCGTTTCAGTTTCAGGTCGGTTTCTTTTCATTATACATAATATTTAAAGCTAGTTTTTAATTTATTCTCTCATTTCTAGAATTCTGATATTGGGATTATTATTCGTGCTCGACTTGAGGAGGTCCTATATTAAAAGATGGATCAAAAGAAACCCACTGAAAATAAGGAAGCTATAAGACGGGAATGCGTAAGGCAAGTAAAACATTTCAGGATAGATCTTACTTTAGTATGCGATAATATGCAAAAATATCTAAAGTAATAAATGGTGGAGTTTGCTAGGAGAACAATTAATGTATATAAAAAACGAGATATAAATTAAGAAGTATTCATAATTTATAAGGAAAATAAATTCCTGCAGGCAATTTAAGGTGATGTTAACCTTAATACGTTCCTCATCTCCTCGTGAGGACGCCGGACCACAGTCTAGCACTGGCTCAAGGCAAGTAAATTTTAACTTTATCTGATTCTCCTCCATGAAATTTTTCTTCCTGTAAGCATTAATTTCAGTTATATAAATTTCGTCATTCAACAATCAGAAAACTTTGAATAGTAAGCTTTTGATGTGGTTTTCCAGAAATCGACTGGGCTTCTTAGCAAGGTGTGATTCAGAACTAAGAAGATTATCACTGTCGCCCATTCAAAGAGAACCAAAAGTGGAAATAAGGCAAGTAATGTTAGATACCCATCTACAAGTGTGCATCCTTCTCCCATCTTTCATTTTCGGTAACAAACTATTAGATGCCGACCCATACTATCTCATTGAATGATACGCACCAACTGCTAAACAGAAGGCCTTATCGGAAGTTTTCATTTTGTCAATGATTAAATAAACTGGTGTCATCACAAGGAGATCTAGCTCACTGTCAATTTTTGTGCAATGTTCGTAAAGCGGTGGCAGTTGAAACTTATGTGGATGTATATCATTTTGATCTATTATTTCAGTACACCTGGTTTGGAAGGAGAGATCAGCATGAGAAACGTAGTACCGGATACACCGAAAGAGGAGCCTAAAGAAAAGAATCACGACTAAGAACATTTGTCACATTTAAAATCATTTTTCATGTGAGTAAGACAATATAATTTAATTTTGAACCTGTAATGCATTAATTTTATTGTCTCAAAATTGTTGCTGACACTAAGTGAACACTTGGAAATTCAGTATTTCAGAATAAAAATTTAAAATTCAATGCATTATAAATATCAATCAGAGAAGAATTGGCAAGAACAAGATGGAATTGGGTGTTCAAAACTTTACAACAGGAAAGGGGTAACGTGCTAAATTTTAGTTTTAAGTTGAGTATTGTTGAATGAAATTGTGCATAAAGATTGTCAATTAATAATTGCATGCAATTTATTATAAGGACCTCTCCACCAACATGGTTATTTGGGAATATAAATTACTGTATGGTTGCTTTGCATTGCCTGAACAATCAAGTTGGTGCTGAGATGGGAAATGGTTGAATAGGGCTGGCAGATTGCAAGGAGAGAGGTTGTTCTATTATGCAGTGCAAGTTCAACACCACTCCTTGCAGTTTGCTGGCGAATCCCTCCATATAAAAGGGATAACGCGCCAAGCACAGTACGCCTTTGCGTGGTGAGGAAATCTGTGCAAATCTTCACTTTTTCCAATACCCTTCACTGATCCTTTGTTTTCCTTTACATTCTCCTCTTGAGTTTACAATCAGCTTGGAATGCATAACTATATTTGATGAGTTCTTAGTTCACAATTCAAGAATAATAATCTATTATCTTAAGGGATTATAATACCCAGGGCATTAACGTTGGCAAAATAAATGAGATTTTTCTCTTATAAACCAGCTTTTAATGACTGAGTATTGTATGGTTCATAGGATACCAATCATTTATAGGGCAGTTTATGATGTAAAATATATTTTACTCAGAAACATACTGTAAAAAATAAGGAACACTAATAAGGAAAGATTAGCAAATTTTCTATCATTATAGCATTGAAATTTTGGTCATCACATTTTAAATTTTTTTTTCCACGAAAAAAGAATTTCATATGTATGCAGCATTAGAAAGTTCTTAAATACTTATATTTGTATGATACATGAGGCTTCACAACTAGAATTAACTCCCTTTGATGGTAAGGAACACAAACATCAGAACTAAGCAAGAAAAACTACAAGATGTGAGTATACTGTGAGCGTCTGCCCAAAATTACCACTTATGCTATACCAGTGAATGCAGGGATTGTTCATGATTTTATTACTATCTAAGTCTGAATGAATAACTTAATATACAGAGATATAATGATATAAATTTCAATATTTAAGGAAGATATCAGAAAGGGAAAAAATCACTGTACAATGATTGGGATTAAATTACCATAATCTAAAATGTGCATGTAGAGATACAAAGCTTTATGCCCAACTATGTGCATGAAGAGGATAAATGTTTCAACTTCAGCTGAATTGCTATCTCTTGTAATGTTTAAAATTAATTTTTCAAAATTAATTTTTTCTGGACATGTCCAATACTCTAAACTAATCTTTAATAATTATTAGCAATGGATAATCACACAACAACACTAGTTATATAATGAGAGCAATTTGTTGCAATTTCATCATTACACAAGGAAAGGTTGTTCATGTTATTGGGAAATATGGAAACAGAGGTATTAATTCTTGTTTATGTTTGATGGCTGAAGGTGACAGAAATGCTTGTGCACACTCATGCAACATCTCCATTATGACCATGCATTTTTTAAAGAGGGATAGTATTTGGACACAAATTCCACAATTGATAACCAAGTTGATATGATTACAGGCTCATTCAGGAATTTGAAACCCTCATAGTCAGGTAATAAAGCATCCTGACTTAAAATGTCTGTGACCCTTTCCTGAAATCTATACAGCTGCAATGTGGCGAGGTTTGGTACACACTTTGATTTCACTTCACACTTTTTGAGAGCCTAATTAAGCAGTTTTTTTACTAAGGGCTGTAATATTGAATTACTGAGTATACGCTGCATTCAACTGAATATTTTTAAAATCTATCTCCAAATTTTGTAATTTAAGCCTCCTACACTTTTGTAGATAGCATAGTTTTATTGGTGTGGTGATTCTCCAATATGAGCATGAGCTCTAGTATCATTGTTAGCAATTCCCATTAACAAGTTATTGGCTAGTAAGTGAGTTTCCTGAAAAATTAATCATATAGTTGTCTGATATTTTGGAAAGCTATTAGGCAATATATTCCGAAAAATGTTAATATCAAATTTTATGTTATTTTTTTAATAACATCCTATAACACTGTTTTTCTTCAAAAGAGCATTTGTTTGTATGAAGTATTCAGTTAATATTCTGAAAGGTTCGAATTTCTTAATATTCTAGGATTTAATAATCAATTCATTAATTTCTCTTACTAAATTCACAGAAGTCAGAACTGGTTCAATATGAAAAATTTTCGCACACAATATGATATTCATTTCAAACACTTCACTTCTCTTAAAGAAGTGAAATTTCACCTTATTTCTATTTTATACATTCTCTAGGAGTGTTAGTACATACATTAGGTGAATGTGGTTTACTAGGACACTCACTTCCTGAATGACAACTCTACACTAAGGAATTCAAATCTGGACTATTCCTTGCAGGAATGGGAGGCTTTCCTAGGGCTTAAAGGAGAACTAAGGGAAATTATTATTTTATGCTATAATTGCTAATCCTTGTTTTCAATTCCCTTGAACAAGTTATTGGCTGATGGTTGCAAGTAAATGAGTTTCGCAAAAAATTAATCATATAGTTGTCTGTTATTTTGGAAAGTTATTATTAGGCAATAAGTTCCAAAAAATGTTATCGGCAAATTTTATGTTACTTTTTGAATAATATCCAGTAACACTGTTTTTCTTCAAAAGAGCATTTCTTTGTATTAAGTGTTCAGTAAATATTCTGAATAGAAATACATTTTTTTATTCTGGGATTTAATCATTTATTAATTAATTTATCTTACTAAATTCATTCAAGTCAGAACTGGTTCTACATGAAACATTTTAGAACACAATATTGTATTCATTTCAAACACACACTCACTCGCTTTAAGAAGTTAATCATCTTCTTATTTTTATTTTACACATTCTCTAAGAGTGTTAGTACATATATCAGGCGAATGTGGCTTACCAGGAAACTCACTTCCAGAATGACAACTCTACACCAGGGATAACCAATCTGGACTACTCCTTGGGGAAATGGTAAGCTTCCCTAGGGCTTAAAGGAGAACTAAGGGAAATTATTATTTTATGCTATCAAAGTATTACTAAATCTGATGTGATAGTAAGATTTTGATGATGTATGATTATGGTAGTCTGTTATGTAACTGTGGCCAAAGATATTAATTATTTCAAAAAAAGGGTCAACTTTACCCATTTTTTCCTACCTTAATGTATAGGTAATATGCATTAAGTTATCTTATTAAGAATCAAACACATCTCACAAGACAACACCTGCAGAATCCTGACCATCAATATATTAGAAGAAAGAGTGGGTATATTGTCAACACATCTCTTCTTCCCTACATGAATGCATTACCCTACCTAAGCAATAAAATAATACCTAAATAATAAGATATGACTGAGTCATACTTGATTATTCTAAGAAATTATGAGAAAGTATAAATGTGACAGGAAAATCAAACGAAGGAGGGTAGAGGCAAAAGATGTTCTATATTACACGGCAATTTTAAGCTATCAAGAAATTAACAAGTGTGTCACAATCACATAATTGCAAACACACGAGCCAAATATTAAGCAAAAAATTTAAGACGTTGACAACGTGAACATTTGTTGAAGGATAGAAGCCTTGCTGCATAGTATTACCACATCCCCAACTAAATTTCTTCCCATTTGGATGAGAATAGAAATAGTTCGCATACTACATGAGATTTTTAGACACACCAAAGAAAATGCCGGAGAAGCATTAGTCATATAATGCGAAAAGGACGAACTACTATTTTATACTTTATTAACTATAACGTTAAACATTCTAAGCATTAAAATATTATATAGATAAAACTTTCCCACGAATGGACATAAGGGGAGATAATTAGCTTTCGTTTAAAAAGAGATCAGGAAATATCATGCAGATGCAAATAGAATTTATGTTATTTCGCGAGCTCAAATTTGGGAATATATTTCGAAATTAAAGGTAAAATGTCGGCTTCCATGGAAGCAATCGTCGATTACAATTTACTTAATCATGGTAGCTTCGGCAACTTGGTTACATTGTAACAACGCGGCTAATTACATAGCGGAGGTGTATTGTTGCGTCTTCGGAAGCGATAAATCTAATTAAGGGAACGCGTCACTTTCGGCTCTGTAGTAGAAGAGAGAAGAGCCTTCAAATATACGGTGAGTAAAGTGCAAATAATCTTTAGATTTATCTTTAAGTTACAGAGCTTTTAACACCAATAAGTTAGAATGAAACGCGATTCAAGCGAGGAGTTTATCTTGAATACGTAGCGCAAGAAATGTTCTTTAGAAAGTGTCCTGCGATTTTCGGGAAGCCCCGTCAGTTTCCAACATGTCATGCATATTGTGTGGATACAGCAATCTTGATACTTTCGTTTATTTCTGCGTTCGACGTGATTTGGTGAAATACCTTAGAAAGGAGGATAAATTATGAGGAAGTTTTACTTCACGGGGCACATGATTTAGCGCGAAGTAATGGCGTCGCCCTGCTATTTTCTGAAATACGCCATAGTTTGTCACATTTGCCTTAATCCCATACGTTGGATAACATAACAATTCAAGTCTAACTCTGCAGTCAAAAGTAAATTAAATCAGAGGAAGGTACTGGTAAATAGTTTCAACGTAGATTTAGTAATTTGGAGGGAAGGAAAATATTGCTTCAGCTGAACTTCTTCGTTTCAGTTTCAGGTCGGTTTCTTTTCATTATACATAATATTTAAAGCTAGTTTTTAATTTATTCTCTCATTTCTAGAATTCTGATATTGGGATTATTATTCGTGCTCGACTTGAGGAGGTCCTATATTAAAAGATGGATCAAAAGAAACCCACTGAAAATAAGGAAGCTATAAGACGGGAATGCGAAAGGCAAGTAAAACATTTCAGGATAGATCTTACTTTAGTATGCGATAATATGCAAAAATATCTAAAGTAATAAATGGTGGAGTTTGCTAGGAGAACAATTAATGTATATAAAAAACGAGATATAAATTAAGAAGTATTCATAATTTATAAGGAAAATAAATTCCTGCAGGCAATTTAAGGTGATGTTAACCTTAATACGTTCCTCATCTCCTCGTGAGGACGCCGGACCACAGTCTAGCACTGGCTCAAGGCAAGTAAATTTTAACTTTATCTGATTCTCCTCCATGAAATTTTTCTTCCTGTAAGCATTAATTTCAGTTATATAAATTTCGTCATTCAACAATCAGAAAACTTTGAATAGTAAGCTTTTGATGTGGTTTTCCAGAAATCGACTGGGCTTCTTAGCAAGGTGTGATTCAGAACTAAGAAGATTATCACTGTCGCCCATTCAAAGAGAACCAAAAGTGGAAATAAGGCAAGTAATGTTAGATACCCATCTACAAGTGTGCATCCTTCTCCCATCTTTCATTTTCGGTAACAAACTATTAGATGCCGACCCATACTATCTCATTGAATGATACGCACCAACTGCTAAACAGAAGGCCTTATCGGAAGTTTTCATTTTGTCAATGATTAAATAAACTGGTGTCATCACAAGGAGATCTAGCTCACTGTCAATTTTTGTGCAATGTTCGTAAAGCGGTGGCAGTTGAAACTTATGTGGATGTATATCATTTTGATCTATTATTTCAGTACACCTGGTTTGGAAGGAGAGATCAGCATGAGAAACGTAGTACCGGATACACCGAAAGAGGAGCCTAAAGAAAAGAATCACGACTAAGAACATTTGTCACATTTAAAATCATTTTTCATGTGAGTAAGACAATATAATTTAATTTTGAACCTGTAATGCATTAATTTTATTGTCTAAAATTGTTGCTGACACTAAGTGAACACTTGGAAATTCAGTATTTCAGAATAAAAATTTAAAATTCAATGCATTATAAATATCAATCAGAGAAGAATTGGCAAGAACAAGATGGAATTGGGTGTTCAAAACTTTACAACAGGAAAGGGGTAACGTGCTAAATTTTAGTTTTAAGTTGAGTATTGTTGAATGAAATTGTGCATAAAGATTGTCAATTAATAATTGCATGCAATTTATTATAAGGACCTCTCCACCAACATGGTTATTTGGGAATATAAATTACTGTATGGTTGCTTTGCATTGCCTGAACAATCAAGTTGGTGCTGAGATGGGAAATGGTTGAATAGGGCTGGCAGATTGCAAGGAGAGAGGTTGTTCTATTATGCAGTGCAAGTTCAACACCACTCCTTGCAGTTTGCTGGCGAATCCCTCCATATAAAAGGGATAACGCGCCAAGCACAGTACGCCTTTGCGTGGTGAGGAAATCTGTGCAAATCTTCACTTTTTCCAATACCCTTCACTGATCCTTTGTTTTCCTTTACATTCTCCTCTTGAGTTTACAATCAGCTTGGAATGCATAACTATATTTGATGAGTTCTTAGTTCACAATTCAAGAATAATAATCTATTATCTTAAGGGATTATAATACCCAGGGCATTAACGTTGGCAAAATAAATGAGATTTTTCTCTTAAAAACCAGCTTCTAATGACTGAGTATTGTATGGTTCATAGGATACCAATCATTTATAGGGCAGTTTATGATGTAAAATATATTTTACTCAGAAACATACTGTAAAAAATAAGGAACACTAATAAGGAAAGATTAGCAAATTTTTTATCATTATAGCATTGAAATTTTGTTCATCACATTTTAAAAATTTTTTTCCACGAAAAAAGAATTTCATATGTATGCAGCATTAGAAAGTTCTTAAATACTTATATTTGTATGATACATGAGGCTTCACAACTAGAATTAACTCCCTTTGATGGTAAGGAACACAAACATCAGAACTAAGCAAGAAAAACTACAAGATGTGAGTATACTGTGAGCGTCTGCCCAAAGTTACCACTTATGCTATACCAGTGAATGCAGGGAATGTTCATGATTTTATTACTATCTAAGTCTGAATGAATAACTTAATATACAGAGATATAATGATATAAATTTCAATATTTAAGGAAGATATCAGAAAGGGAAAAAATCACTGTACAATGATTGGGATTAAATTACCATAATCTAAAATGTGCATGTAGAGATACAAAGCTTTATGCCCAACTATGTGCATGAAGAGGATAAATGTTTCAACTTCAGCTGAATTGCTATCTCTTGTAATGTTTAAATTTAATTTTTCAAAATTAATTTTTTCTGGACATGTCTAATACTCTAAACTAATCTTTAATAATTATTAGCAATGGATAATCACACAACAACACTAGTTATATAATGAGAGCAATTTGTTGCAATTTCATCATTACACAAGGAAAGGTTGTTCGTGTTATTGGGAAATATGGAAACAGAGGTATTAATTCTTGTTTATGTTTGATGGCTGAAGGTGACAGAAATGCTTGTGCACACTCATGCAACATCTCCATTATGACCATGCATTTTTTAAAGAGGGATAGTATTTGGACACAAATTCCACAATTGATAACCAAGTTGATATGATTACAGGCTCATTCAGGGATTTGAAACCCTCATAGTCAGGTAATAAGGCATCCTGACTTAAAATGTCTGTGACCCTTTCCTGAAATCTATACAGCTGCAATGTGGCGAAGTTTGGTACACACTTTGATTTCACTTCACACTTTTTGAGAGCCTAATTAAGCAGTTTTTTTACTAAGGGCTGTAATATTGAATTACTGAGTATACGCTGCATTCAACTGAATATTTTTAAAATCTATCTCCAAATTTTGTAATTTAAGCCTCCTACACTTTTGTAGATAGCATAGTTTTATTGGTGTGGTGATTCTCCAATATGAGCATGAGCTCTAGTATCATTGTTAGCAATTCCCATTAACAAGTTATTGGCTAGTAAGTGAGTTTCCTGAAAAATTAATCATATAGTTGTCTGATATTTTGGAAAGCTATTAGGCAATATATTCCGAAAAATGTTAATATCAAATTTTATGTTATTTTTTTAATAACATCCTATAACACTGTTTTTCTTCAAAAGAGCATTTGTTTGTATGAAGTATTCAGTTAATATTCTGAAAGGTTCGAAATTCTTAATATTCTAGGATTTAATAATCAATTCATTAATTTCTCTTACTAAATTCACAGAAGTCAGAACTGGTTCTATATGAAAAATTTTCGCACACAATATGATATTCATTTCAAACACTTCACTTCTCATAAAGAAGTGAAATTTCACCTTATTTCTATTTTATACATTCTCTAGGAGTGTTAGTACATACATTAGGTGAATGTGGTTTACTAGGACACTCACTTCCTGAATGACAACTCTACACTAAGGAATTCAAATCTGGACTATTCCTTGCAGGAATGGGTGGCTTTCCTAGGGCTTAAAGGAGAACTAAGGGAAATTATTATTTTATGCTATCAAAGTATTACTAAATCTGACGTGATAGTAATATTTTGATGATGTGTTATTATGGTAGTCTGTTACGTATCTGTGTCCAAATTTATTAATTCTTTAAGAAAAATGGTCAACTCTACCCATTCTTTTCCTACCATAATGTGTAGGTAATATGCTTAATCTTAATAAGAATCACATACATCACAGAAGCTAACATCTGCAGAATCCTGACCATCAATATATTAGAAGAAAGAGTGGATTTATGGTCAACACATGTCTTCTTCCCTACAAGAATGCATTACCCTACCTACGTAATAAAATAATACCTAAATAATCATGTATGACTAAGTCATACATTAATATCCTAAGAAATTATGAGAAAGTAGAAATGTGACAAGAAAAGCCAATGAGGGAAGACAGAGGCAAAATGCTTTCTATGATACTCGGCTATCATAAGCTATCAAGAAATGAAAAAGTGAACATTTGTTGAAGGATAGAAGCCTTGCTGCATAGTATTACCACATCCCCAACTAAATTTCTTACCATTTCGATGAGCATAGGAATAGTTCGCATACTACATGAGATTTTTAGACGCACCAAAGAAAACTGCCGGAGAAGCATTAGTCAAATAATGCGAAAAGGACGAACTACTATTTTATACTTTATTAAATATAACGTTAAACATTCTAAGCATTAAAATATTATATAGATAAAAGTTTTCCACGAATGGACATAAGGGGAGATAATTACCTTTCGTTTAAAAAAAGATCAGGAAATATCATGCTGATGCAAATAGAATTTATGTTATTTCGCGAGCTCAAATTTGGGAATATATTTCGAAATTAAAGGTAAAATGTCGGCTTCCATGGAAGCAATCGTCGATTACAATTTACTTAATCATGGGAGCTTCGGCAACTTGGTTACATTGTAACAACGCGGCTAATTACTTAGCGGAGGTGTACTGTTGCGTCTTCGGAAGCGATAAATCTAATTTAGGGAACGCGTCACTTTCAGCTTTATAGTAGAAGAGAGAAGAGGCTTCAAATATACGGTGAGTAAAGTGCAAATAATCTTCAGATTTATCTTTAAGTTACAGAGCTTTTAACACCAATAAGTTAGAATGAAACGCGATTCAAGCGAGGAGTTTATCTTGAATACGTAGCGCACGAGAAACCCGAAATATTCTTTAGAAAGTGTCCTGCGATTTTCGCGAAGTGTCTGTCAGATTCCAACATGTCATGGATATTGTGAGTCTTGAGTCGAACAGAAATCTTGTTGCTTTCGTTTGTCCGTGACGTTGAACGTTATTTGGTGAAATACCTTAGAAGCGAGGATAAATTATGAGTAAGTTTTACATCACGGGGGACAGGATTCAGCGCGAAGTAATTGCGTTGGCCTGCTATTTTCTGAAATACGCCATGGTTTTTCACATTTTCCTTCATCCGATGCGTTGAATAACATAAAAATTCACTTCCACTTCTACAGTCACAAATGAATTATATCACAGTAACGTACTGGCGAATAGTTTCAACGTAGATGTATAAATTTGGAAAAGGAAAACATTGCTTCAGTTGAACTTCTGCATTTTAGTTTAGGGAAATATCTTATAATTGTAATATTTAAAGCTAATTTTTAATTCATTCTCTCATTTCTAGATTTCTAAACTGGTTTTAATTTGAGATCGACTTGAGGAGTTCTAACATTCTGAGCATGGAAGAAAACGAAGCTAAGGATAATAATAATGCAAAAACGAAAGAATGCCAAAGGCAAGTAAGACATCAAATCAACATCAAAAGAAAGGTGGATCAAAAGAAACCCACTGAAAATAAGGAAGCTATAAGACGGGAATGCCAAAGGCAAGTAAGACATTTCAGGATAGAATTTTCTTAAGTATGCTATAATATCTAAACATATCTAAAGATATAAATGGTGGAGTTTGCATGGGGAACAGTTACTGCATATAATCAACGGGATATAAATTAACAAACATCCTTATTTATAATAATAATTAATTCCTGCAGGCAATTTAAGGTGATGAGATCTTTAATAAGATCCTCATCTCCTCGTGAGGACGCCGGACCCCAGTCTAGCACTGGCTCAAGGCAAGTAAATTTTTCCTCCATATGATTCTCCTCCATAAAATTTCTCTTCCTGTAAGCTTTAATTTCAAATCTATAAATTTCGTCATTGGGCAAGGAGACAACTAGTAAGCCTTTGATGTGGTTTTCCAGAAATCGACTGGGCTTCTTAGCAAGGAATACTGTGGAACTCGCAACTATTCCGCTGTCGCCAATTCAAACAGAACCAAGAGAAGAAATAAGGCAAGTAATGTTAGATACCCTTCAGCAAGCGTGCATCCTACTCCCATTTTTTCATTTTCGGTAAAAAACTGTTAGATGTCTACCCATACTATCTCACTGAATGAAGCGCAACTACTGCACAACATAAAGCCTTATCGAAAGTTATCATCGTGCCCATGATTAAATGAACTTGTATCATCACAAGGAGATCTAGCTCACTGTCAATTTTCGTGCAATTTTCGGAAAGCGGTGGCAGTTGAAACTTATGTGGATATATATCATTTTGATCTATTATTTCAGTACTCTTGGTTTGGAAGGAGAGATCAGCATGAGAAACGAAGTACTGGTGACACCGAAAGAGGAGCCTAAAGAAAAGAAGAAGGAGTAAGAACATTTGTCACATTTAAAATGATTTTTCATGTGAGTAAGATAGTATAATTTAATCTTGAAGCTTAAATGCATTAATTTTAATGTCTCAAAATTGTTGCTGACACTAAGTGAACACTTGGAAATTCAGTATTTCAGAATAAAAATTTAAAATTCAATGCATTATAAATATCAATCAGAGAAGAATTGGCAAGGACAAGATGGAATTGGGTGTTCAAAACTTTACAACAGGAAAGGGGTAACGTGCTAAATTTTAGTTTTAAGTTGAGTATTGTTGAATGAAATTGTGCATAAAGATTGTCAATTAATAATTGCATGCAATTTATTATAAGGACCTCTCCACCAACATGGTTATTTGGGAATATAAATTACTGTATGGTTGCTTTGCATTGCCTCAACAATCAAGTTGGTGCTGAGATGGGAAATGATTGAATAGGGCTGGCAGATTGCAAGGAGAGAGGTTGTTCTATTATGCAGTGCAAGTTCAACACCACTCCTTGCAGTTTGCTGGCGAATCCCTCCATATAAAAGGGATAACGCGCCAAGCACAGTACGCCTTTGCGTGGTGAGGAAATCTGTGCAAATCTTCATTTTCTCCCATACCCTCTTCCAAACCTTTGTTTTCCTGTACAGTGTCTAATGAGTTAATTGTTTACAATCAGCTTGAAATGCATAACTATATATAATGATTTGTGAATTTACAATTCAGGGTTAATAATGTATTAAATTTTTTTAGTTAACGGATTATCATTGCAAAGGCATTAACCTTGGCAAAATTAATGAAATTTTTCTTTTAAAAACCAGCTTTTAATGACTGAGTGTACTATCATTTATGGGATACCATTCATTTATAGGGCAGTTTATAATGTCATATATTTTTTACTCAGAAACTTATTGTACAAATTAGCAACACTAGTGAGGAAAAATTAGATATTTTATTATACTTGATTCTACCAATTTAAATAGTATTTGTATCCTAACTGTACAACATACATTTATGATAGTTAAAAATTGTCTTAACAGTGGGAAAGCTAAAGGATAAAAACTGCTATATAACTAACTGTATACATTAATCATTGTACTAATCCTATGACTAGAACATCATTTTTCATATGTAAGTTCTTTAGTAGCTATTTATTACAGGGCAGTATTATAAATATTTTCTATTATCAGATATAATATTTCTATTTGATTCAAACAATGGCAATAAAAGCTCTGCACTAACTGCATTGCATATGATGCTTTAAATTTGCATGATAAGAAGGATAAAAACAGCTGTTTAAGTTAAGGGTATCAATGAAACAATACAGTAGATGTAGAGCAAAAATATGGTTTTTTTCCTAATTAAGGTCTTAAGGGATTTCCTTAAAAATAATTGAATTGAACTAAAATAGGACAAAAATTACAATCAATGAAGATTCACAGTTCTTTTCTGAAATCACTTCATATATTTAGTAAATACTGAGAATACATCAAAAACAATGCCTGATATTTATTCCATAGTTAAAAAATTAGGAGTTTGTTGTATTTAGCCTCAAGACCCTCTCATATACAATTTTTTCATATCTTTTTCCTTCTACATATACAAAACTTGATATCTAAGTTTATTAAGTATTTTTTATATCCCTTTTACATCTACATATACAAAACTTGATCTCTAAGCATTCATGACTTGGTTTGAAAACAGTGCTGGTAGCACCATTTCTATCATTCAATCATTAGAATATTGTATATCACTTTTTTAAATATTTTTCGACGAAAAATGAATTTAATATGTGTGCAGCATTAGTTAATATTTACATACTTATATTTGGATGATATATGAGGCTTCCCAAATAGAATAAACTCCCTTCATTGATTAGGTATTCAACCAAAAGAACTAAGCAGAAGAAACTACTAGTAGTGAGTGTATTGAGAGCATGTGCCCATTGTTATAATTTGTTTTATCAGTGAAAGCTGGGAAGGTTCATGATTTTATTACTATCTAAGCCTGAATATATAACATAATATACAAAGGTATAAAGATATAAATTTCAATATTTAAGGCAGATATCAAAAAGGGAATTATAAGAAATGGATAATCACACAACAACACAGGTTATATAATGAGAGCAATTTGTTGAAATTTCATCACTACACAACAAAAGGTTGTTAATTTTATTATGAAAAATTCAAACAGAAGGATGAAAATGCAGAATATCATTAAGGAAATATAAGGAATAGAAGGAAACAAAGGGATTAATTGTTGTTTATGTTTAATGGCTGGAGGAGACAGTAATGCTTGTGCACACTCATGCAATATCTCCATTATATCCGTCCATTTGTACATGAAGGTTAGTATTTGGGCATTAATTACATAATGGATAGCCGAATAGATATAATTATCGGGTCACTCAGGGATTGTGAAAATTTAAAACCCTGCTACAGAAGAAATAATGCATTTTTAATTTACTTGATTTTGGACTGATGGAGGACCCTTTCATGAAATTAATAATGGGACAATGTGGAGGGTTTCGGTACACACCCTGGTTTCACATCACACATTTGACAGCCAAATTAAACAGATTTTTATTAAGGACTCCAATATTGAGTCAATGAGCATACACTGCATTCAATTGAAGTTTCTGCAAAGTACCTCCAACGTTGTATTTTAAGCCTCCTACAATTTTGTAGATAGCATAATTTTCTTAGTGAGGTGATTCTCCAATAAGGGCATGAGCTCTAGTATCCTTGTTAGTAGGTTGTTAGTGTTATTGTGAAATATGGAAACAGAGGTATTAATTCTTGTTTTTGTTTAATGGCTGAAGGTGACAGAAATGCTTGTGCACACTCATGCAACATCTCCATTATGATCATGCATTTTTACAAGAAGGATAGTATTTGGACACAAAGTCCACAATTGATAACCAAGTTGATATGATTACAGGCTCATTCAGGGATTTGAAACGCTCATAGTCAGGTAATAAGGCATCTTGACTTAAAATGTTTTTGGACAGATGGCGGACCCTTTCCTGAAACCTATAAAACTGCAATGTGGCGGGGTTTGGTACACAGTTTGATTTCACTTCACACTTTTTGAGAGCCTAATTAAGCAGTTTTTTTACTAAGGACTCCAATATTGAGTCAATGAGCATACACTGCATTCAATTGAAGTTTCTGCAAAGTACCTCCAACTTTGTATTTTAAGCCTCCTACAATTTTGTAGATAGCATAATTTTCTTAGTGAGGTGATTCTCCAATAAGGGCATGAGCTCTAGTATCCTTGTTTTCAATTCCCTTGAACAAGTTATTGGCTGATGGTTGCAAGTAAATGAGTTTCGCAAAAAATTAATCATATAGTTGTCTGTTATTTTGGAAAGTTATTATTAGGCAATAAGTTCCAAAAAATGTTATCGGCAAATTTTATGTTACTTTTTGAATAATATTCAGTAACACTGTTTTTCTTCAAAAGAGCATTTCTTTGTATTAAGTGTTCAGTAAATATTCTGAATAGAAATACATTTTTTTATTCTGGGATTTAATCATTTATTAATTAATTTATCTTACTAAAATCATTCAAGTCAGAACTGGTTCTACATGAAACATTTTAGAACACAATATTGTATTCATTTCAAACACACACTCACTCGCTTTAAGAAGTTAATCATCTTCTTATTTTTATTTTACACATTCTCTAAGAGTGTTAGTACATATATCAGGCGAATGTGGCTTACCAGGAAACTCACTTCCAGAATGACAACTCTACACCAGGGATAACCAATCTGGACTACTCCTTGGGGAAATGGTAAGCTTCCCTAGGGCTTAAAGGAGAACTAAGGGAAATTATTATTTTATGCTATCAAAGTATTACTAAATCTGATGTGATAGTAAGATTTTGATGATGTATGATTATGGTAGTCTGTTATGTAACTGTGGCCAAAGATATTAATTATTTCAAAAAAAGGGTCAACTTTACCCATTTTTTCCTACCTTAATGTATAGGTAATATGCATTAAGTTATCTTATTAAGAATCAAACACATCTCACAAGACAACACCTGCAGAATCCTGACCATCAATATATTAGAAGAAAGAGTGGGTATATTGTCAACACATCTCTTCTTCCCTACATGAATGCATTACCCTACCTAAGCAATAAAATAATACCTAAATAATAAGATATGACTGAGTCATACTTGATTATTCTAAGAAATTATGAGAAAGTATAAATGTGACAGGAAAATCAAACGAAGGAGGGTAGAGGCAAAAGATGTTCTATATTACACGGCAATTTTAAGTTATCAAGAAATTAACAAGTGTGTCACAATCACATAATTGCAAACACACGAGCCAAATATTAAGCAAAAAATTTAAGACGTTGACAACGTGAACATATGTTGAAGGATAGAAGCCTTGCTGCATAGTATTACCACATCCCCAACTAAATTTCTTACCATTTGGATGAGAATAGAAATAGTTCGCATACTACATGAGATTTTTAGACACACCAAAGAAAATGCCGGAGAAGCATTAGTCATATAATGCGAAAAGGACGAACTACTATTTTATACTTTATTAACTATAACGTTAAACATTCTAAGCATTAAAATATTATATAGATAAAACTTTCCCACGAATGGACATAAGGGGAGATAATTAGCTTTCGTTTAAAAAGAGATCAGGAAATATCATGCAGATGCAAATAGAATTTATGTTATTTCGCGAGCTCAAATTTGGGAATATATTTCGAAATTAAAGGTAAAATGTCGGCTTCCATGGAAGCAATCGTCGATTACAATTTACTTAATCATGGTAGCTTCGGCAACTTGGTTACATTGTAACAACGCGGCTAATTACATAGCGGAGGTGTATTGTTGCGTCTTCGGAAGCGATAAATCTATTTAAGGGAACGCGTCACTTTCGGCTCTGTAGTAGAAGAGAGAAGAGGCTTCAAATATACGGTGAGTAAAGTGCAAATAATCCTTAGATTTATCTTTAAGTTACAGAGCTTTTAACACCAATAAGTTAGAATGAAACGCGATTCAAGCGAGGAGTTTATCTTGAATACGTAGCGCAAGAAATGTTCTTTAGAAAGTGTCCTGCGATTTTCGGGAAGCCCCGTCAGTTTCCAACATGTCATGCATATTGTGTGGATACAGCAATCTTGATACTTTCGTTTATTTCTGCGTTCGACGTGATTTGGTGAAATACCTTAGAAAGGAGGATAAATTATGAGGAAGTTTTACTTCACGGGGCACATGATTTAGCGCGAAGTAATGGCGTCGCCCTGCTATTTTCTGAAATACGCCATAGTTTGTCACATTTGCCTTAATCCCATACGTTGGATAACATAACAATTCAAGTCTAACTCTGCAGTCAAAAGTAAATTAAATCAGAGGAAGGTACTGGTAAATAGTTTCAACGTAGATTTAGTAATTTGGAGGGAAGGAAAATATTGCTTCAGCTGAACTTCTTCGTTTCAGTTTCAGGTCGGTTTCTTTTCATTATACATAATATTTAAAGCTAGTTTTTAATTTATTCTCTCATTTCTAGAATTCTGATATTGGGATTATTATTCGTGCTCGACTTGAGGAGGTCCTATATTAAAAGATGGATCAAAAGAAACCCACTGAAAATAAGGAAGCTATAAGACGGGAATGCGAAAGGCAAGTAAAACATTTCAGGATAGATCTTACTTTAGTATGCGATAATATGCAAAAATATCTAAAGTAATAAATGGTGGAGTTTGCTAGGAGAACAATTAATGTATATAAAAAACGAGATATAAATTAAGAAGTATTCATAATTTATAAGGAAAATAAATTCCTGCAGGCAATTTAAGGTGATGTTAACCTTAATACGTTCCTCATCTCCTCGTGAGGACGCCGGACCACAGTCTAGCACTGGCTCAAGGCAAGTAAATTTTAACTTTATCTGATTCTCCTCCATGAAATTTTTCTTCCTGTAAGCATTAATTTCAGTTATATAAATTTCGTCATTCAACAATCAGAAAACTTTGAATAGTAAGCTTTTGATGTGGTTTTCCAGAAATCGACTGGGCTTCTTAGCAAGGTGTGATTCAGAACTAAGAAGATTATCACTGTCGCCCATTCAAAGAGAACCAAAAGTGGAAATAAGGCAAGTAATGTTAGATACCCATCTACAAGTGTGCATCCTTCTCCCATCTTTCATTTTCGGTAACAAACTATTAGATGCCGACCCATACTATCTCATTGAATGATACGCACCAACTGCTAAACAGAAGGCCTTATCGGAAGTTTTCATTTTGTCAATGATTAAATAAACTGGTGTCATCACAAGGAGATCTAGCTCACTGTCAATTTTTGTGCAATGTTCGTAAAGCGGTGGCAGTTGAAACTTATGTGGATGTATATCATTTTGATCTATTATTTCAGTACACCTGGTTTGGAAGGAGAGATCAGCATGAGAAACGTAGTACCGGATACACCGAAAGAGGAGCCTAAAGAAAAGAATCACGACTAAGAACATTTGTCACATTTAAAATCATTTTTCATGTGAGTAAGACAATATAATTTAATTTTGAACCTGTAATGCATTAATTTTATTGTCTAAAATTGTTGCTGACACTAAGTGAACACTTGGAAATTCAGTATTTCAGAATAAAAATTTAAAATTCAATGCATTATAAATATCAATCAGAGAAGAATTGGCAAGAACAAGATGGAATTGGGTGTTCAAAACTTAACAACAGGAAAGGGGTAACGTGCTAAATTTTAGGTTTAAGTTGAGTATTGTTGAATGAAATTGTGCATAAAGATTGTCAATTAATAATTGCATGCAATTTATTATAAGGACCTCTCCACCAACATGGTTATTTGGGAATATAAATTACTGTATGGTTGCTTTGCATTGCCTGAACAATCAAGTTGGTGCTGAGATGGGAAATGGTTGAATAGGGCTGGCAGATTGCAAGGAGAGAGGTTGTTCTATTATGCAGTGCAAGTTCAACACCACTCCTTGCAGTTTGCTGGCGAATCCCTCCATATAAAAGGGATAACGCGCCAAGCACAGTACGCCTTTGCGTGGTGAGGAAATCTGTGCAAATCTTCACTTTTTCCAATACCCTTCACTGATCCTTTGTTTTCCTTTACATTCTCCTCTTGAGTTTACAATCAGCTTGGAATGCATAACTATATTTGATGAGTTCTTAGTTCACAATTCAAGAATAATAATCTATTATCTTAAGGGATTATAATACCCAGGGCATTAACGTTGGCAAAATAAATGAGATTTTTCTCTTAAAAACCAGCTTCTAATGACTGAGTATTGTATGGTTCATAGGATACCAATCATTTATAGGGCAGTTTATGATGTAAAATATATTTTACTCAGAAACATACTGTAAAAAATAAGGAACACTAATAAGGAAAGATTAGCAAATTTTCTATCATTATAGCATTGAAATTTTGTTCATCACATTTTAAAAATTTTTTTCCACGAAAAAAGAATTTCATATGTATGCAGCATTAGAAAGTTCTTAAATACTTATATTTGTATGATACATGAGGCTTCACAACTAGAATTAACTCCCTTTGATGGTAAGGAACACAAACATCAGAACTAAGCAAGAAAAACTACAAGATGTGAGTATACTGTGAGCGTCTGCCCAAAGTTACCACTTATGCTATACCAGTGAATGCAGGGAATGTTCATGATTTTATTACTATCTAAGTCTGAATGAATAACTTAATATACAGAGATATAATGATATAAATTTCAATATTTAAGGAAGATATCAGAAAGGGAAAAAATCACTGTACAATGATTGGGATTAAATTACCATAATCTAAAATGTGCATGTAGAGATACAAAGCTTTATGCCCAACTATGTGCATGAAGAGGATAAATGTTTCAACTTCAGCTGAATTGCTATCTCTTGTAATGTTTAAATTTAATTTTTCAAAATTAATTTTTTCTGGACATGTCTAATACTCTAAACTAATCTTTAATAATTATTAGCAATGGATAATCACACAACAACACTAGTTATATAATGAGAGCAATTTGTTGCAATTTCATCATTACACAAGGAAAGGTTGTTCGTGTTATTGGGAAATATGGAAACAGAGGTATTAATTCTTGTTTATGTTTGATGGCTGAAGGTGACAGAAATGCTTGTGCACACTCATGCAACATCTCCATTATGACCATGCATTTTTTAAAGAGGGATAGTATTTGGACACAAATTCCACAATTGATAACCAAGTTGATATGATTACAGGCTCATTCAGGGATTTGAAACCCTCATAGTCAGGTAATAAGGCATCCTGACTTAAAATGTCTGTGACCCTTTCCTGAAATCTATACAGCTGCAATGTGGCGAAGTTTGGTACACACTTTGATTTCACTTCACACTTTTTGAGAGCCTAATTAAGCAGTTTTTTTACTAAGGGCTGTAATATTGAATTACTGAGTATACGCTGCATTCAACTGAATATTTTTAAAATCTATCTCCAAATTTTGTAATTTAAGCCTCCTACACTTTTGTAGATAGCATAGTTTTATTGGTGTGGTGATTCTCCAATATGAGCATGAGCTCTAGTATCATTGTTAGCAATTCCCATTAACAAGTTATTGGCTAGTAAGTGAGTTTCCTGAAAAATTAATCATATAGTTGTCTGATATTTTGGAAAGCTATTAGGCAATATATTCCGAAAAATGTTAATATCAAATTTTATGTTATTTTTTTAATAACATCCTATAACACTGTTTTTCTTCAAAAGAGCATTTGTTTGTATGAAGTATTCAGTTAATATTCTGAAAGGTTCGAATTTCTTAATATTCTAGGATTTAATAATCAATTCATTAATTTCTCTTACTAAATTCACAGAAGTCAGAACTGGTTCAATATGAAAAATTTTCGCACACAGTATGATATTCATTTCAAACACTTCACTTCTCTTAAAGAAGTGAAATTTCACCTTATTTCTATTTTATACATTCTCTAGGAGTGTTAGTACATACATTAGGTGAATGTGGTTTACTAGGACACTCACTTCCTGAATGACAACTCTACACTAGGGAATTCAAATCTGGACTACTCCTTGCAGCAATGGGAGGCTTTCCTAGGGCTTAAAGGAGAACTAAGGGAAATTACTATTTTATGCTATCAATGTATTACTAAATCTGACGTGATAGTAATATTTTGATGATGTGTTATTATGGTAGTCTGTTACGTAACTGTGTCCAAATTTATTAATTCTTTAAGAAAAATGGTCAACTCTACCCATTCTTTTCCTACCATAATGTGTAGGTAATATGCTTCATCTTAATAAGAATCACATACATCACAGAAGCTAACATCTGCAGAATCCTGACCATCAATATATTAGAAGAAAGAGTGGATTTATGGTCAACACATGTCTTCTTCCCTACAAGAATGCATTACCCTACATAGGTAATAAAATAATACCTAAATAATCATGTATGACTAAGTCATACATTAATATCCTAAGAAATTATGAGAAAGTAGAAATGTGACAAGAAAAGCCAATGAGGGAAGACAGAGGCAAAATGCTTTCTATGATACACGGCTATCATAAGCTATCAAGAAATGAACAAGTGTGTCACAATCACATAATAGCAAGCACACGAGCCAAATATGAAGCAGAAAATTTAAGACGATGAAAAAGTGAACATTTGTTGAAGGATAGAAGCCTTGCTGCATAGTATTACCACATCCCCAACTAAATTTCTTACCATTTCGATGAGCATAGGAATAGTTCGCATACTACATGAGATTTTTAGACGCACCAAAGAAAAATGCCGGAGAAGTATTAGTCATACAATGCGAAAAGGACGAACTACTATTTTATACTTTATTAACTATAACGTTAAACATTCTAAGCATTAAAATATTATATAGATAAAACTTTCCCACGAATGGAGATAAGGGGAGATAATTACCTTTCGTTTAAAAAGAGATCAGGAAATATCATGCAGATGCAAATAGAATTTATGTTATTTCGCGAGCTCAAATTTGGGAATATATTTCGAAATTAAAGGTAAAATGTCGGCTTCCATGGAAGCAATCGTCGATTACAATTTACTTAATCATGGGAGCTTCGGCAACTTGGTTACATTGTAACAACGCGGCTAATTACATAGCGGAGGTGTATTGTTGCGTCTTCGGAAGCGATAAATCTAATTAAGGGAACGCGTCACTTTCAGCTTTATAGTAGAAGAGAGAAGAGGCTTCAAATATACGGTGAGTAAAGTGCAAATAATCTTTAGATTTATCTTTAAGTTACAGAGCTTTTAACACCAATAAGTTAGAATGAAACGCGATTCAAGCGAGGAGTTTATCTTGAATACGTAGCGCACGAGAAACCCGAAATATTTAGATTTAGATTTAGATTTGTACCCCGCAAGCCGCCAGTGGCGTATGGCAGGGGGTGTAATGACACCATCTTAGTATTCTAATCGACCCTATTAGCTTCTCTAATAGCTCGCGGGAAGAACAACCAGAAATAACTATCTGTCCTTGCTATTTCCTCCTTATAACGCTTGGTTGATGCCTCTCGGAGATCGCGCTCACTACTAACCGGAATCAAAGTTTCATTCACCTCGTCCCTAAATTCTTTAGAAAGTGTCCTGCGATTTTCGCGAAGTGTCTGTCAGATTCCAACATGTCATGGATATTGTGAGTCTTGAGTCGAACAGCAATCTTGTTGCTTTCGTTTGTCCGTGACGTTGAACGTTATTTGGTGAAATACCTTAGAAGCGAGGATAAATTATGAGTAAGTTTTACATCACGGGGGACAGGATTCAGCGCGAAGTAATTGCGTTGGCCTGCTATTTTCTGAAATACGCCATGGTTTTTCACATTTTCCTTCATCCGATGCGTTGAATAACATAAAAATTCACTTCCACTTCTACAGTCACAAATGAATTATATCACAGTAACGTACTGGCGAATAGTTTCAACGTAGATGTATAAATTTGGAAAAGGAAAACATTGCTTCAGTTGAACTTCTGCATTTTAGTTTCAGGGAAATATCTTATAATTGTAATATTTAAAGCTAATTTTTAATTCATTCTCTCATTTCTAGATTTCTAAACTGGTTTTAATTTGAGATCGACTTGAGGAGTTCTAACATTCTGAGCATGGAAGAAAACGAAGCTAAGGATAATAATAATGCAAAAACGAAAGAATGCCAAAGGCAAGTAAGACATTTCAGGATAGAATTTTCTTAAGTATGCTATAATATCTAAACATATCTAAAGATATAAATGGTGGAGTTTGCATGGGGAACAGTTACTGCATATAATCAACGGGATATAAATTAACAAACATCCTTATTTATAATAATAATTAATTCCTGCAGGCAATTTAAGGTGATGAGATCTTTAATAAGATCCTCATCTCCTCGTGAGGACGCCGGACCCCAGTCTAGCACTGGCTCAAGGCAAGTAAATTTTTCCTCCATATGATTCTCCTCCATAAAATTTCTCTTCCTGTAAGCTTTAATTTCAAATCTATAAATTTCGTCATTGGGCAAGGAGACAACTAGTAAGCCTTTGATGTGGTTTTCCAGAAATCGACTGGGCTTCTTAGCAAGGAATACTGTGGAACTCGCAACTATTCCGCTGTCGCCAATTCATACAGAACCAAGAGAAGAAATAAGGCAAGTAATGTTAGATACCCGTCAGCAAGCGTGCATCCTACTCCCATTTTTTCATTTTCGGTAAAAAACTGTTAGATGTCTACCCATACTATCTCACTGAATGAAGCGCAACTACTGCACAACATAAAGCCTTATCGAAAGTTATCATCGTGCCCATGATTAAATGAACTTGTATCATCACAAGGAGATCTAGCTCACTGTCAATTTTCGTGCAATTTTCGGAAAGCGGTGGCAGTTGAAACTTATGTGGATATATATCATTTTGATCTATTATTTCAGTACTCTTGGTTTGGAAGGAGAGATCAGCATGAGAAACGAAGTACTGGTGACACCGAAAGAGGAGCCTAAAGAAAAGAAGGAGTAAGAACATTTGTCACATTTAAAATGATTTTTCATGTGAGTAAGATAGTATAATTTAATCTTGAAGCTTAAATGCATTAATTTTAATGTCTCAAAATTGTTGCTGACACTAAGTGAACACTTGGAAATTCAGTATTTCAGAATAAAAATTTAAAATTCAATGCATTATAAATATCAATCAGAGAAGAATTGGCAAGGACAAGATGGAATTGGGTGTTCAAAACTTTACAACAGGAAAGGGGTAACGTGCTAAATTTTAGTTTTAAGTTGAGTATTGTTGAATGAAATTGTGCATAAAGATTGTCAATTAATAATTGCATGCAATTTATTATAAGGACCTCTCCACCAACATGGTTATTTGGGAATATAAATTACTGTATGGTTGCTTTGCATTGCCTGAACAATCAAGTTGGTGCTGAGATGGGAAATGGTTGAATAGGGCTGGCAGATTGCAAGGAGAGAGGTTGTTCTATTATGCAGTGCAAGTTCAACACCACTCCTTGCAGTTTGCTGGCGAATCCCTCCATATAAAAGGGATAACGCGCCAAGCACAGTACGCCTTTGCGTGGTGAGGAAATCTGTGCAAATCTTCATTTTCTCCCATACCCTCTTCCAATCCTTTGTTTTCCTGTACAGTGTCTCATGAGTTAATTGTTTACAATTAGCTTGAAATGCATAACTATATATAATGATTTGTGAATTTACAATTCAGGGTTAATAATGTATTAAATTTTTTTAGTTAACGGATTATCATTGCAAAGGCATTAACCTTGGCAAAATTAATGAAATTTTTCTTTTAAAAACCAGCTTTTAATGACTGAGTGTACTATCATTTATGGGATACCATTCATTTATAGGGCAGTTTATAATGTCATATATTTTTTACTCAGAAACTTATTGTACAAATTAGCAACACTAGTGAGGAAAAATTAGATATTTTATTATACTTGATTCTACCAATTTAAATAGTATTTGTATCCTAACTGTACAACATACATTTATGATAGTTAAAAATTGTCTTAACAGTGGGAAAGCTAAAGGATAAAAACTGCTATATAACTAACTGTATACATTAATCATTGTACTAATCCTATGACTAGAACATCATTTTTCATATGTAAGTTCTTTAGTAGCTATTTATTACAGGGCAGTATTATAAATATTTTCTATTATCAGATATAATATTTCTATTTGATTCAAACAATGGCAATAAAAGCTCTGCACTAACTGCATTGCATATGATGCTTTAAATTTGCATGATAAGAAGGATAAAAACAGCTGTTTAAGTTAAGGGTATCAATGAAACAATACAGTAGATGTAGAGCAAAAATATGGTTTTTTTCCTAATTAAGGTCTTAAGGGATTTCCTTAAAAATAATTGAATTGAACTAAAATAGGACAAAAATTACAATCAATGAAGATTCACAGTTCTTTTCTGAAATCACTTCATATATTTAGTAAATACTGAGAATACATCAAAAACAATGCCTGATATTTATTCCATAGTTAAAAAATTAGGAGTTTGTTGTATTTAGCCTCAAGACCCTCTCATATACAATTTTTTCATATCTTTTTCCTTCTACATATACAAAACTTGATATCTAAGTTTATTAAGTATTTTTTATATCCCTTTTACATCTACATATACAAAACTTGATCTCTAAGCATTCATGACTTGGTTTGAAAACAGTGCTGGTAGCACCATTTCTATCATTCAATCATTAGAATATTGTATATCACTTTTTTAAATATTTTTCGACGAAAAATGAATTTAATATGTGTGCAGCATTAGTTAATATTTACATACTTATATTTGGATGATATATGAGGCTTCCCAAATAGAATAAACTCCCTTCATTGATTAGGAATTCAACCAAAAGAACTAAGCAGAAGAAACTACTAGTAGTGAGTGTATTGAGAGCATGTGCCCATTGTTATAATTTATGTTTTATCAGTGAAAGCTGGGAAGGTTCATGATTTTATTACTATCTAAGCCTGAATATATAACATAATATACAAAGGTATAAAGATATAAATTTCAATATTTAAGGCAGATATCAAAAAGGGAATTATAAGAAATGGATAATCACACAACAACACAGGTTATATAATGAGAGCAATTTGTTGAAATTTCATCACTACACAACAAAAGGTTGTTAATTTTATTATGAAAAATTCAAACAGAAGGATGAAAATGCAGAATATCATTAAGGAAATATAAGGAATAGAAGGAAACAAAGGGATTAATTGTTGTTTATGTTTAATGGCTGGAGGAGACAGTAATGCTTGTGCACACTCATGCAATATCTCCATTATATCCGTCCATTTGTACATGAAGGTTAGTATTTGGGCATTAATTACATAATGGATAGCCGAATAGATATAATTATCGGGTCACTCAGGGATTGTGAAAATTTAAAACCCTGCTACAGAAGAAATAATGCATTTTTAATTTACTTGATTTTGGACTGATGGAGGACCCTTTCATGAAATTAATAATGGGACAATGTGGAGGGTTTCGGTACACACCCTGGTTTCACATCACACATTTGACAGCCAAATTAAACAGATTTTTATTAAGGACTCCAATATTGAGTCAATGAGCATACACTGCATTCAATTGAAGTTTCTGCAAAGTACTTCCAACGTTGTATTTTAAGCCTCCTACAATTTTGTAGATAGCATAATTTTCTTAGTGAGGTGATTCTCCAATAAGGGCATGAGCTCTAGTATCCTTGTTAGTAGGTTGTTAGTGTTATTGTGAAATATGGAAACAGAGGTATTAATTCTTGTTTTTGTTTAATGGCTGAAGGTGACAGAAATGCTTGTGCACACTCATGCAACATCTCCATTATGATCATGCATTTTTACAAGAAGGATAGTATTTGGACACAAAGTCCACAATTGATAACCAAGTTGATATGATTACAGGCTCATTCAGGGATTTGAAACGCTCATAGTCAGGTAATAAGGCATCCTGACTTAAAATGTTTTTGGACAGATGGCGGACCCTTTCCTGAAACCTATAAAACTGCAATGTGGCGGGGTTTGGTACACAGTATGATTTCACTTCACACTTTTTGAGAGCCTAATTAAGCAGTTTTTTTACTAAGGACTCCAATATTGAGTCAATGAGCATACACTGCATTCAATTGAAGTTTCTGCAAAGTACCTCCAACTTTGTATTTTAAGCCTCCTACAATTTTGTAGATAGCATAATTTTCTTAGTGAGGTGATTCTCCAATAAGGGCATGAGCTCTAGTATCCTTGTTTTCAATTCCCTTGAACAAGTTATTGGCTGATGGTTGCAAGTAAATGAGTTTCGCAAAAAATTAATCATATAGTTGTCTGTTATTTTGGAAAGTTATTATTAGGCAATAAGTTCCAAAAAATGTTATCGGCAAATTTTATGTTACTTTTTGAATAATATTCAGTAACACTGTTTTTCTTCAAAAGAGCATTTCTTTGTATTAAGTGTTCAGTAAATATTCTGAATAGAAATACATTTTTTTATTCTGGGATTTAATCATTTATTAATTAATTTATCTTACTAAAATCATTCAAGTCAGAACTGGTTCTACATGAAACATTTTAGAACACAATATTGTATTCATTTCAAACACACACTCACTCGCTTTAAGAAGTTAATCATCTTCTTATTTTTATTTTACACATTCTCTAAGAGTGTTAGTACATATATCAGGCGAATGTGGCTTACCAGGAAACTCACTTCCAGAATGACAACTCTACACCAGGGATAACCAATCTGGACTACTCCTTGGGGAAATGGTAAGCTTCCCTAGGGCTTAAAGGAGAACTAAGGGAAATTATTATTTTATGCTATCAAAGTATTACTAAATCTGATGTGATAGTAAGATTTTGATGATGTATGATTATGGTAGTCTGTTATGTAACTGTGGCCAAAGATATTAATTATTTCAAAAAAAGGGTCAACTTTACCCATTTTTTCCTACCTTAATGTATAGGTAATATGCATTAAGTTATCTTATTAAGAATCAAACACATCTCACAAGACAACACCTGCAGAATCCTGACCATCAATATATTAGAAGAAAGAGTGGGTATATTGTCAACACATCTCTTCTTCCCTACATGAATGCATTACCCTACCTAAGCAATAAAATAATACCTAAATAATAAGATATGACTGAGTCATACTTGATTATTCTAAGAAATTATGAGAAAGTATAAATGTGACAGGAAAATCAAACGAAGGAGGGTAGAGGCAAAAGATGTTCTATATTACACGGCAATTTTAAGTTATCAAGAAATTAACAAGTGTGTCACAATCACATAATTGCAAACACACGAGCCAAATATTAAGCAAAAAATTTAAGACGTTGACAACGTGAACATATGTTGAAGGATAGAAGCCTTGCTGCATAGTATTACCACATCCCCAACTAAATTTCTTACCATTTGGATGAGAATAGAAATAGTTCGCATACTACATGAGATTTTTAGACACACCAAAGATAAATGCCGGAGAAGCATTAGTCATATAATGCGAAAAGGACGAACTACTATTTTATACTTTATTAAATATAACGTTAAACATTCTAAGCATTAAAATATTATATAGATAAAAGTTTTCCACGAATGGAGATAAGGGGAGATAATTACCTTTCGTTTAAAAAGAGATCAGGAAATATCATGCAGATGCAAATAGAATTTATGTTATTTCGCGAGCTCAAATTTGGGAATATATTTCGAAATTAAAGGTAAAATGTCGGGTTCCATGGAAGCAATCGTCGATTACAATTTACTTAATCATGGGAGCTTCGGCAACTTGGTTACATTGTAACAACGCGGCTAATTACATAGCGGAGGTGTATTGTTGCGTCTTCGGAAGCGATAAATCTAATTAAGGGAACGCGTCACTTTCAGCTTTATAGTAGAAGAGAGAATAGGCTTCAAATATACGGTGAGTAAAGTGCAAATAATCTTTAGATTTATCTTTAAGTTACAGAGCTTTTAACACCAATAAAATAGAATGAAACGCGATTCAAGCGAGGAGTTTATCTTGAATACGTAGCGCAAGAAATGTTCTTTAGAAAGTGTCCTGCGATTTTCGGGAAGCCCCGTCAGTTTCCAACATGTCATGCATATTGTGTGGATACAGCAATCTTGATACTTTCGTTTATTTCTGCGTTCGACGTGATTTGGTGAAATACCTTAGAAAGGAGGATAAATTATGAGGAAGTTTTACTTCACGGGGCACATGATTTAGCGCGAAGTAATGGCGTCGCCCTGCTTTTTTCTGAAATACGCCATAGTTTGTCACATTTGCCTTAATCCCATACGTTGGATAACATAACAATTCAAGTCTAACTCTGCAGTCAAAAGTAAATTAAATCAGAGGAAGGTACTGGTAAATAGTTTCAACGTAGATTTAGTAATTTGGAGGGAAGGAAAATATTGCTTCAGCTGAACTTCTTCGTTTCAGTTTCAGGTCGGTTTCTTTTCATTATACATAATATTTAAAGCTAGTTTTTAATTTATTCTCTCATTTCTAGAATTCTGATATTGGGATTATTATTCGTGCTCGACTTGAGGAGGTCCTATATTAAAAGATGGATCAAAAGAAACCCACTGAAAATAAGGAAGCTATAAGACGGGAATGCGAAAGGCAAGTAAAACATTTCAGGATAGATCTTACTTTAGTATGCGATAATATGCAAAAATATCTAAAGTAATAAATGGTGGAGTTTGCTAGGAGAACAATTAATGTATATAAAAAACGAGATATAAATTAAGAAGTATTCATAATTTATAAGGAAAATAAATTCCTGCAGGCAATTTAAGGTGATGTTAACCTTAATACGTTCCTCATCTCCTCGTGAGGACGCCGGACCACAGTCTAGCACTGGCTCAAGGCAAGTAAATTTTAACTTTTTCTGATTCTCCTCCATGAAATTTTTCTTCCTGTAAGCATTAATTTCAGTTATATAAATTTCGTCATTCAACAATCAGAAAACTTTGAATAGTAAGCTTTTGATGTGGTTTTCCAGAAATCGACTGGGCTTCTTAGCAAGGTGTGATTCAGAACTAAGAAGATTATCACTGTCGCCCATTCAAAGAGAACCAAAAGTGGAAATAAGGCAAGTAATGTTAGATACCCATCTACAAGTGTGCATCCTTCTCCCATCTTTCATTTTCGGTAACAAACTATGAGATGCCGACCCATACTATCTCATTGAATGATACGCACCAACTGCTAAACAGAAGGCCTTATCGGAAGTTTTCATTTTGTCAATGATTAAATAAACTGGTGTCATCACAAGGAGATCTAGCTCACTGTCAATTTTTGTGCAATGTTCGTAAAGCGGTGGCAGTTGAAACTTATGTGGATGTATAGCATTTTGATCTATTATTTCAGTACACCTGGTTTGGAAGGAGAGATCAGCATGAGAAACGTAGTACCGGATACACCGAAAGAGGAGCCTAAAGAAAAGAATCACGACTAAGAACATTTGTCACATTTAAAATCATTTTTCATGTGAGTAAGACAATGTTATTTAATTTTGAACCTGTAATGCATTAATTTTATTGTCTCAAAATTGTTGCTGATACTAAGTGAACACTTGGAAATTCAGTATTTCAGAATAAAAATTTAAAATTCAATGCATTATAAATATCAATCAGAGAAGAATTGGCAAGAACAAGATGGAATTGGGTGTTCAAAACTTTACAACAGGAAAGGGGTAACGTGCTAAATTTTAGTTTTAAGTTGAGTATTGTTGAATGAAATTGTGCATAAAGATTGTCAATTAATAATTGCATGCAATTTATTATAAGGACCTCTCCACCAACATGGTTATTTGGGAATATAAATTACTGTATGGTTGCTTTGCATTGCCTGAACAATCAAGTTGGTGCTGAGATGGGAAATGGTTGAATAGGGCTGGCAGATTGCAAGGAGAGAGGTTGTTCTATTATGCAGTGCAAGTTCAACACCACTCCTTGCAGTTTGCTGGCGAATCCCTCCATATAAAAGGGATAACGCGCCAAGCACAGTACGCCTTTGCGTGGTGAGGAAATCTGTGCAAATCTTCACTTTTTCCAATACCCTTCACTGATCCTTTGTTTTCCTTTACATTCTCCTCTTGAGTTTACAATCAGCTTGGAATGCATAACTATATTTGATGAGTTCTTAGTTCACAATTCAAGAATAATAATCTATTATCTTAAGGGATTATAATACCCAGGGCATTAACGTTGGCAAAATAAATGAGATTTTTCTCTTAAAAACCAGCTTCTAATGACTGAGTATTGTATGGTTCATAGGATACCAATCATTTATAGGGCAGTTTATGATGTAAAATATATTTTACTCAGAAACATACTGTAAAAAATAAGGAACACTAATAAGGAAAGATTAGCAAATTTTCCATCATTATAGCATTGAAATTTTGTTCATCACATTTTAAAAATTTTTTTCCACGAAAAAAGAATTTCATATGTATGCAGCATTAGAAAGTTCTTAAATACTTATATTTGTATGATACATGAGGCTTCACAACTAGAATTAACTCCCTTTGATGGTAAGGAACACAAACATCAGAACTAAGCAAGAAAAACTACAAGATGTGAGTATACTGTGAGCGTCTGCCCAAAGTTACCACTTATGCTATACCAGTGAATGCAGGGAATGTTCATGATTTTATTACTATCTAAGTCTGAATGAATAACTTAATATACAGAGATATAATGATATAAATTTCAATATTTAAGGAAGATATCAGAAAGGGAAAAAATCACTGTACAATGATTGGGATTAAATTACCATAATCTAAAATGTGCATGTAGAGATACAAAGCTTTATGCCCAACTATGTGCATGAAGAGGATAAATGTTTCAACTTCAGCTGAATTGCTATCTCTTGTAATGTTTAAATTTAATTTTTCAAAATTAATTTTTTCTGGACATGTCTAATACTCTAAACTAATCTTTAATAATTATTAGCAATGGATAATCACACAACAACACTAGTTATATAATGAGAGCAATTTGTTGCAATTTCATCATTACACAAGGAAAGGTTGTTCGTGTTATTGGGAAATATGGAAACAGAGGTATTAATTCTTGTTTATGTTTGATGGCTGAAGGTGACAGAAATGCTTGTGCACACTCATGCAACATCTCCATTATGACCATGCATTTTTTAAAGAGGGATAGTATTTGGACACAAATTCCACAATTGATAACCAAGTTGATATGATTACAGGCTCATTCAGGGATTTGAAACCCTCATAGTCAGGTAATAAGGCATCCTGACTTAAAATGTCTGTGACCCTTTCCTGAAATCTATACAGCTGCAATGTGGCGAAGTTTGGTACACACTTTGATTTCACTTCACACTTTTTGAGAGCCTAATTAAGCAGTTTTTTTACTAAGGGCTGTAATATTGAATTACTGAGTATACGCTGCATTCAACTGAATATTTTTAAAATCTATCTCCAAATTTTGTAATTTAAGCCTCCTACACTTTTGTAGATAGCATAGTTTTATTGGTGTGGTGATTCTCCAATATGATCATGAGCTCTAGTATCATTGTTAGCAATTCCCATTAACAAGTTATTGGCTAGTAAGTGAGTTTCCTGAAAAATTAATCATATAGTTGTCTGATATTTTGGAAAGCTATTAGGCAATATATTCCGAAAAATGTTAATATCAAATTTTATGTTATTTTTTTAATAACATCCTATAACACTGTTTTTCTTCAAAAGAGCATTTGTTTGTATGAAGTATTCAGTTAATATTCTGAAAGGTTCGAAATTCTTAATATTCTAGGATTTAATAATCAATTCATTAATTTCTCTTACTAAATTCACAGAAGTCAGAACTGGTTCAATATGAAAAATTTTCGCACACAATATGATATTCATTTCAAACACTTCACTTCTCTTAAAGAAGTGAAATTTCACCTTATTTCTATTTTATACATTCTCTAGGAGTGTTAGTACATACATTAGGTGAATGTGGTTTACTAGGACACTCACTTCCTGAATGACAACTCTACACTAGGGAATTCAAATCTGGACTACTCCTTGCAGCAATGGGAGGCTTTCCTATGGCTTAAAGGAGAACTAAAGGAAATTATTATTTTATGCTATCAAAGTATTACTAAATCTGACGTGATAGTAATATTTTGATGATGTGTTATTATGGTAGTCTGTTACGTAACTGTGTCCAAATTTATTAATTCTTTAAGAAATATGGTCAACTCTACCCATTATTTTCCTACCATAATGTGTAGGTAATATGCTTAATCTTAATAAGAATCACATACATCACAGAAGCTAACATCTGCAGAATC
This sequence comes from Pachydiplax longipennis, assembly GCA_036926295.1. Classification (NCBI taxonomy): domain Eukaryota; kingdom Metazoa; phylum Arthropoda; class Insecta; order Odonata; family Libellulidae; genus Pachydiplax; species Pachydiplax longipennis. Next base: position 1,114,350 of record JAVFKF010000020.1, read on the forward strand.
CTGACCATCAATATATTAGAAGAAAGAGTGGATTTATGGTCAACACATGTCTTCTTCCCTACAAGAATGCATTACCCTACATAGGTAATAAAATAATACCTAAATAATCATGTATGACTAAGTCATACATTAATATCCTAAGAAATTATGAGAAAGTAGAAATGTGACAAGAAAAGCCAATGAGGGAAGACAGAGGCAAAATGCTTTCTATGATACACGGCTATCATAAGCTATCATGAAATGAAAAAGTGTGTCACAATCACATAATAGCAAGCACACGAGCCAAATATGAAGCAGAAAATTTAAGACGATGAAAAAGTGAACATTTGTTGAAGGATAGAAGCCTTGCTGCATAGTATTACCACATCCCCAACTAAATTTCTTACCATTTCGATGAGCATAGGAATAGTTCGCATACTACATGAGATTTTTAGACGCACCAAAGAAAAATGCCGGAGAAGTATTAGTCATACAATGCGAAAAGGACGAACTACTATTTTATACTTTATTAACTATAACGTTAAACATTCTAAGCATTAAAATATTATATAGATAAAACTTTCCCACGAATGGAGATAAGGGGAGATAATTACCTTTCGTTTAAAAAGAGATCAGGAAATATCATGCAGATGCAAATAGAATTTATGTTATTTCGGGAGCTCAAATTTGGGAATATATTTCGAAATTAAAGGTAAAATGTCGGCTTCCATGGAAGCAATCGTCGATTACAATTTACTTAATCATGGGAGCTTCGGCAACTTGGTTACATTGTAACAACGCGGCTAATTACATAGCGGAGGTGTATTGTTGCGTCTTCGGAAGCGATAAATCTAATTAAGGGAACGCGTCACTTTCAGCTTTATAGTAGAAGAGAGAATAGGCTTCAAATATACGGTGAGTAAAGTGCAAATAATCTTTAGATTTATCTTTAAGTTACAGAGCTTTTAACACCAATAAGTTAGAATGAAACGCGATTCAAGCGAGGAGTTTATCTTGAATACGTAGCGCACGAGAAACCCGAAATATTCTTTAGAAAGTGTCCTGCGATTTTCGCGAAGTGTCTGTCAGATTCCAACATGTCATGGATATTGTGAGTCTTGAGTCGAACAGCAATCTTGTTGCTTTCGTTTGTCCGTGACGTTGAACGTTATTTGGTGAAATACCTTAGAAGCGAGGATAAATTATGAGTAAGTTTTACATCACGGGGGACAGGATTCAGCGCGAAGTAATTGCGTTGGCCTGCTATTTTCTGAAATACGCCATGGTTTTTCACATTTTCCTTCATCCGATGCGTTGAATAACATAAAAATTCACTTCTACTTCTACAGTCACAAATGAATTATATCACAGTAACGTACTGGCGAATAGTTTCAACGTAGATGTATAAATTTGGAAAAGGAAAACATTGCTTCAGTTGAACTTCTGCATTTTAGTTTCAGGGAAATATCTTATAATTGTAATATTTAAAGCTAATTTTTAATTCATTCTCTCATTTCTAGATTTCTAAACTGGTTTTAATTTGAGATCGACTTGAGGAGTTCTAACATTCTGAGCATGGAAGAAAAGGAAGCTAAGGATAATAATAATGCAAAAACGAAAGAATGCCAAAGGCAAGTAAGACATTTCAGGATAGAATTTTCTTAAGTATGCTATAATATCTAAACATATCTAAAGATATAAATGGTGGAGTTTGCATGGGGAACAGTTACTGCATATAATCAACGGGATATAAATTAACAAACATCCTTATTTATAATAATAATTAATTCCTGCAGGCAATTTAAGGTGATGAGATCTTTAATAAGATCCTCATCTCCTCGTGAGGACGCCGGACCCCAGTCTAGCACTGGCTCAAGGCAAGTAAATTTTTCCTCCATATGATTCTCCTCCATAAAATTTCTCTTCCTGTAAGCTTTAATTTCAAATCTATAAATTTCGTCATTGGGCAAGGAGACAACTAGTAAGCCTTTGATGTGGTTTTCCAGAAATCGACTGGGCTTCTTAGCAAGGAATACTGTGGAACTCGCAACTATTCCGCTGTCGCCAATTCAAACAGAACCAAGAGAAGAAATAAGGCAAGTAATGTTAGATACCCTTCAGCAAGCGTGCATCCTACTCCCATTTTTTCATTTTCGGTAAAAAACTGTTAGATGTCTACCCATACTATCTCACTGAATGAAGCGCAACTACTGCACAACATAAAGCCTTATCGAAAGTTATCATCGTGCCCATGATTAAATGAACTTGTATCATCACAAGGAGATCTAGCTCACTGTCAATTTTCGTGCAATTTTCGGAAAGCGGTGGCAGTTGAAACTTATGTGGATATATATCATTTTGATCTATTATTTCAGTACTCTTGGTTTGGAAGGAGAGATCAGCATGAGAAACGAAGTACTGGTGAAACCGAAAGAGGAGCCTAAAGAAAAGAAGAAGGAGTAAGAACATTTGTCACATTTAAAATAATTTTTCATGTGAGTAAGATAGTATAATTTAATCTTGAACCTTAAATGCATTAATTTTAATGTCTCAAAATTGTTGCTGACACTAAGTGAACACTTGGAAATTCAGTATTTCAGAATAAAAATTTAAAATTCAATGCATTATAAATATCAATCAGAGAAGAATTGGCAAGGACAAGATGGAATTGGGTGTTCAAAACTTTACAACAGGAAAGGGGTAACGTGCTAAATTTTAGTTTTAAGTTGAGTATTGTTGAATGAAATTGTTCATAAAGATTGTCAATTAATAATTGCATGCAATTTATTATAAGGACCTCTCCACCAACATGGTTATTTGGGAATATAAATTACTGTATGGTTGCTTTGCATTGCCTGAACAATCAAGTTGGTGCTGAGATGGGAAATGGTTGAATAGGGCTGGCAGATTGCAAGGAGAGAGGTTGTTCTATTATGCAGTGCAAGTTCAACACCACTCCTTGCAGTTTGCTGGCGAATCCCTCCATATAAAAGGGATAACGCGCCAAGCACAGTACGCCTTTGCGTGGTGAGGAAATCTGTGCAAATCTTCATTTTCTCCCATACCCTCTTCCAATCCTTTGTTTTCCTGTACAGTGTCTCATGAGTTAATTGTTTACAATCATCTTGAAATGCATAACTATATATAATGATTTGTGAATTTACAATTCAGGGTTAATAATGTATTAAATTTTTTTAGTTAACGGATTATCATTGCAAAGGCATTAACCTTGGCAAAATTAATGAAATTTTTCTTTTAAAAACCAGCTTTTAATGACTGAGTGTACTATCATTTATGGGATACCATTCATTTATAGGGCAGTTTATAATGTCATATATTTTTTACTCAGAAACTTATTGTACAAATTAGCAACACTAGTGAGGAAAAATTAGATATTTTATTATACTTGATTCTACCAATTTAAATAGTATTTGTATCCTAACTGTACAACATACATTTATGATAGTTAAAAATTGTCTTAACAGTGGGAAAGCTAAAGGATAAAAACTGCTATATAACTAACTGTATACATTAATCATTGTACTAATCCTATGACTAGAACATCATTTTTCATATGTAAGTTCTTTAGTAGCTATTTATTACAGGGCAGTATTATAAATATTTTCTATTATCAGATATAATATTTCTATTTGATTCAAACAATGGCAATAAAAGCTCTGCACTAACTGCATTGCATATGATGCTTTAAATTTGCATGATAAGAAGGATAAAAACAGCTGTTTAAGTTAAGGGTATCAATGAAACAATACAGTAGATGTAGAGCAAAAATATGGTTTTTTTCCTAATTCTAGGTCATTAGGAATTTCCTTAAAAAAAATTGAATTGAACTAAAATAGGACAAAAATTACAATCAATGAAGATTCACAGTTCTTTTCTGAAATCATTTCATATATTTAGTACATACTGAGAATACATCTAAAACAATGCCTGATATCTATTCCATAGTTAAAAAATTAGGAGTTTGTTGTATTTAGCCTCAAGACCCTCTCATATACAATTTTTTCATATCTTTTTCCTTCTACATATACAAAACTTGATATCTAAGTTTATTAAGTATTTTTTATATCCCTTTTACATCTACATATACAAAACTTGATCTCTAAGCATTCATGACTTGGTTTGAAAACAGTGCTGGTAGCACCATTTCTATCATTCAATCATTAGAATATTGTATATCACTTTTTTAAATATTTTTCGACGAAAAATGAATTTAATATGTGTGCAGCATTAGTTAATATTTACATACTTATATTTGGATGATATATGAGGCTTCCCAAATAGAATAAACTCCCTTCATTGATTAGGAATTCAACCAAAAGAACTAAGCAGAAGAAACTACTAGTAGTGAGTATACTGAGAGCATGTGCCCATTGTTATAATTTATGTTTTATCAGTGAAAGCTGGGAAGGTTCATGATTTTATTACTATCTAAGCCTGAATATACAACATAATATACAAAGGTATAAAGATATAAATTTCAATATTTAAGGCAGATATCAAAAAGGGAATTATAAGAAATGGATAATCACACAACAACACAGGTTATATAATGAGAGCAATTTGTTGAAATTTCATCACTACACAACAAAAGGTTGTTAATTTTATTATGAAAAATTCAAACAGAAGGATGAAAATGCAGAATATCATTAAGTTAATATAAGGAATAGAAGGAAACAAAGGGATTAATTGTTGTTTATGTTTAATGGCTGGAGGAGACAGTAATGCTTGTGCACACTCATGCAATATCTCCATTATATCCGTCCATTTGTACATGAAGGTTAGTATTTGGGCATTAATTACATAATGGATAGCCGAATAGATATAATTATCGGGTCACTCAGGGATTGTGAAAATTTAAAACCCTGCTACAGAAGAAATAATGCATTTTTAATTTACTTGATTTTGGACTGATGGAGGACCCTTTCATGAAATTAATAATGGGACAATGTGGAGGGTTTCGGTACACACCCTGGTTTCACATCACACATTTGACAGCCAAATTAAACAGATTTTTATTAAGGACTCCAATATTGAGTCAATGAGCTTACACTGCATTCAATTGAAGTTTCTGCAAAGTACCTCCAACTTTGTATTTTAAGCCTCCTACAATTTTTTTAGATAGCATAATTTTCTTAATGAGGTGATTCTCCAATAAGGGCATGAGCTCTAGTATCCTTGTTTTCAATTCCCTTGAACAAGTTATTGGCTGATGGATGCAAGTAAATGAGTTTCGCAAAAAATTAATCATATAGTTGTCTGTTATTTTGGAAAGTTATTATTAGGCAATAAGTTCCAAAAAATGTTATCGGCAAATTTTATGTTACTTTTTGAATAATATCCAGTAACACTGTTTTTCTTCAAAAGACTATTTCTTTGTATTAAGTATTCAGTAAATATTCTGAATAGAAATACATTTTTTATTCTGGGATTTAATCATTCATTAATTAATTTATCTTGTTAAATTCATTCAAGTCAGAACTGGTTCTACATGAAACATTTTAGAACACAATATTGTATTCATTTCAAACACACACTCACTCGCTTTAAGAAGTTAATCATCTTCTTATTTTTATTTCATACATTCTCTAGGAGTGTTAGTACATATATCAGGCGAATGTGGCTTACCAGGAAACTCACTTCCAGAATGACAACTCTACACTAGGGATAACCAATCTGGACTACTCCTTGGGGAAATGGTAAGCTTCCCTAGTGCTTAAAGGAGAACTAAGGGAAATTAATATTTTATGCTATCAAAGTATTACTAAATCTGATGTGATAGTAAGATTTTGATGATGTATGATTATGGTAGTCTGTTATGTAACTGTGGCCAAAGATATTAATTATTTCAAAAAAAGGGTCAACTTTACCCATTTTTTCCTACCTTAATGTATCGGTAATATGCATTAAGTTAACTTATTAAGAATCAAACACATCTCACAAGACAACACCTGCAGAATCCTGACCATCAATATATTAGAAGAAAGAGTGGGTATATTGTCAACACATCCCTTCTTCCCTACATGAATGCATTACCCTACCTAAGCAATAAAATACTACCTAAATAATAAGATATGACTGAGTCATACTTGATTATTCTAAGAAATTATGAGAAAGTATAAATGTGACAGGAAAATCAAACGAAGGAGGGTAGAGGCAAAAGATGTTCTATATTACACGGCAATTGTAAGCTATCAAGAAATTAACAAGTGTGTCACAATCACATAATTGCAAACACACGAGCCAAATATTAAGCAAAAAATTTAAGACGATGACAACACGAACATTTGCTGAACGATAGAAGCCTTGCTGCATAGTATTACCACATCCCCAACTAAATTTCTTACCATTTGGATGAGAATAGAAATAGTTCGCATACTACATGAGATTTTTAGACACACCAAAGAAAAATGCCGGAGAAGCATTAGTCATATAATGCGAAAAGGACGAACTACTATTTTATACTTTATTAACTATAACGTTAAACATTCTAAGCATTAAAATATTATATAGATAAAACTTTCCCACGAATGGACATAAGGGGAGATAATTAGCTTTCGTTTAAAAAGAGAACAGGAAATATCATGCAGATGCAAATAGAATTTATGTTATTTCGCGAGCTCAAATTTGGGAATATATTTCGAAATTAAAGGTAAAATGTCGGCTTCCATGGAAGCAATCGTCGATTACAATTTACTTAATCATGGTAGCTTCGGCAACTTGGTTACATTGTAACAACGCGGCTAATTACATAGCGGAGGTGTATTGATGCGTCTTCGGAAGCGATAAATCTAATTAAGGGAACGCGTCACTTTCGGCTCTGTAGTAGAAGAGAGAAGAGGTTTCAAATATACGGTGAGTAAAGTGCAAATAATCTTTAGATTTATCTTTAAGTTACAGAGCTTTTAACACCAATAAGTTAGAATGAAACGCGATTCAAGCGAGGAGTTTATCTTGAATACGTAGCGCAAGAAATGTTCTTTAGAAAGTGTCCTGCGATTTTCGGGAAGCCCCGTCAGTTTCCAACATGTCATGCATATTGTGTGGATACAGCAATCTTGATACTTTCGTTTATTTCTGCGTTCGACGTGATTTGGTGAAATACCTTAGAAAGGAGGATAAATTATGAGGAAGTTTTATTTCACGGGGCACATGATTTAGCGCGAAGTAATGGCGTCGCCCTGCTATTTTCTGAAATACGCCATAGTTTGTCACATTTGCCTTAATCCCATACGTTGGATAACATAACAATTCAAGTCTAACTCTGCAGTCAAAAGTAAATTAAATCAGAGGAAGGTACTGGTAAATAGTTTCAACGTAGATTTAGTAATATGGAGGGAAGGAAAATATTGCTTCAGCTGAACTTCTTCGTTTCAGTTTCAGGTCGGTTTCTTTTCATTATACATAATATTTAAAGCTAGTTTTTAATTTATTCTCTCATTTCTAGAATTCTGATATTGGGATTATTATTCGTGCTCGACTTGAGGAGGTCCTATATTAAAAGATGGATCAAAAGAAACCCACTGAAAATAAGGAAGCTATAAGACGGGAATGCGTAAGGCAAGTAAAACATTTCAAGATAGATCTTACTTTAGTATGCGATAATATGCAAAAATATCTAAAGTAATAAATGGTGGAGTTTGCTAGGAGAACAATTAATGTATATAAAAAACGAGATATAAATTAAGAAGTATTCATAATTTATAAGGAAAATAAATTCCTGCAGGCAATTTAAGGTGATGTTAACCTTAATACGTTCCTCATCTCCTCGTGAGGACGCCGGACCACAGTCTAGCACTGGCTCAAGGCAAGTAAATTTTAACTTTATCTGATTCTCCTCCATGAAATTTTTCTTCCTGTAAGCATTAATTTCAGTTATATAAATTTCGTCATTCAACAATCAGAAAACTTTGAATAGTAAGCTTTTGATGTGGTTTTCCAGAAATCGACTGGGCTTCTTAGCAAGGTGTGATTCAGAACTAAGAAGATTATCACTGTCGCCCATTCAAAGAGAACCAAAAGTGGAAATAAGGCAAGTAATGTTAGATACCCATCTACAAGTGTGCATCCTTCTCCCATCTTTCATTTTCGGTAACAAACTATTAGATGCCGACCCATACTATCTCATTGAATGATACGCACCAACTGCTAAACAGAAGGCCTTATCGGAAGTTTTCATTTTGTCAATGATTAAATAAACTGGTGTCATCACAAGGAGATCTAGCTCACTGTCAATTTTTGTGCAATGTTCGTAAAGCGGTGGCAGTTGAAACTTATGTGGATGTATATCATTTTGATCTATTATTTCAGTACACCTGGTTTGGAAGGAGAGATCAGCATGAGAAACGTAGTACCGGATACACCGAAAGAGGAGCCTAAAGAAAAGAATCACGACTAATAACATTTGTCACATTTAAAATCATTTTTCATGTGAGTAAGACAATATAATTTAATTTTGAACCTGTAATGCATTAATTTTATTGTCTAAAATTGTTGCTGACACTAAGTGAACACTTGGAAATTCAGTATTTCAGAATAAAAATTTAAAATTCAATGCATTATAAATATCAATCAGAGAAGAATTGGCAAGAACAAGATGGAATTGGGTGTTCAAAACTTAACAACAGGAAAGGGGTAACGTGCTAAATTTTAGGTTTAAGTTGAGTATTGTTGAATGAAATTGTGCATAAAGATTGTCAATTAATAATTGCATGCAATTTATTATAAGGACCTCTCCACCAACATGGTTATTTGGGAATATAAATTACTGTATGGTTGCTTTGCATTGCCTGAACAATCAAGTTGGTGCTGAGATGGGAAATGGTTGAATAGGGCTGGCAGATTGCAAGGAGAGAGGTTGTTCTATTATGCAGTGCAAGTTCAACACCACTCCTTGCAGTTTGCTGGCGAATCCCTCCATATAAAAGGGATAACGCGCCAAGCACAGTACGCCTTTGCGTGGTGAGGAAATCTGTGCAAATCTTCACTTTTTCCAATACCCTTCACTGATCCTTTGTTTTCCTTTACATTCTCCTCTTGAGTTTACAATCAGCTTGGAATGCATAACTATATTTGATGAGTTCTTAGTTCACAATTCAAGAATAATAATCTATTATCTTAAGGGATTATAATACCCAGGGCATTAACGTTGGCAAAATAAATGAGATTTTTCTCTTAAAAACCAGCTTCTAATGACTGAGTATTGTATGGTTCATAGGATACCAATCATTTATAGGGCAGTTTATGATGTAAAATATATTTTACTCAGAAACATACTGTAAAAAATAAGGAACACTAATAAGGAAAGATTAGCAAATTTTCTATCATTATAGCATTGAAATTTTGTTCATCACATTTTAAAAATTTTTTTCCACGAAAAAAGAATTTCATATGTATGCAGCATTAGAAAGTTCTTAAATACTTATATTTGTATGATACATGAGGCTTCACAACTAGAATTAACTCCCTTTGATGGTAAGGAACACAAACATCAGAACTAAGCAAGAAAAACTACAAGATGTGAGTATACTGTGAGCGTCTGCCCAAAGTTACCACTTATGCTATACCAGTGAATGCAGGGAATGTTCATGATTTTATTACTATCTAAGTCTGAATGAATAACTTAATATACAGAGATATAATGATATAAATTTCAATATTTAAGGAAGATATCAGAAAGGGAAAAAATCACTGTACAATGATTGGGATTAAATTACCATAATCTAAAATGTGCATGTAGAGATACAAAGCTTTATGCCCAACTATGTGCATGAAGAGGATAAATGTTTCAACTTCAGCTGAATTGCTATCTCTTGTAATGTTTAAATTTAATTTTTCAAAATTAATTTTTTCTGGACATGTCTAATACTCTAAACTAATCTTTAATAATTATTAGCAATGGATAATCACACAACAACACTAGTTATATAATGAGAGCAATTTGTTGCAATTTCATCATTACACAAGGAAAGGTTGTTCGTGTTATTGGGAAATATGGAAACAGAGGTATTAATTCTTGTTTATGTTTGATGGCTGAAGGTGACAGAAATGCTTGTGCACACTCATGCAACATCTCCATTATGACCATGCATTTTTTAAAGAGGGATAGTATTTGGACACAAATTCCACAATTGATAACCAAGTTGATATGATTACAGGCTCATTCAGGGATTTGAAACCCTCATAGTCAGGTAATGAGGCATCCTGACTTAAAATGTCTGTGACCCTTTCCTGAAATCTATACAGCTGCAATGTGGCGAAGTTTGGTACACACTTTAATTTCACTTCACACTTTTTGAGAGCCTAATTAAGCAGTTTTTTTACTAAGGGCTGTAATATTGAATTACTGAGTATACGCTGCATTCAACTGAATATTTTTAAAATCTATCTCCAAATTTTGTAATTTAAGCCTCCTACACTTTTGTAGATAGCATAGTTTTATTGGTGTGGTGATTCTCCAATATGGGCATGAGCTCTAGTATCATTGTTAGCAATTCCCATTAACAAGTTATTGGCTAGTAAGTGAGTTTCCTGAAAAATTAATCATATAGTTGTCTGATATTTTGGAAAGCTATTAGGCAATATATTCCGAAAAATGTTAATATCAAATTTTATGTTATTTTTTTAATAACATCCTATAACACTGTTTTTCTTCAAAAGAGCATTTGTTTGTATGAAGTATTCAGTTAATATTCTGAAAGGTTCGAAATTCTTAATATTCTAGGATTTAATAATCAATTCATTAATTTCTCTTACTAAATTCACAGAAGTCAGAACTGGTTCAATATGAAAAATTTTCGCACACAATATGATATTCATTTCAAACACTTCACTTCTCTTAAAGAAGTGAAATTTCACCTTATTTCTATTTTATACATTCTCTAGGAGTGTTAGTACATACATTAGGCGAATGTGGTTTACTAGGACACTCACTTCCTGAATGACAACTCTACACTAGGGAATTCAAATCTGGACTATTCCTTGCAGGAATGGGAGGCTTTCCTAGGGCTTAAAGGAGAACTAAGGGAAATTATTATTTTATGCTATCAAAGTATTACTAAATCTGACGTGTTAGTAATATTTTGATGATGTGTTATTATGGTAGTCTGTTACGTAACTGTGTCCAAATTTATTAATTCTTTAAGAAAAATGGTCAACTCTACCCATTCTTTTCCTACCATAATGTGTAGGTAATATGCTTCATCTTAATAAGAATCACATACATCACAGAAGCTAACATCTGCAGAATCCTGACCATCAATATATTAGAAGAAAGAGTGGATTTATGGTCAACACATGTCTTCTTCCCTACAAGAATGCATTACCCTACCTAGGTAATAAAATAATACCTAAATAATCATGTATGACTAAGTCATACATTAATATCCTAAGAAATTATGAGAAAGTAGAAATGTGACAAGAAAAGCCTATGAGGGAAGACAGAGGCAAAATGCTTTCTATGATACTCGGCTATCATAAGCTATCAAGAAATGAAAAAGTGAACATTTGTTGAAGGATAGAAGCCTTGCTGCATAGTATTACCACATCCCCAACTAAATTTCTTACCATTTCGATGAGCATAGGAATAGTTCGCATACTACATGAGATTTTTAGACGCACCAAAGAAAAATGCCGGAGAAGCATTAGTCATACAATGCGAAAAGGACGAACTACTATTTTATACTTTATTAAATATAACGTTAAACATTCTAAGCATTAAAATATTATATAGATAAAAGTTTCCCACGAATGGACATAAGGGGAGATAATTACCTTTCGTTTAAAAAGAGATCAGGAAATATCATGCAGATGCAAATAGAATTTATGTTATTTCGCGAGCTCAAATTTGGGAATATATTTCGAAATTAAAGGTAAAATGTCGGCTTCCATGGAAGCAATCGTCGATTACATTTTACTTAATCATGGGAGCTTCGGCAACTTGGTTACATTGTAACAACGCGGCTAATTACATAGCGGAGGTGTATTGTTGCGTCTTCGGAAGCGATAAATCTAATTAAGGGAACGCGTCACTTTCAGCTTTATAGTAGAAGAGAGAATAGGCTTCAAATATACGGTGAGTAAAGTGCAAATAATCTTTAGATTTATCTTTAAGTTACAGAGCTTTTAACACCAATAAGTTAGAATGAAACGCGATTCAAGCGAGGAGTTTATCTTGAATACGTAGCGCACGAGAAACCCGAAATATTCTTTAGAAAGTGTCCTGCGATTTTCGCGAAGTGTCTGTCAGATTCCAACATGTCATGGATATTGTGAGTCTTGAGTCGAACAGAAATCTTGTTGCTTTCGTTTGTCCGTGACGTTGAACGTTATTTGGTGAAATACCTTAGAAGCGAGGATAAATTATGAGTAAGTTTTACATCACGGGGGACAGGATTCAGCGCGAAGTAATTGCGTTGGCCTGCTATTTTCTGAAATACGCCATGGTTTTTCACATTTTCCTTCATCCGATGCGTTGAATAACATAAAAATTCACTTCCACTTCTACAGTCACAAATGAATTATATCACAGTAACGTACTGGCGAATAGTTTCAACGTAGATGTATAAATTTGGAAAAGGAAAACATTGCTTCAGTTGAACTTCTGCATTTTAGTTTCAGGGAAATATCTTATAATTGAAATATTTAAAGCTAATTTTTAATTCATTCTCTCATTTCTAGATTTCTAAACTGGTTTTAATTTGAGATCGACTTGAGGAGTTCTAACATTCTGAGCATGGAAGAAAAGGAAGCTAAGGATAATAATAATGCAAAAACGAAAGAATGCCAAAGGCAAGTAAGACATTTCAGGATAGAATTTTCTTAAGTATGCTATAATATCTAAACATATCTAAAGATATAAATGGTGGAGTTTGCATGGGGAACAGTTACTGCATATAATCAACGGGATATAAATTAACAAACATCCTTATTTATAATAATAATTAATTCCTGCAGGCAATTTAAGGTGATGAGATCTTTAATAAGATCCTCATCTCCTCGTGAGGACGCCGGACCCCAGTCTAGCACTGGCTCAAGGCAAGTAAATTTTTCCTCCATATGATTCTCCTCCATAAAATTTCTCTTCCTGTAAGCTTTAATTTCAAATCTATAAATTTCGTCATTGGGCAAGGAGACAACTAGTAAGCCTTTGATGTGGTTTTCCAGAAATCGACTGGGCTTCTTAGCAAGGAATACTGTGGAACTCGCAACTATTCCGCTGTCGCCAATTCAAACAGAACCAAGAGAAGAAATAAGGCAAGTAATGTTAGATACCCTTCAGCAAGCGTGCATCCTACTCCCATTTTTTCATTTTCGGTAAAAAACTGTTAGATGTCTACCCATACTATCTCACTGAATGAAGCGCAACTACTGCACAACATAAAGCCTTATCGAAAGTTATCATCGTGCCCATGATTAAATGAACTTGTATCATCACAAGGAGATCTAGCTCACTGTCAATTTTCGTGCAATTTTCGGAAAGCGGTGGCAGTTGAAACTTATGTGGATATATATCATTTAGATCTATTATTTCAGTACTCTTGGTTTGGAAGGAGAGATCAGCATGAGAAACGAAGTACTGGTGAAACCGAAAGAGGAGCCTAAAGAAAAGAAGAAGGAGTAAGAACATTTGTCACATTTAAAATAATTTTTCATGTGAGTAAGATAGTATAATTTAATCTTGAACCTTAAATGCATTAATTTTAATGTCTCAAAATTGTTGCTGACACTAAGTGAACACTTGGAAATTCAGTATTTCAGAATAAAAATTTAAAATTCAATGCATTATAAATATCAATCAGAGAAGAATTGGCAAGGACAAGATGGAATTGGGTGTTCAAAACTTTACAACAGGAAAGGGGTAACGTGCTAAATTTTAGTTTTAAGTTGAGTATTGTTGAATGAAATTGTTCATAAAGATTGTCAATTAATAATTGCATGCAATTTATTATAAGGACCTCTCCACCAACATGGTTATTTGGGAATATAAATTACTGTATGGTTGCTTTGCATTGCCTGAACAATCAAGTTGGTGCTGAGATGGGAAATGGTTGAATAGGGCTGGCAGATTGCAAGGAGAGAGGTTGTTCTATTATGCAGTGCAAGTTCAACACCACTCCTTGCAGTTTGCTGGCGAATCCCTCCATATAAAAGGGATAACGCGCCAAGCACAGTACGCCTTTGCGTGGTGAGGAAATCTGTGCAAATCTTCATTTTCTCCCATACCCTCTTCCAATCCTTTGTTTTCCTGTACAGTGTCTCATGAGTTAATTGTTTACAATCATCTTGAAATGCATAACTATATATAATGATTTGTGAATTTACAATTCAGGGTTAATAATGTATTAAATTTTTTTAGTTAACGGATTATCATTGCAAAGGCATTAACCTTGGCAAAATTAATGAAATTTTTCTTTTAAAAACCAGCTTTTAATGACTGAGTGTACTATCATTTATGGGATACCATTCATTTATAGGGCAGTTTATAATGTCATATATTTTTTACTCAGAAACTTATTGTACAAATTAGCAACACTAGTGAGGAAAAATTAGATATTTTATTATACTTGATTCTACCAATTTAAATAGTATTTGTATCCTAACTGTACAACATACATTTATGATAGTTAAAAATTGTCTTAACAGTGGGAAAGCTAAAGGATAAAAACTGCTATATAACTAACTGTATACATTAATCATTGTACTAATCCTATGACTAGAACATCATTTTTCATATGTAAGTTCTTTAGTAGCTATTTATTACAGGGCAGTATTATAAATATTTTCTATTATCAGATATAATATTTCTATTTGATTCAAACAATGGCAATAAAAGCTCTGCACTAACTGCATTGCATATGATGCTTTAAATTTGCATGATAAGAAGGATAAAAACAGCTGTTTAAGTTAAGGGTATCAATGAAACAATACAGTAGATGTAGAGCAAAAATATGGTTTTTTTCCTAATTCTAGGTCATTAGGAATTTCCTTAAAAAAAATTGAATTGAACTAAAATAGGACAAAAATTACAATCAATGAAGATTCACAGTTCTTTTCTGAAATCATTTCATATATTTAGTACATACTGAGAATACATCTTAAACAATGCCTGATATCTATTCCATAGTTAAAAAATTAGGAGTTTGTTGTATTTAGCCTCAAGACCATCTCATATACAATTTTTTCATATCTTTTTCCTTCTACATATACAAAACTTGATATCTAAGTTTATTAAGTATTTTTTATATCCCTTTTACATCTACATATACAAAACTTGATCTCTAAGCATTCATGACTTGGTTTGAAAACAGTGCTGGTAGCACCATTTCTATCATTCAATCATTAGAATATTGTATATCACTTTTTTAAATATTTTTCGACGAAAAATGAATTTAATATGTGTGCAGCATTAGTTAATATTTACATACTTATATTTGGATGATATATGAGGCTTCCCAAATAGAATAAACTCCCTTCATTGATTAGGAATTCAACCAAAAGAACTAAGCAGAAGAAACTACTAGTAGTGAGTATACTGAGAGCATGTGCCCATTGTTATAATTTATGTTTTATCAGTGAAAGCTGGGAAGGTTCATGATTTTATTACTATCTAAGCCTGAATATACAACATAATATACAAAGGTATAAAGATATAAATTTCAATATTTAAGGCAGATATCAAAAAGGGAATTATAAGAAATGGATAATCACACAACAACACAGGTTATATAATGAGAGCAATTTGTTGAAATTTCATCACTACACAACAAAAGGTTGTTAATTTTATTATGAAAAATTCAAACAGAAGGATGAAAATGCAGAATATCATTAAGTTAATATAAGGAATAGAAGGAAACAAAGGGATTAATTGTTGTTTATGTTTAATGGCTGGAGGAGACAGTAATGCTTGTGCACACTCATGCAATATCTCCATTATATCCGTCCATTTGTACATGAAGGTTAGTATTTGGGCATTAATTACATAATGGATAGCCGAATAGATATAATTATCGGGTCACTCAGGGATTGTGAAAATTTAAAACCCTGCTACAGAAGAAATAATGCATTTTTAATTTACTTGATTTTGGACTGATGGAGGACCCTTTCATGAAATTAATAATGGGACAATGTGGAGGGTTTCGGTACACACCCTGGTTTCACATCACACATTTGACAGCCAAATTAAACAGATTTTTATTAAGGACTCCAATATTGAGTCAATGAGCATACACTGCATTCAATTGAAGTTTCTGCAAAGTACCTCCAACTTTGTATTTTAATCCTCCTACAATTTTGTAGATAGCATAATTTTGTTAGTGAGGTGATTCTCCAATAAGGGCATGAGCTCTAGTATCCTTGTTAGTAGGTTGTTAGTGTTATTGTGAAATATGGAAACAGAGGTATTAATTCTTGTTTTTGTTTAATGGCTGAAGGTGACAGAAATGCTTGTGCACACTCATGCAACATCTCCATTATGATCATGCATTTTTACAAGAAGGATAGTATTTGGACACAAATTACACAATTGATAACCAAGTTGATATGATTACAGGCTCATTCAGGGATTTGAAACGCTCATAGTCAGGTAATAAGGCATCCTGACTTAAAATGTTTTTGGACAGATGGCGGACCCTTTCCTGAAATCTATAAAACTGCAATGTGGCTGGGTTTGGTACACAGTTTGATTTCACTTCACACTTTTTGAGAGCCTAATTAAGCAGTTTTTTTACTAAGGACTCAATATTGAGTCAATGAGCATACACTGCATTCAATTGAAATTTCTGCAAAGTACCTCCAACTTTGTATTTTAAGCCTCCTACAATTTTTTTAGATAGCATAATTTTCTTAGTGAGGTGATTCTCCAATAAGGGCATGAGCTCTAGTATCCTTGTTAGTAGGTTGTTAGTGTTATTGTGAAATATGGAAACAGAGGTATTAATTCTTGTTTTTGTTTAATGGCTGAAGGTGACAGAAATGCTTGTGCACACTCATGCAACATCTCCATTATGATCATGCATTTTTACAAGAAGGATAGTATTTGGACACAAATTACACAATTGATAACCAAGTTGATATGATTACAGGCTCATTCAGGGATTTGAAACGCTCATAGTCAGGTAATAAGGCATCCTGACTTAAAATGTTTTTGGACAGATGGCGGACCCTTTCCTGAAATCTATAAAACTGCAATGTGGCTGGGTTTGGTACACTGTTTGATTTCACTTCACACTTTTTGAGAGCCTAATTAAGCAGTTTTTTTACTAAGGACTCCAATATTGAGTCAATGAGCATACACTGCATTCAATTGAAATTTCTGCAAAGTACCTCCAACTTTGTATTTTAAGCCTCCTACAATTTTTTTAGATAGCATAATTTTCTTAGTGAGGTGATTCTCCAATAAGGGCATGAGCTCTAGTATCCTTGTTTTCAATTCCCTTGAACAAGTTATTGGCTGATGGATGCAAGTAAATGAGTTTCGCAAAAAATTAATCATATAGTTGTCTGTTATTTTGGAAAGTTATTATTAGGCAATAAGTTCCAAAAAAT
Source organism: Pachydiplax longipennis (assembly GCA_036926295.1). NCBI lineage: Eukaryota > Metazoa > Arthropoda > Insecta > Odonata > Libellulidae > Pachydiplax > Pachydiplax longipennis. The sequence continues at coordinate 1,131,891 of JAVFKF010000020.1, forward strand.
GTTATCGGCAAATTTTATGTTACTTTTTGAATAATATCCAGTAACACTGTTTTTCTTCAAAAGAGCATTTCTTTGTATTAAGTGTTCAGTAAATATTCTGAATAGAAATACATTTTTTTATTCTGGGATTTAATCATTTATTAATTAATTTATCTTACTAAAATCATTCAAGTCAGAACTGGTTCTACATGAAACATTTTAGAACACAATATTGTATTCATTTCAAACACACACTCACTCGCTTTAAGAAGTTATTCATCTTCTTATTTTTATTTTACACATTCTCTAGGAGTGTTAGTACATATATCAGGCGAATGTGGCTTACCAGGAAACTCACTTCCAGAATGACAACTCTACACTAGGGATAACCAACCTGGACTACTCCTTGGGGAAATGGTAAGCTTCCCTAGGGCTTAAAGGAGAACTAAGGGAAATTATCATTTTATGCTATCAAAGTATTACTTAATCTGATGTGATAGTAAGATTTTGATGATGTATGATTATGGTAGTCTGTTATGTAACTGTGGCCAAAGATATTAATTATTTCAAAAAAAGGGTCAACTTTACCCATTTTTTCCTACCTTAATGTATAGGTAATATGCATTAAGTTAACTTATTAAGAATCAAACACATCTCACAAGACAACACCTGCAGAATCCTGACCATCAATATATTAGAAGAAAGAGTGGGTATATTGTCAACACATCTCTTCTTCCCTACATGAATGCATTACCCTACCTAAGCAATAAAATACTACCTAAATAATAAGATATGACTGAGTCATACTTGATTATTCTAAGAAATTATGAGAAAGTATAAATGTGACAGGAAAATCAAACGAAGGAGGGTAGAGGCAAAAGATGTTCTATATTACACGGCAATTTTAAGCTATCAAGAAATTAAAAAGTGTGTCACAATCACATAATTGCAAACACACGAGCCAAATATTAAGCAAAAAATTTAAGACGATGACAACGTGAACATTTGTTGAAGGATAGAAGCCTTGCTGTATAGTATTACCACATCCCCAACTAAATTTCTTACCATTTGGATGAGAATAGAAATAGTTCGCATACTACATGAGATTTTTAGACACACCAAAGAAAAATGCCGGAGAAGCATTAGTCATATAATGCGAAAAGGACGAACTACTATTTTATACTTTATTAACTATAACGTTAAACATTCTAAGCATTAAAATATTATATAGATAAAACTTTCCCACGAATGGACATAAGGGGAGATAATTAGCTTTCGTTTAAAAAGAGATCAGGAAATATCATGCAGATGCAAATAGAATTTATGTTATTTCGCGAGCTCAAATTTGGGAATATATTTCGAAATTAAAGGTAAAATGTCGGCTTCCATGGAAGCAATCGTCGATTACAATTTACTTAATCATGGTAGCTTCGGCAACTTGGTTACATTGTAACAACGCGGCTAATTACATAGCGGAGGTGTATTGTTGCGTCTTCGGAAGCGATAAATCTAATTAAGGGAACGCGTCACTTTCGGCTCTGTAGTAGAAGAGAGAAGAGGCTTCAAATATACGGTGAGTAAAGTGCAAATAATCTTTAGATTTATCTTTAAGTTACAGAGCTTTTAACACCAATAAGTTAGAATGAAACGCGATTCAAGCGAGGAGTTTATCTTGAATACGTAGCGCAAGAAATGTTCTTTAGAAAGTGTCCTGCGATTTTCGGGAAGCCCCGTCAGTTTCCAACATGTCATGCAATTTGTGTGGATACAGCAATCTTGATACTTTCGTTTATTTCTGCGTTCGACGTGATTTGGTGAAATACCTTAGAAAGGAGGATAAATTATGAGGAAGTTTTACTTCACGGGGCACATGATTTAGCGCGAAGTAATGGCGTCGCCCTGCTATTTTCTGAAATACGCCATAGTTTGTCACATTTGCCTTAATCCCATACGTTGGATAACATAACAATTCAAGTCTAACTCTGCAGTCAAAAGTAAATTAAATCAGAGGAAGGTACTGGTAAATAGTTTCAACGTAGATTTAGTAATTTGGAGGGAAGGAAAATATTGCTTCAGCTGAACTTCTTCGTTTCAGTTTCAGGTCGGTTTCTTTTCATTATACATAATATTTAAAGCTAGTTTTTAATTTATTCTCTCATTTCTAGAATTCTGATATTGGGATTATTATTCGTGCTCGACTTGAGGAGGTCCTATATTAAAAGATGGATCAAAAGAAACCCACTGAAAATAAGGAAGCTATAAGACGGGAATGCGAAAGGCAAGTAAAACATTTCAGGATAGATCTTACTTTAGTATGCGATAATATGCAAAAATATCTAAAGTAATAAATGGTGGAGTTTGCTAGGAGAACAATTAATGTATATAAAAAACGAGATATAAATTAAGAAGTATTCATAATTTATAAGGAAAATAAATTCCTGCAGGCAATTTAAGGTGATGTTAACCTTAATACGTTCCTCATCTCCTCGTGAGGACGCCGGACCACAGTCTAGCACTGGCTCAAGGCAAGTAAATTTTAACTCCATCTGATTCTCCTCCATGAAATTTTTCTTCCTGTAAGCATTAATTTCAGTTATATAAATTTCGTCATTCAACAATCAGAAAACTTTGAATAGTAAGCTTTTGATGTGGTTTTCCAGAAATCGACTGGGCTTCTTAGCAAGGTGTGATTCAGAACTAAGAAGATTATCACTGTCGCCCATTCAAAGAGAACCAAAAGTGGAAATAAGGCAAGTAATGTTAGATACCCATCTACAAGTGTGCATCCTTCTCCCATCTTTCATTTTCGGTAACAAACTATTAGATTCCGACCCATACTATCTCATTGAATGATACGCACCAACTGCTAAACAGAAGGCCTTATCGGAAGTTTTCATTTTGTCAACGATTAAATAAACTGGTGTCATCACAAGGAGATCTAGCTCACTATCAATTTTTGTGCAATGTTCGTAAAGCGGTGGCAGTTGAAACTTATGTGGATGTATATCATTTTGATCTATTATTTCAGTACACCTGGTTTGGAAGGAGAGATCAGCATGAGAAACGTAGTACCGGATACACCGAAAGAGGAGCCTAAAGAAAAGAATACGACTAAGAACATTTGTCACATTTAAAATCATTTTTCATGTGAGTAAGACAATATTATTTAATTTTGAACCTGTAATGCATTAATTTTATTGTCTCAAAATTGTTGCTGACACTAAGTGAACACTTGGAAATTCAGTATTTCAGAATAAAAATTTAAAATTCAATGCATTATAAATATCAATCAGAGAAGAATTGGCAAGAACAAGATGGAATTGGGTGTTCAAAACTTTACAACAGGAAAGGGGTAACGTGCTAAATTTTAGTTTTAAGTTGAGTATTGTTGAATGAAATTGTGCATAAAGATTGTCAATTAATAATTGCATGCAATTTATTATAAGGACCTCTCCACCAACATGGTTATTTGGGAATATAAATTACTGTATGGTTGCTTTGCATTGCCTGAACAATCAAGTTGGTGCTGAGATGGGAAATGGTTGAATAGGGCTGGCAGATTGCAAGGAGAGAGGTTGTTCAATTATGCAGTGCAAGTTCAACACCACTCCTTGCAGTTTGCTGGCGAATCCCTCCATATAAAAGGGATAACGCGCCAAGCACAGTACGCCTTTGCGTGGTGAGGAAATCTGTGCAAATCTTCACTTTTTCCAATACCCTTCACTGATCCTTTGTTTTCCTTTACATTCTCCTCTTGAGTTTACAATCAGCTTGGAATGCATAACTATATTTGATGAGTTCTTAGTTCACAATTCAAGAATAATAATCTATTATCTTAAGGGATTATAATACCCAGGGCATTAACGTTGGCAAAATAAATGAGATTTTTCTCTTAAAAACCAGCTTCTAATGACTGAGTATTGTATGGTTCATAGGATACCAATCATTTATAGGGCAGTTTATGATGTAAAATATATTTTACTCAGAAACATACTGTAAAAAATAAGGAACACTAATAAGGAAAGATTAGCAAATTTTCTATCATTATAGCATTGAAATTTTGTTCATCACATTTTAAAAATTTTTTTCCACGAAAAAAGAATTTCATATGTATGCAGCATTAGAAAGTTCTTAAATACTTATATTTGTATGATACATGAGGCTTCACAACTAGAATTAACTCCCTTTGATGGTAAGGAACACAAACATCAGAACTAAGCAAGAAAAACTACAAGATGTGAGTATACTGTGAGCGTCTGCCCAAAGTTACCACTTATGCTATACCAGTGAATGCAGGGAATGTTCATGATTTTATTACTATCTAAGTCTGAATGAATAACTTAATATACAGAGATATAATGATATAAATTTCAATATTTAAGGAAGATATCAGAAAGGGAAAAAATCACTGTACAATGATTGGGATTAAATTACCATAATCTAAAATGTGCATGTAGAGATACAAAGCTTTATGCCCAACTATGTGCATGAAGAGGATAAATGTTTCAACTTCAGCTGAATTGCAATCTCTTGTAATGTTTAAATTTCAACTGAATATTTTTAAAATCTATCTCCAAATTTTGTAATTTAAGCCTCCTACACTTTTGTAGATAGCATAGTTTTATTGGTGTGGTGATTCTCCAATATGAGCATGAGCTCTAGTATCATTGTTAGCAATTCCCATTAACAAGTTATTGGCTAGTAAGTGAGTTTCCTGAAAAATTAATCATATAGTTGTCTGATATTTTGGAAAGCTATTAGGCAATATATTCCGAAAAATGTTAATATCAAATTTTGTTATTTTTTTATTAACATCCTATAACACTGTTTTTCTTCAAAAGAGCATTTGTTTGTATGAAGTATTCAGTTAATATTCTGAAAGGTTCGAAATTCTTAATATTCTAGGATTTAATAATCAATTCATTAATTTCTCTTACTAAATTCACAGAAGTCAGAACTGGTTCAATATGAAAAATTTTCGCACACAATATGATATTCATTTCAAACACTTCACTTCTCTTAAAGAAGTGAAATTTCACCTTATTTCTATTTTATACATTCTCTAGGAGTGTTAGTACATACATTAGGCGAATGTGGTTTACTAGGACACTCACTTCCTGAATGACAACTCTACACTAGGGAATTCAAATCTGGACTACTCCTTGCAGCAATGGGAGGCTTTCCTAGGGCTTAAAGGAGAACTAAGGGAAATTATTATTTTATGCTATCAAAGTATTACTAAATCTGACGTGATAGTAATATTTTGATGATGTGTTATTATGGTAGTCTGTTACGTAACTGTGTCCAAATTTATTAATTCTTTAAGAAAAATGGTCAACTCTACCCATTCTTTTCCTACCATAATGTGTAGGTAATATGCTTAATCTTAATAAGAATCACATACATCACAGAAGCTAACATCTGCAGAATCCTGACCATCAATATATTAGAAGAAAGAGTGGAATTATGGTCAACACATGTCTTCTTCCCTACAAGAATGCATTACCCTACCTACGTAATAAAATAATACCTAAATAATCATGTATGACTAAGTCATACATTAATATCCTAAGAAATTATGAGAAAGTAGAAATGTGACAAGAAAAGCCAATGAGGGAAGACAGAGGCAAATTGCTTTCTATGATACTCGGCTATCATAAGCTATCAAGAAATGAAAAAGTGTGTCACAATCACATAATAGCAAGCACACGAGCCAAATATGAAGCAGAAAATTTAAGATGATGAAAAAGTGAACATTTGTTGAACGATAGAAGCCGTGCTGCATAGTATTACCACATCCCCAACTAAATTTCTTACCATTTCGATGAGCATAGGAATAGTTCGCATACTACATGAGATTTTTAGACGCACCAAAGAAAACTGCCGGAGAAGCATTAGTCAAATAATGCGAAAAGGACGAACTACTATTTTATACTTTATTAAATATAACGTTAAACATTCTAAGCATTAAAATATTATATAGATAAAAGTTTTCCACGAATGGACATAAGGGGAGATAATTACCTTTCGTTTAAAAAAAGATCAAGAAATATCATGCAGATGCAAATAGAATTTATGTTATTTCGCGAGCTCAAATTTGGGAATATATTTCGAAATTAAAGGTAAAATGTCGGCTTCCATAGAAGCAATCGTCGATTACAATTTACTTAATCCTGGGAGCTTCGGCAACTTGGTTACATTGTAACAACGCGGCTAATTACATAGCGGAGGTGTATTGTTGCGTCTTCGGAAGCGATAAATCTAATTAAGGGAACGCGTCACTTTCGGCTTTGTAGTAGAAGAGAGAAGAGGCTTCAAATATACGGTGAGTAAAGTGCAAATAATCTTTAGATTTATCTTTAAGTTACAGAGCTTTTAACACCAATAAGATAGAATGAAACGCGATTCAAGGGAGGAGTTTATCTTGAATACGTAGCGCACGAGAAACCCGAAATATTCTTTAGAAAGTGTCCTGCGATTTTCGCGAAGTGTCTGTCAGATTCCAACATGTCATGGATATTGTGAGTCTTGAGTCGAACAGCAATCTTGTTGCTTTCGTTTGTCCGTGACGTTGAACGTTATTTGGTGAAATACCTTAGAAGCGAGGATAAATTATGAGGAAGTTTTACATCACGGGGGACAGGATTCAGCGCGAAGTAATTGCGTTGTCCTGCTATTTTCTGAAATACGCCATGGTTTTTCACATTTTCCTTCATCCGATGCGTTGAATAACGTGAAAATTCACTTCCACTTCTATAGTCACAAATGAATTATATCACAGTAACGTACTGGCGAATAGTTTCAACGTAGATGTATAAATTTGTAAAAGGAAAACATTGCTTCAGTTGAACTTCTGCATTTTAGTTTCAGGGAAATATCTTATAATTGTAATATTTAAAGCTAATTTTTAATTCATTCTCTCATTTCTAGATTTCTAAACTGGTTTTAATTTGAGATCGACTTGAGGAGTTCTAACATTCTGAGCATGGAAGAAAAGGAAGCTAAGGATAATAATAATGCAAAAACGAAAGAATGCCAAAGGCAAGTAAGACATTTCAGGATAGAATTTTCTTAAGTATGCTATAATATCTAAACATATCTAAAGATATAAATGGTGGAGTTTGCATGGGGAACAGTTACTGCATATAATCAACGGGATATAAATTAACAAACATCCTTATTTATAATAATAATTAATTCCTGCAGGCAATTTAAGGTGATGAGATCTTTAATAAGATCCTCATCTCCTCGTGAGGACGCCGGACCCCAGTCTAGCACTGGCTCAAGGCAAGTAAATTTTTCCTCCATATGATTCTCCTCCATAAAAATTCTCTTCCTGTAAGCTTTAATTTCAAATCTATAAATTTCGTCATTGGGCAAGGAGACAACTAGTAAGCCTTTGATGTGGTTTTCCAGAAATCGACTGGGCTTCTTAGCAAGGAATACTGTGGAACTCGCAACTATTCCGCTGTCGCCAATTCAAACAGAACCAAGAGAAGAAATAAGGCAAGTAATGTTAGATACCCTTCAGCAAGCGTGCATCCTACTCCCATTTTTTCATTTTCGGTAAAACACTGTTAGATGTCTACCCATACTATCTCACTGAATGAAGCGCAACTACTGCACAGCATAAAGCCTTATCGAAGGTTATCATCGTGCCCATGATTAAATGAACTTGTATCATCACAAGGAGATCTAGCTCACTGTCAATTCTCGTGCAATTTTCGGAAAGCGGTGGCAGTTGAAACTTATGTGGATATATATCATTTTGATCTATTATTTCAGTACTCTTGGTTTGGAAGGAGAGATCAGCATGAGAAACGAAGTACTGGTGAAACCGAAAGAGGAGCCTAAAGAAAAGAAGAAGGAGTAAGAACATTTGTCACATTTAAAATAATTTTTCATGTGAGTAAGATAGTATAATTTAATCTTGAACCTTAAATGCATTAATTTTAATGTCTCAAAATTGTTGCTGACACTAATTGAACACTTGGAAATTCAGAATTTCAGATGAACAATTTAAAATTCAATGCATTATAATTATCAAACCAAGAACGAAGTAGCAGGGACAAGATGGATATATATATCAAAACTTTATAACAGGAAAGGGGTAACGTGCTAAATTTTAGTTTTAAGTTGAGTATTGTTGAATGAAATTGTTCATAAAGATTGTCAATTAATAATTGCATGCAATTTATTATAAGGACCTCTCCACCAACATGGTTATTTGGGAATATAAATTACTGTTTGGTTTCTTTGCATTGCCTGAACAATCAAGTTGGTGCTGAGATGGGAAATGGTTGAATAGGGCTGGCAGATTGCAAGGAGAGAGGTTGTTCTATTATGCAGTGCAAGTTCAACACCACTCCTTGCAGTTTGCTGGCGAATCCCTCCATATAAAAGGGATAACGCACCAAGCACAGTACGCCTTTGCGTGGTGAGGAAATCTGTGCAAATCTTCATTTTCTCCCATACCCTTTTCCAATCCTTTGTTTTCCTGTATAGTGTCTCATGAGTTAATTGTTTACAATCACCTTGAAATGCATAACTATATATAATGATTTGTGAATTTACAATTCAGGGTTAATAATGTATTAGAGTCTTTTAGTTAACGGATTATCATTGCAAAGGCATTAACCTTGGCAAAATTAATGAAATTTTTCTTTTAAAAACCAGCTTTTAATGACTGAGTGTACTATCATTTATGGGATACCATTCATTTATAGGGCAGTTTATAATGTCATATATTTTTTACTCAGAAACTTATTGTACAAATTAGCAACACTAGTGAGGAAAAATTAGATATTATATTATACTTGATTCTACCAATTGAAATAGTTTTTGTATCCTAACTGTACAACATACATTTATGATAGTTAAAAATTGTCTTAACAGTGGAAAAGCTAAAGGATAAAAACTGCTATTTAACTAACTGTATACATTAATCATTGTACTAATCCTATGACTCGAACATCATTTTTCATATGTAAGTTCTATAGTAGCTATTTATTACAGGGCAGTATTATAAATATTTTCTATTATCAGATATAATATTTCTATTTGATTCAAACAATGGCAATAAAAGCTCTGCACTAACTGCATAGCATATGATGCTTTAAATTTGCATGATAAGAAGGATAAAAACAGCTGTTCAAGTTAAGGGCATCAATGAAACATTACAGTAGATGTAGAGCAAAAATATGGTTTTTATCCTAATTCTAGGTCATTAGGAATTTCCTTAAAAAAAATTGAATTGAACTAAAATAGGACAAAAATTACAATCAATGAAGATTCACAGTTCTTTTCTGAAATCATTTCATATATTTAGTACATACTGAGAATACATCTTAAACAATGCCTGATATCTATTCCATAGTTAAAAAATTAGGAGTTTGTTGTATTTAGCCTCAAGACCCTCTCATATACAATTTTTTCATATCTTTTTCCTTCTACATATACAAAACTTGATATCTAAGCTTTATTAAGTATTTTTTATATCCCTTTTACATCTACATATACAAAACTTGATCTCTAAGCATTCATGACTTGGTTTGAAAACAGTGCTGGTAGCACCATTTATATCATTCAATCATTAGAATATTGTATATCACTTTTTAAAAATATTTTTCGACGAAAAAAGAATTTCATATATATGCAGCATTAGTTGTTACATACTTATATTTGGATGATATATGAGGCTTCCTAACTAGAATAAACTCCCTTCATTGATTAGGAATTCAACCAAAAGAACTAAGCAGAAGAAACTACTAGTAGTGAGTATACTGAGAGCATGTGCCCATTGTTATGATTTATGTTTAATCAGTGAAAGCTGGGAAGGTTCATGATTTTATTACTATCTAAGCCTGAATATATAACATAATATACAAAGGTATAAGGATATAAATTTCAATATTTAAGGCAGATATCAAAAAGGGAATTATAAGCAATGGATAATCACACAACAACACAGGTTATATAATAAGAGCAATTTGTTGCAATTTCATCACTACACAACAAAAGGTTGTTAATTATATTAAGAAAAATTCAAACAGAAGGATGAAAATGCAGAATATCATTAAGGAAATATAAGGAATAGAAGGAAACAAAGGGATTAATTGTTGTTTATGTTTAATGGCTGGAGGAGACAGTAATGCTTGTGCACACTCATGCAATATCTCCATTATATCCGTCCATTTGTACATGAAGGATAGTATTTGGGCATTAATTACATAATGGATAGCCAAATAGATATAATTATCGGGTCACTCAGGGATTGTAAAAATTTAAAACCCTGCTACAGAAGAAATAATGCATTTTTAATTTACTTGATTTTGGACTGATGGAGGACCCTTTCATGAAATTAATAATGGGACAATGTGGCGGGGTTTGGTACACAGTTTGATTTCACTTCACACTTTTTGAGAGCCTAATTAAGCAGTTTTTTTACTAAGGACTCCAATATTGAGTCAATGAGCATACACTGCATTCAATTGAAGTTTCTGCAAAGTACCTCCAACTTTGTATTTTAAGCCTCCTACAATTTTTTTAGATAGCATAATTTTCTTAGTGAGGTGATTCTCCAATAAGGGCATGAGCTCTAGTATCCTTGTTAGTAGGTTGTTAGTGTTATTGTGAAATATGGAAACAGAGGTATTAATTCTTGTTTTTGTTTAATGGCTGAAGGTGACAGAAATGCTTGTGCACACTCATGCAACATCTCCATTATGATCATGCATTTTTACAAGAAGGATAGTATTTGGACACAAATTACACAATTGATAACCAAGTTGATATGATTACAGGCTCATTCAGGGATTTGAAACGCTCATAGTCAGGTAATAAGGCATCCTGACTTAAAATGTTTTTGGACAGATGGCGGACCCTTTCCTGAAATCTATAAAACTGCAATGTAGCTGGGTTTGGTACACTGTTTGATTTCACTTCACACTTTTTGAGAGCCTAATTAAGCAGTTTTTTTACTAAGGACTCAATATTGAGTCAATGAGCATACACTGCATTCAATTGAAATTTCTGCAAAGTACCTCCAACTTTGTATTTTAAGCCTCCTACAATTTTTTTAGATAGCATAATTTTCTTAGTGAGGTGATTCTCCAATAAGGGCATGAGCTCTAGTATCCTTGTTAGTAGGTTGTTAGTGTTATTGTGAAATATGGAAACAGAGGTATTAATTCTTGTTTTTGTTTAATGGCTGAAGGTGACAGAAATGCTTGTGCACACTCATGCAACATCTCCATTATGATCATGCATTTTTACAAGAAGGATAGTATTTGGACACAAATTACACAATTGATAACCAAGTTGATATGATTACAGGCTCATTCAGGGATTTGAAATGCTCATAGTCAGGTAATAAGGCATCCTGACTTAAAATGTTTTTGGACAGATGGCGGACCCTTTCCTGAAATCTATAAAACTGCAATGTGGCTGGGTTTGGTACACTGTTTGATTTCACTTCACACTTTTTGAGAGCCTAATTAAGCAGTTTTTTTACTAAGGACTCCAATATTGAGTCAATGAGCATACACTGCATTCAATTGAAATTTCTGCAAAGTACCTCCAACTTTGTATTTTAAGCCTCCTACAATTTTTTTAGATAGCATAATTTTCTTAGTGAGGTGATTCTCCAATAAGGGCATGAGCTCTAGTATCCTTGTTAGTAGGTTGTTAGTGTTATTGTGAAATATGGAAACAGAGGTATTAATTCTTGTTTTTGTTTAATGGCTGAAGGTGACAGAAATGCTTGTGCACACTCATGCAACATCTCCATTATGATCATGCATTTTTACAAGAAGGATAGTATTTGGACACAAATTACACAATTGATAACCAAGTTGACATGATTACAGGCTCATTCAGGGATTTGAAACGCTCATAGTCAGGTAATAAGGCATCCTGACTTAAAATGTTTTTGGACAGATGGCGGACCCTTTCCTGAAATCTATAAAACTGCAATGTGGCTGGGTTTGGTACACAGTTTGATTTCACTTCACACTTTTTGAGAGCCTAATTAAGCAGTTTTTTTACTAAGGACTCCAATATTGAGTCAATGAGCATACACTGCATTCAATTGAAATTTCTGCAAAGTACCTCCAACTTTGTATTTTAAGCCTCCTACAATTTTTTTAGATAGCATAATTTTCTTAGTGAGGTGATTCTCCAATAAGGGCATGAGCTCTAGTATCCTTGTTAGTAGGTTGTTAGTGTTATTGTGAAATATGGAAACAGAGGTATTAATTCTTGTTTTTGTTTAATGGCTGAAGGTGACAGAAATGCTTGTGCACACTCATGCAACATCTCCATTATGATCATGCATTTTTACAAGAAGGATAGTATTTGGACACAAAGTCCACAATTGATAACCAAGTTGATATGATTACAGGCTCATTCAGGGATTTGAAACGCTCATAGTCAGGTAATAAGGCATCTTGACTTAAAATGTTTTTGGACAGATGGCGGACCCTTTCCTGAAACCTATAAAACTGCAATGTGGCGGGGTTTGGTACACAGTTTGATTTCACTTCACACTTTTTGAGAGCCTAATTAAGCAGTTTTTTTACTAAGGACTCCAATATTGAGTCAATGAGCATACACTGCATTCAATTGAAGTTTCTGCAAAGTACCTCCAACTTTGTATTTTAAGCCTCCTACAATTTTGTAGATAGCATAATTTTCTTAGTGAGGTGATTCTCCAATAAGGGCATGAGCTCTAGTATCCTTGTTTTCAATTCCCTTGAACAAGTTATTGGCTGATGGTTGCAAGTAAATGAGTTTCGCAAAAAATTAATCATATAGTTGTCTGTTATTTTGGAAAGTTATTATTAGGCAATAAGTTCCAAAAAATGTTATCGGCAAATTTTATGTTACTTTTTGAATAATATTCAGTAACACTGTTTTTCTTCAAAAGAGCATTTCTTTGTATTAAGTGTTCAGTAAATATTCTGAATAGAAATACATTTTTTTATTCTGGGATTTAATCATTTATTAATTAATTTATCTTACTAAAATCATTCAAGTCAGAACTGGTTCTACATGAAACATTTTAGAACACAATATTGTATTCATTTCAAACACACACTCACTCGCTTTAAGAAGTTAATCATCTTCTTATTTTTATTTTACACATTCTCTAAGAGTGTTAGTACATATATCAGGCGAATGTGGCTTACCAGGAAACTCACTTCCAGAATGACAACTCTACACCAGGGATAACCAATCTGGACTACTCCTTGGGGAAATGGTAAGCTTCCCTAGGGCTTAAAGGAGAACTAAGGGAAATTATTATTTTATGCTATCAAAGTATTACTAAATCTGATGTGATAGTAAGATTTTGATGATGTATGATTATGGTAGTCTGTTATGTAACTGTGGCCAAAGATATTAATTATTTCAAAAAAAGGGTCAACTTTACCCATTTTTTCCTACCTTAATGTATAGGTAATATGCATTAAGTTATCTTATTAAGAATCAAACACATCTCACAAGACAACACCTGCAGAATCCTGACCATCAATATATTAGAAGAAAGAGTGGGTATATTGTCAACACATCTCTTCTTCCCTACATGAATGCATTACCCTACCTAAGCAATAAAATAATACCTAAATAATAAGATATGACTGAGTCATTCTTGATTATTCTAAGAAATTATGAGAAAGTATAAATGTGACAGGAAAATCAAACGAAGGAGGATAGAGGCAAAAGATGTTCTATATTACACGGCAATTTTAAGCTATCAAGAAATTAACAAGTGTGTCACAATCACATAATTGCAAACACACGAGCCAAATATTAAGCAAAAAATTTAAGACGTTGACAACGTGAACATATGTTGAAGGATAGAAGCCTTGCTGTATAGTATTACCACATCCCCAACTAAATTTCTTACCATTTGGATGAGAATAGAAATAGTTCGCATACTACATGAGGTTTTTAGACACACCAAAGAAAAATGCCGGAGAAGCATTAGTCATATAATGCGAAAAGGACGAACTACTATTTTATACTTTATTAACTATAACGTTAAACATTCTAAGCATTAAAATATTATATAGATAAAACTTTCCCACGAATGGACATAAGGGGAGATAATTAGCTTTCGTTTAAAAAGAGATCAGGAAAAACCATGAGGATGCAAATAGAATTTATGTTATTTCGCGAGCTCAAATTTGGGAATATATTTCGAAATTAAAGGTAAAATGTCGGCTTCCATGGAAGCAATCGTCGATTACAATTTATTTAATCATGGGAGCTTCGGCAACTTGGTTACATTGTAACAACGCGGCTAATTACATAGCGGAGGTGTATTGTTGCGTCTTCGGAAGCGATAAATCTAATTAAGGGAAAGCGTCACTTTCAGCTTTATAGTAGAAGAGAGAAGAGGCTTCAAATATACGGTGAGTAAAGTGCAAATAATCTTTAGATTTATCTTTAAGTTACAGAGCTTTTAACACCAATAAGTTAGAATGAAACGCGATTCAAGCAAGGAGTTTATCTTGAATACGTAGCGCAAGAAATGTTCTTTAGAAAGTGTCCTGCGATTTTCGGGAAGCCCCGTCAGTTTCCAACATGTCATGCATATTGTGTGGATACAGCAATCTTGATACTTTCGTTTATTTCTGCGTTCGAAGTGATTTGGTGAAATACTTTAGAAAGGAGGATAAATTATGAGGAAGTTTTACTTCACGGGGCACATGATTTAGCGCGAAGTAATGGCGTCGCCCTGCTTTTTTCTGAAATACGCCATAGTTTGTCACATTTGCCTTAATCCCATACGTTGGATAACATAACAATTCAAGTCTAACTCTGCAGTCAAAAGTAAATTAAATCAGAGGAAGGTACTGGTAAATAGTTACAACGTAGATTTAGTAATTTGGAGGGAAGGAAAATATTGCTTCAGCTGAACTTCTTCGTTTCAGTTTCAGGTCGGTTTCTTTTCATTATACATAATATTTAAAGCTAGTTTTTAATTTATTCTCTCATTTCTAGAATTCTGATATTGGGATTATTATTCGTGCTCGACTTGAGGAGGTCCTATATTAAAAGATGGATCAAAAGAAACCCACTGAAAATAAGGAAGCTATAAGACGGGAATGCGAAAGGCAAGTAAAACATTTCAGGATAGATCTTACTTTAGTATGCGATAATATGCAAAAATATCTAAAGTAATAAATGGTGGAGTTTGCTAGGAGAACAATTAATGTATATAAAAAACGAGATATAAATTAAGAAGTATTCATAATTTATAAGGAAAATAAATTCCTGCAGGCAATTTAAGGTGATGTTAACCTTAATACGTTCCTCATCTCCTCGTGAGGACGCCGGACCACAGTCTAGCACTGGCTCAAGGCAAGTAAATTTTAACTTTATCTGATTCTCCTCCATGAAATTTTTCTTCCTGTAAGCATTAATTTCAGTTATATAAATTTCGTCATTCAACAATCAGAAAACTTTGAATAGTAAGCTTTTGATGTGGTTTTCCAGAAATCGACTGGGCTTCTTAGCAAGGTGTGATTCAGAACTAAGAAGATTATCACTGTCGCCCATTCAAAGAGAACCAAAAGTGGAAATAAGGCAAGTAATGTTAGATACCCATCTACAAGTGTGCATCCTTCTCCCATCTTTCATTTTCGGTAACAAACTATTAGATGCCGACCCATACTATCTCATTGAATGATACGCACCAACTGCTAAACAGAAGGCCTTATCGGAAGTTTTCATTTTGTCAATGATTAAATAAACTGGTGTCATCACAAGGAGATCTAGCTCACTGTCAATTTTTGTGCAATGTTCGTAAAGCGGTGGCAGTTGAAACTTATGTGGATGTATATCATTTTGATCTATTATTTCAGTACACCTGGTTTGGAAGGAGAGATCAGCATGAGAAACGTAGTACCGGATACACCGAAAGAGGAGCCTAAAGAAAAGAATCACGACTAATAACATTTGTCACATTTAAAATCATTTTTCATGTGAGTAAGACAATATAATTTAATTTTGAACCTGTAATGCATTAATTTTATTGTCTAAAATTGTTGCTGACACTAAGTGAACACTTGGAAATTCAGTATTTCAGAATAAAAATTTAAAATTCAATGCATTATAAATATCAATCAGAGAAGAATTGGCAAGAACAAGATGGAATTGGGTGTTCAAAACTTAACAACAGGAAAGGGGTAACGTGCTAAATTTTAGGTTTAAGTTGAGTATTGTTGAATGAAATTGTGCATAAAGATTGTCAATTAATAATTGCATGCAATTTATTATAAGGACCTCTCCACCAACATGGTTATTTGGGAATATAAATTACTGTATGGTTGCTTTGCATTGCCTGAACAATCAAGTTGGTGCTGAGATGGGAAATGGTTGAATAGGGCTGGCAGATTGCAAGGAGAGAGGTTGTTCTATTATGCAGTGCAAGTTCAACACCACTCCTTGCAGTTTGCTGGCGAATCCCTCCATATAAAAGGGATAACGCGCCAAGCACAGTACGCCTTTGCGTGGTGAGGAAATCTGTGCAAATCTTCACTTTTTCCAATACCCTTCACTGATCCTTTGTTTTCCTTTACATTCTCCTCTTGAGTTTACAATCAGCTTGGAATGCATAACTATATTTGATGAGTTCTTAGTTCACAATTCAAGAATAATAATCTATTATCTTAAGGGATTATAATACCCAGGGCATTAACGTTGGCAAAATAAATGAGATTTTTCTCTTAAAAACCAGCTTCTAATGACTGAGTATTGTATGGTTCATAGGATACCAATCATTTATAGGGCAGTTTATGATGTAAAATATATTTTACTCAGAAACATACTGTAAAAAATAAGGAACACTAATAAGGAAAGATTAGCAAATTTTCTATCATTATAGCATTGAAATTTTGTTCATCACATTTTAAAAATTTTTTTCCACGAAAAAAGAATTTCATATGTATGCAGCATTAGAAAGTTCTTAAATACTTATATTTGTATGATACATGAGGCTTCACAACTAGAATTAACTCCCTTTGATGGTAAGGAACACAAACATCAGAACTAAGCAAGAAAAACTACAAGATGTGAGTATACTGTGAGCGTCTGCCCAAAGTTACCACTTATGCTATACCAGTGAATGCAGGGAATGTTCATGATTTTATTACTATCTAAGTCTGAATGAATAACTTAATATACAGAGATATAATGATATAAATTTCAATATTTAAGGAAGATATCAGAAAGGGAAAAAATCACTGTACAATGATTGGGATTAAATTACCATAATCTAAAATGTGCATGTAGAGATACAAAGCTTTATGCCCAACTATGTGCATGAAGAGGATAAATGTTTCAACTTCAGCTGAATTGCTATCTCTTGTAATGTTTAAATTTAATTTTTCAAAATTAATTTTTTCTGGACATGTCTAATACTCTAAACTAATCTTTAATAATTATTAGCAATGGATAATCACACAACAACACTAGTTATATAATGAGAGCAATTTGTTGCAATTTCATCATTACACAAGGAAAGGTTGTTCGTGTTATTGGGAAATATGGAAACAGAGGTATTAATTCTTGTTTATGTTTGATGGCTGAAGGTGACAGAAATGCTTGTGCACACTCATGCAACATCTCCATTATGACCATGCATTTTTTAAAGAGGGATAGTATTTGGACACAAATTCCACAATTGATAACCAAGTTGATATGATTACAGGCTCATTCAGGGATTTGAAACCCTCATAGTCAGGTAATAAGGCATCCTGACTTAAAATGTCTGTGACCCTTTCCTGAAATCTATACAGCTGCAATGTGGCGAAGTTTGGTACACACTTTGATTTCACTTCACACTTTTTGAGAGCCTAATTAAGCAGTTTTTTTACTAAGGGCTGTAATATTGAATTACTGAGTATACGCTGCATTCAACTGAATATTTTTAAAATCTATCTCCAAATTTTGTAATTTAAGCCTCCTACACTTTTGTAGATAGCATAGTTTTATTGGTGTGGTGATTCTCCAATATGAGCATGAGCTCTAGTATCATTGTTAGCAATTCCCATTAACAAGTTATTGGCTAGTAAGTGAGTTTCCTGAAAAATTAATCATATAGTTGTCTGATATTTTGGAAAGCTATTAGGCAATATATTCCGAAAAATGTTAATATCAAATTTTATGTTATTTTTTTAATAACATCCTATAACACTGTTTTTCTTCAAAAGAGCATTTGTTTGTATGAAGTATTCAGTTAATATTCTGAAAGGTTCGAAATTCTTAATATTCTAGGATTTAATAATAAATTCATTAATTTCTCTTACTAAATTCACAGAAGTCAGAACTGGTTCAATATGAAAAATTTTCGCACACAGTATGATATTCATTTCAAACACTTCACTTCTCTTAAAGAAGTGAAATTTCACCTTATTTCTATTTTATACATTCTCTAGGAGTGTTAGTACATACATTAGGTGAATGTGGTTTACTAGGACACTCACTTCCTGAATGACAACTCTACACTAGGGAATTCAAATCTGGACTACTCCTTGCAGCAATGGGAGGCTTTCCTAGGGCTTAAAGGAGAACTAAGGGAAATTATTATTTTATGCTATCAAAGTATTACTAAATCTGACGTGATAGTAATATTTTGATGATGTGTTATTATGGTAGTCTGTTACGTAACTGTGTCCAAATTTATTAATTCTTTAAGAAAAATGGTCAACTCTACCCATTCTTTTCCTACCATAATGTGTAGGTAATATGCTTCATCTTAATAAGAATCACATACATCACAGAAGCTAACATCTGCAGAATCCTGACCATCAATATATTAGAAGAAAGAGTGGATTTATGGTCAACACATGTCTTCTTCCCTACAAGAATGCATTACCCTACCTACGTAATAAAATAATACCTAAATAATCATGTATGACTAAGTCATACATTAATATCCTAAGACCTTATGAGAAAGTAGAAATGTGACAAGAAAAGCCAATGAGGGAAGACAGAGGCAAAATGCTTTCTATGATACACGGCTATCATAAGCTATCAAGAAATGAAAAAGTGTGTCACAATCACATAATAGCAAGCACACGAGCCAAATATGAAGCAGAAAATTTAAGACGATGAAAAAGTGAACATTTGTTGAAGGATAGAAGCCTTGCTGCATAGTATTACCACATCCCCAACTAAATTTCTTACCATTTCGATGAGCATAGGAATAGTTCGCATACTACATGAGATTTTTAGACGCACCAAAGAAAAATGCCGGAGAAGCATTAGTCATACAATGCGAAAAGGACGAACTACTATTTTATACTTTATTAACTATAACGTTAAACATTCTAAGCATTAAAATATTATATAGATAAAACTTTCCCACGAATGGAGATAAGGGGAGATAATTACCTTTCGTTTAAAAAGAGATCAGGAAATATCATGCAGATGCAAATAGAATTTATGTTATTTCGCGAGTTCAAATTTGGGAATATATTTCGAAATTAAAGGTAAAATGTCGGCTTCCATGGAAGCAATCGTCGATTACAATTTACTTAATCATGGGAGCTTCGGCAACTTGGTTACATTGTAACAACGCGGCTAATTACATAGCGGAGGTGTATTGTTGCGTCTTCGGAAGCGATAAATCTAATTAAGGGAACGCGTCACTTTCAGCTTTATAGTAGAAGAGAGAAGAGGCTTCAAATATACGGTGAGTAAAGTGCAAATAATCTTTAGATTTATCTTTAAGTTACAGAGCTTTTAACACCAATAAGTTAGAATGAAACGCGATTCAAGCGAGGAGTTTATCTTGAATACGTAGCGCACGAGAAACCCGAAATATTTAGATTTAGATTTAGATTTGTACCCCGCAAGCCGCCAGTGGCGTATGGCAGGGGGTGTAATGACACCATCTTAGTATTCTAATCGACCCTATTAGCTTCTCTAATAGCTCGCGGGAAGAACAACCAGAAATAACTATCTGTCCTTGCTATTTCCTCCTTATAACGATTGGTTGATGCCTCTCGGAGATCGCGCTCACTACTAACCGGAATCAAAGTTTCATTCACCTCGTCCCTAAATTCTTTAGAAAGTGTCCTGCGATTTTCGCGAAGTGTCTGTCAGATTCCAACATGTCATGGATATTGTGAGTCTTGAGTCGAACAGCAATCTTGTTGCTTTCGTTTGTCCGTGACGTTGAACGTTATTTGGTGAAATACCTAAGAAGCGAGGATAAATTATGAGTAAGTTTTACATCACGGGGGACAGGATTCAGCGCGAAGTAATTGCGTTGGCCTGCTATTTTCTGAAATACGCCATGGTTTTTCACATTTTCCTTCATCCGATGCGTTGAATAACATAAAAATTCACTTCCACTTCTACAGTCACAAATGAATTATATCACAGTAACGTACTGGCGAATAGTTTCAACGTAGATGTATAAATTTGTAAAAGGAAAACATTGCTTCAGTTGAACTTCTGCATTTTAGTTTCAGGGAAATATCTTATAATTGTAATATTTAAAGCTAATTTTTAATTCATTCTCTCATTTCTAGATTTCTAAACTGGTTTTAATTTGAGATCGACTTGAGGAGTTCTAACATTCTGAGCATGGAAGAAAAGGAAGCTAAGGATAATAATAATGCAAAAACGAAAGAATGCCAAAGGCAAGTAAGACATTTCAGGATAGAATTTTCTTAAGTATGCTATAATATCTAAACATATCTAAAGATATAAATGGTGGAGTTTGCATGGGGAACAGTTACTGCATATAATCAACGGGATATAAATTAACAAACATCCTTATTTATAATAATAATTAATTCCTGCAGGCAATTTAAGGTGATGAGATCTTTAATAAGATCCTCATCTCCTCGTGAGGACGCCGGACCCCAGTCTAGCACTGGCTCAAGGCAAGTAAATTTTTCCTCCATATAATTCTCCTCCATAAAATTTCTCTTCCTGTAAGCTTTAATTTCAAATATATAAATTTCGTCATTGGGCAAGGAGACAACTAGTAAGCCTTTGATGTGGTTTTCCAGAAATCGACTGGGCTTCTTAGCAAGGAATACTGTGGAACTCGCAACTATTCCGCTGTCGCCAATTCAAACAGAACCAAGAGAAGAAATAAGGCAAGTAATGTTAGATACCCTTCAGCAAGCGTGCATCCTACTCCCATTTTTTCATTTTCGGTAAAAAACTGTTAGATGACTACCCATACTATCTCACTGAATGAAGCGCAACTACTGCACAACATAAAGCCTTGTCGAAAGTTATCATCATGCCCATGATTAAATGAACTTGTATCATCACAAGGAGATCTAGCTCACTGTCAATTTTCGTGCAATTTTCGGAAAGCGGTGGCAGTTGAAACTTATGTGGATATATATCATTTAGATCTATTATTTCAGTACTCTTGGTTTGGAAGGAGAGATCAGCATGAGAAACGAAGTACTGGTGAAACCGAAAGAGGAGCCTAAAGAAAAGAAGAAGGAGTAAGAACATTTGTCACATTTAAAATAATTTTTCATGTGAGTAAGATAGTATAATTTAATCTTGAACCTTAAATGCATTAATTTTAATGTCTCAAAATTATTCCTGACACTAATTGAACACTTGGAAATTCAGAATTTCAGATGAACAATTTAAAATTCAATGCATTATAATTATCAAACCAAGAACGAAGTAGCAGGGACAAGATGGATATATATATCAAAACTTTATAACAGGAAAGGGGTAACGTGCTAAATTTTAGTTTTAAGTTGAGTATTGTTGAATGAAATTGTTCATAAAGATTGTCAATTAATAATTGCATGCAATTTATTATAAGAACCTCTCCACCAACATGGTTATTTGGGAATATAAATTACTGTTTGGTTTCTTTGCATTGCCTGAACAATCAAGTTGGTGCTGAGATGGGAAATGGTTGAATAGGGCTGGCAGATTGCAAGGAGAGAGGTTGTTCTATTATGCAGTGCAAGTTCAACACCACTCCTTGCAGTTTGCTGGCGAATCCCTCCATATAAAAGGGATAACGCGCCAAGCACAGTACGCCTTTGCGTGGTGAGGAAATCTGTGCAAATCTTCATTTTCTCCCATACCCTTTTCCAATCCTTTGTTTTCCTGTATAGTGTCTCATGAGTTAATTGTTTACAATCACCTTGAAATGCATAACTATATATAATGATTTGTGAATTTACAATTCAGGGTTAATAATGTATTAGAGTCTTTTAGTTAATGGATTATCATAGCAAAGGCATTAACCTTGGCAAAATTAATGAAATTTTTCTTTTAAAAACCAGCTTTTAATGACTGAGTGTACTATCATTTATGGGATACCATTCATTTATAGGGCAGTTTATAATGTCATATATTTTTTACTCAGAAACTTATTGTACAAATTAGCAACACTAGTGAGGAAAAATTAGATATTATATTATACTTGATTCTACCAATTGAAATAGTTTTTGTATCCTAACTGTACAACATACATTTATGATAGTTAAAAATTGTCTTAACAGTGGAAAAGCTAAAGGATAAAAACTGCTATTTAACTAACTGTATACATTAATCATTGTACTAATCCTATGACTCGAACATCATTTTTCATATGTAAGTTCTATAGTAGCTATTTATTACAGGGCAGTATTATAAATATTTTCTATTATCAGATATAATATTTCTATTTGATTCAAACAATGGCAATAAAAGCTCTGCACTAACTGCATAGCATATGATGCTTTAAATTTGCATGATAAGAAGGATAAAAACAGCTGTTTAAGTTAAGGGTATCAATGAAACAATACAGTAGATGTAGAGCAAAAATATGGTTTTTTTCCTAATTCTAGGTCATTAGGAATTTCCTTAAAAAAAATTGAATTGAACTAAAATAGGACAAAAATTACAATCAATGAAGATTCACAGTTCTTTTCTGAAATCATTTCATATATTTAGTACATACTGAGAATACATCTAAAACAATGCCTGATATCTATTCCATAGTTAAAAAATTAGGAGTTTGTTGTATTTAGCCTCAAGACCCTCTCATATACAATTTTTTCATATCTTTTTCCTTCTACATATACAAAACTTGATATCTAAGCTTTATTAAGTATTTTTTATATCCCTTTTACATCTACATATACAAAACTTGATCTCTAAGCATTCATGACTTGGTTTGAAAACAGTGCTGGTAGCACCATTTATATCATTCAATCATTAGAATATTGTATATCACTTTTTAAAAATATTTTTCGACGAAAAAAGAATTTCATATATATGCAGCATTAGTTGTTACATACTTATATTTGGATGATATATGAGGCTTCCTAACTAGAATAAACTCCCTTCATTGATTAGGAATTCAACCAAAAGAACTAAGCAGAAGAAACTACTAGTAGTGAGTATACTGAGAGCATGTGCCCATTGTTATGATTTATGCTTAATCAGTGAAAGCTGGGAAGGTTCATGATTTTATTACTATCTAAGCCTGAATATATAACATAATATACAAAGGTATAAGGATATAAATTTCAATATTTAAGGCAGATATCAGAAAGGGAATTATAAGCAATGGATAATCACACAACAACACAGGTTATATAATAAGAGCAATTTGTTGCAATTTCATCACTACACAACAAAAGGTTGTTAATTTTATTAAGAAAAATTCAAACAGAAGGATGAAAATGCAGAATATCATTAAGGAAATATAAGGAATAGAAGGAAACAAAGGGATTAATTGTTGTTTATGTTTAATGGCTGGAGGAGACAGTAATGCTTGTGCACACTCATGCAATATCTCCATTATATCCGTCCATTTGTACATGAAGGATAGTATTTGGGCATTAATTACATAATGGATAGCCAAATAGATATAATTATCGGGTCACTCAGGGATTGTGAAAATTTAAAACCCTGCTACAGAAGAAATAATGCATTTTTAATTTACTTGATTTTGGACTGATGGAGGACCCTTTCATGAAATTAATAATGGGACAATGTGGCGGGGTTTGGTACACAGTTTGATTTCACTTCACACTTTTTGAGAGCCTAATTAAGCAGTTTTTTTACTAAGGACTCCAATATTGAGTCAATGAGCATACACTGCATTCAATTGAAGTTTCTGCAAAGTACCTCCAACTTTGTATTTTAAGCCTCCTACAATTTTTTTAGATAGCATAATTTTCTTAGTGAGGTGATTCTCCAATAAGGGCATGAGCTCTAGTATCCTTGTTAGTAGGTTGTTAGTGTTATTGTGAAATATGGAAACAGAGGTATTAATTCTTGTTTTTGTTTAATGGCTGAAGGTGACAGAAATGCTTGTGCACACTCATGCAACATCTCCATTATGATCATGCATTTTTACAAGAAGGATAGTATTTAGACACAAATTACACAATTGATAACCAAGTTGATATGATTACAGGCTCATTCAGGGATTTGAAACGCTCATAGTCAGGTAATAAGGCATCCTGACTTAAAATGTTTTTGGACAGATGGCGGACCCTTTCCTGAAATCTATAAAACTGCAATGTGGCTGGGTTTGGTACACAGTTTGATTTCACTTCACACTTTTTGAGAGCCTAATTAAGCAGTTTTTTTACTAAGGACTCCAATATTGAGTCAATGAGCATACACTGCATTCAATTGAAATTTCTGCAAAGTACCTCCAACTTTGTATTTTAAGCCTCCTACAATTTTTTTAGATAGCATAATTTTCTTAGTGAGGTGATTCTCCAATAAGGGCATGAGCTCTAGTATCCTTGTTAGTAGGTTGTTAGTGTTATTGTGAAATATGGAAACAGAGGTATTAATTCTTGTTTTTGTTTAATGGCTGAAGGTGACAGAAATGCTTGTGCACACTCATGCAACATCTCCATTATGATCATGCATTTTTACAAGAAGGATAGTATTTGGACACAAATTACACAATTGATAACCAAGTTGATATGATTACAGGCTCATTCAGGGATTTGAAACGCTCATAGTCAGGTAATAAGGCATCCTGACTTAAAATGTTTTTGGACAGATGGCGGACCCTTTCCTGAAATCTATAAAACTGCAATGTAGCTGGGTTTGGTACACTGTTTGATTTCACTTCACACTTTTTGAGAGCCTAATTAAGCAGTTTTTTTACTAAGGACTCCAATATTGAGTCAATGAGCATACACTGCATTCAATTGAAATTTCTGCAAAGTACCTCCAACTTTGTATTTTAAGCCTCCTACAATTTTTTTAGATAGCATAATTTTCTTAGTGAGGTGATTCTCCAATAAGGGCATGAGCTCTAGTATCCTTGTTAGTAGGTTGTTAGTGTTATTGTGAAATATGGAAACAGAGGTATTAATTCTTGTTTTTGTTTAATGGCTGAAGGTGACAGAAATGCTTGTGCACACTCATGCAACATCTCCATTATGATCATGCATTTTTACAAGAAGGATAGTATTTGGACACAAATTACACAATTGATAACCAAGTTGATATGATTACAGGCTCATTCAGGGATTTGAAACGCTCATAGTCAGGTAATAAGGCATCCTGACTTAAAATGTTTTTGGACAGATGGCGGACCCTTTCCTGAAATCTATAAAACTGCAATGTGGCTGGGTTTGGTACACAGTTTGATTTCACTTCACACTTTTTGAGAGCCTAATTAAGCAGTTTTTTTACTAAGGACTCCAATATTGAGTCAATGAGCATACACTGCATTCAATTGAAATTTCTGCAAAGTACCTCCAACTTTGTATTTTAAGCCTCCTACAATTTTTTTAGATAGCATAATTTTCTTAGTGAGGTGATTCTCCAATAAGGGCATGAGCTCTAGTATCCTTGTTAGTAGGTTGTTAGTGTTATTGTGAAATATGGAAACAGAGGTATTAATTCTTGTTTTTGTTTAATGGCTGAAGGTGACAGAAATGCTTGTGCACACTCATGCAACATCTCCATTATGATCATGCATTTTTACAAGAAGGATAGTATTTGGACACAAATTACACAATTGATAACCAAGTTGATATGATTACAGGCTCATTCAGGGATTTGAAACGCTCATAGTCAGGTAATAAGGCATCCTGACTTAAAATGTTTTTGGACAGATGGCGGACCCTTTCCTGAAATCTATAAAACTGCAATGTGGCTGGGTTTGGTACACAGTTTGATTTCACTTCACACTTTTTGAGAGCCTAATTAAGCAGTTTTTTTTACTAAGGACTCCAATATTGAGTCAATGAGCATACACTGCATTCAATTGAAGTTTCTGAAAAGTACCTCCAACTTTGTATTTTAAGCCTCCTACAATTTTTTTAGATAGCATAATTTTCTTAGTGAGGTGATTCTCCAATAAGGGCATGAGCTCTAGTATCCTTGTTTTCAATTCCCTTGAAGAAGTTATTGGCTGATGGATGCAAGTAAATGAGTTTCGCAAAAAATTAATCATATAGTTGTCTGTTATTTTGGAAAGTTATTATTAGGCAATAAGTTCCAAAAAATGTTATCGGCAAATTTTATGTTACTTTTTGAATAATATCCAGTAACACTGTTTTTCTTCAAAAGAGCATTTCTTTGTATTAAGTGTTCAGTAAATATTCTGAATAGAAATACATTTTTTTACTCTGGGATTTAATCATTTATTAATTAATTTATCTTACTAAATTCATTCAAGTCAGAACTGGTTCTACATGAAACATTTTAGAACACAATATTGTATTCATTTCAAACGCACACTCACTCGCTTTAAGAAGTGAATCATCTTCTTATTTTTATTTTATACATTCTCTAGGAGTGTTAGTACATATATCAGGCGAATGTGGCTTACCAGGAAACTCACTTCCAGAATGACAGCTCTACACTAGGGATAACCAATCTGGACTACTCCTTGGGGAAATGGTAAGCTTCCCTAGGGCTTAAAGGAAATCTAAGGGAAATTATTATTTTATGCTATCAAAGTATTACTAAATCTGATGTGATAGTAAGGTTTTGATGATGTATGATTATGGTAGTCTGTTATGTAACTGTGGCCAAATATATTAATTATTTCAAAAAAAGGGTCAACTTTACCCATTTTTTCCTACCTTAATGTATAGGTAATATGCATTAAGTTATCTTATTAAGAATCAAACACATCTCACAAGACAACACCTGCAGAATCCTGACCATCAATATATTAGAAGAAAGAGTGGGTATATTGTCAACACATCTCTTCTTCCCTACATGAATGCATTACCCTACCTAAGCAATAAAATAATACCTAAATAATAAGATATGACTGAGTCATACTTGATTATTCTAAGAAATTATGAGAAAGTATAAATGTGACAGGAAAATCAAACGAAG
The DNA here is from genome assembly GCA_036926295.1 of Pachydiplax longipennis. Lineage (NCBI taxonomy): Eukaryota > Metazoa > Arthropoda > Insecta > Odonata > Libellulidae > Pachydiplax > Pachydiplax longipennis. Next base: position 1,159,194 of record JAVFKF010000020.1, read on the forward strand.
GAGGATAGAGGCAAAAGATGTTCTATATTACACGGCAATTTTAAGCTATCAAGAAATTAACAAGTGTGTCACAATCACATAATAGCAAACACACGAGCCAAATATTAAGCAAAAAAATTTAAGACGATGACAACGTGAACATTTGTTGAACGATAGAAGCCTTGCTGCATCGTATTACCACATCCCCAACTAAATTTCTTACCATTTCGATGAGCATAGAAATAGTTCGCATACTACATGAGGTTTTTAGACACACCAAAGAAAAATGCCGGAGAAGCATTAGTCATATAATGCGAAAAGGACGAACTACTATTTTATACTTTATTAACTATAACGTTAAACATTCTAAGCATTAAAATATTATATAGATAAAACTTTCCCACGAATGGACATAAGGGGAGATAATTAGCTTTCGTTTAAAAAGAGATCAGGAAATATCATGCAGATGCAAATAGAATTTATGTTATTTCGCGAGCTCAAATTTGGGAATATATTTCGAAATTAAAGGTAAAATGTCGGCTTCCATGGAAGCAATCGTCGATTACAATTTACTTAATCATGGTAGCTTCGGCAACTTGGTTACATTGTAACAACGCGGCTAATTACATAGCGGAGGTGTATTGTTGCGTCTTCGGAAGCGATAAATCTATTTAAGGGAACGCGTCACTTTCGGCTCTGTAGTAGAAGAGAGAAGAGGCTTCAAATATACGGTGAGTAAAGTGCAAATAATCTTTAGATTTATCTTTAAGTTACAGAGCTTTTAACACCAATAAGTTAGAATGAAACGCGATTGAAGCGAGGAGTTTATCTTGAATACGTAGCGCACGAGAAACCCGAAATGTTCTTTAGAAAGTGTCCTGTGATTTTCGGGAAGTGTCTGTCAGATTCCAACATGTCATGCAATTTGTGTGGATACAGCAATCTTGATACTTTCGTTTATTTCTGCGTTCGACGTGATTTGGTGAAATACCTTAGAAAGGAGGATGATTTATGAGGAAGTTTTACTTCACGGGGCACATGATTTAGCGCGAAGTAATGGCGTCGCCCTGCTATTTTCTGAAATACGCCATAGTTTGTCACATTTGCCTTAATCCCATACGTTGGATAACATAACAATTCAAGTCTAACTCTGCAGTCAAAAGTAAATTAAATCAGAGGAAGGTACTGGTAAATAGTTACAACGTAGATTTAGTAATTTGGAGGGAAGGAAAATATTGCTTCAGCTGAACTTCTTCGTTTCAGTTTCAGGTCGGTTTCTTTTCATTATACATAATATTTAAAGCTAGTTTTTAATTTATTCTCTCATTTCTAGAATTCTGATATTGGGATTATTATTCGTGCTCGACTTGAGGAGGTCCTATATTAAAAGATGGATCAAAAGAAACCCACTGAAAATAAGGAAGCTATAAGACGGGAATGCGAAAGGCAAGTAAAACATTTCAGGATAGATCTTACTTTAGTATGCGATAATATGCAAAAATATCTAAAGTAATAAATGGTGGAGTTTGCTAGGAGAACAATTAATGTATATAAAAAACGAGATATGAATTAAGAAGTATTCATAATTTGTAAGGAAAATAAATTCCTGCAGGCAATTTAAGGTGATGTTAACCTTAATACGTTCCTCATCTCCTCGTGAGGACGCCGGACCACAGTCTAGCACTGGCTCAAGGCAAGTAAATTTTAACTCCATCTGATTCTCCTCCATGAAATTTTTCTTCCTGTAAGCATTAATTTCAGTTATATAAATTTCGTCATTCAACAATCAGAAAACTTTGAATAGTAAGCTTTTGATGTGGTTTTCCAGAAATCGACTGGGCTTCTTAGCAAGGTGCGATTCAGAACTAAGAAGATTATCACTGTCGCCCATTCAAAGAGAACCAAAAGTGGAAATAAGGCAAGTAATGTTGGATACCCATCTACAAGTGTGCATCCTTCTCCCATCTTTCATTTTCGGTAACAAACTATTAGATGCCGACCCATACTATCTCATTGAATGATACGCACCAACTGCTAAACAGAAGGCCTTATCGGAAGTTTTCATTTTGTCAATGATTAAATAAACTGGTGTCATCACAAGGAGATCTAGCTCACTGTCAATTTTTGTGCAATGTTCGTAAAGCGGTGGCAGTTGAAACTTATGTGGATGTATAGCATTTTGATCTATTATTTCAGTACACCTGGTTTGGAAGGAGAGATCAGCATGAGAAACGAAGTACTGGTGACACCGAAAGAGGAGCCTAAAGAAAAGAAGAAGGAGTAAGAACATTTGTCACATGAGTGAGTAAGATAGTATAATTTAATCTTGAAGCTTAAATGCATTAATTTTAATGTCTCAAAATTGTTGCTGACACTAAGTGAACACTTGGAAATTCAGTATTTCAGAATAAAAATTTAAAATTCAATGCATTATAAATATCAATCAGAGAAGAATTGGCAAGGACAAGATGGAATTGGGTGTTCAAAACTTTACAACAGGAAAGGGGTAACGTGCTAAATTTTAGTTTTAAGTTGAGTATTGTTGAATGAAATTGTGCATAAAGATTGTCAATTAATAATTGCATGCAATTTATTATAAGGACCTCTCCACCAACATGGTTATTTGGGAATATAAATTACTGTATGGTTGCTTTGCATTGCCTGAACAATCAAGTTGGTGCTGAGATGGGAAATGGTTGAATAGGGCTGGCAGATTGCAAGGAGAGAGGTTGTTCTATTATGCAGTGCAAGTTCAACACCACTCCTTGCAGTTTGCTGGCGAATCCCTCCATATAAAAGGGATAACGCGCCAAGCACAGTACGCCTTTGCGTGGTGAGGAAATCTGTGCAAATCTTCACTTTTTCCAATACCCTTCACTGATCCTTTGTTTTCCTTTACATTCTCCTCTTGAGTTTACAATCAGCTTGGAATGCATAACTATATTTGATGAGTTCTTAGTTCACAATTCAAGAATAATAATCTATTATCTTAAGGGATTATAATACCCAGGGCATTAACGTTGGCAAAATAAATGAGATTTTTCTCTTAAAAACCAGCTTCTAATGACTGAGTATTGTATGGTTCATAGGATACCAATCATTTATAGGGCAGTTTATGATGTAAAATATATTTTACTCAGAAACATACTGTAAAAAATAAGGAACACTAATAAGGAAAGATTAGCAAATTTTCTATCATTATAGCATTGAAATTTTGTTCATCACATTTTAAAAATTTTTTTCCACGAAAAAAGAATTTCATATGTATGCAGCATTAGAAAGTTCTTAAATACTTATATTTGTATGATACATGAGGCTTCACAACTAGAATTAACTCCCTTTGATGGTAAGGAACACAAACATCAGAACTAAGCAAGAAAAACTACAAGATGTGAGTATACTGTGAGCGTCTGCCCAAAGTTACCACTTATGCTATACCAGTGAATGCAGGGAATGTTCATGATTTTATTACTATCTAAGTCTGAATGAATAACTTAATATACAGAGATATAATGATATAAATTTCAATATTTAAGGAAGATATCAGAAAGGGAAAAAATCACTGTACAATGATTGGGATTAAATTACCATAATCTAAAATGTGCATGTAGAGATACAAAGCTTTATGCCCAACTATGTGCATGAAGAGGATAAATGTTTCAACTTCAGCTGAATTGCTATCTCTTGTAATGTTTAAATTTAATTTTTCAAAATTAATTTTTTCTGGACATGTCTAATACTCTAAACTAATCTTTAATAATTATTAGCAATGGATAATCACACAACAACACTAGTTATATAATGAGAGCAATTTGTTGCAATTTCATCATTATACAAGGAAAGGTTGTTCGTGTTATTGGGAAATATGGAAACAGAGGTATTAATTCTTGTTTATGTTTGATGGCTGAAGGTGAAAGAAATGCTTGTGCACACTCATGCAACATCTACATTATGACCATGCATTTCTTAAAGAGGGATAGTATTTGGACACAAATTCCACAATTGATAACCAAGTTGATATGATTACAGGCTCATTCAGGGATTTGAAACCCTCATAGTCAGGTAATAAGGCATTCTGACTTAAAATGTCTGTGACCCTTTCCTGAAATCTATACAGCTGCAATGTGGCGAAGTTTGGTACACACTTTGATTTCACTTCACACTTTTTTAGAGCCTAATTAAGCAGTTTTTTTACTAAGGGCTGTAATATTGAATTACTGAGTATACGCTGCATTCAACTGAATATTTTTAAAATCTATCTCCAAATTTTGTAATTTAAGCCACCTACACTTTTGTAGATAGCATAGTTTTATTGGTGTGGTGATTCTCCAATATGAGCATGAGCTCTAGTATCATTGTTAGCAATTCCCATTAACAAGTTATTGGCTAGTAAGTGAGTTTCCTGAAAAATTAATCATATAGTTGTCTGATATTTTGGAAAGCTATTAGGCAATATATTCCGAAAAATGTTAATATCAAATTTTATGTCATTTTTTTAATAACATCCTATAACACTGTTTTTCTTCAAAAGAGCATTTGTTTGTATGAAGTATTCAGTTAATATTCTGAAAGGTTCGAAATTCTTAATATTCTAGGATTTAATAATCAATTCATTAATTTCTCTTACTAAATTCACAGAAGTCAGAACTGGTTCAATATGAAAAATTTTCGCACACAATATGATATTCATTTCAAACACTTCACTTCTCTTAAAGAAGTGAAATTTCACCTTATTTCTATTTTATACATTCTCTAGGAGTGTTAGTACATACATTAGGTGAATGTGGTTTACTAGGACACTCACTTCCTGAATGACAACTCTACACTAGGGAACTGGACTACTCCTTGCAGCAATGGGAGGCTTTCCTAGGGCTTAAAGGAGAACTAAGGGAAATTATTATTTTATGCTATCAAAGTATTACTAAATCTGACGTGATAGTAATATTTTGATGATGTGTTATTATGGTAGTCTGTTACGTATCTGTGTCCAAATTTATTAATTCTTTAAGAAAAATGGTCAACTCTACCCATTCTTTTCCTACCATAATGTGTAGGTAATATGCTTAATCTTAATAAGAATCACATACATCACAGAAAATAACATCTGCAGAATCCTGACCATCAATATATTAGAAGAAAGAGTGGATTTATGGTCAACACATGTCTTCTTCCCTACAAGAATGCATTACCCTACCTACGTAATAAAATAATACCTAAATAATCATGTATGACTAAGTCATACATTAATATCCTAAGAAATTATGAGAAAGTAGAAATGTGACAAGAAAAGCCAATGAGGGAAGACAGAGGCAAATTGCTTTCTATGATACTCGGCTATCATAAGCTATCAAGAAATGAAAAAGTGTGTCACAATCACATAATAGCAAGCACACGAGCCAAATATGAAGCAGAAAATTTAAGACGATGAAAAAGTGAACATTTGTTGAACGATAGAAGCCGTGCTGCATAGTATTACCACATCCCCAACTAAATTTCTTACCATTTCGATGAGCATAGGAATAGTTCGCATACTACATGAGATTTTTAGACGCACCAAAGAAAACTGCCGGAGAAGCATTAGTCAAATAATGCGAAAAGGACGAACTACTATTTTATACTTTATTAAATATAACGTTAAACATTCTAAGCATTAAAATATTATATAGATAAAAGTTTTCCACGAATGGACATAAGGGGAGATAATTACCTTTCGTTTAAAAAAAGATCAGGAAATATCATGCTGATGCAAATAGAATTTATGTTATTTCGCGAGCTCAAATTTGGGAATATATTTCGAAATTAAAGGTAAAATGTCGGCTTCCATGGAAGCAATCGTCGATTACAATTTACTTAATCATGGTAGCTTCGGCAACTTGGTTACATTGTAACAACGCGGCTAATTACATAGCGGAGGTGTATTGTTGCGTCTTCGGAAGCGATAAATCTAATTAAGGGAACGCGTCACTTTCGGCTTTGTAGTAGAAGAGAGAAGAGGCTTCAAATATACGGTGAGTAAAGTGCAAATAATCTTTAGATTTATCTTTAAGTTACAGAGCTTTTAACACCAATAAGATAGAATGAAACGCGATTCAAGCGAGGAGTTTATCTTGAATACGTAGCGCACGAGAAACCCGAAATATTCTTTAGAAAGTGTCCTGCGATTTTCGCGAAGTGTCTGTCAGATTCCAACATGTCATGGATATTGTGAGTCTTGAGTCGAACAGCAATCTTGTTGCTTTCGTTTGTCCGTGACGTTGAACGTTATTTGGTGAAATACCTTAGAAGCGAGGATAAATTATGAGGAAGTTTTACATCACGGGGGACAGGATTCAGCGCGAAGTAATTGCGTTGTCCTGCTATTTTCTGAAATACGCCATGGTTTTTCACATTTTCCTTCATCCGATGCGTTGAATAACATAAAAATTCACTTCCACTTCTACAGTCACAAATGAATTATATCACAGTAACGTACTGGCGAATAGTTTCAACGTAGATGTATAAATTTGTAAAAGGAAAACATTGCTTCAGTTGAACTTCTGCATTTTAGTTTCAGGGAAATATCTTATAATTGTAATATTTAAAGCTAATTTTTAATTCATTCTCTCATTTCTAGATTTCTAAACTGGTTTTAATTTGAGATCGACTTGAGGAGTTCTAACATTCTGAGCATGGAAGAAAAGGAAGCTAAGGATAATAATAATGCAAAAACGAAAGAATGCCAAAGGCAAGTAAGACATTTCAGGATAGAATTTTCTTAAGTATGCTATAATATCTAAACATATCTAAAGATATAAATGGTGGAGTTTGCATGGGGAACAGTTACTGCATATAATCAACGGGATATAAATTAACAAACATCCTTATTTATAATAATAATTAATTCCTGCAGGCAATTTAAGGTGATGAGATCTTTAATAAGATCCTCATCTCCTCGTGAGGACGCCGGACCCCAGTCTAGCACTGGCTCAAGGCAAGTAAATTTTTCCTCCATATAATTCTCCTCCATAAAATTTCTCTTCCTGTAAGCTTTAATTTCAAATATATAAATTTCGTCATTGGGCAAGGAGACAACTAGTAAGCCTTTGATGTGGTTTTCCAGAAATCGACTGGGCTTCTTAGCAAGGAATACTGTGGAACTCGCAACTATTCCGCTGTCGCCAATTCAAACAGAACCAAGAGAAGAAATAAGGCAAGTAATGTTAGATACCCTTCAGCAAGCGTGCATCCTACTCCCATTTTTTCATTTTCGGTAAAAAACTGTTAGATGACTACCCATACTATCTCACTGAATGAAGCGCAACTACTGCACAACATAAAGCCTTGTCGAAAGTTATCATCATGCCCATGATTAAATGAACTTGTATCATCACAAGGAGATCTAGCTCACTGTCAATTTTCGTGCAATTTTCGGAAAGCGGTGGCAGTTGAAACTTATGTGGATATATATCATTTAGATCTATTATTTCAGTACTCTTGGTTTGGAAGGAGAGATCAGCATGAGAAACGAAGTACTGGTGAAACCGAAAGAGGAGCCTAAAGAAAAGAAGAAGGAGTAAGAACATTTGTCACATTTAAAATAATTTTTCATGTGAGTAAGATAGTATAATTTAATCTTGAACCTTAAATGCATTAATTTTAATGTCTCAAAATTATTCCTGACACTAATTGAACACTTGGAAATTCAGAATTTCAGATGAACAATTTAAAATTCAATGCATTATAATTATCAAACCAAGAACGAAGTAGCAGGGACAAGATGGATATATATATCAAAACTTTATAACAGGAAAGGGGTAACGTGCTAAATTTTAGTTTTAAGTTGAGTATTGTTGAATGAAATTGTTCATAAAGATTGTCAATTAATAATTGCATGCAATTTATTATAAGAACCTCTCCACCAACATGGTTATTTGGGAATATAAATTACTGTTTGGTTTCTTTGCATTGCCTGAACAATCAAGTTGGTGCTGAGATGGGAAATGGTTAAATAGGGCTGGCAGATTGCAAAGAGAAAGGTTGTTCTATTATGCAGTGCAAGTTCAACACCACTCCTTGCAGTTTGCTGGCGAATCCCTCCATATAAAAGGGATAACGCGCCAAGCACAGTACGCCTTTGCGTGGTGAGGAAATCTGTGCAAATCTTCATTTTCTCCCATACCCTTTTCCAATCCTTTGTTTTCCTGTACAGTGTCTAATGAGTTAATTGTTTACAATCACCTTGAAATGCATAACTATATATAATGATTTGTGAATTTACAATTCAGGGTTAATAATGTATTAGAGTCTTTTAGTTAACGGATTATCATTGCAAAGGCATTAACCTTGGCAAAATTAATGAAATTTTTCTTTTAAAAACCAGCTTTTAATGACTGAGTGTACTATCATTTATGGGATACCATTCATTTATAGGGCAGTTTATAATGTCATATATTTTTTACTCAGAAACTTATTGTACAAATTAGCAACACTAGTGAGGAAAAATTAGATATTATATTATACTTGATTCTACCAATTGAAATAGTTTTTGTATCCTAACTGTACAACATACATTTATGATAGTTAAAAATTGTCTTAACAGTGGAAAAGCTAAAGGATAAAAACTGCTATTTAACTAACTGTATACATTAATCATTGTACTAATCCTATGACTCGAACATCATTTTTCATATGTAAGTTCTATAGTAGCTATTTATTACAGGGCAGTATTATAAATATTTTCTATTATCAGATATAATATTTCTATTTGATTCAAACAATGGCAATAAAAGCTCTGCACTAACTGCATAGCATATGATGCTTTAAATTTGCATGATAAGAAGGATAAAAACAGCTGTTCAAGTTAAGGGCATCAATGAAACATTACAGTAGATGTAGAGCAAAAATATGGTTTTTATCCTAATTCTAGGTCATTAGGAATTTCCTTAATAAAAATTGAATTGAACTAAAATAGGACAAAAATTACAATCAATGAAGATTCACAGTTCTTTTCTGAAATCATTTCATATATTTAGTACATACTGAGAATACATCTAAAACAATGCCTGATATCTATTCCATAGTTAAAAAATTAGGAGTTTGTTGTATTTAGCCTCAAGACCCTCTCATATACAATTTTTTCATATCTTTTTCCTTCTACATATACAAAACTTGATATCTAAGCTTTATTAAGTATTTTTTATATCCCTTTTACATCTACATATACAAAACTTGATCTCTAAGCATTCATGACTTGGTTTGAAAACAGTGCTGGTAGCACCATTTATATCATTCAATCATTAGAATATTGTATATCACTTTTTAAAAATATTTTTCGACGAAAAAAGAATTTCATATATATGCAGCATTAGTTGTTACATACTTATATTTGGATGATATATGAGGCTTCCTAACTAGAATAAACTCCCTTCATTGATTAGGAATTCAACCAAAAGAACTAAGCAGAAGAAACTACTAGTAGTGAGTATACTGAGAGCATGTGCCCATTGTTATGATTTATGCTTAATCAGTGAAAGCTGGGAAGGTTCATGATTTTATTACTATCTAAGCCTGAATATATAACATAATATACAAAGGTATAAGGATATAAATTTCAATATTTAAGGCAGATATCAGAAAGGGAATTATAAGCAATGGATAATCACACAACAACACAGGTTATATAATAAGAGCAATTTGTTGCAATTTCATCACTACACAACAAAAGGTTGTTAATTTTATTAAGAAAAATTCAAACAGAAGGATGAAAATGCAGAATATCATTAAGGAAATATAAGGAATAGAAGGAAACAAAGGGATTAATTGTTGTTTATGTTTAATGGCTGGAGGAGACAGTAATGCTTGTGCACACTCATGCAATATCTCCATTATATCCGTCCATTTGTACATGAAGGATAGTATTTGGGCATTAATTACATAATGGATAGCCAAATAGATATAATTATCGGGTCACTCAGGGATTGTGAAAATTTAAAACCCTGCTACAGAAGAAATAATGCATTTTTAATTTACTTGATTTTGGACTGATGGAGGACCCTTTCATGAAATTAATAATGGGACAATGTGGCGGGGTTTGGTACACAGTTTGATTTCACTTCACACTTTTTGAGAGCCTAATTAAGCAGTTTTTTTACTAAGGACTCCAATATTGAGTCAATGAGCATACACTGCATTCAATTGAAGTTTCTGCAAAGTACCTCCAACTTTGTATTTTAAGCCTCCTACAATTTTTTTAGATAGCATAATTTTCTTAGTGAGGTGATTCTCCAATAAGGGCATGAGCTCTAGTATCCTTGTTAGTAGGTTGTTAGTGTTATTGTGAAATATGGAAACAGAGGTATTAATTCTTGTTTTTGTTTAATGGCTGAAGGTGACAGAAATGCTTGTGCACACTCATGCAACATCTCCATTATGATCATGCATTTTTACAAGAAGGATAGTATTTAGACACAAATTACACAATTGATAACCAAGTTGATATGATTACAGGCTCATTCAGGGATTTGAAACGCTCATAGTCAGGTAATAAGGCATCCTGACTTAAAATGTTTTTGGACAGATGGCGGACCCTTTCCTGAAATCTATAAAACTGCAATGTGGCTGGGTTTGGTACACAGTTTGATTTCACTTCACACTTTTTGAGAGCCTAATTAAGCAGTTTTTTTACTAAGGACTCCAATATTGAGTCAATGAGCATACACTGCATTCAATTGAAATTTCTGCAAAGTACCTCCAACTTTGTATTTTAAGCCTCCTACAATTTTTTTAGATAGCATAATTTTCTTAGTGAGGTGATTCTCCAATAAGGGCATGAGCTCTAGTATCCTTGTTAGTAGGTTGTTAGTGTTATTGTGAAATATGGAAACAGAGGTATTAATTCTTGTTTTTGTTTAATGGCTGAAGGTGACAGAAATGCTTGTGCACACTCATGCAACATCTCCATTATGATCATGCATTTTTACAAGAAGGATAGTATTTGGACACAAATTACACAATTGATAACCAAGTTGATATGATTACAGGCTCATTCAGGGATTTGAAACGCTCATAGTCAGGTAATAAGGCATCCTGACTTAAAATGTTTTTGGACAGATGGCGGACCCTTTCCTGAAATCTATAAAACTGCAATGTGGCTGGGTTTGGTACACTGTTTGATTTCACTTCACACTTTTTGAGAGCCTAATTAAGCAGTTTTTTTACTAAGGACTCCAATATTGAGTCAATGAGCATACACTGCATTCAATTGAAGTTTCTGCAAAGTACCTCCAACTTTGTATTTTAAGCCTCCTACAATTTTTTTAGATAGCATAATTTTCTTAGTGAGGTGATTCTCCAATAAGGGCATGAGCTCTAGTATCCTTGTTTTCAATTCCCTTGAAGAAGTTATTGGCTGATGGATGCAAGTAAATGAGTTTCGCAAAAAATTAATCATATAGTTGTCTGTTATTTTGGAAAGTTATTATTAGGCAATAAGTTCCAAAAAATGTTATCGGCAAATTTTATGTTACTTTTTGAATAATATCCAGTAACACTGTTTTTCTTCAAAAGAGCATTTCTTTGTATTAAGTGTTCAGTAAATATTCTGAATAGAAATACATTTTTTTATTCTGGGATTTAATCATTTATTAATTAATTTATCTTACTAAATTCATTCAAGTCAGAACTGGTTCTACATGAAACATTTTAGAACACAATATTGTATTCATTTCAAACGCACACTCACTCGCTTTAAGAAGTGAATCATCTTCTTATTTTTATTTTATACATTCTCTAGGAGTGTTAGTACATATATCAGGCGAATGTGGCTTACCAGGAAACTCACTTCCAGAATGACAGCTCTACACTAGGGATAACCAATCTGGACTACTCCTTGGGGAAATGGTAAGCTTCCCTAGGGCTTAAAGGAAATCTAAGGGAAATTATTATTTTATGCTATCAAAGTATTACTAAATCTGATGTGATAGTAAGGTTTTGATGATGTATGATTATGGTAGTCTGTTATGTAACTGTGGCCAAATATATTAATTATTTAAAAAAAAGGGTCAACTTTACCCATTTTTTCCTACCTTAATGTATAGGTAATATGCATTAAGTTATCTTATTAAGAATCAAACACATCTCACAAGACAACACCTGCAGAATCCTGACCATCAATATATTAGAAGAAAGAGTGGGTATATTGTCAACACATCTCTTCTTCCCTACATGAATGCATTACCCTACCTAAGCAATAAAATAATACCTAAATAATAAGATATGACTGAGTCATACTTGATTATTCTAAGAAATTATGAGAAAGTATAAATGTGACAGGAAAATCAAACGAAGGAGGATAGAGGCAAAAGATGTTCTATATTACACGGCAATTTTAAGCTATCAAGAAATTAACAAGTGTGTCACAATCACATAATAGCAAACACACGAGCCAAATATTAAGCAAAAAAATTTAAGACGATGACAACGTGAACATTTGTTGAACGATAGAAGCCTTGCTGCATCGTATTACCACATCCCCAACTAAATTTCTTACCATTTCGATGAGCATAGAAATAGTTCGCATACTACATGAGGTTTTTAGACACACCAAAGAAAAATGCCGGAGAAGCATTAGTCATATAATGCGAAAAGGACGAACTACTATTTTATACTTTATTAACTATAACGTTAAACATTCTAAGCATTAAAATATTATATAGATAAAACTTTCCCACGAATGGACATAAGGGGAGATAATTAGCTTTCGTTTAAAAAGAGATCAGGAAATATCATGCAGATGCAAATAGAATTTATGTTATTTCGCGAGCTCAAATTTGGGAATATATTTCGAAATTAAAGGTAAAATGTCGGCTTCCATGGAAGCAATCGTCGATTACAATTTACTTAATCATGGTAGCTTCGGCAACTTGGTTACATTGTAACAACGCGGCTAATTACATAGCGGAGGTGTATTGTTGCGTCTTCGGAAGCGATAAATCTATTTAAGGGAACGCGTCACTTTCGGCTCTGTAGTAGAAGAGAGAAGAGGCTTCAAATATACGGTGAGTAAAGTGCAAATAATCTTTAGATTTATCTTTAAGTTACAGAGCTTTTAACACCAATAAGTTAGAATGAAACGCGATTGAAGCGAGGAGTTTATCTTGAATACGTAGCGCACGAGAAACCCGAAATGTTCTTTAGAAAGTGTCCTGTGATTTTCGGGAAGTGTCTGTCAGATTCCAACATGTCATGCAATTTGTGTGGATACAGCAATCTTGATACTTTCGTTTATTTCTGCGTTCGACGTGATTTGGTGAAATACCTTAGAAAGGAGGATAAATTATGAGGAAGTTTTACTTCACGGGGCACATGATTTAGCGCGAAGTAATGGCGTCGCCCTGCTATTTTCTGAAATACGCCATAGTTTGTCACATTTGCCTTAATCCCATACGTTGGATAACATAACAATTCAAGTCTAACTCTGCAGTCAAAAGTAAATTAAATCAGAGGAAGGTACTGGTAAATAGTTACAACGTAGATTTAGTAATTTGGAGGGAAGGAAAATATTGCTTCAGCTGAACTTCTTCGTTTCAGTTTCAGGTCGGTTTCTTTTCATTATACATAATATTTAAAGCTAGTTTTTAATTTATTCTCTCATTTCTAGAATTCTGATATTGGGATTATTATTCGTGCTCGACTTGAGGAGGTCCTATATTAAAAGATGGATCAAAAGAAACCCACTGAAAATAAGGAAGCTATAAGACGGGAATGCGAAAGGCAAGTAAAACATTTCAGGATAGATCTTACTTTAGTATGCGATAATATGCAAAAATATCTAAAGTAATAAATGGTGGAGTTTGCTAGGAGAACAATTAATGTATATAAAAAACGAGATATAAATTAAGAAGTATTCATAATTTATAAGGAAAATAAATTCCTGCAGGCAATTTAAGGTGATGTTAACCTTAATACGTTCCTCATCTCCTCGTGAGGACGCCGGACCACAGTCTAGCACTGGCTCAAGGCAAGTAAATTTTAACTCCATCTGATTCTCCTCCATGAAATTTTTCTTCCTGTAAGCATTAATTTCAGTTATATAAATTTCGTCATTCAACAATCAGAAAACTTTGAATAGTAAGCTTTTGATGTGGTTTTCCAGAAATCGACTGGGCTTCTTAGCAAGGTGCGATTCAGAACTAAGAAGATTATCACTGTCGCCCATTCAAAGAGAACCAAAAGTGGAAATAAGGCAAGTAATGTTGGATACCCATCTACAAGTGTGCATCCTTCTCCCATCTTTCATTTTCGGTAACAAACTATTAGATGCCGACCCATACTATCTCATTGAATGATACGCACCAACTGCTAAACAGAAGGCCTTATCGGAAGTTTTCATTTTGTCAATGATTAAATAAACTGGTGTCATCACAAGGAGATCTAGCTCACTGTCAATTTTTGTGCAATGTTCGTAAAGCGGTGGCAGTTGAAACTTATGTGGATGTATAGCATTTTGATCTATTATTTCAGTACACCTGGTTTGGAAGGAGAGATCAGCATGAGAAACGAAGTACTGGTGACACCGAAAGAGGAGCCTAAAGAAAAGAAGAAGGAGTAAGAACATTTGTCACATGAGTGAGTAAGATAGTATAATTTAATCTTGAAGCTTAAATGCATTAATTTTAATGTCTCAAAATTGTTGCTGACACTAAGTGAACACTTGGAAATTCAGTATTTCAGAATAAAAATTTAAAATTCAATGCATTATAAATATCAATCAGAGAAGAATTGGCAAGGACAAGATGGAATTGGGTGTTCAAAACTTTACAACAGGAAAGGGGTAACGTGCTAAATTTTAGTTTTAAGTTGAGTATTGTTGAATGAAATTGTGCATAAAGATTGTCAATTAATAATTGCATGCAATTTATTATAAGGACCTCTCCACCAACATGGTTATTTGGGAATATAAATTACTGTATGGTTGCTTTGCATTGCCTGAACAATCAAGTTGGTGCTGAGATGGGAAATGGTTGAATAGGGCTGGCAGATTGCAAGGAGAGAGGTTGTTCTATTATGCAGTGCAAGTTCAACACCACTCCTTGCAGTTTGCTGGCGAATCCCTCCATATAAAAGGGATAACGCGCCAAGCACAGTACGCCTTTGCGTGGTGAGGAAATCTGTGCAAATCTTCACTTTTTCCAATACCCTTCACTGATCCTTTGTTTTCCTTTACATTCTCCTCTTGAGTTTACAATCAGCTTGGAATGCATAACTATATTTGATGAGTTCTTAGTTCACAATTCAAGAATAATAATCTATTATCTTAAGGGATTATAATACCCAGGGCATTAACGTTGGCAAAATAAATGAGATTTTTCTCTTAAAAACCAGCTTCTAATGACTGAGTATTGTATGGTTCATAGGATACCAATCATTTATAGGGCAGTTTATGATGTAAAATATATTTTACTCAGAAACATACTGTAAAAAATAAGGAACACTAATAAGGAAAGATTAGCAAATTTTCTATCATTATAGCATTGAAATTTTGTTCATCACATTTTAAAAATTTTTTTCCACGAAAAAAGAATTTCATATGTATGCAGCATTAGAAAGTTCTTAAATACTTATATTTGTATGATACATGAGGCTTCACAACTAGAATTAACTCCCTTTGATGGTAAGGAACACAAACATCAGAACTAAGCAAGAAAAACTACAAGATGTGAGTATACTGTGAGCGTCTGCCCAAAGTTACCACTTATGCTATACCAGTGAATGCAGGGAATGTTCATGATTTTATTACTATCTAAGTCTGAATGAATAACTTAATATACAGAGATATAATGATATAAATTTCAATATTTAAGGAAGATATCAGAAAGGGAAAAAATCACTGTACAATGATTGGGATTAAATTACCATAATCTAAAATGTGCATGTAGAGATACAAAGCTTTATGCCCAACTATGTGCATGAAGAGGATAAATGTTTCAACTTCAGCTGAATTGCTATCTCTTGTAATGTTTAAATTTAATTTTTCAAAATTAATTTTTTCTGGACATGTCTAATACTCTAAACTAATCTTTAATAATTATTAGCAATGGATAATCACACAACAACACTAGTTATATAATGAGAGCAATTTGTTGCAATTTCATCATTACACAAGGAAAGGTTGTTCGTGTTATTGGGAAATATGGAAACAGAGGTATTAATTCTTGTTTATGTTTGATGGCTGAAGGTGACAGAAATGCTTGTGCACACTCATGCAACATCTCCATTATGACCATGCATTTTTTAAAGAGGGATAGTATTTGGACACAAATTCCACAATTGATAACCAAGTTGATATGATTACAGGCTCATTCAGGGATTTGAAACCCTCATAGTCAGGTAATAAGGCATCCTGACTTAAAATGTCTGTGACCCTTTCCTGAAATCTATACAGCTGCAATGTGGCGAAGTTTGGTACACACTTTGATTTCACTTCACACTTTTTGAGAGCCTAATTAAGCAGTTTTTTTACTAAGGGCTGTAATATTGAATTACTGAGTATACGCTGCATTCAACTGAATATTTTTAAAATCTATCTCCAAATTTTGTAATTTAAGCCTCCTACACTTTTGTAGATAGCATAGTTTTATTGGTGTGGTGATTCTCCAATATGAGCATGAGCTCTAGTATCATTGTTAGCAATTCCCATTAACAAGTTATTGGCTAGTAAGTGAGTTTCCTGAAAAATTAATCATATAGTTGTCTGATATTTTGGAAAGCTATTAGGCAATATATTCCGAAAAATGTTAATATCAAATTTTATGTTATTTTTTTAATAACATCCTATAACACTGTTTTTCTTCAAAAGAGCATTTGTTTGTATGAAGTATTCAGTTAATATTCTGAAAGGTTCGAAATTCTTAATATTCTAGGATTTAATAATCAATTCATTAATTTCTCTTACTAAATTCACAGAAGTCAGAACTGGTTCAATATGAAAAATTTTCGCACACAATATGATATTCATTTCAAACACTTCACTTCTCTTAAAGAAGTGAAATTTCACCTTATTTCTATTTTATACATTCTCTAGGAGTGTTAGTACATACATTAGGTGAATGTGGTTTACTAGGACACTCTTTTCCTGAATGACAACTCTACACTAGGGAACTGGACTACTCCTTGCAGCAATGGGAGGCTTTCCTAGGGCTTAAAGGAGAACTAAGGGAAATTATTATTTTATGCTATCAAAGTATTACTAAATCTGACGTGATAGTAATATTTTGATGATGTGTTATTATGGTAGTCTGTTACGTATCTGTGTCCAAATTTATTAATTCTTTAAGAAAAATGGTCAACTCTACCCATTCTTTTCCTACCATAATGTGTAGGTAATATGCTTAATCTTAATAAGAATCACATACATCACAGAAAATAACATCTGCAGAATCCTGACCATCAATATATTAGAAGAAAGAGTGGATTTATGGTCAACACATGTCTTCTTCCCTACAAGAATGCATTACCCTACCTACGTAATAAAATAATACCTAAATAATCATGTATGACTAAGTCATACATTAATATCCTAAGAAATTATGAGAAAGTAGAAATGTGACAAGAAAAGCCAATGAGGGAAGACAGAGGCAAATTGCTTTCTATGATACTCGGCTATCATAAGCTATCAAGAAATGAAAAAGTGTGTCACAATCACATAATAGCAAGCACACGAGCCAAATATGAAGCAGAAAATTTAAGACGATGAAAAAGTGAACATTTGTTGAACGATAGAAGCCGTGCTGCATAGTATTACCACATCCCCAACTAAATTTCTTACCATTTCGATGAGCATAGGAATAGTTCGCATACTACATGAGATTTTTAGACGCACCAAAGAAAACTGCCGGAGAAGCATTAGTCAAATAATGCGAAAAGGACGAACTACTATTTTATACTTTATTAAATATAACGTTAAACATTCTAAGCATTAAAATATTATATAGATAAAAGTTTTCCACGAATGGACATAAGGGGAGATAATTACCTTTCGTTTAAAAAAAGATCAGGAAATATCATGCAGATGCAAATAGAATTTATGTTATTTCGCGAGCTCAAATTTGGGAATATATTTCGAAATTAAAGGTAAAATGTCGGCTTCCATGGAAGCAATCGTCGATTACAATTTACTTAATCATGGTAGCTTCGGCAACTTGGTTACATTGTAACAACGCGGCTAATTACATAGCGGAGGTGTATTGTTGCGTCTTCGGAAGCGATAAATCTAATTAAGGGAACGCGTCACTTTCGGCTTTGTAGTAGAAGAGAGAAGAGGCTTCAAATATACGGTGAGTAAAGTGCAAATAATCTTTAGATTTATCTTTAAGTTACAGAGCTTTTAACACCAATAAGATAGAATGAAACGCGATTCAAGCGAGGAGTTTATCTTGAATACGTAGCGCACGAGAAACCCGAAATATTCTTTAGAAAGTGTCCTGCGATTTTCGCGAAGTGTCTGTCAGATTCCAACATGTCATGGATATTGTGAGTCTTGAGTCGAACAGCAATCTTGTTGCTTTCGTTTGTCCGTGACGTTGAACGTTATTTGGTGAAATACCTTAGAAGCGAGGATAAATTATGAGGAAGTTTTACATCACGGGGGACAGGATTCAGCGCGAAGTAATTGCGTTGTCCTGCTATTTTCTGAAATACGCCATGGTTTTTCACATTTTCCTTCATCCGATGCGTTGAATAACATAAAAATTCACTTCCACTTCTACAGTCACAAATGAATTATATCACAGTAACGTACTGGCGAATAGTTTCAACGTAGATGTATAAATTTGTAAAAGGAAAACATTGCTTCAGTTGAACTTCTGCATTTTAGTTTCAGGGAAATATCTTATAATTGTAATATTTAAAGCTAATTTTTAATTCATTCTCTCATTTCTAGATTTCTAAACTGGTTTTAATTTGAGATCGACTTGAGGAGTTCTAACATTCTGAGCATGGAAGAAAAGGAAGCTAAGGATAATAATAATGCAAAAACGAAAGAATGCCAAAGGCAAGTAAGACATTTCAGGATAGAATTTTCTTAAGTATGCTATAATATCTAAACATATCTAAAGATATAAATGGTGGAGTTTGCATGGGGAACAGTTACTGCATATAATCAACGGGATATAAATTAACAAACATCCTTATTTATAATAATAATTAATTCCTGCAGGCAATTTAAGGTGATGAGATCTTTAATAAGATCCTCATCTCCTCGTGAGGACGCCGGACCCCAGTCTAGCACTGGCTCAAGGCAAGTAAATTTTTCCTCCATATAATTCTCCTCCATAAAATTTCTCTTCCTGTAAGCTTTAATTTCAAATATATAAATTTCGTCATTGGGCAAGGAGACAACTAGTAAGCCTTTGATGTGGTTTTCCAGAAATCGACTGGGCTTCTTAGCAAGGAATACTGTGGAACTCGCAACTATTCCGCTGTCGCCAATTCAAACAGAACCAAGAGAAGAAATAAGGCAAGTAATGTTAGATACCCTTCAGCAAGCGTGCATCCTACTCCCATTTTTTCATTTTCGGTAAAAAACTGTTAGATGACTACCCATACTATCTCACTGAATGAAGCGCAACTACTGCACAACATAAAGCCTTGTCGAAAGTTATCATCATGCCCATGATTAAATGAACTTGTATCATCACAAGGAGATCTAGCTCACTGTCAATTTTCGTGCAATTTTCGGAAAGCGGTGGCAGTTGAAACTTATGTGGATATATATCATTTAGATCTATTATTTCAGTACTCTTGGTTTGGAAGGAGAGATCAGCATGAGAAACGAAGTACTGGTGAAACCGAAAGAGGAGCCTAAAGAAAAGAAGAAGGAGTAAGAACATTTGTCACATTTAAAATAATTTTTCATGTGAGTAAGATAGTATAATTTAATCTTGAACCTTAAATGCATTAATTTTAATGTCTCAAAATTATTCCTGACACTAATTGAACACTTGGAAATTCAGAATTTCAGATGAACAATTTAAAATTCAATGCATTATAATTATCAAACCAAGAACGAAGTAGCAGGGACAAGATGGATATATATATCAAAACTTTATAACAGGAAAGGGGTAACGTGCTAAATTTTAGTTTTAAGTTGAGTATTGTTGAATGAAATTGTTCATAAAGATTGTCAATTAATAATTGCATGCAATTTATTATAAGAACCTCTCCACCAACATGGTTATTTGGGAATATAAATTACTGTTTGGTTTCTTTGCATTGCCTGAACAATCAAGTTGGTGCTGAGATGGGAAATGGTTGAATAGGGCTGGCAGATTGCAAGGAGAGAGGTTGTTCTATTATGCAGTGCAAGTTCAACACCACTCCTTGCAGTTTGCTGGCGAATCCCTCCATATAAAAGGGATAACGCGCCAAGCACAGTACGCCTTTGCGTGGTGAGGAAATCTGTGCAAATCTTCATTTTCTCCCATACCCTTTTCCAATCCTTTGTTTTCCTGTACAGTGTCTAATGAGTTAATTGTTTACAATCACCTTGAAATGCATAACTATATATAATGATTTGTGAATTTACAATTCAGGGTTAATAATGTATTAGAGTCTTTTAGTTAACGGATTATCATTGCAAAGGCATTAACCTTGGCAAAATTAATGAAATTTTTCCTTTAAAAACCAGCTTTTAATGACTGAGTGTACTATCATTTATGGGATACCATTCATTTATAGGGCAGTTTATAATGTCATATATTTTTTACTCAGAAACTTATTGTACAAATTAGCAACACTAGTGAGGAAAAATTAGATATTATATTATACTTGATTCTACCAATTGAAATAGTTTTTGTATCCTAACTGTACAACATACATTTATGATAGTTAAAAATTGTCTTAACAGTGGAAAAGCTAAAGGATAAAAACTGCTATTTAACTAACTGTATACATTAATCATTGTACTAATCCTATGACTCGAACATCATTTTTCATATGTAAGTTCTATAGTAGCTATTTATTACAGGGCAGTATTATAAATATTTTCTATTATCAGATATAATATTTCTATTTGATTCAAACAATGGCAATAAAAGCTCTGCACTAACTGCATAGCATATGATGCTTTAAATTTGCATGATAAGAAGGATAAAAACAGCTGTTCAAGTTAAGGGCATCAATGAAACATTACAGTAGATGTAGAGCAAAAATATGGTTTTTATCCTAATTCTAGGTCATTAGGAATTTCCTTAATAAAAATTGAATTGAACTAAAATAGGACAAAAATTACAATCAATGAAGATTCACAGTTCTTTTCTGAAATCATTTCATATATTTAGTACATACTGAGAATACATCTAAAACAATGCCTGATATCTATTCCATAGTTAAAAAATTAGGAGTTTGTTGTATTTAGCCTCAAGACCCTCTCATATACAATTTTTTCATATCTTTTTCCTTCTACATATACAAAACTTGATATCTAAGCTTTATTAAGTATTTTTTATATCCCTTTTACATCTACATATACAAAACTTGATCTCTAAGCATTCATGACTTGGTTTGAAAACAGTGCTGGTAGCACCATTTATATCATTCAATCATTAGAATATTGTATATCACTTTTTAAAAATATTTTTCGACGAAAAAAGAATTTCATATATATGCAGCATTAGTTGTTACATACTTATATTTGGATGATATATGAGGCTTCCTAACTAGAATAAACTCCCTTCATTGATTAGGAATTCAACCAAAAGAACTAAGCAGAAGAAACTACTAGTAGTGAGTATACTGAGAGCATGTGCCCATTGTTATGATTTATGCTTAATCAGTGAAAGCTGGGAAGGTTCATGATTTTATTACTATCTAAGCCTGAATATATAACATAATATACAAAGGTATAAGGATATAAATTTCAATATTTAAGGCAGATATCAGAAAGGGAATTATAAGCAATGGATAATCACACAACAACACAGGTTATATAATAAGAGCAATTTGTTGCAATTTCATCACTACACAACAAAAGGTTGTTAATTTTATTAAGAAAAATTCAAACAGAAGGATGAAAATGCAGAATATCATTAAGGAAATATAAGGAATAGAAGGAAACAAAGGGATTAATTGTTGTTTATGTTTAATGGCTGGAGGAGACAGTAATGCTTGTGCACACTCATGCAATATCTCCATTATATCCGTCCATTTGTACATGAAGGATAGTATTTGGGCATTAATTACATAATGGATAGCCAAATAGATATAATTATCGGGTCACTCAGGGATTGTGAAAATTTAAAACCCTGCTACAGAAGAAATAATGCATTTTTAATTTACTTGATTTTGGACTGATGGAGGACCCTTTCATGAAATTAATTATGGGACAATGTGGAGGGTTTCGGTACACACGCTGGTTTCACATCACACATTTGACAGCCAAATTAAACAGATTTTTATTAAGGACTCCAATATTGAGTCAATGAGCATACACTGCATTCAATTGAAGTTTCTGCAAAGTACCTCCAACGTTGTATTTTAAGCCTCCTACAATTTTGTAGATAGCATAATTTTCTTAGTGAGGTGATTCTCCAATAAGGGCATGAGCTCTAGTATCCTTGTTAGTAGGTTGTTAGTGTTATTGTGAAATATGGAAACAGAGGTATTAATTCTTGTTTTTGTTTAATGGCTGAAGGTGACAGAAATGCTTGTGCACACTCATGCAACATCTCCATTATGATCATGCATTTTTACAAGAAGGATAGTATTTGGACACAAATTACACAATTGATAACCAAGTTGATATGATTACAGGCTCATTCAGGGATTTGAAACGCTCATAGTCAGGTAATAAGGCATCCTGACTTAAAATGTTTTTGGACAGATGGCGGACCCTTTCCTGAAATCTATAAAACTGCAATGTGGCTGGGTTTGGTACACAGTTTGATTTCACTTCACACTTTTTGAGAGCCTAATTAAGCAGTTTTTTTACTAAGGACTCCAATATTGAGTCAATGAGCATACACTGCATTCAATTGAAATTTCTGCAAAGTACCTCCAACTTTGTATTTTAAGCCTCCTACAATTTTTTTAGATAGCATAATTTTCTTAGTGAGGTGATTCTCCAATAAGGGCATGAGCTCTAGTATCCTTGTTAGTAGGTTGTTAGTGTTATTGTGAAATATGGAAACAGAGGTATTAATTCTTGTTTTTGTTTAATATCTGAAGGTGACAGAAATGCTTGTGCACACTCATGCAACATCTCCATTATGATCATGCATTTTTACAAGAAGGATAGTATTTGGACACAAATTACACAATTGATAACCAAGTTGATATGATTACAGGCTCATTCAGGGATTTGAAACGCTCATAGTCAGGTAATAAGGCATCCTGACTTAAAATGTTTTTGGACAGATGGCGGACCCTTTCCTGAAATCTATAAAACTGCAATGTGGCTGGGTTTGGTACACAGTTTGATTTCACTTCACACTTTTTGAGAGCCTAATTAAGCAGTTTTTTTACTAAGGACTCCAATATTGAGTCAATGAGCATACACTGCATTCAATTGAAGTTTCTGCAAAGTACCTCCAACTTTGTATTTTAAGCCTCCTACAATTTTTTTAGATAGCATAATTTTCTTAGTGAGGTGATTCTCCAATAAGGGCATGAGCTCTAGTATCCTTGTTTTCAATTCCCTTGAAGAAGTTATTGGCTGATGGATGCAAGTAAATGAGTTTCGCAAAAAATTAATCATATAGTTGTCTGTTATTTTGGAAAGTTATTATTAGGCAATAAGTTCCAAAAAATGTTATCGGCAAATTTTATGTTACTTTTTGAATAATATCCAGTAACACTGTTTTTCTTCAAAAGAGCATTTCTTTGTATTAAGTGTTCAGTAAATATTCTGAATAGAAATACATTTTTTTATTCTGGGATTTAATCATTTATTAATTAATTTATCTTACTAAATTCATTCAAGTCAGAACTGGTTCTACATGAAACATTTTAGAACACAATATTGTATTCATTTCAAACGCACACTCACTCGCTTTAAGAAGTGAATCATCTTCTTATTTTTATTTTATACATTCTCTAGGAGTGTTAGTACATATATCAGGCGAATGTGGCTTACCAGGAAACTCACTTCCAGAATGACAGCTCTACACTAGGGATAACCAATCTGGACTACTCCTTGGGGAAATGGTAAGCTTCCCTAGGGCTTAAAGGAAATCTAAGGGAAATTATTATTTTATGCTATCAAAGTATTACTAAATCTGATGTGATAGTAAGGTTTTGATGATGTATGATTATGGTAGTCTGTTATGTAACTGTGGCCAAATATATTAATTATTTAAAAAAAAAGGGTCAACTTTACCCATTTTTTCCTACCTTAATGTATAGGTAATATGCATTAAGTTATCTTATTAAGAATCAAACACATCTCACAAGACAACACCTGCAGAATCCTGACCATCAATATATTAGAAGAAAGAGTGGGTATATTGTCAACACATCTCTTCTTCCCTACATGAATGCATTACCCTACCTAAGCAATAAAATAATACCTAAATAATAAGATATGACTGAGTCATACTTGATTATTCTAAGAAATTATGAGAAAGTATAAATGTGACAGGAAAATCAAACGAAGGAGGATAGAGGCAAAAGATGTTCTATATTACACGGCAATTTTAAGCTATCAAGAAATTAACAAGTGTGTCACAATCACATAATAGCAAACACACGAGCCAAATATTAAGCAAAAAAATTTAAGACGATGACAACGTGAACATTTGTTGAACGATAGAAGCCTTGCTGCATCGTATTACCACATCCCCAACTAAATTTCTTACCATTTCGATGAGCATAGAAATAGTTCGCATACTACATGAGGTTTTTAGACACACCAAAGAAAAATGCCGGAGAAGCATTAGTCATATAATGCGAAAAGGACGAACTACTATTTTATACTTTATTAACTATAACGTTAAACATTCTAAGCATTAAAATATTATATAGATAAAACTTTCCCACGAATGGACATAAGGGGAGATAATTAGCTTTCGTTTAAAAAGAGATCAGGAAATATCATGCAGATGCAAATAGAATTTATGTTATTTCGCGAGCTCAAATTTGGGAATATATTTCGAAATTAAAGGTAAAATGTCGGCTTCCATGGAAGCAATCGTCGATTACAATTTACTTAATCATGGTAGCTTCGGCAACTTGGTTACATTGTAACAACGCGGCTAATTACATAGCGGAGGTGTATTGTTGCGTCTTCGGAAGCGATAAATCTATTTTAGGGAACGCGTCACTTTCGGCTCTGTAGTAGAAGAGAGAAGAGGCTTCAAATATACGGTGAGTAAAGTGCAAATAATCTTTAGATTTATCTTTAAGTTACAGAGCTTTTAACACCAATAAGTTAGAATGAAACGCGATTGAAGCGAGGAGTTTATCTTGAATACGTAGCGCACGAGAAACCCGAAATGTTCTTTAGAAAGTGTCCTGTGATTTTCGGGAAGTGTCTGTCAGATTCCAACATGTCATGCAATTTGTGTGGATACAGCAATCTTGATACTTTCGTTTATTTCTGCGTTCGACGTGATTTGGTGAAATACCTTAGAAAGGAGGATGATTTATGAGGAAGTTTTACTTCACGGGGCACATGATTTAGCGCGAAGTAATGGCGTCGCCCTGCTATTTTCTGAAATACGCCATAGTTTGTCACATTTGCCTTAATCCCATACGTTGGATAACATAACAATTCAAGTCTAACTCTGCAGTCAAAAGTAAATTAAATCAGAGGAAGGTACTGGTAAATAGTTACAACGTAGATTTAGTAATTTGGAGGGAAGGAAAATATTGCTTCAGCTGAACTTCTTCGTTTCAGTTTCAGGTCGGTTTCTTTTCATTATACATAATATTTAAAGCTAGTTTTTAATTTATTCTCTCATTTCTAGAATTCTGATATTGGGATTATTATTCGTGCTCGACTTGAGGAGGTCCTATATTAAAAGATGGATCAAAAGAAACCCACTGAAAATAAGGAAGCTATAAGACGGGAATGCGAAAGGCAAGTAAAACATTTCAGGATAGATCTTACTTTAGTATGCGATAATATGCAAAAATATCTAAAGTAATAAATGGTGGAGTTTGCTAGGAGAACAATTAATGTATATAAAAAACGAGATATGAATTAAGAAGTATTCATAATTTGTAAGGAAAATAAATTCCTGCAGGCAATTTAAGGTGATGTTAACCTTAATACGTTCCTCATCTCCTCGTGAGGACGCCGGACCACAGTCTAGCACTGGCTCAAGGCAAGTAAATTTTAACTCCATCTGATTCTCCTCCATGAAATTTTTCTTCCTGTAAGCATTAATTTCAGTTATATAAATTTCGTCATTCAACAATCAGAAAACTTTGAATAGTAAGCTTTTGATGTGGTTTTCCAGAAATCGACTGGGCTTCTTAGCAAGGTGCGATTCAGAACTAAGAAGATTATCACTGTCGCCCATTCAAAGAGAACCAAAAGTGGAAATAAGGCAAGTAATGTTGGATACCCATCTACAAGTGTGCATCCTTCTCCCATCTTTCATTTTCGGTAACAAACTATTAGATGCCGACCCATACTATCTCATTGAATGATACGCACCAACTGCTAAACAGAAGGCCTTATCGGAAGTTTTCATTTTGTCAATGATTAAATAAACTGGTGTCATCACAAGGAGATCTAGCTCACTGTCAATTTTTGTGCAATGTTCGTAAAGCGGTGGCAGTTGAAACTTATGTGGATGTATAGCATTTTGATCTATTATTTCAGTACACCTGGTTTGGAAGGAGAGATCAGCATGAGAAACGAAGTACTGGTGACACCGAAAGAGGAGCCTAAAGAAAAGAAGAAGGAGTAAGAACATTTGTCACATGAGTGAGTAAGATAGTATAATTTAATCTTGAAGCTTAAATGCATTAATTTTAATGTCTCAAAATTGTTGCTGACACTAAGTGAACACTTGGAAATTCAGTATTTCAGAATAAAAATTTAAAATTCAATGCATTATAAATATCAATCAGAGAAGAATTGGCAAGGACAAGATGGAATTGGGTGTTCAAAACTTTACAACAGGAAAGGGGTAACGTGCTAAATTTTAGTTTTAAGTTGAGTATTGTTGAATGAAATTGTGCATAAAGATTGTCAATTAATAATTGCATGCAATTTATTATAAGGACCTCTCCACCAACATGGTTATTTGGGAATATAAATTACTGTATGGTTGCTTTGCATTGCCTGAACAATCAAGTTGGTGCTGAGATGGGAAATGGTTGAATAGGGCTGGCAGATTGCAAGGAGAGAGGTTGTTCTATTATGCAGTGCAAGTTCAACACCACTCCTTGCAGTTTGCTGGCGAATCCCTCCATATAAAAGGGATAACGCGCCAAGCACAGTACGCCTTTGCGTGGTGAGGAAATCTGTGCAAATCTTCACTTTTTCCAATACCCTTCACTGATCCTTTGTTTTCCTTTACATTCTCCTCTTGAGTTTACAATCAGCTTGGAATGCATAACTATATTTGATGAGTTCTTAGTTCACAATTCAAGAATAATAATCTATTATCTTAAGGGATTATAATACCCAGGGCATTAACGTTGGCAAAATAAATGAGATTTTTCTCTTAAAAACCAGCTTCTAATGACTGAGTATTGTATGGTTCATAGGATACCAATCATTTATAGGGCAGTTTATGATGTAAAATATATTTTACTCAGAAACATACTGTAAAAAATAAGGAACACTAATAAGGAAAGATTAGCAAATTTTCTATCATTATAGCATTGAAATTTTGTTCATCACATTTTAAAAATTTTTTTCCACGAAAAAAGAATTTCATATGTATGCAGCATTAGAAAGTTCTTAAATACTTATATTTGTATGATACATGAGGCTTCACAACTAGAATTAACTCCCTTTGATGGTAAGGAACACAAACATCAGAACTAAGCAAGAAAAACTACAAGATGTGAGTATACTGTGAGCGTCTGCCCAAAGTTACCACTTATGCTATACCAGTGAATGCAGGGAATGTTCATGATTTTATTACTATCTAAGTCTGAATGAATAACTTAATATACAGAGATATAATGATATAAATTTCAATATTTAAGGAAGATATCAGAAAGGGAAAAAATCACTGTACAATGATTGGGATTAAATTACCATAATCTAAAATGTGCATGTAGAGATACAAAGCTTTATGCCCAACTATGTGCATGAAGAGGATAAATGTTTCAACTTCAGCTGAATTGCTATCTCTTGTAATGTTTAAATTTAATTTTTCAAAATTAATTTTTTCTGGACATGTCTAATACTC
Source organism: Pachydiplax longipennis (assembly GCA_036926295.1). Lineage (NCBI taxonomy): Eukaryota > Metazoa > Arthropoda > Insecta > Odonata > Libellulidae > Pachydiplax > Pachydiplax longipennis. The sequence goes on from JAVFKF010000020.1 coordinate 1,187,519, forward strand.
TAAACTAATCTTTAATAATTATTAGCAATGGATAATCACACAACAACACTAGTTATATAATGAGAGCAATTTGTTGCAATTTCATCATTACACAAGGAAAGGTTGTTCGTGTTATTGGGAAATATGGAAACAGAGGTATTAATTCTTGTTTATGTTTGATGGCTGAAGGTGACAGAAATGCTTGTGCACACTCATGCAACATCTCCATTATGACCATGCATTTTTTAAAGAGGGATAGTATTTGGACACAAATTCCACAATTGATAACCAAGTTGATATGATTACAGGCTCATTCAGGGATTTGAAACCCTCATAGTCAGGTAATAAGGCATCCTGACTTAAAATGTCTGTGACCCTTTCCTGAAATCTATACAGCTGCAATGTGGCGAAGTTTGGTACACACTTTGATTTCACTTCACACTTTTTGAGAGCCTAATTAAGCAGTTTTTTTACTAAGGGCTGTAATATTGAATTACTGAGTATACGCTGCATTCAACTGAATATTTTTAAAATCTATCTCCACATTTTGTAATTTAAGCCTCCTACACTTTTGTAGATAGCATAGTTTTATTGGTGTGGTGATTCTCCAATATGAGCATGAGCTCTAGTATCATTGTTAGCAATTCCCATTAACAAGTTATTGGCTAGTAAGTGAGTTTCCTGAAAAATTAATCATATAGTTGTCTGATATTTTGGAAAGCTATTAGGCAATATATTCCGAAAAATGTTAATATCAAATTTTATGTTATTTTTTTAATAACATCCTATAACACTGTTTTTCTTCAAAAGAGCATTTGTTTGTATGAAGTATTCAGTTAATATTCTGAAAGGTTCGAAATTCTTAATATTCTAGGATTTAATAATCAATTCATTAATTTCTCTTACTAAATTCACAGAAGTCAGAACTGGTTCAATATGAAAAATTTTCGCACACAATATGATATTCATTTCAAACACTTCACTTCTCTTAAAGAAGTGAAATTTCACCTTATTTCTATTTTATACATTCTCTAGGAGTGTTAGTACATACATTAGGTGAATGTGGTTTACTAGGACACTCACTTCCTGAATGACAACTCTACACTAGGGAACTGGACTACTCCTTGCAGCAATGGGAGGCTTTCCTAGGGCTTAAAGGAGAACTAAGGGAAATTATTATTTTATGCTATCAAAGTATTACTAAATCTGACGTGATAGTAATATTTTGATGATGTGTTATTATGGTAGTCTGTTACGTAACTGTGTCCAAATTTATTAATTCTTTAAGAAAAATGGTCAACTCTACCCATTCTTTTCCTACCATAATGTGTAGGTAATATGCTTAATCTTAATAAGAATCACCTACATCACAGAAGCTAACATCTGCAGAATCCTGACCATCAATATATTAGAAGAAAGAGTGGATTTATGGTCAACACATGTCTTCTTCCCTACAAGAATGCATTACCCTACCTACGTAATAAAATAATACCTAAATAATCATGTATGACTAAGTCATACATTAATATCCTAAGACCTTATGAGAAAGTAGAAATGTGACAAGAAAAGCCAATGAGGGAAGACAGAGGCAAAATGCTTTCTATGATACACGGCTATCATAAGCTATCAAGAAATGAAAAAGTGTGTCACAATCACATAATAGCAAGCACACGAGCCAAATATGAAGCAGAAAATTTAAGATGATGAAAAAGTGAACATTTGTTGAACGATAGAAGCCTTGCTGCATAGTATTACCACATCCCCAACTAAATTTCTTACCATTTCGATGAGCATAGGAATAGTTCGCATACTACATGAGATTTTTAGACGCACCAAAGAAAACTGCCGGAGAAGCATTAGTCAAATAATGCGAAAAGGACGAACTACTATTTTATACTTTATTAAATATAACGTTAAACATTCTAAGCATTAAAATATTATATAGATAAAAGTTTTCCACGAATGGACATAAGGGGAGATAATTAGCTTTCGTTTAAAAAGAGATCAGGAAAAACCATGAGGATGCAAATAGAATTTATGTTATTTCGCGAGCTCAAATTTGGGAATATATTTCGAAATTAAAGGTAAAATGTCGGCTTCCATGGAAGCAATCGTCGATTACAATTTACTTAATCATGGGAGCTTCGGCAACTTGGTTACATTGTAACAACGCGGCTAATTACATAGCGGAGGTGTATTGTTGCGTCTTCGGAAGCGATAAATCTAATTAAGGGAAAGCGTCACTTTCAGCTTTATAGTAGAAGAGAGAAGAGGCTTCAAATATACGGTGAGTAAAGTGCAAATAATCTTTAGATTTATCTTTAAGTTACAGAGCTTTTAACACCAATAAGTTAGAATGAAACGCGATTCAAGCAAGGAGTTTATCTTGAATACGTAGCGCACGAGAAACCCGAAATATTCCTTAGAAAGTGTCCTGCGATTTTCGGGAAGTTTCTGTCAGATTCCAACATGTCATGCATATTGTGTGGATACAGCAATCTTGATACTTTCGTTTATTTCTGCGTTCGAAGTGATTTGGTGAAATACTTTAGAACGGAGGATAAATTATGAGGAAGTTTTACTTCACGGGGCACATGATTTAGCGCGAAGTAATGGCGTCGCCCTGCTATTTTCTGAAATACGCCATAGTTTGTCACATTTGCCTTCATCCGATGCGTTGAATAACATAAAAATTCACTTCTACTTCTACAGTCATAAATGAATTAAGTCACAGGAACGTACTGGCGAATAGTTTCAACGTAGATGTATAAATTTAGAAAAGGAAAACATTCCTTCAGTTGAACTTCTTCTTTTAGTTTCAGGTAAATATCTTATAATTATAATATTTAAAGATAATTTTTAATTCATTCTCTCATTTCTAGAATTCTACACTGGTTTTCATTTGAGATCGACTTGAGGAGTTCTAACATTCTGAGCATGGAAGAAAAGGAAGCTAAGGATAATAATAATGCAAAAACGAAAGAATGCCAAAGGCAAGTAAGACATTTCAGGATAGAATTTTCTTAAGTATGCTATAATATCTAAACATATCTAAAGATATAAATGGTGGAGTTTGCATGGGGAACAGTTACTGCATATAATCAACGGGATATAAATTAACAAACATCCTTATTTATAATGATAATTCCTGCAGGAGATTTAAGGTGATGAGATCTTTAATAAGATCGTCATCTCCTCGTGAGGACGCTGGACCCCAGTCTAGCACTGGCTCAAGGCAAGTAAATTTTTCCTCCAAATGATTCTCCTCCATAAATTTCTCTTCCTGTAAGCTTTAATTTCAAATATATAAATTTCGTCATTGGGCAAGGAGAAAACTACTTAGCATTTCATGTGGTTTTCTAGAAATCGACTGGGCTTCTTAGCAAGGAATACTGTGGAACTCTCAACTATTCCGCTGTCGCCAATTCAAAGAGAACCAAGAGAAGAAATAAGGCAAGTAATGTTAGATACCCTTCGGCAAGTGTGCATCCTTCTCCCATTTTTTCATTTTCGATAACAAACTATTAGATGTCTACCCATACTATCTCACTGAATGAAGCGCACCTACTGCACAACATAAAGCCTTATCGAAAGTTATCATCTTGTCCATGATTAAATGAACTTGTATCATCACAAGGAGATGTAGCTTACTGTCAATTTTCGTGCAATGTTCGTAAAGCGGTGGCAGTTGAAACTTATGTGGATGTATATCAGTTTGATCTATTATTTCAGTACACTTGGTTTGGAAGGAGAGATCAGCATGAGAAGCGTCGTACCGGAGACACCGAAAGAGGAGCCTAAAGAAAAGAAGGACTAAGAACATTTGTCACATTTAAAATGATTTTTCATGTGAGTAAGACAGTATAATATAATATTGAACATTTAATGCATTAATTTTAATGTCTCAAAATTGTTGCTGACACTAAGTGAACTCTTGGAAATTCAGTATTTCAGAATATTAGTTTAAAATTCAATGCATTATAATTATCAATATGAGAAGGAAGCAGCAAGGACAAGATGGATATATATATCAAAACTTTAGAACGGGAAAGGGGTAACGTGCAAAATTTTAGTTTTAAGTTTAGTTTTGTTGAATTAAATTGTGCATAAAGATTGTCAATTAATAATTGCATGCAATTTATTTTAAGGACCTCTCCACCAACATGGTTATTTGGGAATATAAATTACTGTATGGTTGCTTTGCATTGCCTGAACAATCAAGTTGGTGCTGAGATGGGAAATGGTTGAATAGGGCTGGCAGATTGCAAGGAGAGAGGTTGTTCTATTATGCAGTGCAAGTTCAACACCACTCCTTGCAGTTTGCTGGCGAATCCCTCCATCTAAAAGGGATAACGCGCCAAGCACAGTACGCCTTTGCGTGGTGAGGAAATCTGTGCAAATCTAAATTTTTTCCAATACCCTTAACGATCCTTTGTTTTCCTTTACATTCTCCTCTTGAGTTTACAATCAGCTTGGAATGCATACCTATATTTGATGAGTTTTTAATTTACAATTCAAGAATAATACCACTTAGTCTCTTTTAGGTAAGGGAATTTCCTTGCAAAGGCATCAATAATTAATATTATTTTTTACTTGAAAACCAGCTTTTAATGACTGAGTATACTTTCATTTATGGGATACAAACCATTTATAGGGCAGTTTATGATGTAAAATATATTTTATTCAGGAACTTACTGAAAAAATTAGGAACAAAAATGAGGAAAGATTAGGTATTATAATTTATTTGATTCTACCAATGGCATTAGTATATATATCCTAACTGTATAACATAAAAATATGATAGTTAAAAATTGTCTTAACAGTGGAAAAGCTAAAGGATAAAAATTGCTATATAACTAACTGTATAAATGAAACATTGTACTAATCCTAAGACAAGAACATCATTTGTTCATATGTAAGCTCTTTGGTAGTTATTTATTATAGGGCAGTATTATTAATATTGTCAATTATCAGATATTATATTTCTATTTGATTGAACCAATGGCAATAGAAGCTCTGCACTGACTGCATAACAAAAGATACTTTAAAATTGCCTGATTCAGTGAAAAAGTTAAAGGATAAAAACAGCTGTACAAGTTAACAGTATTAATCAGCCATGGTAGATGTAGCACAAGAATATGATCTTGTCATATTTTATCTCTTTGGCATTTCCTTAAAAATAATTGAATTAGACCAAAATAAAACTAAAACCAATGTAAATTCAAAGTTTTTTTAAAATCATCTGTCATATGTAATCATCTGATAATATATAAAAAACAGTGCCTGATATTTATATCAATATTAACACAAGAATATCATTTGTTTATAATTATGTCATTTGGTGTATTCTTGAAAAAGGTTATGTAGGCATTAGCAAAGGCAAATTAAGAACCAATTTGCTACAAAAAATATGTGAATGATCCATTTTCATTAGCTTATTATGCAAGATACTGCATTAGATAAGGGAATTTAGCATGACTTCTAAAAATCATGCTCATCATAATCATTGAATATTATCTTCCAAGCAAGATGCTCTCTGATTCAGGCACACCAAAGAATATACTTTTTAAATCCTCATTTATTCCTATCTCATCATTCAATCGTAAATGCATTCATCTCAAAAGCAACTTAGATCTACCTATCATAACATTTTCAAATATAAAATTATAGAGTTAACATATATGCCCTGTAAACCTGAGGTTACTTTTGACATATTTTATACCATACAAGGAATGATACAAATGGCAAGGAAATTTCCTGGCATAAGGAACAGTGCAGGAGCCGTTATGTGCCTCTTTCATCTGCCTAATTCTCAAAATATGAATTAGAATAAAAACCATTTTGGAAATCATCTCACATTATTGAACAGGTTGAGACAACACTTCCAAGACGTTTATGATCCATTTTAATGCCATGTTCTGGATGTGTTTTCTTCCTTGAATCGTTCCTTAGAAATATGTTTCCCAATTCTTTTAGGTTGTACAACCTAGGATGTATCATTTTATTTACCCTTCTCCTGCTTTTTATGGATGTCATGCCATTTAATAAATGTTTTTTAACCATTTCCTGAACATTAGCATTATTCATATATCATATAACCTATGTTTTACTTCAATTTCCAAAGTATAACTAACAGCCTAAGGTAATTCACACTTCTCCTTTGAAATCATCTTTTACATATTAATACACACTGAGTATATGAAAAACGGTGCTTGAGTGATTTATTACAGTGTTAAGATTTTTTGAGTTAGTTGTAATTATCTTCAAGGTCCTCTCATTAACCATTTCCCTGTAAAGGTTCAAAACATGATCACTAAGCAATCATGACTTGAAACAAAACTTAATTTTATAGTATTTTTACTTGTAATATCTTATTCTGTTAAAGACCTTCATAAATGTTACCATCATCATGTTATATTACACAGCAAAAACATTCTCAGTAAATTGGAACCACAATTTAATTTTCATGAATTAACTCACTTTTTCATACATGGATATTGTTGAATGTATGCAGCCATTTCTGGAAAAATTGTGTTGTATTTCTCACAAGTGGAGGAAATACTACTCTAAATGGTAAAGGTAGGTAAATGTTTCTGATATATAAACACTGTTGTTATTGAAATTCCACGATCATGATTCTTAGCATTTAGTTTTGTTAAAGACATTCATAGAGTAATATTATTACCATACTCACACTAATTGTAATTCATTATAATTGTAAACAGTTATATTTGCATGTTTGCCATGGTTCAATTATGAGAATTTACTGTCATTGTTATTTTCATCATATATTTAATATCGAAAAAAGCATTTTCATATTTATGCAGCATTAGTTCTTACTTATAAAGTTAAAATTACATTAAATGGGGAGCTTCTCAACTTGAATCGATTACCTTCAATTATAAGGAATTCAACCAAACAGAACAATGCAGGAGTAGCTCTAATTTATGATTATACTGGCAGCAGCTGCCCAATTGAGGCCCAATATTTGAGCCACATATCAAGAAGGCAAGAATATATCTACTCATTGATTAGCATTAAAGGCCATAATGTAAAATGTGCATGTAGAGTTAGCAACCTTCATTCCTAACTATGTACTAAGAGATGGTTACTGCTCCCAATTCAGCAGTATTGCTATGTATGGTAAGGTTTAAAAGTAATTTTTCCAAATTAATCTTTTCAAGTGATATCTAAGTTATCTAATCCAATCTTAAATAAATATGAGCAATGGACGATTGTGTAGTAACAGAAAATAAATAATGAGAGAAATTGCTTACCATATCAGCACACAATATTGTATTCATTTTAAATACTTCACTTGGCTCTAAAAAGTGAATCATCTTCTTATCTTTATTTTATACATTCTCTTGATATTTTAGTACATCCCTGGAATATGGCTTATCATGATACTTACAAATACGACTACTCTACACTAAGGGTTCCCAATCTGGGCTACTTCTTGGGGCTATGATAAGCTTTCCTAGGGCATGCAGGAATAATTAGTAAATAATTATGTTATGCTATCAAAGAATTACTAAATCTGAAGTGTTTGTACAATTTTGAAGTTGTTTCATAGTGATAGTCTGTTAGGTAAAACAGGGGCCATATACTAATTTGTTTAAGAAAAATTCATAGTTAACTCTAACACATTGTTTTCTATCAAAATGTATATGTAATATGTGGCCCAAAAATGGAGCATTCACTTCCACTGCATCAATCACGATCAAAGCATTGATAATGTTCCCTGCATCAGATAATCAATATTAAACAATTTGTATGAGATCAGAAAATGAGGATGATGGTGTTTTAGTTTTAGTAATCTATGAGGGAAGTCTTCATTGATTGATTACATTTTGCCAATGTAACTGTTGGGTTCTTTAGTCCAAAGTTATTCCTTCAGTGAAAAATACTGTAGACAAAACATGATCAAGCAAGAAAGCTTTTGCCACCAAATCCAGAAAGTTAACATCATCATAGTATCTCGACATTGCAGAACCCTTCTCACTAAAGTGGAACCACAATTTAATTTTTGTGACTTAAATTACTTCTTCATACATGGATACTGTTGAACATGATCGGCCATTTTTGGAGTGATTATGTTATATTCCTCATGAGAAGAAGAAATACTTCTGTAAATGTATCTGACCTGTAATCCCGTTAGATACATAAGCATTGTTGCCGTCAAAATTCTGGACTCCATATATGAATTAATAAATAAAGTATACCATTAATTCCCATTATATAACTATTCTCATTCCTTGATCATGATCCTCAGCATTTAATTTTTTTAATAATACTCATAAACATGATTCACTTTTCCACACAATAAGGAAAACTCAAATTGTAGTAATACTCAAGAAATTCAAATATGAGTTCCCTTGAAGAAATTTTTGAGCTAAATTTTCCATAATTCACAATCCTTTCTAAATTTGCAAAACATAGGATGGGCTACATGGATTGCATGGTGTGCATGACCTAGATTCCTGTCTGATTGGGGGAGATGAAGTAGCCTTAGTTTATTAATTTCTGTTATCTGCTATTTTGTTCTGAGACATATTATACATTCTCGTTATACTTCAAGTATCTTTAATAGAAATTTCCTCTGTTTTAAAATTTTTGTGATTAAATTTATCTCTGTGTTGTCAAAAGTCTGTAGACATTAATCTATATTTATACATCTATATTTATATACAGACACAATAAACCTGTAAGGGGGGCAGTGTTTGTACATTGAAGAAAAATATTTAAACATGTGGTATATTTGGCAATTAATTAGTGACTCTGAGTTCAAAACACCCAATTTGAAAATTTTTCAGTCTGTGTGTTACAGTATCACACACAATCCAGCAGAATTTGATGAAATTTGGCAGGATGATGGTGCATGTCCTCGAGTGACATGAAAGTTACTTTTCATCCCGATATGTTGTATCTTTCATTCAGAAATGGGCAATTATACACAGAAATATGCAGCGGGAGGAGGGGAAATTGAGAGGGTCGGTATGTGAGGTGGCAGTTTTATTTTCCTCTAAAACTTATTGGAAAAATTAGGAACAATAATGAGGAAAGATTAGGTATTATATTTTATTTGATTCTACCAATAGCAATAGCATATATATCCTAACTGTATAACATAAATTTACGATAGTTAAATATCGTCTGAACAGTGGAACAGCTAAAGGATAAGAACTGCTATATAAGCCAACTGTATCAATCAAACATTGCATTAGATGTAGCACAAGAATATCGTTTGTTCATATGTAAGCTTTTTGGTAGCTATTATCTATAGGGTAGTTTGATTTTTTTAAATATAGTTTACTCGGAAATATATTTTTTATCATTTGATATTATATTTATATTTTATTGAACCAATGGCAATAGATGCTCTGCCTTAACTGCATATCATGTGATATTTTAAAATGGTTAACTCTACACATTGTTTTTTACCATAATGTATAATAATAATAATATTTTATTTAATCCAAAGATCTTACAATCGAAGATATAGGACAGGTCAAAGTAATAGTAATAAAAACTAAACACATAAGTAGATGAAAATGAGCAAAAACAAATCAGAATACAAAAAAGAACAATTATTTGGTTAAAAAGAAATCATCATGGCAGTAGAGGCACTTCTCAAGTAGATACCTGATTACAGATTTCTTAAATGAAACTAAGGAATTGCAATTTTTTATTGAGGGTGGCAGTGCATTATAAAATTTAATGCAACAAGCCATAGGACCCTGGGAAAAGATTTTAATCCTTTGGTGGACAACATGCAGTTCATTGCATCTCCTGGTGAAGTGACAGTGATATTCACAATTCTTGTCAAACAAGGTGATATTTTTCCTTGCAAAAATCACAAGATTAAGCACATAAATTGAGGGAACTGTTAATAATTTCAATTTACTAAACAATGGTTTGCAATGTGCTCGATATGGAGCATTGCACATTGAGCGAATAATTTTCTTCTGGATTTTAAAAACATCAATATCAATAATATAGGTAATATGCAACCCAAAAATGGAACATTCACTTCCACTGCACAATTCATGATCAAATCATTCATAATAATGGCAGTTTTATTTTCCTCTAAAACTATAGAATTAAATGTTAAATTAAGCTATCCAAAATGAGACATTATCGAACTTCATCCCAGAAAAGAAAATAGGCTACTTTTCATTTCTTTTTAAGACCCTGGTTCGATCCCAGAAGGGTCAAAGCGTTCTAATAAGAAATATATGCAAACTTTACTTTATTGGTTGTAATCTCTTTTTCATTTGCTAGTTAAAATTTGAAAGAATAGTCGCACGAAATTGAAACAAGCACCACAAAAGTAAATTGAGTAAAAATTCTTATTTCGGTCGTTTTCTTATTGTTATAAATAGCAAATTGAGAGAACTCGGTAGAACCAGTCCCATTGACCACCAATGAGGTTGATGAATCCGAGCTAATGCATTTCCCATAAGAACATAAGAGCAGATAATTAGGCCTGCTGAAAAGTAAAGGTTAGAATTAATCATAGAATTATATACAGGAGGCAATGTTGTGACATTTTAGCAATAGAAGCCGTAGGAGTTTAGGGTATCATTTAGGAGTTTTTCTTAAACAGCACGACTTTGCCATTGGGTTTTATTTGCATAGGGACCTCATTTCGTTGAGTAAATTTACATCTTAATATGTATCCTGTGAGTCTACTTTCGGCGTGTGGCAGGGGCGTAACAAGTATGGTTCTAAGTAGGTAATCGGTTAACGTCGTGTATCATATCAGTTTGTCGAGTAAATATTAAAGTAATTCCACACCTCATTTGTTGCATCGGCTACCTAATATTGTGGTAAGAATAAGTCGTAATTGGTAAAGTACTTTTTAATGTTTACTTCCCGTTGATAATAAAGTAGGGATTCGGCTATTTTATATTTCAATTTTGAGCACGGATGTTTGTGTATTTTCACCTAAAAACCAGAAAATCAGATGTTACGAATCCAAGATACCACAGACGTTATGAAAAATTGATGCGTATCAATGAATACACTTTTTTATGGGTATTATATGTCCCCGATTCGATTCCAGACGAGTCTAAGTGTTCTCGAAATAAATGCAGAAAATTTTTATTAGTATTGGATGTAGACTCTACCCATGCTTTACATTTAAAGTAAAGAGAATCGTTTTAAGTATTTAAGATTTCATGAGAAGAATATTCAATAAATATTTATATTCTTATCGTCGCTAAGAGTATCTTTCCCGATTAAAATTAACGGGCACTTCAATTAGAAAAACCGAAGCTACGAATCTCACATTTCAACACAAATATCATATTCTTATACAAATATAAGATGGCTTAAAAACACCGTTTTAAGAAACTTATTTTTTGTTAGTTAAATTTATTTATTGTGTTTGATTTCAAACTGCATTTTTAAAGATTTGTGATTTTTCTTTCACAACGTTACGCGTTTTTATATCACTTTTATACAGTAAGTGAATAGGTAGTTCTTCTGTTTCCTTTTAAATAATCATCAAAGTATGGACTGTAGTAATGATTGATAATCTTTTTCTTATATCAACGTCTTACAGGGGAAAAAAAATAAAAATACGACTGGCGATATCCTACATATTAAATAGAAGAATTCACTAAGAGAGCATAATATAATTGAAAACAAAGCATATCAATATCCGAGACGTAATTAGTATGGTAGATATAAATCTTCTATTCCCCGTTGAGAATCAACGGACGCTTCAGCTAGCCTACAAGAAATCTACCACGAATTTTTAAATTCACAGTATGTTTCCATCACTTGCTCGGTTACAAAATTAGAGCAAGATCTACCTCTTCTAAATACCACTCGTTCTTATCATAATCAGTCTATTTGTTATTATCTTTGACTTAATTTCTTCAGTTGTATATAACAAGGAGTTGCCTCTATCGTTTTAGCAATTTGTTCTATCCCTTTTATAAATTGGTCTGATGATGGCCGTTTTCCATTCTTTCCATCATTCCAGTTTTTGTTTTCCATCATAAATTTATCAGTTTTAGGGATCAGTCTTTAGTTTCGTATATAAAAATTTAACAGATTGTTTTCCATGTAAACAATAATAAGGCACTCTATACTAATATAACCCTATAAATGTGCTCAACAAAATTCAGCGTTGTGGTATAAGCATGCGTATGCTTTGACTCGTATAAATTTTGATTTTATTATGCATTTTTAGTTAAACGGTTAAGTTAAACGGCAATTTCACGTATATTCTAGATACTCAAGTTTCCATGTTGAAAATTTATTCACATATATATGTTTTTATAACGCTTAAAATCTCACAACAAGAATGAAATATGCTGATTTTTCTCCCGGCGAATTGTTACTTTTACCATAAGGTTTTAATACACTTTATAATCGATGGAAATGAAAAACAATCTTGGGATTCTTATTTTCATGATGAAAATATATATGCCTATATATATGAGATGATTTAAGTAAATTCTCTCTTATGCCGAGATTGTGGATAGTATACCTAATTTGTGACAACAATATGTGTGTAATATACGTAAGGAGGCTTAATACGTGATATCCCAATCATGCGATTTCTCTTTGGTTATCAATGGAACGTAATCATAACACTAAAACATCCCATCTTTGTTAATAATTTTTTGAAAAAACGCGCATATTTAACTTGTCTTAAAACATAAGAGAAGACAAATTTAACTATTTGTATAATCCTCATAAATTATTTCTAAAAATCCGTTTCGGTGACTATCGCTTCTCTCCCTTCACACACTATCAAAACATAAAAATGACGCAACATTTCAAAGAGAAAAAATCCTGCTTCCTACTAAAAATATATCAACAAATGAAAAATGCACCATTTGGTGAAAATATAGGGTTAAAATATGAATTTTCGCATAGAGTTATGTTACTGGATGTATAGATATAGATATGTATCGATATAGACGCAACAGACACTGATACAGAATACAGAAGTGTGTTTTAAGGTGCGTTTTAGTGTTTTTGTATCATTTGTAGCAATCGGAGCGTTCGTTGAAATGCATTTGGGTGGGGAAATGGAGCATCAGTGACCGCCTGCGAAATTTTCGCACGGGGCAGCTAGTCGATTAGAAATCTAATTCCTTCATCTCTTCCATGTTGCGCTTTTAATAATTCTATCGATCATTTCCAACTCTCTCCACCAACTCGAACGCAGGAGCAACTAAAATGCATCCACTTAAATTCATGTTCCGTGGCCCTAATGTTACCATCCACCCCATGACCTCCTTCCTCCTTTGCTACACCGCTATCCCTCACTACTTGTTGACCCATTTTCAATGTCAGCGGCCGCTTCTTCGGCCGGTGCGCGCAACCTTCTCAAACGCTGAGCGGCCGGATTTTTTCCGGAAGGCGTCTCTTTCTCTCGCGTTCTTCTTTTCCCATCTCAGTGCTCCATTCACCTGTGCTCATCACAACAGCTCGTGCGATGGACGGATGAAAACCGAATGCTCTACACGAACAGTGGGTTTTTAGTGTTTCGCTAATTTTCTCGCATCGAAGTGTTTTTTTTTCCTCATCCTCCGTGGAAGCTTGGGTTAACGTCGGTGCGTACATCAGCTCGGTGATATCCTTCCGTAGAAAGGTAAGTGCATCATTTTACCTATGTGTTTTTCGATGAGATCTCATTTGATCCATTGCCAGATGGCCGCGTAAATGTGGATGGGAAGCCATTCAATCGAAAGACGGAAATTTCTTGGGAGAGTTAATCAAAGCTAGACGATTAAACCGTGACGGGAAGGAGGTAATATCGCGGAATATTGTTCTCGAAGGCATTTCGAAATGGAATCAAATATCTTTATAGCTCATTGAGCTGTAAGTGAATTGTTATGGCATATTATTATAAGAAAATTGATTTTCTTTCTGGAGTGTTAGGATAAATATTGTGGATACATAAAAACATTGACAAGCATCGTAGAAATAAGGCGTTACTTGACAGGGTATGGTACGGTGAAATACGGGTTTTTCCGAGTTCTTAATGGTAACCTTCGAGGTCGGTCAAAGCCTCCAAAATGCAGAACCATGTATATTAATAATGCATTTGTTCAGTAGGAGTTTCTGCAACCATATCTAAATCCCCGGAATAATTTTAATCCATCTTTTGGTGCAGGATTGAGGAAAAATTGAATCTCTTTTGTGCTGTGATATAAGGTCCCTCTAAGTGAAGTCGGTGGCTATTTGTTAAAAATTTTTTTCATTTACTTCTATCCTCCTAATGTTAGTGCTAATGAGGCATGAGTGATGCTGAATAATGTTATCCATAATGGAAAATCCTTATTGAATGCTCTGATAAGTATTATTCGTAGGGCCGTTTACTACTCATACCTGTTTTTTTCTGTTTTTAGCCTTCTGGCTTAATTAGTAATGCTAGAGGAAATAAGTTCACTCTTCATCTTGCCTATTTGTAATATTCGTTCGTGCCTGTTTCCCTTACGATAAAGGGATGAAGATTCAACTAGTATTCGGGTCGATGGCTTTATAAACTTAACAAATGTATAGCAGGCTGCTCTTTATTGAACCTGATACCATATTTTTACAGATAGTGAAAATAAAAAGTTGACAACCGAGATTTTTGAATTGAAATTATAATAATCCCCCTGTGTAGGTACATGGTAATGACCCAAATTTCCGAGCAGCCGGCGTCCGTACCTTGTACCGACGCCTGCCGAGGTGTTTCAATGTTAAGTTTTGACTGAATGGCAATTGAAGTTTTCATGATTCGTATTATCGACTCGATACCTAGATGTTCCGAAGGTAGATGTAGTTAACGACAGCTTGACTGAGTTTTAACAGAAAATTAGAATTTAAATAGTTTATCAATGTCGAATTTAGATATATATTCTCTCGTTTTTGAAGCGTAAGAAGAGTAATAAATAGGGATCTTTCTTATCTGGGCGCCTAGGCGGCTGTAAAATACTTTTGTGAATGCCGCTCAACAGATGTTCCGAACGCCCTATATTTCTCGAGAAATTTGAAAGCCATCGGCCCTACTTTTTTATAGATACCTCTTTGATGCAGGTCAGTGTAAACGCTATACGGTATTATATAGTTGGTCTCTCCATTAAAGAATGAATATCAAATACAATTTGTTTACATTAATTATCGGTCATCGCGCGACTCCGCTTTCTAAACGCCTATAGCGACGATTTTCCCACCCAAACAAGAGAAAAATGACAGGGATCTATGGTCCTGAATATTGAAATTTGAATGTTTAACAGAAGGGCGTAATCATATACCACTACCGAAAAGTTCAGACTTCAATCATTGATAGTTAGTGAGATTTACATTTTTCTATCTATTAGACACAGAATTGTGTTGCGTGAATCACTTCTGGGATATTCTTATCAGAATTTAAGCATTTCAAAAGCAATCGTTTTACTCAATAGAGAATTTACAGGAACATGAAAGATGAATTAGCCATTAAAAATGGCATTAGCAGTGGAAGATAACTGAGCATTGATAGTGGCACCGCAGGGATAAATAATAGCATAATATATGATAGTGGCTGTATACGATTTGGAGAATTAATATCCAAATGAAATGCATAAATGATCTTTGGTATGCATTCAAATAGAGAGAGCTGAAAACATTTCATATGGATTAGCCTCATTTATTCAAGACACTCAATGAGATGCTTCGACGTTTGATTACATCATAACGTAAATTGACAATCGCAATTCTAATATTCTAATAATTTCCCCATGTGACTAGAATCATAATTTCTTTGGAATTACATAATTTCATTTATTTTAATCCAAAACTTATTTTCGGCACATTTCACGTTTTATATCCTCCTACAGAGCTAAGGAAGCTATAAGGAGTGAGGATGTCGTTAAAATCGGCGCAATTCGATCGAGACGAAATATTTTCTTAAGCGGGAATGATATCCTTTCGTTAATTTGGCAGCAATTATACGGAAGATTTTTCCGTCGAAAATTATAGACACCAGTCGCACGCTCTCGATTCTCGGTGAATGCTTTCGGACGTGTTTCTGAGCTTCAAACGAATAAACGTGGAAAGCTGAGTTCCTACCAGTCATTCCCATTTAAATCTTTATGTATGCATCTGGTTTTGAATTACTGAGTACTTATCCTGTTACCCTAATTAATATCTTAGTATAATGAATATAAAAATATTGTTCATATTATTACTCGTATTCGTCTTGCCTCTCACAAAACCTAGGGTCGTTTTAGAGGTGTGCAATATGTAATGCAAAATGGCCATAGCGCTGCAGTACCAAACATAAACATCTAACTTCACAATATCATTGATGATGTTGCACAAATTCAGGCCGACCATTTTGGAATTCTTAGTTACTAAAGACTGGATTCAAATCTCTCTGAATATCTATTAGATGTAAATGGAGCTTTCGGTAACTGTGGAGCGATCGTACTCTTATCGAGTAATTTTGTAATTCACATAAATTATGCTGAATTTTTTTACATATTTGCTTTTTTTATTTTCTTAAAAACCTTCTTAATAATGTAGACTTCTTCTATACCCTAATGAAAGAGAAATACTTCGGATACCAGTGTTTAAGAAGTCGTTAACATTCCAGAAATAAGGGTGTTGTTAAAATATCATTTTACAAAGAAAATAGGCTAAACAATGTTATGCGTTTCTTAAATTTATCACTGGGTGAAATTCCGCCAAAAACTTCATTAAGAAATTAATTTTAAATGGAAAGTAAAGGAAGAGTGAATCGGAAATTGAGAAAAAAATAACCGGAATACAATTTAAAAATTAAGATGTTCTCGTAATTAATCAAAGAAGAACGTAAATATGAATTTTAAGAGTCGAGAAAGAAAATCATATTCAGAATATATTCATAAATATAAAGGAATTAAACTGGAGACATTATTTTGGGTATAATTATAAGTAATATTAACTTAGTGTTAATATTTCTAAGTCCAATTGCTCTTTCATCCATTTGTCGTTGAATTCTTTAAACTTGATTTCTCATTTAAAAAGTTTTCTGATTAAATCATTGACACGGTCCATTAGAAGCGGAGAAAGAGAAAGGTAAGAAGGAGAAACGGTTAAGCGTCTTACTACATGAGACAGTTTCAAGCGGAACACTTTCTCGAAGGAAAATCATCAAATTTATTTGAATTTTAGTGAAAATACCCTCTTCCAAATCAATATTGCTCAACCTTTAAATTAGGATTTAAATAATGTTCACAGCAGAGCTTCTTATAAATATTAATCCATTAAATAGATTCATATCCCTTCATTAGGACTCCTCAAATACCTCGATTCCCTAACTAATGAGAATAATTTTATAAATCTACAAGCATGACAAAATATTACTGATTCGCCAAAGAAAAGAATTTTTCCGTCAGACAAGAAATAATAAGATGTGATATTAGGATCAGAAGTCGATGGCAGAAAATGAACAACATACGGAATTTGAGATACGACCCCTCGTCTACATTTTTTTCAAAGCCTTTATAAAACTTTCTTTCTCTGCATGGGTGGTTGTTAGAAAATATTTAAGATTTTAAAATCTTTACTCACCATGAGATAAGTATGAAAAGTTTAATGCTTAATAATTCAGTTAACAGACAAACCTAAGACGAGTTCAATAAATATAACATTTACGACACATTAAGAAAAGCTGATGATTTCATTTAAAGTAATTTAACAGGGTATCGAGAGTGTTTCTCGGTTGAATGAATCCATTAGTACGAAGTTATTACAAATATTGTGTAACATGCATGTTGGAAGGCGAAATATGTTGAATTATTTGCTCGCTTGATACCGTTTTACTCACTGATACTGTTGCTGAAAATTGACAAGAATTTTGTCACAGAATAAATAAGAGGAACAAACCAGTACGAAAATAATAATAATTGTAGGTCCGACAAACACCATCTCATTAAAGTTACAGGAGCCGTTTGCTCAACAATCTAGGCATGATAGGTGTAAGGGCCTGTCATTGTTGAAAAAAAATAGATGGTATTTTTGTTGTAGTTGAAGACATTAAAAGGTATTTAACAGTAATGTAACTCCTAAATCTTAACTGCATATGGATGTCGGAAAACAAGATGAAATAATTTAGAAAGAAATACGTGATTAAATAAATGTCAACAAAATTCAGGCTCAGTAAGAATGCTCGACTATCCGTCGAAGTGGTGATACAAAAATCACTAATTAAAACGAATTGACCTGGAACTTTGTATAATATATTCGTACGTTCTCCATTTGTTTCTTTATTCTTACTAAACGTGGTATTTTCGAAATGAAATTCCTATACCGTCATGTAAGAAAACGCTTTTATATAATGCAACTGCTATGCCAAGAGAATACCAAAGAGACTGAAGGAACAAACAAAAAAGTAACGAGACCTATTCGAACAGTAAGTAATAATCCATGAAATACATTCATTTTCCTTCTTTAGGACTCACCGTGTACTTCGATCCCCTAAATTAATGAAAATTATTTTAAAAATCTAAAAGCATGACAAAATATTACTGATTCGCCAAAGCATAGAAAATTGTCCGTCAGACAAGAAATAATAGAATATAATATTAGGATCAGAAGTTTGACGTGTAAGTCAAGTGTAAGTGTGACGAGACCTATTATTGGTTTGCAATTTTTCTTTTTTCTGTCTCTTCAGCATATTATACTTAGCAGCTGCATTATTTCGAAAAGTTTTCTTACCCGACGGTATGGGCGCGTTTTTAAATTCATCAATCTCATGAGGGGTGGATTTCATCGAAGTTTGTCTGATTACTTCGATGGATTATCGATTGTTAAAGAATTTAAGAACTGTCCTTTGGTTTGTCAACTGTTTGACAAGATGGCTACTATTGAATATACAACTAGTTACAACTCCATAATTCTTTAAACTCAGTTGAAACGTAAATAATCGCATCCTTTGTGTTCGTTGATTTTTGCATTATAAATATGTTATATTTATCATTGTTAGTTGACTTTTACTTCCTTTCGATGTGGTTATTGATATTAACATTTGAATGACCAGCTACTGTCATCAGAAACATCGGAACTTTATCAGGTATTAATCAAGATGGAAGCATAGAAATCGGTGGAAAGCATCGGAGATCCATCGGTGAATAAAAAAAGTTTCATAGATCGATTGATGAATTTAAAAACAGATTGATAGATGCTTGATTCCATCGATGAATTAAAAAACGTGCCCTATGCATAGTAATTCCATTTCGAAAACCCCACGCTTGGTACGAATAAAATCACAAGAGATGATCCGCTCGATAACCAAAGCTCGGAGAAATTGTTCCTCGGCGAAGTACTCTTGCAGACGCATGGAAATCGTACATCCGCGTTTCGTCAGCCGTTCCGTTCGCTTGCGTCGAAAACAAAGCCGTTTCTCCACGCCTCCAGCCCACCGCGAAGACCGGCTTGTTCGGTGGGCTTTAGCGGTTCCTGGCGTCGGGTTGACATAGGCTGAGCAGCCAAAGGGAGCCGCTCATAGCCCACGAGGGTGCACTCGAAACAGTTCTGCGGTCAGTCCATCGAGCTCACCGGGGGTCCGAAGCGCTTATGTGATGGTGTCCAAGGACGAGCGCAGTCCGTCGCGTAGTACGCCTGGTTGCCGGTTGTTTCCAAGTGGTGGGAATGATTAAGTGTTTGAGTGGAGGGATTCAGAGAATGATGCCTCGAAAGGGTGGAAAGTGGGCTCCGAGAAGGATGCATGGAGAAGCGGTGAAGTTGGCGGAGGATTGGGGAGGAGGGGCAGAAGAGAACGGGATTTGGCAGGATATGCCTTTCTCGAACATCCCTCTACATTCTTTCCGGGTTCCGAATCTCAGGTAAAATTCTTCCAATGACCCATCAGATGCTATCACTCGGGATATGTTCGGTGCCATTAAAAAGCAAAAAACTCCGAGGCACGGTTTAATCTCAGCTAAATAATAAAATTAATAAGGTCCACTCGTCTGGAGAAACATAATGACCATTCTTTGGGTTTTTCGCGTTACGACTCATCCATTGAAAATCACTCTTTCCATCATTCTATTGCAAAGGTATGTGAATTGATTGTTTGTTTGACTTTTAATGGCAAATACAAACAAGTACTTACTTTTTAACGTCTTAATTTATTAGGGGTTTGCATAGGAAATTGTATGAAATCTTCAGAAATGACAAATATACTGAATCTCACGGAATTGTATAAGTGTTCTCATGAAGTCTGAGGGCTGTGGGTTGTACTCCCCTTTTAATACAAAATAATATAACCATCAATCATCGTTAAGTCTTCGAAGAATTTATTTTACATCAGTACATTTCGGATGGGTCGATACTGCTAAAAACTTTATAAAAATGGTGTGTTTCTTACATGGGCTTACGATGCTTATTGTAAATCTTTTTTTTCCAAACAAAATACAAGCACATATAGTATTACTTTCTTTGTTTATTGAATGCTTTCTCTGCAACACATACTTTTACTTACTTTAAATTCCCCATCACTTCTTCAATCCTTTGTTAGTAGTTCTCAAATATTTACACTCCTGAATCAGCACTAACCTTCATCGTTCTCGGAATAAATTTATACTTTCATTTCCTCTTCTCCTAACCTCATCACTTTCATCTACACTCTCTTGGTTTTTACAACCTAAAAAGTTTCTTCTTAAAAACACTTCTTCGGTCTTCGCGGAACAGTCTTTATAAATCTTTTGTCTTATTTTTGATGCATCTGCATAACTGCGAAGTAACTACACTTCTCGTTAAATAACCACCGCTTTGCTTTTTCTTCCTCCCCTATCGCACCATTCGTCAATCACTTATTCCTCATATAATTTCAAAATCGCATTTACAAATTCAAAAAGAACTCTTCTGCGTAACCCCATTACCAAAAAAATCCTCTCTAACCTGCAATCCTTATGGCTGCCTCTTGTTCCATAAATGTTCCCAGTCATACGACTATTCACTCCTATTTTGAATTTCTCCAATCAAACATCGTAAAACCGTTTTGGTAGAGCTGAAAAATATGTACTCATACGATTCCCTTTCTCCATACATTTTTCCACGATGGAGGCATATGCCTCCGAGCGGGAAATTATTTTCACCACTTCCCAAGAATCAATTTTCCCATCTTCAGACCTCAATAATCTCGGTAACATAAATCAGTGTGCACTCTTAAAGAAAATAAAGTAATCACTCTTTATGTATACCTTAGAAATTATTTCTAACAATTACTATAAAAATTTCGTTGCCAGCACTACTCGTAAAATAGTTTATTAATGATCAATTACATTTAATGATCAATTACATTACATAGAAAAGAACAGGATACGGTACACCAGATCAGTGCTTTGTTCAATAAATGTAAGCCATTCGGCTAAAAATGAACTTCATTTGTTGCTTTCGGCGAATGCTTATGGCTCCTTACTGCGCATAATGTCAATGGATGAAGGGGTAGATCCCAAGAGAATGAGGAATGCAAGAGAGATTTCCACTGCACGACTTGCCAATAAGCCACCCATCTACCACCCTATCCATATAGGATATTTGCATTATCAATTATATTTTTATATCTGTGTATTATATCTGTATGATACTATACGTTATTTGGGAAACGTAAACTCTCCTAAACCGATAAATCACTTCTGCACAAGGGCCTAAGGCTTTTAGTTCAACTGTACTTCTTACTTCTGATTTAGTATCAAACTTTTTCCAACAGCCCCTCTGCATTACTGCACCCAAGACACGATTTCCACTAACCCCAAAATCTCTGTAGTTTCTATATAATTAACAATTAATCTTGCAAGCTTCTTTGAACATGATCTAATTGTGACAAAATAAAAGAGGTGATTAAGGAAATTTGCCAGGATTCTCTGAAAATAGGAACTCTCTCTTCTATTCTCAAGTATTCAAAGTATCTAAGTTTATTAGGATTTAAACGATTTCATTTCTTATTCTCGTTGTTAATCTAAATCCAAACTTCCCCTAGTTCATTAAATTAATAGAAAATAAGTTCTTGGATGACGTGTACATATAATGCGTCCTGTTATATAGGCAGTTTTGATACTGCGAGAAAGATCAGAGAAATGGATGCTAAAACTAGCCGTTTAAAGAATTCATTGTTTCCACGAATGATACGCGAAAGTAATCGATTATAAAAGCGGACTCATGGTGCATTCACCTCTGCCTCACGCCGAATGGCGGCTTGCAGAATACACATGTAGATGTAGATTAAGCTCTTCTATTAATGCGTTGCACTTTTTTGCATACTTTTGTACACTTAAAGCATCAGTTTTCAAGAATTACTGAATCTGTTGGCTTGGTGATTTATCGATAAAAATATGATTGCCTACTTTCTAATATGTGGGCGATTAATCATATTTGATAACGCCTACGATGGAATGAATTGGGAAATATTGGCCATGGCATTCATTTCTGTGGAAGGAGACGGAAATAATAAAAGATGGTCAAGTTCACAAAAATGGTTTAGAGTAATAATTTGAAACTTCGCAAGGTCACAATGATATAAATTTTGAGTTTGGCCATACATTTATATCGATTCTTCCGCATTAAAATTGCGCACTTGACCGCAATAAGCCGGATCATTAACTTTATTCCAAAATATTAAAGTTCAAGCCGACGGTGAATCCAACAGAGGAAATTCATAGTTAATGAACCATTCCAATATTTGCAGTATCTTAAGATTCCTCCGAGAACATTTATTTCAAAAGCATATTATCTTTCATAGTAACCTATAGAATCACCATTCCAACACAGAATTTTACTTCTGAAAAGTTGCGAATTAAAAATGATTCTATATATTGTTTTAAATATGATTCCATATGCATACATAATTCTCTACAGACCTATACATCGGACGTCCACCAGTACGTCTATAAATATGGTCTATAATGGTAGCAGAAAAGAAAACGTTTGAAACAATAGTGTTCGGGAAAATTAAGAAAATAAATTGAAAAGACCGAGTAAATAGGAAAAAGATCCTCCGGCAAGCAAACCAGTAGCCCGTGGGAAAAAAAACTTAACGAAAAAGATTGGGTACGCTCTGAGTCATGGCAGTCTACTGAGGAGAATATTGGAAGGAATTATAGAAGAAAGGAATCATAGAGGAATACCAAGCGTAAATTATTATTATTCCACCTTTTCTTAGGCGAGGTTAATTATGATAGTTGACCCCTAGATAGCCAAGTGGGTAACGGGTTCGCTTCCGGAAAGAGAGGTCCCGGGTTTGATTCCCGGAGGGGGTCATGATGTTGATCCAGCATCATGAAAAATTTCGAAGCTAACTTCATTAACTTGCATAGCGCTCCCGAAGGTTCTAGAAAAGCCGAAAACTACTGTGTAGGAGTAGACGTGCTGACCACGTATCTGATACTGTGAATACCGTCTAGCCAGGTAAAATCGCTCAAAGAAATACCAAATCAAAAGAGACAAATACACCAAGGAATTTTCCGTGCATTTTTCAGTGCATCTTTTCAAGCTCTTTTAAATTTTATATGACTAAGAGTTGGAGTTAAGTAGACTCTTATTAGTCTCAATCTCCCCCAATAAAGTAGTGTTGTTATCACCATATAATTTTGTTATCAGCATCATTTTTAGAATGACATTTCGAATGAGATATGTACATCTTAATTTCATATCATCCACGAAAAATTTTCGAACGCAAAATGTGTTATTCTTGGTCCTCTTTAAATCATCTCTCATCCCAAGAACAGTAAATCAATCAGATAAGTCCCGACCAAATAAAGCAACGTACTGTATAGTAAACGACTCGGAACTATCTAAAGGTTTTTCTCAAAAAATCACCTTTCCATTTTTTTTCTTTCGATTGTGGAAATATGAACGGAAGAAATACATTTTATTTCATTGGTCCCTTCGTTGTGTAAAGCACATGACGGAAATTGAGTAATCGAAAGCTTACATTCACACGAATCGCGTAAATGTAGACACTGGTTCTTCAATATGCTTCTTTGAACACTTGCTTAAATTAGAATCTTCGTATTAGTATCTTTATGGCTCCCTCGATTCTGGAATCCAGAGGCGAGTGCATGAATAAGAAAAATCATTTCCCGTAAGTCGGAGTCGCTTGTCCCAAATCATTTGACCCACTCACGCATGGGACGCTTCAGTGGATATTTAACCAAAATGATTCATATGTGCTTACAAAACTCCTCTGTGTTAAGGGGATATGAGGTTCCGTGATACTTAAGGGAGTCTAAGGAATGTTGTATACGTTTCTGAGTGTACTAACAACAGGTTGTACAATCCCAGTTTATAAGGAGTCCATACGCCATTTATGCTCACCTTGCAATCTTCCGAAGACGTGGACGGTTAATTGAGAATATTTCTCACATATTCATTCCTGTTTTAAAGAAATTCAGCAAGTTCATTGGATTAGAGCATGAATGAAGTTACCCGTCTCAGCAGTAATAGTACTTTAAAATGGCTTCGACAGTTGAAGTAATTTATGAAGTAACCTAGTTAAGTAATCTAAGCACGATTTAGCAATAAAAAATTCAACGTGCACCATTCAAACGTTTATAGTTGTTATATTATCATTATTTTCATTTCCTTCATTAGAATCTTAGATCATGTGCTAGTTAAGAAGTAAAAAAGGGAATTAAGAAGAATATTTTATCAACAAGTTTCGGTTATCATTTTTAATCGTAAAATTTAATTTATAAATGGAAGAGGTTTGTGAATTCTATAATAATACGATATGTGTGTGCGTCTTTTAATTATTAAATAATAAATTGCTTTTAATAATTAAAAGCAATTTGGAACATAGCTGACATTTCCTTTAAGCTGATCGGACAGTAATCTAGATTTGAATTATGAAGTAAGGCAAATATTATAAAACGTTTGATAAAATTTAAATCTTAGGAATGATAAATATTTAATTATTTCTAAATGATGATGTATCATCATCATCATCCTTTTGAACCCAAAACGGATGTAGCCCTCTGTAAATTTTTCCAGTTCCCCTTTTCCTGACCTTTTCGTAGTCAGGTTACGCCACTGTTCTCCCACCAAAGGAATCGTATTTACAGAAAATACAATATATTCCCTGATAAATACGAACTATCGTTGAATCAAACTATACGAAATTCTCATGATTTATATTATGTACTCATGTCCTGTTATCCAACACCACATTATTGGAGTCGAATAAAAATTTTAAGTAAAACAGAATTCCTCAACACAAGATGTTATTTTATCACTACCACAGATTTCCTACTTATTTGTATGTCAAGTTTATCGTACTTGAGAGAATGGCGGTGTGGTAAAAGCCTCGATTTTCAATCTCCAGCATCGACGCCGAGAATTTCTTTACACATCCAACCGCAAATACGGCCAATACTTTCTCCACTCATTTTCCTGCTCAGTTGAAAACGAAGACAGGGTCATTATTCCTTAAATTTCACGAACATCGGTGATTTATCTCTATAAAAACTTGCTTCATTTAGATGGCCGAAAGGGAATGGAGAAAGTGGATAATTAAACGGCACGGTTTGGAATAAAGAAGACAGGCTAGTCGAACATACCGGCGAATTTCTTTCCACTCTGGAGTTGTAAAGGAGTTCCAATAAATTCCAATAAACCTCTTATGTCTAGAAGAGCGAAAAGGAATCGTACTATATACCTATTAGGTGAGGTGAACTTTTGTTAAACTCAGATTACTTATAGATTACTTTTATAAGACAAAGATAAAAGAGATCACATTCTTGAAATCCTGAATGATATAAATATGGTTTATACGAGGTTACGCCAAATTGAAAGGAGATTTTATACTCGAATATAGAAATATACTAGCAACCAAAGGCTATATCGCAAATTTAATATATAGCTTGCTATCCAGCTGGCTTATACTTAATTAATATACACGTTTTTATAAGAAGAGAAAATTTTATTATTACCCTAAATATTACCTGATTGAGGTATATGGTAGTATTTTTCATATTCTTTAAATGAATCTGAATTGAAAATTTCCCTTATTTCCCATGAGATGATTGTACAAGAAATTAAATAACAAATATATTTCCGATGTTCATAAAATGATTTTAATTTCGAAAAACTAAGAGTCCAGTTTAAGTTTAGTTAACTACCGAATGTAAAGATCTATATCTTAAAACTTTCTGCTTCTTTATTAAAGTAGCTATCTTTATCTTTCTTTTTTCTTGGGAATAGAAGGGAATCACCTCAAATATGACTTTAAAATTACTTCAAAGTGCCTTTAATAAAGTGTTAATTACTTCATATTCACCAACATTCTATGTTAAGTGCATAACCATGGTAAATATCCTATAGGAATCGTTAAAATTTGTGGCAGAGGAGGATGTCAAGAAAGTTTTATTATATCGACAAAAATTTAATGATATAATCCCATTGGAGCACTTATAGAATCTTCCATGTACGGACGTAACCAATTTCCCGATTATGTATTTATCAAATATTTATATATCAACCGTCCAAATATCAACACATAAATGTATGCGGATAATTTATTTGTGTATTTAACTCATTAAACGATGTTTGCTCTTCAGGTACTCACACGCGATAAGTATTTGATATTTACCTCTTTCATAAAAATTGTCGATATTACACAATGCACGCTTTCATTTAAGATGTAACCGCAGTACAGATTAAAGATCAATAACATGTAAAATAGTTCGGATCATGCGCGGGAGAAATGCTTCCACAAAAGTCTAACTTTCAATCAGAAACTGAAAAATACACTCGTTGCCAGCAAGCATACTAGACTTAAAACTACACTGCGAAAGATAACCATCAAGTAATGAAAGGAGATAAAGATATATAAAGCACAAAGTTCCGAATACATCCTTTAAAAATGCATCCACAAACGAGGGGGGATCGTGTTGGTAAACACTTGATGCAAAGAATCATGGTTGTGTCCCATGAGATACGTTTCTTAGAATGAGAGTAACTCTACAAAGCTTATATGAAACACCGCAGCATCAATTTCAGACATTTTGTCATGCGGTTACAGTTCGTGCAATTAACAGAAAAATATGATTTCAAAAGTATTACCAAGTTATGCCAGTCAACTTGATAGATTTACTATGATTAAGATTTTTTGCGTAATTATTTTTCAAAATGTTGATATAGTTTACGTACCATGAAAGCTGATGGCAGAGTGGAACGATGGTATGGAAGATTTTACTTTCTAAAAACGTTTCCCGGGAGGGGTTTGGGTTCTTTTAACATGGTATTGTCCTGTGAAAATCTCGTCTCACTTCTTACTCACTCCAGCATCGCTTTCCCATACCTTACCGAATGTTTGACATCCATAAGCTTTCGCGGGACCTCCATTTCAATTTCCCTTTATATTCCTTAATTTTTTAATGATTAATACCGAAAAATTGTCGGTTGAAGCTCACAAGCTACATTAACTATGAAGTTCATAGAGAATGTTGGAATAAAATGGCCAGCTCGGAATTTTCATCTATATGTGTATCATCATATTTAATAGGCAGTTCTTAAAATTTCCTACTCTTTCTCTTGAGCTCGTCCGTTTCGTTAAAAATAAAAGGAGAAATGCTAGAGTGAGTAAGTAAACCGTCTCAGAGCAATCAATACTGTAGCAATTACTGAGGATCGAAATGTCAGGTTGTATAAACGCCCGAAACACAAAACTGAGACCACAGAAGTTTTATAGCAACCACGATAGATAAAATGAAGTTGTCACAAAAGTATTTCCGACATCCGTCAACGAATTACTCTTGAGATTGTTATGGCAAAAACTAATCGTTAACTGCCGTAGCGTTACGATACAACGATTGACGCCTAGTTTGATTACGCTTGAGAGGAAAGAGAAAATACTTCAGCAATTAAGATAGCTAATTCACAATAAATGACGAGGCAAGAATCGATATCAAAACGTTAAAACGTGAGTCAAGTGAGAAAATTTTAAGACTTCACACATCGGCAATTGTTGGTATAGGATACTTGCACACAAAAAATATAAATTCATGAAAAACATTGTGCCCTAACAACTCCTGTTTTTGAAGATCTTAATTTTTCAACTCTCTGAAAAGAAATAAAGAAAATATATAAAAATAAAATAAATTTGTAATTCTGAATGAGGTGTTTTTAGAAAAAGCGGGTGAATTGGAAATGTATGTATGCATCATTTGTAAGAGATTAGCAAAGCATTTTGGCCCGCATTCGAGAAAATTATCGGTGAATCACTAGATAATTTCTCATTTTAAAATCAAGTCTCTCAATCTGACCTTCACGAAGTATGTTCTTCACCTTTAGAGGCCGTTACAAGTCTCTCGTGTCCTTACCGGACTAGAGTTCATCATCGTGTTCCGGACGGGCTTGGTTCGTGACCTGATCACATAGGGGTCATACTATACTACTCATATATACTACAAAATACATTAATAATGCATTATATATATTAGTAATGCGTTCTACTAAATACATTACATCTTGTGTCATCAGAACATTCATTCCTTGAAAACAACATTTTATTATTCATATAATCCTTCCATGCATTACGTACGAGCCTGATGCTTCAATAATCATAACCGTTTTGATTCGTTTCGATTTTTTATATGGTTTACGAACCTCAGATTCTTTCGATACGGAATTATTATGTAATCCGGAACCCGGAGAAAAAGATCACCTGCCCAGAGTCTCTGAACGAACCCAGTAGATGAACCCAGTGCGCAAAATGCATCGTATTTTGGATCCTGCTGATGAAATAAGCAATCCACGGTATTCACGGTCTCAAGGGTAGCAAACATGCGGCGAATCATTGTGTCTGGAGCAAAGAACTGTGAGAACGCGACAACTTATGGCAGAGCAAGGTGAAGGACGAGCGTCAGAGGTCAACATCCTGGAAGAGAAAAACCGCAGCGTATGAAATAACCGTATCAATTGAGATGGAATGCTGTAAAAATTTGGCCCCGCAGGATGGCTTGCCGGAATTTTACCTTTCACCGACTAAGCCGCTTTCTTATTTCACACATTCTTTTTTTTAATTAGTCCCTTTTATTGTCCCAAAAACCTCGCAGATTTCCCGGCTTAAGCCCCATTGGAAGTTTATTCGAATATAGTGGGTGTAGTCAAAGTATAGTTTCCAGGAATATCATTTTTGACGAGCTAATAATTTCTCTGTTTACACTTGATCATTGATTCGCCATAGAAAGTTTTCCCTTCCCGAACTTTCTTTAGCATTGTCGACACTTCTGTAAATATGAACGAATTCTAACCTCTACTTGCATAGATATACTTAAAAGTCGACATTTCTTTAGGCTTAATGCATTAATCTTTATAGATATCGTAAAAAATACGAATGAAAATCGTTTTCATCAAGTAAATCCATCAATTACCCCTTGTAGTTACGTATGACTACTTTATTCCCTGATCATTCATGATTATTCTCAGGGATTCCAATCCTTTGCCCTGAATCCTAAGCCGGGCGATGGAGCATTCTTCCCCGATATCTATTCTCCGTCACCTACTTATTCTCATTTTCAGCCATTTTTTCTTTTCTTCGGAATTGCCCCGCGGTCGAGAAACTTCTTGGCCTACATTCCCCATGGAGAGTCAAGAGCACGGAATTTATTGCGTATCCTCCCGGAACTTGTTAAATAAACACTTAGAGAAGCTGAGTCAAGCGAATTAATTCCAATTCATACCTGGATGCAAGCGAGAACGTCTTATCTAGCTGATAAACTGAGGGTGTTTTCGTCATTTGAGAAGCACTGGCTTCGTATAGTGCGGTTGTTCAGGCATACGTGTGTGAAAGGATTGAGTTCTAGCAGTAATATGAATAGACCACGAGAAGATAATAGTTGTGTGCGGTTGGGAAGAAGGATTTACATCAATCGTTTGAGATCGAGGGTGCTAACCTACGACTATTATTCTGTATGAGACCTTTTCTAGTATTCACCTCTTAAACATATGCATGCATATAAATCTTTTATTTTTCCCAATCTTCTTTGTTACATTAGTTCGTAATAAAATGTACAATATTCCACGGAGGTTTACTTAGGGATTCAATACGCTTTCCTTCGTACAAACGATGCAGAACTATTTGAATGCAGACATGGGCCTCTTAAGTGCGACCTAACAGTTTCTTACGTGTGGAGTATACAGGCATCTATCAGGCGTAAAATGTTTTCCAATCCTGGCTTAAGACCGATTATAGTATATGAAATATATGCGAATAGAGGAGAAGGGGCCTTCGTTTTCCCTTTTGATGACGTTTTAGTACAAACCATTCGCCCAGGATTTGACGAGCAGCTTGAATTAAAATTACGTCGCGATCGTTTTCACGATCAAATGTATCTAATACATTTACCACGGAAAAATGGAAATTAAAAAATTTAGTTGGAGTTGAATTCCCAAAGAAATTGTCTTTTTTCTTAAGATACCAAGGGAGTCCTCAGAGGATACCGGAGTAATGTTTTGGTGATTCTACTGAAATATAACAAATATATTTTCCTTGATTTTTGTGTATATGTTCCGCATCAGTTTAAGATAATAAGAATGTAAGTAGACTAATATAAAATGCTATTACAAAAACAGAAATAAATGAAAATTTCCCAGCAAAATCCCGCTTCGTATACTGCGTTACTAGTGCTACAGGCTCTAACCGGCCCCAGCTTTCTCATAAGTATGCGCTCGAGTTGGAACGTGCTAAGGATTGCAGCGACGGAAAAGGATGAATCTATACCATATATTTTAGTTAAATTACGTTATTTGTTTTTAAAACACATGAAATGGAACTTTAAAATGTAAGCACCTTCACGAATAAGAGTATTTCGATAAAAATTTGTTAACTTTTAGTATTGTAAAAATAAATGAAATATTGCTGAAAATATTATGCCAAGACATACCCGGAAACCTTATTTTGAGTAATCTACTGCAAAAAATCATTGAGAATTAAAAGAAAAACCATGGGGTCCTCCAAATACCCCAGCTTGGTTAGCAAAACTGACGACCTAGGCTTGTTATGTTTAGGGTTAAATCACCTCCATCCTTTGAGATTTTGTAGATCTTATAATTAAAACTTTAATTGGAGTTGAGTTTTCAAGGAAATTGCCTCAAACCTTCTGTGAAACAGAATTCAAACTAGTGTGTGTTAACGAAATTCGGTATGTGTGGAAGGAATAACATAGGATTAACAATGACTGTTAATCAATAATTAAAGATTATATATGTAATCAGAATGAGAGAGATGCATTTGGAGAGATGAAGGGGGACCAAGGGCTAATTTACAATTTGGTGCTAACCGAAGGTCTTCGTCAATTTTAGAACTACCAAGTAAAATAACATTAACTTTAAAATGCGACTTTAGTTAGGTGGAAACATCTATATCTTCAGAATGCCAAGTTTTGTTTTCTTTATTAACTGAAAATCGTATCTTCATCCTTCATACTTATATTATAATCATGTACTACTCCTTCATAATGGAACGTTATTTACTTAGACTGTAAAATAGCTGGCTTCAATACATATGGCATATATTATATGATCCCCTTTAATTAATTTTAAATTCTATTTGGATTACCGTCGCAGCTTTATGCCTCTTCTCCCACTAAAACTAAGGTATTCGGAGCATAGTTGCTTCAATATAAGAGTTCACGATTATGATATTTGGTAGTGTATCCCCAATAAAATGCACCTGGCTGTGCAAGGGCACTAGAACTACAGTAAATACAAGTAAACTACTGTTAATACAAATAAATATAGAAATTCCTTTCTATGATTGCCAATATCTTTTTCGTGTCATTCATGCGCGAAATAAGTGTAAAGGATTTTGTACCAACATAAAATATTCGAGCATAGCGCCAAAGGAAAAGAAAAGCTACACAATTTTCTAAATGACTATTCCCTGTAGTAAGATTAAAGAAAGGAGATATTTTGCTCATGAGTTTCCATAACTGTTATTATAGAATATCATGAACTTTTTAATTGCTCATTATAAATTTTTCTCTTGAAAATATGAGAGTTTACGGAAAGAATCCAGAGGAGGAGGACTTCCAACGCATCGAAGATCGGTCATTCAAAGTTCACACGGCTATAGTGGAAAATTAACACACTTTACTCTTGTTGATAATTTGAAAAATTCCCACAATTCACACTCTTTCATAATTGAGCAGAATTGTTATTAAGCACCCTATGTATAATTGGATTTTTTTATCCAACTTAAAACTCATGATTCAAATAATCGAAAAATCATAAAAGGCAAAGCAAAACCTAAAGAGAAAGCCGGGAAATTAATAAGAAAATATTTATTTAATATTCAAAACTATAATCCCAGTTAAAAGAAATACATCTCCTTTGATAAGAAAATATCCTTGCTTAGTTTATTAATTATCCAATATAATTTCAACAAAGATGAGTGTATCTGTTATCATTCCGTATTTGTTGAAGCGAATATGTATCTGATTGAGGAATTCCTTTATGTTGTTCAGTTGCACGGTCCTTTAAGCACAAAATAGAAATTTTACAGATGGGTAAGACCAGCAGTAGTTAAATGAATTGGAGGAAAAGTGGTCAGCTTTCACCAAATTAATAAAAAATCGCGGGTTGGAGAATCCAATTCACTGAACAACAACTAATTTTTGATCGTTTCATTTTCTATTAAAAGAATTTGTGGTCTCAATTTCGGTCTTCGAGAGTCTAGAAGAGTATGTCGTGTTTATTCTACTAAGAATTCCCAATACTTCTTGAGGCATCGTTTTATTTCCTTCTGTTCGATAGTATGTAAGAAAGGTTGTCGAGGAAACCTTTAATAAACTTGGAATTTTAATAGTAGTTCCCTAAATAAAGCTAATTAACGGGAATTTATGTATTGACAATTTTGGACGTAAATCTAGGTCACCGCGTCAACGTGATAAGTAATTCCATTTTAGCCGCTTATAACGTTTGTTTGAAGTTTCCTTTATATACTAACTTCATAAAAAATACAATCTTTATTTACTAAAATATTTGAGGCTTTAAGTGGGCAGTGTTAGCTAACTAAGTTACTTTCGGGATTAGTTCCCAAGGAAGATCGGACACGAAAAAATTCTGATAGGACCGGGACTCAAACCCGAGGAGATATTTATTTAAACGCTACACTTGGAAGTCATGTACGTAAGCTAATGGTAGGAAATAATCTGAGTAATTGACGTTTCAAAATATTAGCCGGGGTTTATGCTTCACTGAAATATTGGATAAATATTACGAATATAGTCCTAGTTATTTTTCTTACTTATATAGGAGTATGTTCCATCGTGGAAGTAATTTATTCTTCTTATTGTCTTTGAGGCATGAATTGTGATCGATCTCAATCGAGAGGTAATGAAACCACAGAATTGATTTTACCCATCTGATTCAATCAGAATTTTTTTACTGCTCCGCGTCTCATACTAAAATTTGATCAAAAATCTTGTAATTTTATTTAGTCTTCATGTTTGTTGGCATGAGGATTTTTCCTCTTGAATAGTCTCGGATTACACAGTACAAGGAAGCAGCCATAGTGGTTATAAGGGTTTTATTATCACTTATTGCTACAGACCTATTTTAGAGTATAAAATACGCGCAGTAGGAAATATTCCTTGGCATTCAATCCCGCCTAGGAGACGAATAGACTAGAGACCACATTCAGCGAAAATGAGACTGGTATAGATTGGATATCTATGAAGCAGTAGATTTCAATTCGATGCTCTGTAAGTACCTTTTCTGAGTGGCCATATGTTCTTCGGAGTGGTAGTCGATGTGGAGAAAATTCATAATAATAAAAGAAATCATCCGAAAGCGGTGATTCGAAACGAGTAGTCGCTCAATTATCTTTCGCGGAAAATTGAATTTGTGTGCCGATTAAATCGTCGCTTCTAATTATTGCTCGTTCGAAATTCATCACTGATTTATTACTGATGGGAAAAGTCGAATCGACTTTCTCTAATTGGCAACCAAAATATTTTCTAAACTTTTTCTTTAGAATCATTTTCGGGGGTTTTCGTACCACTGGGAGTACTAGGGCTGATTTCTTCTTCATTTATCAAAAGGGAATACCTCGGAAAGGCCCTAAACTGGGTGACCAGTTTAAAATATGGTTTTGCGGTACATATATAGATTTTGGGGTATTCATGGGGTAGCGTATTCCAACCCGTGGGCCGCGAGACAATAGTGTGTCGTGAACAATTTGGCGTAAGTGTCAATACGACACTTTGGGCGTTTGTCAATTTTTTGTATGTGTATATGTTTGTAAATTTTTCTACACAACAAGTTTACGCAAAGGTGCACCAGATTGATTGATGCTAGCAATTTCTATCAATTTTCTACAACTTCTGATCATTCTGTTAGCAAGCTCATGTCAAAGATACATAAAATAAACAGTTAATCGTTGATCAAATAGGATATTTTCGGGCATCTGCTGGTTTTCGCTCGCTTGGATTTTTGAGCGAATGAACCACCTTAACCTTTGCACGGGATATGTTACCTATATTCTCGTTAAGTCGGAAATTTTAGAATAAGTATTTCACTGTGATTTAGAATACAAGATTCAAAATTCGATGCACACATTGCATTATATTTAATGGTAAACCTAAAACTAAATTTCGTTGGTGTGACGCTAAACAGATTCCCGATACTCAGAATACCGAGGGGTAAAATATCTTAGCTACCATTGTATTAAGGTATTCATTGAATATGTTTTATGTTATTGATTACAGGCCAAACATTACATAGTAAATATTTCATATCTTACAAAGATATAGACCTATTTGATAAAAATAATTTCGAATATTAAAGAGTGCTTTTCAGAAAATATTCCCTGAGGCTGATTATATTCTTATATAATCACACACACTTGCTATGGTATTAATTGTAGCGTTTAGATTTGGACTAGTGGCACTTACAGATATGGTATTAATATTTATTAATCTGTGCATAAAACTAAGAACTGGATGTCAGGTTCCAAAATCCGAAAAGGTTATTCAAGTTCCGGGAGAAATTAATATATTACATAAATTAGCTAGCAAATCACTTTATGAGATAAAACATATTATAAATTACTAGCAAATATGTATATCCAATGCCGAACAGAAAATAAAATTACAATTAACGTAAGATTTGTTGGTTTTGATTGTAATTGCTCAAAGTACGTACTTGAATATTCCTACAGGTTTTTTACCGTAGAAAGACATTAACGTAATTGTTCAAAACAAAAGTAAGTATTCAAATTTTTAATTATTATTTTTATTAATTTTTGGAAAACACTTGTTAAATAAGTGGACATTGAGCAATTGAAAACATTGCGCCTACAATGTTCCACATGTCTGGAAGACTCTCCAGCGAACCTTTCCGTGACTGTCGGCCCCTCCCTCTTTAGTTGTCCAGTTTACGCAAATGACCGAATTTCATGTCATTTGTCCTAAAGCCCATTGTAATCAAAGTGGCTTGTCGACAGAATCGTCCATCCTGTAATCATCAGCCCGCGCCGTTTTCCTCCTCTTCCATTGCCCTTTCCCATTGCGGCCCCCCCTCGTCACACACCGATGACCGCCAACGGGACTCCTGCCTCTCCTAACCGCTTTCA
This sequence comes from Pachydiplax longipennis, assembly GCA_036926295.1. Taxonomy (NCBI): domain Eukaryota; kingdom Metazoa; phylum Arthropoda; class Insecta; order Odonata; family Libellulidae; genus Pachydiplax; species Pachydiplax longipennis. Next base: position 1,223,052 of record JAVFKF010000020.1, read on the forward strand.
TCCTCAGCGAACCTCTCATCTTCCGCGTCTTTCTTACACCGGCCGGACATCGTGTACGTCGGTGGAATCGATCGAGTGATGACCATTAAGGTCTCGTGCTTTGCCGTGACAACTAGGAAGTGTGTGTGTTTGTGTTTATTGGTTACCTCGAGGAGAATCTCGACCTCAGAAATCTGGGAATTACTCGAGAGCCGCGCTGCTTAGAACAACGGAAGGTATGTTCATTTTTAATAGTTAGCGATTTTAGATTCACGAAAACAGGGTGTCGTACCAGCGATGTGAGATCCCAAAATTTTTCGGGGATTTCGATCGGAATGTTTGAGGAATCGAAGGAGAGCAGTTCGTTGCCTTTTCCTCCACGTGTGTGCTGTTTTTCCTCGTCTAGCCCCCTGATTTAGGATGTGTCTGCGAGGTTGATAGTGCATCTTTTGTGCGGGGAAGCGTTTTATAATAGCATCATTGGCAGGTGCGTGTGTCGATGCGAATCCCTGTGAAGGGGATTTATGTCGTTTGTGAGGCTTCTTATAGCCCTAGTTGTTATTTATTTTCGGTGGAATCATTCCTAACATCGTAAGGCACTGTTCGAACTCAACCGCGGTTTTTCTTCGAATGGTGAATAGAGAGTTTCAAGCTTCGAGTTAGTTCGGTTGATTAAATATCTATGTATCATTTAGTTAATTTTATCCGTATGTTTGCGCAGATTTTCACACCCTCTTCTTTGTGGATGTTTTCCTGTTATGGATTGATTTTCCTAAGCTCCAATTAGGTTTTTTATTATATAACTGAAGGTATTTTTATTAACTAGATTCATCTTATTCTCTCTTAATTTTAAATCATCTTTGATCAGTGTTTCTTATTATGAATTCTTAATACGTATCGATATAAAAATGGGCTAAATGGAAGAAGAGTCTTTATAGTCCAAATTTAGCCCAAAATAAAGATTCGAATTATTTATTTTTATTAAGTATGCCGATGTGTTCCAGGATAAATTTCGCGGACATGAGATGTAAAAATGCTTTCGTGATATCATCCCATGCACTCATGTAAAGTTCGTGTTATGAATACCAAATTTTTAGGAAAACGCTCGGCATTCAAACCGTGCACGATTAATATCTTGAGATTATCCGAACCTCGGCTCAAAATATTCGTAAAGCGACAGTACCGTCATTACTGATCATTTTTCCAACTACACGCCGAAAGGCGGTAAACAACATGTTGACGAATGAGCGTTGTAGGCTAGGCTCGGAAAATTTGTTCAATCTCCGAAAAAATCGAAAAATGCAATAGACAGTAATCATAATGCTGAAATTTGGTAACGCAAAAGTGTGGCGAGACTATCAATCCCGCCTTCTGCTCATCCATTGTCTACCTCAAAACGACATTATCTATGTCAAGCATCTACGAACGATTTTTTTTAAATCATCTGTTGTTGGCACGCTTATATATGTGCGATATTTTCGTGTTCAATGAGCTTATGAGCAAAGGAAAAAATATAAAACGCGCTCCTTAGACTTAGTGCTTTGAAAAATCAAACGTTGTGTGTAGAAAAGACCCGATGCTTAGAAAAATGAGGACAAACGCGGAAGATTTTAAAATACTTTCTCCGACTTAAAATTGGAGTTTGAGCCATACGTGAGTATTTAAGATGCTGTGATGTTAGTACACATTTTAAAATCTCCTATTTCTTCCAGGTTCGTGCGGATTCTAGACTAAATCCGTTTCCAATTTAACACATTTTCCAGAGAATTATGCCTCTTAACATATGAGTACCGCGATTAGATGAACGATAAAACAGACGCTTATACAATCTTATACTGAATACTGTAAATTACATATTAGTATTTAAAATTAAATAGAAACGTCTTTATAGGACGAAATTCTAGACTAAAAAGTGCCATCTTTTATTTCTTTCTTGTCAGAATGTCATTCAAAATTATAAAATTGGTTCACAATTCATTTTAATAAAGTATATTGTATACAATTTTTAACGAATACGGTATAAAAAAAAAGGCTGGTTTTGTGAAAGAAAAAAAGCTGTTATATTTCATCACTGAAAAATATTTCACTGCAGGAAAACACTCACAAAGGGAAATGTAAAAAATCTGTGAAAGGTATAGGAAAGAGTGGAAAAAATAGAAATGTAGATTACAACACCGAGGATCGTAAAAATCAAACAGTTATTCACATATAAGGTGTACATCCAAATATAAGTATTTTTTGTCGTATAAAGTTTGACGTAAAAGGCTATTATTTACTGCATAGTTTGGTCATTAGATAAACAATCAGGTGAATTTATGAAAATAATATTGTAGTATTCGTCTAATATATATTTATAAGTTAACTATGAAGAAAGTGTACCATGAAAATAAACAATATATGGAGGGGTGAAACTAGACTATTTAACTTTCGATATCAAATCTTACATGAAGAAAAGCTGTTTTCATCTATAACTACGGCGAAGTACCTCAGTAAGAGCATACAGAATCCAAATAAAGACATTTCTTTAACCTGATATTGGAAAGGGCTCATTTTTTGTCATCCATCTTAGAATTATCGAAATCGTAAAAATTTTCGAGGGAGTCTAACGGATCTGGGTCGTATTTAGAGCATGAAAGTAAGAGAACGCCACTTCTCAGAAAGGCATGATTATCTGCATAATGTTATGAATTTCCTTCGCATTTCGTATCTATCATTCCTACGTCCTTTCGAATTTTCAAATAATTCGATTATAATCATCTCATAGCACGTGCGTGATCTTGCTTATTTTCTAATTTCAAACTTGCTTTTTCACCTACTCCCGCTTTTTCTTTTGACTCCATGTTTCTCGCAAATCTAGAAATTTGTGGATATACTTATTTTTCAAGTATTTTCAAAGTATGCAATGCATTATGCAATACTGAAAACATTGGGGAAGTCCATGTTACTATTGACTCGGTGGAGTCATTCCGCATTCGGAGAAGTATTGAAATATGTATTTTTTCCCTATAGCCGTGGTTAAGCCGATAGGTCAATTAGCAAATTACATTCTAACCAAGTTTAAGAAAGGCTTAACCTTCGCAGTTAATTTTTTAAATATATACTGTCGTAAGCGGATGAATCTTACACATTAAATTAAATGTTAAGTACTATATAATTAAATTATTTTGTACTTTCCTCGAAATATGATTTATTCAATTAGAAATATTTTATCTTTGAGCAGTTTTACATCAATTACGAAACTAGTCGTGTCTAAAAATTTATATATTGTGGAAATTACAAAATAGTATTTTTAATTCATCATTAAGGCTCCCTTTCACAAAGTTGAGGGTGAACATATAAGATTTATTTTCAAGTGTTCAGTATTAAGATTCACTTTCTTTTTGATTAACCTCTAAATAGAATCACTTCTAAGTCTTTCGCAATGGAAAATATAGTTGCCACAAATAGGTGTTATGAAAATTACAGTGCAAATTGATAGCGAATGCTTACCTATATGGAAATCGAATGACATAAGCAAAATCATACATGCAGCAATACCGTGAACACACATAAGCTTGTGTAATTGCTTTCATAAACATCACTTTACAGGGAGCTTACTCCTTCGCAACAATCAACAAAGACTTCACTCCATATTGCTACGAGCGCCTCGTAAGCATATTTCAAGGAGATTTCATCTGACAAAGGGTAGTTCGTAGAAATGAATGCGAGCAGAATTGTGGGGGAAGGGAAGTAAACACATTTCCCCTTTAGCATCAGCAAGGATGTCATATGATTACATTTGATGATTTCCTCAGTCACTTCTGCTTTTATGTACTGCTATTATTACTTCTCAGTTAATATTTATTTCTGGGCTAGTTAAATTTAATTCGAAATTATGTTCGGCTGTAAGACAGGATTTTTCAGTCATGCACTCAATGTCATTGTTAAGATTGATATATTACTAAATATTAAGTAAATTATTGAATTCGAGCATTTTTTTCTGAAATTATCAGGAAATTCTCCCAAAGTAGGAAAAACAATTCGTATAGCCATATGGATATTAGCTTGCAATATTTAGCGAAGGCAAATTCAGCGACAACACACACTAATTAGTTTGGTGAAATGGAAACATAAGAGAAAGCTTAGTGATTATATTTCTCTTTCAATGCAGTTAATATAAAGGAGAACTGCCAACCTTAAAAGATAACGTAAAGAAAAGCTAAAGTCATCTTTGATTTTAATTAAAATCAAAATTTTCTACAACTAGTATAATTGGTGACAAAAATATGTTTTGAAAAACTCGGTCAGAATGACTAAGATTCATCTGATCTTGGAATGATGGTGGAATTTTAAAAAGTTCAAAAAGACTTTTAACTGCTTAAGCTAAGTAAATATTTAATGAGAAGAGTGGAGATGAGCGCTCGAATAACTTTCTTGATATTTCAATTGAATTCCGGACAGAATGAATAATCGGAAATCAACAGGGTGAGCATAGTAATAAATGCCATCATTCGAATTCCAATTAATTTCAACTTCCAACTATAAAGCGCAAAAGTTTCAAGAGAAAGGATTTTAATTTTGTCATGATTAGTGATATTGCTTCTTAGCTTTTCTGACTGGCAAGAAAATCTATTAAAAAGACAATCGCAGAGGGCGAGTTCACCATAAAATAGGATTACAAAAATTTTAAAGGAATTTGAATTCTTCCATTCTCATCAATTAATGAGAAGAAATCCCCGGAATTTCCAATTACTTCGCTAATAAGAAAAGAATCCATTATACACAAGAAATAAATATACTGACGTTGTAGGGTAGTACTAGTTTGGTTATATCCTAATATTTCCGTCTACTGAGAATTTTAATGTGATTTTTATTAATTAAACAATTCATGCGATACGTGTAGAACTTATATAGGTTTAAACCCATATCCTCAATTCTCAATCTGACATCCTCGAAATAAGTCATGTTGTTAAAGGAAACATAATTTTTTGTTAACGTAATCATTTTGCTGTTATATTTAGACTTGATATTCATTTCTCATGGTGACTCCAAACTGATTTTCGTTATAGCTCTCCTTTCGCTCATATCGCTCAAGTTCTGATAATGTCCATTTTACGTAAAGGAAATGTTACGGATTGCGATAACCCATTCATAAACAATCGAAAGGGTTCAGGTAATTTTAGATGTGGTTTCAACGGAAATATCACATAAATAGGAAAATTGACACATTTATTACGACATACTATAAGATTGAAAATGGCCAAGGCTGGAGAACTTATTTTTTATCGATGCTATTCGGCAACCTATGAAACCATCATGTTACACGTGAGAAATGCTTTGCCCGCAATAGTTTCACTTCCAAATATTGAGGATATCGCTTAGCAAACTTGGAATAATTCAGAATTTATATAAACTGAAATTCCGTGCATTTGTTTCAAGGAAGATCGCAAAGAGAATCACACGCCCGACATGATCGCATGTTCCCAATCTTTAGCGCACGATCACTTGCGGTTCGAACTGTAATCGGATCCGAGCCTTGAATTATTCTAAATTTAAGTTGTAATACCGGATACCGGATAGCCAATAGGGGGGCGCATTCGCCTTTGAAGGCGGTCCCGGGTTCGATTGCCGATGGGATCCCAAACGTGCGAAATGATCTCGTCTGTCGAAGTACTTTTAACGATACCACCACTACAAATTAGAGGGTGAATACACTCCGTTTGTCGCAGCCAGATTCTTCTTGGTAGCTCCGGAAGGCCGGATTACAGATTTCTAGGAATCACTCAATGCGCATTCCGATAGAATATCCTCTGGGGTTAAATGTAAAATGGTTCTACTCATTCTAATATAATAATGACTCTGCTCATTCTACGTTCAACCCTTGAGGGTGATAGCATGGCTATCGAAATCCGCATTGGGTGATTCTTAGAAGACCCCCGGAGGGATACCGGCCTTTCTCGGTGCTCCGATACCTAGAAGACGCCCCGATAAACGACTAACGGATTGTTTTCAATCTCCAATTCATTAACAGGCGTGTTCCAATTTTCTCTTCTTACCACCACTACAAAGTTGTACTACATGGCACTGTGCAACTCCGTAGGACACAACTAACAAGCTAGGGAGAAGAAAGTTCAGAATCCTACATCTTGTCATATTCAGCGTCTAGGCGAAATCCCGAAAGTAGGTTTGCTGGCTGAGCAACTGAGGTACGTCGTTTGAAAGAGGGATGGAAACGCATCTTCGGTGCAGTAAGGCGCATGAAACCCAGCGTCTGCTTGCGGATCGAGGGAGATTCTCAATTCGCATCTCCCGCTTCCTCCCGGCTAACGGTACAGCGTACGCATGTGAGGAAATCTCGTGAAGAGCAACGGGATGACCCACTCAGCATCGATTGCTCGGATACAGCCTAGAAATTCTAGCGGTGCTGGGCGCTATAGGCGGAGAAACACATAATCCCCGAGGAACCGGATTTAATCATTTGCTCAGAATTTGATTAGAAGGCCGTCGGAGGGCGGCAAATGTTGATCCAACGGTACCGTTTGAACGGTAATATTTTGATAAAAAGGTTTCTTTATTAAATTTTGTCCTCTATTAGCTCGTTATCTAATTTGGCTCGAAAGCAGTGGAGCGTTTCGGAGACGGGATTCATTACCAGACCCAACAAAAGGCTTTTTTCCTCCAAAGCATTTCCAATCGGAACTGATGAATTCCTTCTGCGGCGTTTCAAAGAGAACTATTGGATTATTTATAATATTGAACAATACATTTAGTCGCTCAGATTCTTCACTAATAAGGTGATCTTCGTTCAGTTAGTTGTCTTTCGCTTTACTTTAATGCTGAAAAGTTGTTTTACGAAATTTTACGCTCGAACTTTGAAGCATTAAATCACTGTAAGGATTAGGATATCCAAAATTTACTCTACTAACTAGACTAGATACTAGAACATATAAAATGCTGTACTATACAAGATATCTATTGAATTCTTACCCCTATTAACTAAAACATAATTAATTCATAGAAATTATACAAGTCTCTTCATACTGAGACAACTAACATGCAACTGAGGAAAAACTGTGTTATAGTAAATTACGCTTTCTCTGCTATTGAATTTTAAAGTTCGCAGAAGACCCGCTACTTGCAAAACATGACGATTTTGGGGAACCTTGGTTTAAATATTTCTTCATAGTAAATTTAGTTCTCCGTCTGCGCCAGAAAAATATACCGCGAAAAAACTTATAATTATCTTTAACTCAAAGCTAGAAACTATAATATAAGTAAACAATACTAAATATACAGTGTTTTCAACAGTCGATTCCGGGGGTATCTTTTTAACTTTTAATCCGATAATCAGTGCATGGGAAATTCTAAGAGGGCCATGCTCTGGAAGAGCGTTTGTTTATCGTTCTTTGAAATATTTAATTATTATTGTATGAAATTGTAATAGGTGTGGGCACATTTCACACAATTGTCTCTATATCATCCTTGAATTTTATTTTCTTCTCGTTACGTCTGGATCCAATATCAAGAGATGCTGCAATTTTGGCTTGAAGCCATGATGCCTTACGAGCCATATGCCATGCTCTCGTGAGCTTCATTATTCATTTAATCTCTTCTGAAAATATTGGCAAGGCTGGATCTTCGGAAAGATAGAAATGAATTTGACGTAGATTAATTCCATGTATGAGTAAAGATTTAAAATACATATAACCTGGAATAAATTCGCCTACATGAAAAAGGATTCAAACCAGCATTCAAACCACTCTGAAACGGTCGGCCAAACCTCACCAATGGAGCGTGAAAACCATTTTCCGTTTTCTTTTTTGGCGGGGATCAAGCGATTTCGATATATTTTATTTTCCCAAGTATTCGCTGACATCTGTTTCATATTGAATATCTCACTCCTCGAACTTCGCAATATTTATTCGAAACGATGCTAACGGTTGCTATCTTTTTACTGCATTTTTTACGGGAAGCTATTCCATCGAAGATTTCAATTTCTCTTAATACTTCGGTGAGACAGAGTTTTTCTGAGAAAGTGACACTTGAAATGTTCGCGTATTTTTATTTCTACATAATTTTGTTAAATTAAGCAATCATATATGCCTAAAACGGGTCAAGTATGTCCACACTTCTCTGGATTTTAAGAGAAGAGTATCATGTATGATAAATTTAATGTTATGACTTAATGGTAAGGTGTGAACTGTAAGGAGTACAAAGAAAATGACACAGAAACTAACTTGAAAGAAACCTAAACTGTATTTCACTGCAATATAAGTGTAGGCCTTTTTAGTTTCCAAAAGTGAAATTTTTCTACTCTCTGACTTGTAGGGTAGGTGAGGAATAGTGAACTGCCTCGCGAAAAATATTTTTATATCGTATAAGATCTACAGAAGAAGCGATGGATACGATGGCACAGTTTAAAGAGTTGGAAATAGGAAAAACTAAACTCGTGGGCTACATGTTGAGATATGACAAGTCCCTCACAAATACTTTTGGAGGAAAAATGTTGGGTAAGTGAGGCAGAGGAAGGCCTAAAAAATTACACTTTGAAGACGAACGTGATGAAGTGCAAGTATTACACGGAATTGAAGAGACTGTCATAGGATAGAGAAGATTATTTGCAGCGGCAAGACCATGCCTTTAGTATATGAATGATGATGATGAGTATGAGCTCTACACTTTATGAAAATCTTCATACCACGAATAAAAATTTTCAGCGTAAAATTTTTCAAATTCCGAGATGTAATTCCTCCTGGGATACTTTTCCGTTAGCTTAAATTATAAAAGATAAAATTAAATATCCGAAAGTGTGATGAAATTATAGGGATAAAATATTTAAAATAAAGAGGGATGAGATCATGCCGGACGAATGTTATATTTAAAACTTGCCAAAACAAATTATATAAATGGAAACTTACTTGCCTCTCCTTGCCGTCCGTGGTAGAGCCACGGAGAAAACTGATTTTTTCACCATCCAGATCCAAGCCGATTCCCGTCCTTACTGTAACCAAAACAAAGATAACTTGTTATTCTTCGGGCGCACTTTTTACTGGCTTAGTGGTAACTTAAGACGGGATATTTCAAGAAGCTGAAATTTTTAGAGTAATCACCATTACATTCTTTAATGAGGTTAAGTTAAGACTTTTCAAAAAAAAACTACGAGTATTTATGCGAATTCTGAGATGGAATTATATCCAATATAAGCAGCACATGTAGCAGATGTACATCCTTATGGAATTCATTCAAGTGATATATTGGTATTTTCATTTCATTTATTTCATTATTTCAATGACAGATGCTGGATACGGACGATTGACGCTAATAGAGAAATGATTCATCTGAATAGATACCGACTTCCATTTGAGCTCAGCCTTTACTTAGACCTTGAATGCCATACTCAATAAGAACCCATTGTAAAATCATCACACATGGACTCGCCCAAACAATCAATTCCAGGCGTAAAACGAATCAGGAGAACGTTTCGAAAAGGAAGAATTAAACGCACATGGAGGAACTTTCTAGAAAGGGGGAAAAAGCGTTTGGGAGCATATCCGTGGTCGGGGAAGTCAATAAGAATCCGTTAGCCACCTGTCAAGGGCCTCTGTGTACTTTCTCCTTTCTATCCATGCTTTCCCTCGCATCCTCCTTCCATAAATTACTCATATCACGCTTCACTTGATTCCCGCTGACACCGCCGCAGATCTCTTAGAATTTCGAGAAATTCACACTAGTTTTCCGAGACCAGATTAGAGACTAGCAGAAACTTCCTGACGCGCAGATATGCTGTGGTCGGAGACCTCTGAGAGTATTTCTCCAGTCAAGTAAAATTTACAGGCGGTATTCTCTCCGCCTGCTCCCAGAAATGTTTTATGCTTCCTCTTTCTTTCGTTCCGAGAAAATTTTGATAAAAAAGGGAGATAATTCTTAGAGGCTGGGAGTACCCATTGTGAGGGATTGGTTTTATTCTTCACGCGTGCATTAAAACGAGGAATGCTAAGGAGTGTAGATGGTAAAGATGGCTTAGATTAGTTCAAGTACTGAGGGTGATGACTTTAAATATGTATCTCTATGGAAATATTTTTTACTGTGAAAGGTTAATGACTCATATGTGATGAAAGAAAACTTTGAGCATTATTTGTTAAAGCTCGTATCAAATAAATGAGATTTTTCACTATTTGTGGAGATATTTACTTTGAGATTTTTTACTATTATGATCAGTATTTATCTTATCTTATTTTATTATTATTATTTTATTATTATTCCATTATTATTATTTCCTTATCATTTATTATTATTAATATTTTATTATTATTGTACAGAAACAGGAAACCCCAATAGAATCCGTTTAAATAATACACAAAGATCACAATCGATGAACACAAACAACCATTCTCTAATAGGGAAAATCCGATTATCCAGGATTCGAACCCGGGACCGCGAGGATAAATCGCTAATAACGCTAACCACTACACCACCGCGGCCAGCCCTTATTTCAATTGTAATAGCGAGCATGACAAAAATTACACTGGTTATACACTACTGCATACTTTGTTTACCTCTCTCACGTCACCCCATTATTCTCGCGTCGTTCCGGTAGGCTTCTATTTACTCGTGACTCAACTGCGTCGACCTTCGGTGGCCACAGGCCTTCTGCGAGACCACGTGTCCTGTCCTCACTACGGTTCAAAGGTTTTTCCTAACAGTTGTCGTAAAAGCTTACCGCTGACTATCCACGGAATCGGATTTAACGGGATGTTTTCGGAAATTTTAGATTTCCCTCTCGGGATTTGAGATTTCCCTTTTTCTCGATTCCCGCTTACGAAATGTCAGGAATTCGGAAACCCTACCGGGAGAAAATAATACTCCATTCCTCAGACGAGGGAAAGTTCAGGGATGATTCATTAAGCTGGTGTACTTAGAGCGTAATTGCAGCAACGCTTTGAAAGTGGTAAACGGAGACTGATATATATTCGCTACTGAAGAAGCTCATTTCATGCGGTTTTGCTCAGTTTTTTTGTATCTTTTGGACATTGATCTATGTAGTATTTGTAGTTTAGTTTCGCGCGATAGATCTCGCGTTATTTCTTCTCAAATTAGTACCGTTTTACCTTTCTCGCTTATGTATTCTCGGATACCTCCGGTAATATTTTATATGTATTTACAATTCATTCGTGTATTCCTGATAGTATACGGTGCTGGACCAAGCTATTTTGAGAGTGGGGGCAAGATTTCATTAGGCCGTTCTCATAATGTATATAATGAATATTACTTATTAAGAGCGCAGTAGCAAGTTCCGTTAACAATCAATCCGAACGAGAATGAAGTAATTTTAATAGCATTTGATTGAAAAACTTTAATTTTTCAACGAGCAATGGTTGATGTTTATCTAGTCTACCCTACAATCGGCTGCCTGCTGCTCATGCTCACTCCTTGGCCCGATAATGGTTAATAATATGGTTATCCCTTCACACTTGTACATTAATTTTTCTTATGTTTTAACCTATAGAACTATTTGCTTATTAGAGATTGTGCCATTTATAAAATGACACTCGTTCTTTTAAAAATAATGAAAGGCATACATAAATGATTAAAAGAGGGTATACCCGACTTCTGATCATCGGGTTGTGGGCACAACTTTGATATAACCCACAACCTAACAATCAGATTTTTCATTTTGCTGAATATTAGGAGAAATAAACATCCCAACCTACCGTTTGCCGAGATTCTACTGTCTTCATCAAATACTGAATTTCGATTCAGTTAAGCTCGGGGCGGTATTGGCGCTGAGAAGGCAACGGCTTTAGCTATCTGTTAGGAAATTTTTCTTTGAAGACAATTTTGCTTACTCCTTAAAAGATGTCATGTTTTTTGCTCGGTCATAGTTTGTGGCAGTGCCTAAGGAAAATTGTAGAGGCGAGTTTATACCGATGGGACGTCTAGCGAATATGGGTTGGTCATGGGGCGAGGATTGCACCCTAATTAATTTCCTTATAAGTTGTCCATATAATTCTAGCCCGAGATTAGCGGGCCGTGGTGGAGTTCAATACTTGTTCTAACGCCCCTGCGGATTTTAGAATTATTTTCGTATACTTCCGACTTTGTGCGAAGACAGTGATATCTTGTTATCGGCGAGAAGCAATCCAATAGCTGTATTGTCCCGCAGAATTACAGCAGCCCTCGCTTTCAGATAAACACAAATAGCCTGATTGCGAGGGTGAATGAATTCTGCAGAAATGGGACTTAAAGCGAAGTCTAAACCGTGTCTCGTTCCCCTACAATTGCTGTACAATTTGCACACCTAAGAAACCATGAGACCGCACTCGAGTAATGTATTGTCTACTTCGAAATAATTCAGCACTGAAATTTCACGAAAGAGACCGACTTGAACCGCTATGTTAATCTGAGCGAAATACATTCCATTTTATTTTTACTTGATTTGAAATTCAGTGAATATGGGCCAGTCACGGGACTAGGATAATATCCTAATTTATATCCTTATTAGTTGTCCTTATTATCTTACTATTATTGTCTTCTATATTATTTTCTTAATAATTTTGAAATGACTTAATTAAAAAATTTACCTTTCCTTAAACAATAAGATAAAATCGTCGCGTAGAACGTCCCAAAAAATCATACATGGAATACATCTTTGAATCATTTTCTGAACCCTCTGAAATCTATTTCTATTCATTCATTAAGCATTTATATTACGAGAGTTTCCCTACTAATGAAATACATTTCTGTGAATATAAAAAAAATTTAAATTGAATCACATGTATAGTTACTACACAAAAACCTGTCTATTTCCTAGCACATCTTATCTTTTTTGACTCTTAAGGTAGGCTTGATCCATCCAAAAGCATGAAGTCCTTGGCAAAGAATTTTATTAAAGAGGATTACCGCTTAGACTACTTGGTAAAGGAAGCGCATCCGGTCGTACAAATTAGTGCCAAAAATGAAATTAATCATCTCCACCATCAGCCGACTCCGAATGCGATGGTAATTATACAAAGAAACGAATGGGTTGTTTGTTAAATTGGACTTCCTATTCCTACTTTGGCCAAGGAAGAGGTTTGTGAGGATATCTGCTTCGACGAGTAGGATGGTTAATAGGATACAAGAACGCTTGGTTTTATTGGGTTGGGATGAGTCAGCCCTCAGGGTATGCGCGGAAGTTCCGAATTCAGCAAATTAAATGAAAGTGGGAGAGGGATAAGAGAAAGAAAGCAAAATGCTCACCTTAGGCTCACCTTATTAGAGGAATGTCTTCTATTGGGAGAACGAGCAATAATTCTTATTTCCCCGAATACTATTACTCACGGCAGGATTTTAGACAGATCAGTGCATAGTAATCAAGCGAAGGAGAAATTGGAATTCCCATAGTCGCTGCTGCTTTCGAGAAAACGTTAAGCTAGTAGTAATTTAAGATCGAAGTGGTTAAGTCTTTTGTGTTTTGCTGTTTTTCCATTCGTTTCTTACGATTTTCAGGAGAAAATTAAAGCCCCTTCCAAAAGACAAGTACTTAAATGACCAAGTTCTTATTGATATAACATTCGCGAAAAGATATCTAAATCTAAATGGAACCATAAATAAGAGCTTCTATAAGAGTCTTCCATAGATAAGAAAGCAAAAGGGATATTTGTTCCAATTAGTGCTGAATCAAAGTTATGAAACTATTGCTCTGTCCTAAAAATTTTAAATCTCAAATTTATTTCAATTTCTCTTCTTTTATTCCGCCTATAAAATATTTAGTGGAGTTAGCCGTTTTCGATTGAATTCGAGATACGTGGAAAGGTTTTATTGCGGAAAACACTAATTCAGATGACGAAGATTATCGTAGCGCTTCATCTCCCAATCCATTATCATTAGTGAAAATAATATAGAAATTCGTAAAGAAAAGAAGAAAATATATGTATATCGTATCCACTTTACCGTTACGCGAATGAGTGAAAGTTGTTTGGAAGAAAGTCTAATTCCCATTAGGCATGTTTTAGCTACTTCGTGGTTCGATTGTTTTTCTTTCTCTTCCTCTGCATCTAATCAGAATGAGGACTTGGGAGATTTTCTCTCCCTTCGAATTCCTTGCCTTCACATTCATTTGGAAAACCGCCCAAATTATACCATCACTACAATACAGACTCAGTGTAACTTCGTTTGACCAGGCTTAAAAGTATTAAGCCCATGAATTGTGGGACAGAATCGACCAAATCTCTCTTATATAAAGCGTATAATTAACGAATACTACTTCCATCTTATAGCCATACTCGATTGTCTACTTTTAATTTGATTTCAAGTTGCTTTCCAATTCTATTCCTCTTTTAGTACTGTAATTGTTTTTATGTTTTATCCCTAACATCATGTGTGTCTTTGAAACTCACATAAAATCGAAGTAGCCAGTCTACATTAATTTGATTATATTAATATGTCAATGTACAAGAATTATACCTATTGCTATTTCGTATATGTTTTTTACTCAGACAATTCTGGCTCTATAAGGAAAGCATGGCAAGCCGGCTTCTATCCTCGTCTTGACTTCTCGCCTCATTTCCTCTCAAAAGCAATTTTATAACGGTGTAGGGGATTAAAATCCACCGATGATCGGGTCATAGGTGTTCATAAATATCGAAAAAGCCATTTTTGCTATCACCCTTAGTGGTGAGGTAAAAAAGTAATTTATATTTAGGCCGTACCGAGTAAGAAAGAAAGGGTGAAATTCCCTGCCTGTAATAAATATCAATGGATATGATAGCCTATAACTTACATATACAGTCTCCAGATTATCCAGACAGAATGGACTCCAGATTTTCCATGTACGAAGAATTCGTTTTGGAAATTATCTTTGCATGATGTTTTATAATTAGTCGATATTGTCCGTGGTCTATCTAAAAAAAAATCAAGCAAAAAGTACAAGAATCTTAGCGTTTTAATACAAGCCAGACTTTCGTAAAATCTTTCTTGCCATTCAAATTCACCCTTTAAGTATAATTGTTTTCCTTACTTACGACTAATTATTACATTATCGCTTCTAAAAAGATCCTCACTCAAGTGAGGAAAACTTTATGAGTCCATGAATAAATCGTAAACAACGGAAAATGTCCACAAATACTACCTTTAAACTTTCACAAAAGCAAGTCTGAAATATATTTTTTCTTATTTAAAATACCTTTCCTTCGAAAGTCAACCCCATGCTGATGGATTTTTCCATCGTTCAGCAAAGTTTCCACACCACATAACATATACAAAAAGCGACCATGATTCATGGTCTGGGAGTCGAACAATTCTATGCTAAACGATCATCCATACGCTTTGTATGAGTCTGTTTGTGTGTATATACGTTTGTTATTATTAGGAATAATCTGGTCATTTTTATTCTTCCAATTCCTTTATGTATCTATGTTTTGGTTTTAAATTTTATTTTTCTGGAGCGGAATCATATTGGGAGCGAAAATATCGGCCGAGGATTGGTTATCGCAACCTTGGACATGCCCCCGCTACTCTCCCTATCCTCACTTTGAGTAAATTCTTCTCTTTACGTTTCTTTGTTTAGGTCATAGGTATTACTACCTTTGACCACGTAAACACTGTGAATTCCTGATTCAATAAAAATATTAATGTGTGCTTCTCCTTAAAGTAATTTATCTTGTAAAATGTACATACATTCCTGAGGTATTAGTCAGCTGGAAGGACTCTGAGGCCATGTAACCGCATTCTCAGAGGTGGTCAAACGAGTGCCTTAGAGGCTTTTTTGCTATTTTCGCTGGTTTTACCATTGCTGCGCGGTGTGGAATCCGTATGAGAAGGGTTTCATCTTGAATCTAGAGTTCGTACAACGCAGGCTCGTTCTGTTAAGGGCGGTAACACGTTTGATAGCAGTGTTTTAGAGATTACCAAAAACTTCGGCTGAGAATCTCTAAAGGATAGAAAAACCGAGTTTAAGTAGGCTGTTTGAGAAATTTTTAACTATTAATATGAAATACGTAACATTGTGGTTCCTGTACTCAGAGAACGTAATTTTTGAGGCCAGACGTAAAAAAATTTCGCGACATTATGGATAGAATCAATACCAATTATTGGTCTCCGTTTACTAGATAGTACCAGGTACACACATAAATCAGATAATTAAGGAAATCAGCGTTTTCACACCCCTGCTATACGCCATATGGCGACTCGCGGGGTAGTAATGTAGGTCTAAATATTTGTATACAATGGTATCGATGTATACTTATAACTTCGACTCCAGTATATAAGGAAAACTTTGACATTAAAACTTTAAGAATATGGAAAAGAGAAGAACAAACTTATACTATATCACAAAATATATAAGTTTGTACTTCTCTTTTCCATAATGGAGAACTATCACAACGTTAAGGCCGAACTGGTGGAATCTTTAAGAATATATAAGACCACTGATAGCACAGAATGATATATTCAAAAATATCATTAAACCATCAAAGAATTTAAGGGTTCATTATTATAATTTATTATTTTTTTGATGTTTTATCGGTGTTATTTGATATCATGAACACTATTTTTTAGTCTCGTACCACACTTACCATACGGTATCATTGCGGTGGTTGTTTTGACGTCATGTATCTGCCGTTATGAAATAATTTCACAATTCGAATCCCATATTTATTAAACGTTAATTTCATCAGAGAGAAAAACGTCCTTGAAACGTGGCCCCCCCGAGGATAAGGCAATCATCATTGTTTGTGGCGTCCCTTATTCATAATAGAATGCGTAACATGGGCACATATATGGAGGAAGTTTGTTGTCGTCGGACGACCTACAGAGGACAAGGAACTGAGCAGCCGTGCGAACCGGTGAACACATTTTTCTTAGCCCGTTAACCACGGATAACGGCTTCCTTCTTTCGCAATTAATGACGAACAAGAGGATTTGTATGGAATCTTTGCTTTGAGGAAATACAATTTATGATCGTTCTTCTTGGAGAAGTAAATGGGGTTGAGGAGGATATGACGATTTCTCAGCCTTGGACTGAGCTTTTCCGGGTTGATGATTTGCGTTTTTAAGGGAAGAAATTGGACCGCGGCTCTTAATGCATTTAAGGTATAAAAACGCTCTTGCAATCGTATTTGTCGGTTTGCGGACCTGCGATTATTCCAGGGTCTGGAAAACACGGGATATCCGGGACTCTGACCTTACGAGAAAAGTCCAATGCGCATTTTGATACGTGTGAAGTTTTAATTTCAGGGATGATCTTTCTTCGAAAATGGCCAATGTTAACCCTAAAATAGTCCGGTCGGACTACATGACATTTTTGATAGTTAAAATTTTATATTTGGAGTTTAAGTACGAAAGCAAGATAGAGACATTTTTTTATATTTTACATTTACATTTATATCTTAACCCTGAAAACCGCCACTGGCGCATGGCAGGGGGTGTAAAACACCGAAAACCCTATCTACCCTTCACTGCTGTCGGCTTCTCTAATACTTCGTGGAAAAAATGACCAGGAATAACTATCTGTACTAGCAACTATTTACCTGTAACTCTTCATCGTTTTGTCTCGATGATCACGTTTCCCAAGGAGAAACAGAAGCGAAAAATGGCTCGACATGACTGGGTCTCTTATTTCTACTTTTTTATACCTACCGGAAAGTGGGAGACCTGCCCTCGAATCCAAGTCATATCGTTGTTTTTTGCTCCTGTGTTTCTTTGAACTTTTATGCCACACGGAAATGTCTACAAAGTTACATCCTTATACTTATATCTGTCTGTCTGTCTTCATTTACCCCAAGACTGAATTCGTTTGTGTGAACCATTACCTACGAAGTTGATAAAGTAACTATGAAAACACTTATAAATTGAACTCGTGTCAAGTGTTAAGGGAAAAACTGCAATTCATTGCAAGAGCAATTATACCATAGTATTATTATCATACTGTATCGCATTCTAATCTAATTCTAATCTTAAAATACTTGTCGTTTAACAAAAAAATCGCTTTAAAAATAATATTTTTATATTTCACACACTTATTAAGTTGAGCTAAATGTTTTCATGATATTCACTAGGATATTCACGTCATAAGAAGAAATTTTAAGTTTCGTGGCAATATATATTTTTGAATTATTGATAGCAATTTACTAATGTTTTCAATGTTAAATTAAGAATGGGACTTTATTTTCTCAATTTCGTCCGTATTTTCATTTTTGTATCGTAAACAAATATTTTTTGTCTTTTGGCCAGCCATAGCCACTTTACGTTGTCTTAAAATTTTACCGATTCCTAAATTTACCCCCAAGTTATTTCAGTCTGCTATCGATTGAAAAGTAGAGCAATGAAATTAAAATTCATTAAAGTCTCCGAAATAATGCGTTTTCACTCGTGAAATGACGCGTCGTTAGAATTCCTGCTAAATTTCCACAATTTTTATCGCATCTCATGCAAGGATGCCGCAAAATGTTTCCAATAATGCCATAAACAAGGGGCTTTCTAAAGTGAAAGCAAAATAAACTAATGATACATGCGAAGGATATGGAAACCATATGCGTGCGCCGAACCTTCCGATACTTTCTTATTAATGGAGAGCGATAAAGTATCGTGTAATAAATTTCTCCTTTCTGCTACTTATAAAAAGAGAGTGGAATGAGGACAAATTCGTTTCACTGTTTTATTATTTTCTATATCAAACATACTGTAACCGGATGTTGCGTAATTATTCTCTCCTATTTGAAGGAAGTTATGTTTTCTATTGCTTTTCTATAACATGACGCGGAAATTAATACCGAAGAGGTAAATACTTAGAAAATCATCCGTGGAGTGTACAGAAGTATAATTTTATATGAGTTCATAAAACTCATATGATCGATTGCAGACTTTTTCCCTTTGAAGAAGTGAATCAGAAATAATGATCCTACGAAATTGAAATAAGCATCGAAAGAAAGAAAATTGATTAAAGATTTTCATTTTGGTCGTAGAATATCGTATTCGAATCGAAATTTAGAATACTTGTAAAAAAAATGACGAAATAATTGTGTAATTTTCCTATCCCCCGTGGCGGGGATGGGTTGTTCAAACCCGTATGATATGAATATGACCGCAATATTCGCAATGATTTAGAGCTCAGTTATTACTCAACCAAAAAGTTGGTTTAGTAGACTACTGCATTCCGGGTGGTAACAGATAATATGACAGATACATTTTATTAATATTTGACATTTTTGACATTTTTTGGGTATTTTGCATATATGCATCGGAATAATGCGATAATATTAGTAAATTGTTCTATAAATTAAATTAACTTCCGTCATCTTTGACGGGGAAATTCACTAGTTTAAGATGTTTGGGGAAACCAGCATGAATACCTACTACTACTTCTATTCAAGTTATACCCATTCCGTTCTGTTTACTAATTACTTTTACATATATCACCCACTATCTTATACTATAGACCTCTTCGTCTTTGGTTAGGAAGAACCAAAAAGGTTTGGAGACTAGGCAAGATGAAGAATGAGGTAAACTACGCTAGCTTTTCTCGACCAGACAAATGGTATCAGTGGAAAACATTCACGTTAAGTGAAGCACAACGACCCTATGAGTAACACATTTCATTGCGGAGTTTTGAGACGCAAAAAAAGAAAGATATATCTTCATTTAATCCAAAGATAATATAAGTTGACTTGAAAACACACCTGAAGATTAAGTGAACACATTGAAGCCGGTAGTGTCAATTCTTATTTGTGGAATAAAGATATATTTTAGTTAACAGTCGTGTGTTTTGAAAAACAATCCATTTATCAAGGTATTATCGCTGGAAGTCGCCAATTGGTAATTAAGTTGATATGCAATCTACTTTTAGGATTTCTATGCAATCTTCCTCCCAATTAAGAATTATCTGCAGTAGGAAGATTGGCTAATGAATGAAATACGCTTATGCACTCAATATGCATTCTTTCGTAAAGACGTTTCGTCTGACGGATAACTATCATTCATAAATTCAATCAATATTATTGATAATTTTCCTTTTATGGTACGAAAATGATTATAGCTAATTTCCTATTTATTCTAAAATTTTACTTTATCTACGGTCAACGACAAAGTTAGTAACTGCAAGTGCTTTCTTGATTTTTTCTTGTATACCTTTTCGTTCTTATTGTCATTTTTTATCTATAACATACTTTATAACCCTTTTTACCTCACAATGTTCATTATATAGGTATTATTGTTGTCTTTCTATGTAAATGTATTTTCTTTTGTATTCGAAATTAAAAGTCACCATGCATTTTTGCTTCACTTAGTCTGTATGCCTTTTCTGTAAAAGTTAATTTCTTTCCCTCTGAAGATTTCGTACTTTTTCCACAAGTTTTGAGTGGGTGTTTTCCTCCCATGGGTTATTTTCCTAAGCACTCGCTAAGCATCTTAGGATTTTAAACCTACAAATTAGTTTTCTTCTGTGAACTTTTTTGCTATCTCTTTCTATCATATGTTATGGTCAGTTGTATGAAGAGAAATCTTAGTCTCAACCACACCCAAATAAAGACGTTTTATTGTTATTATAAAATTAATCAGAAGCCATCCTATGCTTTTGAGTGAGGTTGTGTAGTTAAAGATGAATATCTCTCATGATTGTGGTGTTTCTCTTTTACAGATTCGGGCGTTTGCACTTCCTTCGGTGGGTGCTGAGTGAGGCGGAGATGCCGGCACTGGAGGTGGGGGCGGATGCAGTCACTGGGAACAGTGCACTGGCACTTCACTACGCTGCCGCCAGAGGATGCCTCGACTGCGTTAAACTTTTAGTGGAGACTTCAACCGAACTAAAGTAAGTCGATACAAACTAAGGGTATTACACGCAATGGAAAATCCTTACAGTGGTAACCAAAGACTACGATCCAAGAGAAGTTTACAATCCACGGGACGAAGCTAAAGAAATAGTTTCCATTTTCAAGTCTCGAAAGGAGGATTTCAAATTAAATGTTTGGGAAATCCGAACGATCTATATGTCTTCTGTCTAAGGAGTCCTTTTTTATTCCAACGTCCCCTTGATTTTGTAAGTTTATACTCATCACTCCAGTATTATGTCCTGTGAGATTTGCATAAACTCATAGATCCTACTAACAGATACCACATGACAAAAGATCGCTTTTCTTATGTTTTCATATGGACTAGACTTCAATATTGTTTAACACGAAAATATAAAAGCAACTTTATTTGTCTTAGTGAAATCCCCCTCATCAGACCCAAGAGTGTCATCACTTAACGTATTTTTGTCACAAAATTCGTTTTCTTCGTTTGTGTTATTAGTGATATTCGACTAGACCTTAAGAATTATGACTAGGATGAATTACAAAAAACCTAAACATGAATAGTAAATACCTACATGTACAAAATGAAATGCACTTAAAAAGAATAGGTATAATGAATTACTTTTTATTCGCTTTCTGCATCTGCTTCATTGTCGGAAACGGAATTGGGCTGACTGATTTTTGGTCTTTGATATAGATTAATAAATCCGTCGGGACCAATGACCCAATGATCCCAAGGAACTCATCATTTTCTCTCGTGGACTTATGTGGAATAATACCAATTTTGCTTCTTTAATGAGGGACTTGAATTTTTTCTCTTTTTCTTAGTATTTAAGACAGTCGCATTGCTTTACATCCTCCTCTCCTCCAAGTCGCACGCATTAATTCAACATTCGCGGTATGCTATACTGTACGCTTTTGATCTCCTAAAGCTTGATTTAACCAGTCAAATTTTGCTGAAAATGCAGGCTGGTCATTTTCACCTCGATCCCAAACGATAAAGCATGCAAAAAACCATGGGTATTTATAGTTAAAAATTAGAAACATATAATACTCTCAGACATTATCTAGTAACTTTACACCTTGTTACTGTATATCAATGTGAACACTGGTTCGAAATATCTGATTTAGACTATTTCTCAGGTTATGTTGGATTTTTTTTCAATTAATGCCTCACCAGTTCAAGGAAAGATCGATACTTACAATAGCTGAACAAGAGTTCATAGTATTTCTACTCCTCTAACAAATCTATCATAGTCCTCTAGCATCAAGATAGAAACATGAATGAAAATGCTGATAGTAACGACTAAGCTCGCGGGCCATTAAAAGGAAGTCACGTTGGAAATCATTCGAGATACAGTGATTCTCTATATGATTTGAGTGCGTTTAATCATACATGATTGATTCCAACTTTTCAGATCAGTTACATCGCTATCGTACTCTGGCAAAGAGATATAAACGATCACCGATATTTATACACATTGTCGCGAAAACTACGTTCAAACAGAAAAGTTTTAAAACAGGGATGGCAAATCTTTTGTAGCAAGGGTGCAATATTTGATAAATATGAAGTACTTGTTTGCCAATTTAGTGCAAAACCAAAGATGAGATGCTGATATTATCTATTTTATAACTATGAAAATGGGATGAATATATTTTTACTGACGCAAATAATCATTAATAAATGAAAATGAATCATTAATAAATGAATCACTAAAAATGAAAAGAACCCACATTCATTTACTCGGAGGCTTCATGTTTAAGTGAAGAGTAAGAATGACAGCCAAAAAAGTTCTCTCGCGTGTTACCCCTGCATTAAAGTATTCCATGAAGATGACGAGCGATTATAATTTACCGCACTAATTTGACGCCAATTACTGAGCTTTCTTCGATATATATCAAAGGCAGAAAGCTTTTTAGGAACCACTTACGGTAAACAGGACGACTCGTGGTGTATTTTTAACGAATAATACTTAACCCGGTTTTATATTTCTAGACAACTTTTCTTTCTATGTAGGGGGTGAATATTTCGTTGGGGCAGAATTGAGACTTAACTGGCGTAATAAATATAATAGAATGCTCAGTTAAGTTCAGATTCTCATCTGGGAATTTCTTTAAATTTCAGAGGTAGCAACAAGGACAGTCATGAATAATTTGGAGCAGTCCTTGTGCAATCCCAAAATCTCTATAATATCTCTCCACCCTCTTTTTCTAACTGTTTTCTCTAAATGCACTGAATTATATCTTCTGTCTCAATGTTATGAAAATTCAGCCCTTATAGTTATCATTCATTTTGAACCCATCGGTTCCTTCTTTGCTTCTCTTTCAAAATATGCTGTAGTATGATGAAATCAGAGCTTAGATGTAAAATCTTTGGTATTATATTAAAGGAATTAGCAATTCTGAGAGCAATGGTTCTTCACTATCTTTGATATGTCTATTTATTTTTACCCCTGCCTATGTGTTCTTCTCTTCATTTGTATTTATTTAGTTTGTTTCTTCTTTGATTGTACGTAAATTTAATTTATTTACATCCTCTTTCCGATCGCTCTAAATTTGTCTTTCTATTATGAACTTTCTCACAAGACGGCAACTTACTGCGGGATTCTTGCTAATTCTGTACAATTTTTATAAGTGCATTATCGTTAACTCGATAATTATTTTGATTCACGAATATTTCCTTTTCGCTACCTTCTTTAAACAGCACAATCTTTTAATGCATGCTTTTTGTTACTGTACTATCTGTTTTGCAGGATTTTCGGTTGTTTATTCCTGCATTGGATAATTTTTCAATTTGATGTTAATTTTCTTCCAGTTCATATAATCTTTATTAGCAATCCTATTTCTTTAATGGGTATAATTAATCGTATGTCATTGTAGAACGTCAAATGATCACGTAGGAATTAATTTCGGTCAAAACAAAGTCGTATGCATGTATCATTTTCGCAAGCTTGTATACTTTGTAGGTATCTGTAAACACTAAATATTGCATGAATTATGCAGGGTGAACATAGAATAGAAATTATATTGTGTATTTTATTAATTACATTTGAACAAATACATGGGTGGTCTGAAAAGTTTCCGACATTTCGCCATTTCTCGACATGTTTTCTGAAAATTTCTGAAAATTTTTTGAAGATTTCTGAAAATTTTCTAAAGATTTCTGAAAAATCTGGGGTCGAAAACTTTTCAGACCACCCACGTACATTTAAAACCAGCCAGTTATCAATTTAGGATAAAATAATAACATTTCGTGGAACCCTTTTGCGAGTAACCGTGAAGATTCCACTGGAATGATCTTGGATTCTTTTAGAATTTGATTTTAGATAATGTTTTTCGTCTTAAAAAGAAAATATCAAGCGAATCCATCCAAGAAAAGAAGGGAAAGCTACCCCTTTCACGTGCTGAATGTGATTACCCATACGACAAGATGATGATGATCTGGTCTCCAGCAATGATTAACAAAAATCGCACTGCAGGTACCAATTAAAGCACTGAACATGGAAACGTTAAACACGAAAAGGTAAAGAGAAACCGTCATTCATTCAAAAGATACGGTGTAAATACGACATCATCAAGACTACTATCAACCCTTATTAGCGTAGAGAATCTTACTTTAATTGCTCGCGTGAGGTCAACGTGACCCAAATTTCCTCGAATTTTTATGGTTCGTTAAAATGGTAATTAAATTGATTGTACATAAGTGATATGAAAGAGATCATTGGAGCCCCATGGGTTTCAGGTAGCAAAGTGGGTAGCACGTTCCCTTTGTTGAAAGTGGTCCCGAGTTCCATTCCTGTTAGGAGCCTATATAAGAGGGTGGTCTGAAAAGTTTCCGACCCCAGATTTTTCAGAAATCTTCAGAAAATTTTCAGAAAACATGTCGAGAAATGGCGAAATGTCGGAAACTTTTCAGACCACCCATGTATGCGATAAGACCTCAGCTGTCGAAACACTTTTAGCAATACTAATACTACTAGTATTTTATTCGTTTTATTTTATCGAATATTTATTAACCATTAATACTCAACCTTGCTTTATGACTGCAATTTTGACAATCGAAAAATTTTACTGTTAACATGAACCGAAAGACTTGAAAATTTCGAGATATTTTATAGAAGATCCGATACTTTTATTTAAGATTATTATATTTTATTAGGATTTCAATATTATTTCATGGCAAAAACATATGAGTGCACTCACTCTTTAAGGAAAAATCTCCAAAATGAGGTAGGAAATTTTAGATTTTGCCAACGATCATTAGCCCAATACTTAGCAGGACTCGTGAATCCATAAATATCTCTTTTAATTTCTTTTTAATACAAATTCGGAGTAAGAATGACGAATTAAGAGTCAATCGCTAAAGTAAAACAATTTGAAACCCAAGTTTGATCAACAAACTGTTACAACCGAGTCGGAAAGAATCTTTTACAAAGTCATTGCGTAACTATTTTTTAGAAAAAAATATTTCCTCAGCGCATACTTGCATAATCTACCAATCATCTTGGCATACCACATACAGTTATAATCTCTAAAGAAGAAGAGTTGCCAACATCTTGTATTGGTATGATGAGAATGCGATTCTATCTACCGGAAAATAAAGTAATTGAGGAGAAATTCCTCGATGAATGCCTCTTATTTATTATTGCTGAAGATGAAGTTATCAAAGCTATCAATTCAAAAATAGTGAAACAACTACGAGTATTTAAAGCATTCCATGCCATTTTAATCGAAAATAGGGGTTTGTGGAGTAAGAATGGCTTAACGCATTCATCCACCATATGATGGCGAAAAAATCCATTGCAAGTCTTATAAATTTAATTAAACATAAAACTGCAACCATTTTTTGTGCACATATTATACAGTACCTACTAAAATTTGTGAACATACAATACAGAACCTGCAATTTTGTTTTAAATTTATTTCTTTTATAGAATAAATCTTTAGGTTTTTCACGAAGAACCTTTCCATCTTATAAGTAAGTCTTATAAAATTAATTATACATTCCAACTACAACTACTTGTAGTCTATATACAATATTTTGTTTGAAATTTATTTAATTAATAGAACAAATCTTTAGATTTTTTTTCACGGAGAACTTTTACGCTTATTAAGAATAGAGTTATTTCATTTGGTTTAATGTGTCATTTGCTAAAACATACCATAGTTAGAACCTTTTTTACACTTTACTTCTTAAGCAAATAAAAATTCTTAATCTGGGGTATCCTGCTAATTTATATTGGCTTTAATATTCAACTTATCCATTAAAGCGTTTGCCTTTTTATATACTACGAGGAAATCTGTGCGTTACACCTCTAAACTCTCATACATCCCTCTTATTCTTTGGTTTTACTCCTTAGGAAACCAAGATTCAAAAATAACAAGTTCCTCATATTAACATTAAGTAGCAAAAGATACATTATTCCTTCAATAGCTGTTTGTTTTGTTCTAGTAATTACATCGCTTTAAATTCATAAACTACATGATTTATACAAATATTGAAGGATTTTGGCTTTGGATCAAAGTATATCGTACATTATTAAGTATTAAGACTTCATAAAAGTGTTAAATTTCTAATAATACGGCTTATGTAGGGAGAAATTATAACCTTAGCGGAGACTTGGGTCTATGAACTTAGATCTTACTGAGGTCTTAGGAACCTCCAAACAAAAATTAAGAATATCATGCCATAAAATTTTTTCTGCATAGATATTATTACGCCTTTAATTTGCTATGATTTCTCAATATGAAGGTGAACTGTATAGAGTATGATCGAAAGTAAATTTGTATTGCAGAATGGTGAAACAGGAACTATCAAAAAGGCTGTGAGAATTTGACATTTAACCCTTTTTTGTATGACATATTACATAATTTCCGAGTATCACTAATTAAAAAGGTGAAACAGTTTTCAGTTTTTGAGAAATCGATTGACATTTACAAAAAGAACGCTTTCGCTTTATTTCCGTGTTGTTATTTTTTATGTTCTTCGGTTATGTTTTTCGAGTAGATTTAAACTTCAATCAGAAAAACTAGACGCACACAAATGCCATTTGAAAATAGAAGAGATTGTAAAAAAGTAATGAAGTTATGAATGACAGCGGAAATATGAAATTATGGTGGAATTCAAATCAACAAACACTTTCTCTCTCCGTCTAATTTGCTCTTTGGTGTCATCTGCTCTCAAAGATTAATAAAAAACTGTAACCCTGAATACTTAGTCATAAAG